>OZ007554.1:7295000-8542500 GCA_963931855.1 Philhelius festivus | reverse complement strand
ATTCACATGAAGGTAATTTTATGAGTAGTATTCATAAAAGCTTGGCAGAACACTACTAAAAAGAACTCACCCATAAAGGTAAGGCAAAAGCTGATATTGCTTTTGCTGTCCAGTACTAGGCTGCACTCAGTTGTCGTCTCGTCTCGGATCTGATTGTTGTTGTTATCAGTTGGCCACTGATCTATAGAATTGTTGTTGTAATTTGTGGCGTTGTCGATGAATGTTTACAGGAAATGCACTCGATTTTAGCTTTTGTGGTTTGATGCGATTGCGACATGCAATAGAAAACAATGTGTAGGTTGTGTAGACTCGAATTTGCTTCAATAGCAGAACATATACTAAAAATGTTTCACTCACCACACGGGAAGAAACAGAATAGAGTTTAGCTGCTGCGATGAAAAGGGATGCTAAATGCACTTCACTCAATGTTGTTAAACTGTTTTTTTTTTTTTATTATTTTTTTTTAATTTATTTTATTCTATTCTTTTGTTTGATTTTAAGTTTTAAGAAAGATAATTACGTAAAAAACAATTAAGAAAGACCTTTTATGTTGTTAGCATTTATTAATTTACGCCACTTAAGTTAAGTAATCAACGATTTAAATTTATTTAGTTAGTTTATCCAATTAAATTTTAAAAATATTCGGGAGCTGTTTTATTCACCAGCAGACTGCGTAAAGCCAGAGTTGCCACTCTGTAAAAGTAAATTTTGAATTTCAGAGTGAAGATAAACGTTGCGAGGGCATCAAAATCTACGATGCGCTGCAACACTGCATTTAGGAAAACGCTCTATGTCTTGCACGAAGAAGGCCGCCTGCAAAACGTCTTGCACCTAAGTCCTAAGCTTCGCAATTTAGTAGTTAAAATACCAAGTTCACATACTACAGCCAATATTTCTCTGTGATGAAAAGCAAAAATCCTGCGATAAGGATTATGAAGTTGAATTGAGATCCTGTAAACATTGGTAGATTTCAGTTCGCAACATGATGAGAGCTGCTTGTAATGATTAAGCATGCAAATACATTGGATGTCGCCGCTTGCACAGATATTTTGTGATATCTTTATGTATGCAACAATAATATTTGGCTTGTAATAGCGTGAAATGCTGATGGCTGAATGGAGTTACGCTTAGGAATTCTCTTGATGGTTGTATGAAGATGAAGGATGGGTTGCATGGAACTGGTAATGGTATTAGTTTAAACACTTTTGGAACACCTTCATATTGAATAAAGACAATTTTACAAGGAACACAAGTGCTGATGCTGTACGCTGTACCTCGTGCCTTAACTCAAAGAAGCTCTTTTAGTTTTGAAAGAGATTATGTTGGTCATACCCAGGTAGTGTTAACGAAGTTTTCTGGGAGAAAGAAGTAAAGTGTTTATATCTGATGAGTATCTGAAATAACGTCCAAAATTGCTATTTGAGTTCGTTGAAAACTGTCCATTATTTCAGTGACATAAATTGTAATATAGTCGAGAATTTGTGTTTTTTGTACACTTTTATTCAGGTTGTCCTTTGAATAATAAGCAGTGTTCGGCATCTGTTTAAATTTTATTTACTGTTCCTGTATTGTAGCCAATGATATTTGTTGTCTATTCAATTATTCATGTTTGATTTTGGCTCAATTCAAGATGATTATTTTCATTATTCTGGGTCATTTAAATGTTTTCTTCTATGTATTGCACAACTACGCCTACGAAGTCAAATGGAGTTATCCTTTTTCTAACTAGGATGCAATTTCTGTGGTTTAAAATTTCATTTAAATTCTCTTATTCTATGTAGACGTATTTCTAAATGAGTTTTGAATGCCTTGTATAGGTTATCTGGGTTCTGAATTTGTTGTTCCCTACATCTTGTTCTTAATTTTGTGACACCTTTTTCTATTCCTTGGAACTCATGCCAATAACTGATCATGTTGAAGGAAATGACAAGTAAGGTGTATTTGTATTTGCATTTTTGACGCAACTGACGGTTTCGAAAACGGCCAAATTGTATTAATATCAATTAAATACATGTGCGCATATGTATTTCGCAGAATAGTTTACTTTGATGAGAAGCGAAGTGGTATTAAAAATCTGAACTGGTTGAATGAAAATCATCATACGCGAAAATAATCTCCAATAAATGAAGCGGAAATGTCTAAAGTAAGGAGTTACCTTTTCCATTTCATGCATTTGACTACTGCAGCAAAATATCGAAGAAGGCTTTGAAAATATCAAGCCGCTTACCTTTATTTTGTTCCTTCGAATACCTATGGAGTCTTACCAAATTATTATTCTCATTATTTAAAAAAAAATGAGAAAACAATTTGTAATTTCTTAAATTATTATTTTGTTGAATCCACTCAATCATTAAAAAAAAAACAAAAAGCAAATACCTGAATATTTGTTTTTTTATTTCCTTGTTAAATATAATAGTATTGTAGGTATGTATTTATACAACTAAATATTACACTTTAATTCAATCTAAAAAATAATTCTATCGTATTGCATCTATTTAGTGTTTGTTTTAATTTTAATGTAAAAATTATTTAAAAAAAGAAAAACTAGTTTGAACTTTAAAATATTTAATTATGTTATGGTCTCTTATTTTTTAAATTTACAATTCAAAAGAAATCATTTTTGATTTTGTTTTGTTTCATATTATACATGGAAGTTAGTTTTAGTTTTAATTTATTATATCAACTCTGAACTTGAACATTTTATATTATAACTTTATCATGTAACAATAACAGATTGATATTTTTTTAAATTTTAGTTTGATAAATAAATCTTTAAAGATCATTTTTGAAGTCCTATTTTCATTTGCTTCTCACCAAATATTAAATATTTTTTTTTGTTGTTTTTTTATCAACACGACTTTTTTGTATGTAGTTACATAGTTATATTTATCTGAATAAAATATATAAATATTATTTTTATTTGTATGTAGCTTAAATATTGTGTGCTTTTGTGAATATGTTTATGTGTTGGTACTAGAACTACTTATATATTTTTTGTTCTTAATATAGAGTAGGAAGAAATTGATTATACATAGATTTCTTGTTGTGTTAGAGATCAATCCACCAGAATAATATATTTCTTTGACTAACCTAGCTTGGTAGGTATGTATATCGATATTCGAAATAAAATTATCCAATCGAAAAATAAATATGAATAAAATAATAGATACATCAAAAGAATCAATTTAAATATATAAATAAAATTTTAATTAAATAATGTTCGTTTAATGATATGTAGGTATCGTGAATTTAAACAAAATATTATTCTAAATCAGTGATCACCTTAGAAACTTCTAGTTTTATATATTTTTAAACTCCGTATTTCATAAAGAGAAAAAAATATCAGAAAGAAATATTAATTGGATGAAAATATGAAATTGTTTAAGACACATAACATTTAACTGATTTACAAATCTCAACAACACTACTACACACATACATATGTATATGATGTATTTTATAAACTTAGTAGGTACTTGATCAAAATATTTATCATATCAAAATATATATCATATTTCAATAGAACAATTTGGCACCAAAGAAAGAAACATTCAATACGAAAGAAATGAATCTATAAATTTGTGTATTCTGGGTAAGGAAATTTACGCTATCCTTTTAAAATACCCGTGTTTAGATAAGCTTCGAACACCATACCCTATAGTGAATTACAATCCTCAACCATTGTCGTGTGAGTGTTTTTGGCAATTTTCTGGCTAGTCCGAACGGCTAATATGCACGGCTAAGAAGCATTTATCATGATAAGATAAGAGACAATAATGTATGTAAGTTCACATGTAATTTCGAATATACATCCTATAAAAAGTCTGTAGTGTTAAAACTTGATGTTTTCTATCTACATACCTCTATTAGGGTTCCTCAGGGATCGATTCACGGTCCTCTGCTATATTCAGTCCCAGTTATTAATGAGGACTGAGAAAAGATTTTTATATTTGGACAAAGGAATGATCTCCTTCTTAATCCATCCAAGCAAGTTCGTACTTTCTAAAAATTGATCTCAACAGTTCTTAAGTTGAATATGTGGAGACGGCAAAAAATGTTGACCGGAAACTAAATTGGGACAGGCACATTAATATATTTATAGGGATAGTCTACGTAGTGCTTCGAACTTTATGGGTCGCGCTATGTTATACTCCGCTAAAAACCAAGGTAATGCTTGCTAAGACCTTGCTTACACCAATACTGATTTATCGTTATGAGATTTACTGCAGTTGCGATTATATCAGCAGAAGAAAGCTGAATGATACATGTAATACACCCCTATTATGATTGTCAACTATCAATTTGATAGTTGATAAATTTTTAATTCAATGTTTAAAAACCCAACTGATTAAAGTTTTGATCATTGAGAATGATTCAGACCATTGCGAAACACAAGCAAATTGAAAAATTTAAAAGAAAAATTGATTAGTTTTTTAATAAATTGAGTTTTGTTACCCAATTTTCAAGGTTTATCAACTATCAATTTGATAATTGACAATCGTAATAGGGGTGATAGTTTTTCTAGATACATATACGGTCTTGAAAGATATGATAGGATGTCGTCCTATACATATATGGTCTTTCATTGTTTCATGTTTAAGATAATGCCGTCGCATAAACCATATTATCTTTTTTAAATATTAGAAATGTCCTCATCAATTAGGTCGCAACAACTTTTACAATTTCGATGTACATTTTTAACCTCTGAACGCCAGTTCCTCATCAACTCCATTCTTTTATGGAACAGCCTACCTCGAAGTATGAAACGTATTGAAGACTTTCGGACTTTCAATATAGAACATAGGGCACACTTAGCCCGTAATTGAAAATTAATTTTTTACATAGATTACTTAACCAAAAACAGAAATACAAAAAAAAATGCACGACTGGATCGCATGAACTATGCTCTTATGTAAAAGTACTTTGGGATTTAAAATACATTTTATAAATAAAAAACATGGATTTAATGAGATAAAAAATTTTCAAAAAATAATCGTTCACACGTTTTTAAGATATTGATTTTTCTAAAAATAAATTGAATTCTTTTTGCAAAAAACAAAAAAAATATTTTTTCGAATATTTTTATTTACAATATTATTTTAAACTTAAGGGAGTTCCTGCTGAAAATTTTTGGTTAAAATCGTTAGAGTAGTTAATGAGAAAGTCGAAAATCAAAAAAACGGTTCTATGACAGGTACTGTTACTAACATTTTGCCCCAAAATTTTTGTTGACCAAAATGTTGTTCATGTTCATAATATCACAACTAATTTTTGTTATCAAAATCTTTATAGCCGTTTCCGAGATTAATAAGATTTTGAATTACGGATGTATGTTTTGGAGCTAAAAAAAATTAAATTTCTCCTCTAGGGAATCACCGAAGACCTTTAAGTACCGAGTTTGAAGAAAATAGGTCCGGCGGATTAGGCCCTAAATCCCAGTACAGACATACAGACAGACAAAATTGTCGGACTCACTTTATTCGTTCTCGCTATCATCGTAATGTCAACTTTGATCAAAATCTCGAGTTTCATTTTTTTTCAAATGCAGAACTATAGTACCTACATAACAAAAGAGTAAGAAAAAAAGAAAAAAGAGTAAAAATGTGAATTTATAAAAATTTAATATTGTTAAAAATGTAAAAATTCAAATTAAACTTAAAAGTTTCTTGAATTTGCTTTAATTTAATATTTTTTTTAAAAATTAGCTTACAGTGTACTAAAATATCATATTAAAACTTGTATTAGCTTATAAGATATAGTATCTAACAATTTAAGTATGCAAATAAAGTTTCTCACTAAGGCTGGTATTCACCAAGCGCTCTTAAACGGCTCTTAACTTTACGAGGCTCTTAACTTGAAATTTCTTTGGGGTATTCACCAACCACCAGGGTTCGGACTTAGGTTTTAAATTTTCGAAGTAAATACGGAAAAAAACTGAAGTAGATCCAAAATTTTCGAAGTAGTTCTAGGAAATTAAATTACATAAACATAACATATATACGTAAATTCTGATTTCAGACTTGTTAACAAATTGTTATTAAATATAACTATTTTAAAGTAAATTTTCCATCAACGAACTCATAAATTATCCTTACGTTTTTCTGTAAGTGATCTCGAAAACATTAAATTTTTAACGGTGTCTACGTTTAAACGATTCCTAAACTTGTTTTTTATGTAATGCAGAGTGATCAGCGCTGTCTTTTAATATGTTGGTTAAGAATTTCAAAGAGAAGTAGATCATAATAAAGAGAAGTAGGGAAGTAGATTAAATTTTTTTCCCAAAATCGAAGTAGATCTACTTCGATCGAAGTAAAGTTCGAACCCTGCCAACCACTCACAAGTGTTTTTCGAAGTACGAAAATGAGAGCCACTCTCTCTTGTTCAGGCATACCCAAACTGTGAAATGTTGGTCTTGACAGCAAATGGATACTCTTCTACTTGGCATTGCTCACATGGATTCGAGTCAAATGCGTGCGTGGCACACGCACAAGCGAACAAACTTTCGAAAAGAGCGCTCGTAAGTTAGGAGTGGTCACTTTTGAATTCACTTTTGAGTTAAAAGTCAGTTACGTTGACATTTAATTGAATCGATTTGAAATCAAGGAACACACATACTAAAAGAGTTTTATAACCTGATAAGCTTCAAATCGTTTTATTTAGAAGATTGAAACTCTTTTTGTACCTTTGTATATTATGAGAATGTTAAATAACAACTTCATTTGCATTTCAATTCAATAAAATAGTGGTCTACATCTACAATGCACTTTATTAATAGACCTAATATTATTCGTTGCTAGCGAAATCAGTCTTATATAATGTTGTATCGAGGAATGAAAACACTATCGTTGAAATGTGAAAGTTAAGCTTCAGTTAGTACCAGTTATAATACCGTTGTATAATAACGCTTATTGTTTTTAACAACGAAATAGTTACTTGCCCATTTTTTTTTTATTTCAAACCAAAATTATTAGGCTTGAGGGTTACTATGTTTACAGATAATCCTCTATAATTATTATTCGTAGAATCCACTTGTAATTCGTTTTTTTTTAATACATGCGAATTAAAGGGGTTTGAACAATTCTAAAGATGGCGAACCACATTGCTAGCTTAAGAAAAATAGGGAGGGATTGAATATAAGGTACTGATGCACATTGGTTTTTAAGCTCTGAATATACAAATGGGATGGAAAAATAAAGCTATGTATGTAAGGCATTCCACATTCGTGTAGTGCGGCTAAGGCAAAAAACTCTACCTGACAGTGCGTCCAAAGTACGAGTGATGTCAAAGGGTCCGTTGTAGTTCTAACACCTATCATTTTTAAAGGTTTTAAATTCGGTCGAAAAGACTAATTTGAATTTAAGGAGCAATTGTTCAGATATGGAAGATATACGAATAAAGGTTTTAAAGATTACAGCTAGGTTGGAAGGGGTTCAAAAGTGTATGCATCGTCGACAAAAAACCCTTACACTTAGCAGCATTTTTGGAGATGTTGAATTTGTGGTCACTAAACAGAAGGTGATCTGTGATACACCTACCAAGAACTGAAAGGGTTTTCGGGTTCTTCGATACAAGTACCGCTCATGGAATGCAGCATAGGGGTGAATTTTGCTTTAAAGACAGAAGGCAGCATGTTTTTATTAAATTCTAAACACATTTTCATTAAAGAATGTAAAGAATGTGAAACATCAGGATTCAAAGAACTAATCATTATGCCGTCGTTGGAGTTTAACATATTAATAACAGGAAAATGAATTTTGAAACGCATATGAATTGCTGAGAGTTAAATTACCTGCAAAACAATTAAACAGATTGAAAATTTCAGATAAGAGGTGCTTTAATTATTACTTGAAATTGAAAGAGAGTCAGAGACAAAACTGAGCTCTAGGGCACACCAGCATTTATTTTATAGATTTCAGACTTGAAACTATCCAATACAACTTAAATTCAGCGGCTTGTTTGAATAAAGCCTTTAAGTAAATTATTATATCGATACCTTCCCGTAAGAATGTATTAAGCGACATTTTTAAAATTGTTCAGGAAACGAAAAAAACGTCTCATTTAGTTATTTTTTTGTGTATTTTATTGGAAGAAACAGATTTGGAGAGGGATTTTTACAATACAAAACTTGACATCATTGCAAAATCGAAATTTTAATCAGATAAGAAGTTTTTGTCGCTTAGTACATTTTCGTGGTCAAAGCATTGGCGCTTGATACAATGTCAAATGGGCTTATGATGACAACAACAAAAAAACACTAAATAAATGGAAAAAAAGTAGTAGCCTACTTGATAGACAATAATTGAAAAGCAAATACAACCATATCTGGAGTATTATAAGCGACAAAAATGGATCAAGTTCTATTTGGATGAGTGTGCTAAGCGAAAATTTCGGTTAAACTAAGCGACATATAACAATTTTTTTTCATGGACGTTTAGTTGCTTAAGACAATAATATTTTTAAAAATGTCGCTTAGCATAATTTTACTGGCGGATAATACAAATTTCAGGGAGCAACATTATTCCAGTGAGAAAACTTGGCGGTTACTACAATTTTATTTTCTCTCTAGTTTCTTTTGCAAACATGATAGGGCAGTGAAACCCAGGCCAAAATGTGGCGTTTAACTTCTAGTATAGTTCCACATCAAAAAGTCATTTTCGAAAAAATTGTCGCTTAATACATTCTTACGGGAAGGTATCGATATAGATAACGGGTGATTTTTTAAGAGCTTGAGAACTTTTTTTAAAAAAAAAACGCATAAAATTTGCAAAATCTCATCGATTCTTTATTTGAAACGTTAGATTGGTTCATGACATTTACTTTTTGAAGATAATTTCATTTAAATGTTGACCGCGGCTGCGTCTTATTATTTGTGTAGGCCTTAGACTTGACGTAGCCCCACAAAAAATAGTCTAAAGGCGTCAAATCGCATGATCTTGGTGGCCAACTTACCGGTCCATTCCTTGAGATGAATTGTTCTCCGAAGTTTTCCCTCAAAATGGCCATAGAATCGCGAGCTGTGTGGCATGTAGCGCCATCTTGTTGAAACCACATGTCAACCAAGTTCAGTTCTTCCATTTTTGGCAACAAAAAGTTTGTTAGCATTGAACGATAGCGATCGCCATTCACCGTAACGTTGCGTCCAACAGCATCTTTGAAAAAATACGGTCCAATGATTCCACCAGCGTACAAACCACACCAAACAGTGCATTTTTCGGGATGCATGGGCAGTTCTTGAACGGCTTCTGGTTGCTCTTCACTCCAAATGCGGCAATTTTGCTTATTTACGTAGCCATTCAACCAGAAATGAGCCTCATCGCTGAACAAAATTTGTCGATAAAAAAGCGGATTTTCTGCCAACTTTTCTAGGGCCCATTCACTGAAAATTCGACGTTGTGGCAGATCGTTCGCTTCAGTTCTTGCACGAGCTGTATTTTATACGGTTTTACACCAAGATCTTTGCGTAAAATCTTCCATGTGGTCGAATAACACAAACCCAATTGCTGCGAACGGCGACGAATCGACATTTCACGGTCTTCAGCAACACTCTCAGAAACAGACGCAATATTCTCTTCTGTACGCACTGTACGCATTCGTGTGGTTGGTTTAATGTCCAATAAAGTAAACTGAGTGCGAAACTTGGTCACAATCGCATTAATTGTTTGCTCACTTGGTCGATTATGTAGACCATAAATCGGACGTAAAGCGCGAAACACATTTCGAACCGAACACTGATTTTGGTAATAAAATTCAATGATTTGCAAGCGTTGCTCGTTAGTAAGTCTATTCATGATGAAATGTCAAAGCATACTGAGCATCTTTCTCTTTGACACCATGTCTGAAATCCCGCGTGATCTGTCAAATACTAATGCATGAAAATCCTAACCTCAAAAAAATCACCCGTTAGTTGTACATAATAATTATTATCATAGTAATATCTGCGATAATCAAAGTACAAAACGCAAAATTTTTTTAAACTCAGATTTATAAATTAACTTTTCCCAGTGAGGGAAGTTGTATACTAACCTATGTAAAGGTTATGTATGGTAAGCTTTAATCCAGCATAACTGAGTTTGTTGATCGGACTTTGTGAAAATTGTGCTGGGCTAACTTTGCTATCTGCTGTCTAATATAGGATGGCTAATGAATCGTTCAATACCAAAAAAAGAATTTAAAAATGTATGTCTGTGTAAGTAATCGTTAATTAAATTTACTAAAATGGATGTTTGGGACGATGAAACGCGGATTTAGATAGTGCAGAACTATCATACTTTGTAGCCAATTATTTCCATCCAAAGACCATTATGAGACTGGTAAGCACATTGCTGAAAGTGGAAATGTCTCAAGAAATAACTATTTTCTACCACCCAGATCCCTTCGTTCAGACACAGGATTCAATTGCTGCTTCCTTACAGTCAAGTCCGTGGCATCAACCCGTCCTTAAGTATTGCGCCGATAAAAACGCGCATCGAAAGATCCACTTAATCATCTATGTATGTACATTTTATCACTTTTTCTTGGCCGTTTTCTAAATCGTCAAATGATTGTCATTTTTGGGCTCAGATATAGCTATCATCGAATATGCAATCGGGCAGCTTGAACAAAATCTGTTTGATGAACATCAGTAAAATTTCTTGTAAACTTATTTGACGTTTACGAGCGCTCCCTGGCTTATATCAACATTTTTGCCGTCAAATGATGTCGTAGTGATGTTGCCAATGATGTTTTCGAATATTTGACTTTAGCAAACTGCGTAATCGAAAAAAATGTTTTTGCATACAAATTTCGTTTTGGTCCTTGTCTTTCGTTATCTTTTGCCTCTTAATGGTTACGAACGTGGTTGTGATCTCGTTTGTAAATTAAAATTAGGTAGAAATATATTAAAGATAAGAAATTATAAAAATTTAAATAAAAGAAAATTGTACAATAAAAATGAGGGTTTCTAAAAATCAAAGAGTTTTCGCACAAATGAGAATTAGCAGCCTGACCTATTTCCTTCCAAAGTGTAAACTACAAATAATTTAAACCCTATTGATTTGCCATTGGAATATTGCCAGAAGATGATTCAAATGGTCGAAGAAGAAAACCACATGCTTATCTCACTTTTTATGTTTGATGAGGCTTTTTGATCTAAACTGGCAATCTGAATGAATTTAACCAGGAGAAACTTCATGGAACAGAACTGCACTGTGTGGTTTGCAGTTTCCTCAAGCGGCATTATCGGGCCATATTATTTTTTTTTTTGAAGAAAACGGTGTTACTGTAACCATCAATTGAAGATTTTGGTGGAATTTTTTTCCCAGAGCTATGCCAAAAAGAATCCTCTTCAACACCATTCCGTTTCAAAAAGAAGGAGTATCCTTACAAATAGCCATGCTATGCTGGTTATGTTGGAATTGCAATATTAAAAAGACACTTGCATGTCTCTGGAAAAGGTAGTTAACAAATGCTGAGTTCTTTAAATTTGGGGAATACCAAAACCTGTCTTAAACAGTTAATATTCCAAAAAGATTATATTTAAAAGCTAGATGACCCGTATCACTTTCATATATTTTTGAAAAATGTGGTCAAAACTTAACACAAATTTTTATCTACATTAAATGCAAAACAGTTATACACTTAATCAATTTAAGACTTTCTGATGTACTAAATTTTTTTGTCTTTTTTTGCTGTGCGTAAATATATAAAGATGATGGTTTTCTGCCTCGTGAACTCGCGCCGTGTAATTGCGAAACCGCATGTTGATTCCGCAAACTTTCAACGACTGACAATTTATGGCCATAGCAAAGGCCAGACGGACGGAAAATTGTAGACGCTTAAAATCAAACGGCAAATCCGTTGAAATCATCGGTACACGCGATATCAAGACATCCTCTCCTTTTTATTTTCCCTCTATGACGTTATTCATTAGCTTTTTTACTGCCAGTCTCGTTCCATTGCACAGTAGTCGAGGTTGGTTAATGTTACGCAGCATTATCGAAACTGATCCCACTTTTAATTGTAAATCTCTCTGTGGGATAGTTGACTACATCATCCTGGTTTGTAACAGTGTCAACTGATTTGTAAGAAACAAACTCTTGGGAGAAAATTCTGAATGGTTGCACTGAGATCATCGACATCTTTGTTTTTGCCTTGCCAATATCGCTCCTTCACTCAGCCAATTATGGTTTCTGAACTGCTCTTCTATGTTCGTAAAAACAAGCTGAATAAGCTCCTTTTTCGATTCGACAAAGTGACAAAAATCCGTATGTAGTGTAATTAATCCAATTTCCAATATCTAATAACTGCTTTAAAAACATTATCGCAGTTTGATCTTGTTGCAAAAATGCTCGCATCTAAGTTGTTTATTGGAGTGTCATGCTGCTACAAATTAGATGGCTTAAAGCATGCTTTTAGCTCTTCAGCAACAGTTGATCGGGGAATAATTGGAAGAGTCTGACGAAAATCACCTGACAACAGAATCATGGCTCCACCAAAAATGTTTTGGTTGTCACGAAGATCTTTTAACATTTTGTCCAGTGCCTCCAGTGACCTCTTGTGGACCATCGTACATTCATCCCAAAACAGGATCAATTTGCATATCTGTAGATATCGCCATTGCGCTGTTTTTGGCGATGTTACAAACTGGTGCTTCGTTAATTTACATGTTGTGGTTATTTCAAGGCAGAATTTGCTATTCCAGATGAAGTCAATGCTAGGGCTACTTCATTTTACGATCTGATCCTTTTCCAGTACCCCCGGGAACATCAAGGAAGTAAATTCCACCAGAACCACTGTTCACAGCTTCCATCAAAGTATCGTACGCAATTCTTTCTTGTTCATTCAATTGCGGAACATTAGAACGAACTGTTTGGGCCAATACTTCAGTATCGTATTGTTCTTCTCCTTGCAACTCGTGGTTAAATGCATCGCGCATAGCACGATTAGTTGCTGTCATGCCCAAACATGACAATACTTTACGAGTATTTTCCATCAATTAACTTATATCTTCTATCATGATCAATGTCTCAATGTACATTTGTGCAGTAATTTGTAGTGTAAAGACATCAAATGTTTCACACCTAGGAACATTTTGTATTGGAAAATTAAACTGTCGTTTTTAGTATTTTCCGTTACTTATTATTTATGTTTCATAGCGTTTAAAAACCTTCCCTGATACTCCACAAATATTTCAAGACCAAAATTAGCAAAATTGGTCCATCCATTCTCGAGTTTTAGCGAGACAAACAATTGCGAACAGCAATTGATTTTTATAAACATAGATTTGACAACTCTTGTTTAGCTTAGGTTTTGAGGATAAAAAGAAAAGAAGATTCGTATTTGAAATCAAAAGTAATATATAAGATTATATCTCAAAAACCAATTTGCCTTTAAGTGAAGGGATTTGATAGAATCATACCTAAGGCAACAAAATAAAAACAACGGAATATAAATAAAATATAACTAAAAAAAAAACAAACACAAATTTAAATTTAAAGGAATTTTTGTTTAATATTAATTTTGTTGTTTTTTTTTATAAATAATAAGAATAATAATAATCTATACAAAATTTAATCATAATTTGGATTAGTTTTTAAATTTTGTTTTAAATATGTGCTATATTTTATATACATTTTTGTATTGTTAGTTTAGTTTTAATAATTTTGCATTGTTTAAGATCAATTATTATTGTAGCTAATTAAGCACTTAACACTTATTTAATTACAACGTATACATCAGTTTTGTTTTATAAATTTTACACTTAACAAAAAAAATTTATATAATGTCATCTAAATAAACACAAAGAGTTAACATCATGCTTCATATTTCATATTAATATTCATATTTTGAATTGTTTTTTATAATTTTGTTGTTGAAATATGTACCTAATAGAAACGTTCATAAAACGAAGTTCGAAAATGAAGTTTCCGTGTTTTTTTTTGTTAAAAAAAAACTTTCTCTTAAATTGTTTTTATAGTTTTTTCTCTTTGTTAAGTGTCTATATGAGTCTTTTTTTGTTGAATTTATGAAACTAAAAATTAATAATTTTATGTGAAAATTTTAAATGAACGTAAAATGTTTTTTCAAAACAAAAAATATTAAACGAAAAGAATTTTCTTTGAAAACACTTAAAAAAGAGAAGATTCTCTCATACGAACACTCCTCTTTCTCTCTTAGTTATAAAATAATTGAACGAAAAAAAAACAACTGATCTGAAATTTTCAAAAATATTATAAAAAATATATGTAAATATAAGAAATACTCGTTACTCAACACTAAAACGGATTGGAGTTCAAAACGATATACGGTTCTTTATGAGAATAGCCTAAATATTTACACAAGTTTACGGGTGGGGAATTAATTTATATTCAACTGGATGATCTCTTATCATTGGGATTTCTCTTTAACAATAATGTTGTTGTTTAAATAGATAATTTACAATTTGAAGATTTCGCGCATTGACATAATATTGGAAGAGGAGGAATAATTGATTCATCGCTTGTAGACTGGCGATAGATCAAGGGTGAGATTTTTAAGAGCACGATTTCTTGCTGAAGATCTTGTCTGTTTTGAAGATCGTATAATTTCAAGCAAAAGACCTTCGCAGTCGTTGCAGACTGCCATTAGTTCTCCCCGCAGGTTCTCCTTTTGATCGGAGCTCAGGTGTCCCGATGAAGAGAGCGTGAATGCGCGTGCGAATTTGGTTCTATAATTGAGACGAAATGAAATTAAAGAGTTTCGAATTATATAATAAGAATCTTACTTTCTATCCAAGGTACTGCTATTGGAATGAGGTCTTGCCGGACTTGAAACTGGCAAGCTCCGTGGTCCTTCCACGCTGCGTGACATGATACTGATGTTCTTGTTTGTGGCACTGCCATTTTGTTGATTTTCCTTGTTATATCCATCGACACCGTTCGACGATGACTCAGCATTTGATGCTGTGATCATTGACTTGGTCATTTCATGAGGACCAGGTCCCGAGCCTGGTGTACTTATGTTTGATCTTAGGTGTTTTGGTGACGATGGAGCACTGCCAACCGAATTACGAGTCTAGACAGAAACCAGAAAACTATATTAAATTCCATTCAAACAACATTTACCAAGACTTACCTTTCGCTCTGACTCAGAACGGAGCAATCGCTCAATAAGCGATTTGGGAAATGATTCATCCAAGATACTTGTAGACGCATGAGCGGCATTTATGTGCGCATGATGTGAGGGTGAAGGTGTGCTCGAACCAGCCGGGCTTGATAGCAAGGAAGGCGATATAAGCACCACCGGAACGTTACGAAAGTGTTCAGTTGGTATTCGCATCTATTTGAAAGACTGGAGTGATTAACAAATTCTGAAGCATATAATATAAACAAGTAAGCTAACCTTAGTGTAGCACTTTGAGCAAACGGTTCTTTGGCAAAGCTTGCACTGAATACCCCACGGCCCAAAAATACTGAAACGCGTTCGCAGGCACAAAAAGCACACTTTCCGTCGTTCAACATCCTCCTTGACACGCACACCAACTGGAAGGCCTTCTAACTCGGCCTTTGTCATCACAGAGCGGATGTGTACAATTTCTTCGAGAGTCAGCGATAGCCGGTCATCACCCCGTTCGCGCCAATGCTTTTCGTCGAGAAACGATTTGGTCCAAGCACCGATCGATGATGATCGACTACAACTACTGCTACTACCGCCACCACCGCCGCCACCGGGGCTCTGATCTAGATTATTGTTGTGCTGTTGAGATTTAGGAGGAGTATCGTGTGATGAAGACTTGTGTTCTGACATTTTCGTATACGAAGAAGGCGGATGTGCCCGTTCTTTGATAATCGACTTTACCTGATGATGTTGTGGCTGTTGCTGTTTGGAGCTGCCATCCGTGCCGGCGGCGATTGATTGCACATCAGACTGTCGGGAATCTGGACGAGACGCAGGCATTGAATGCGTTTCATCTAAATTGCTCTGGCAGCCGACAATAGTGTGCCGTCGCATCGATGCACGTCTTGATTCGCATTGTGTAGCAAGATCATATGCTAAAATTTCATACAAAATAAAAAGAAAAATAATTTTCTTATTTTAATTTATAAAAATACATATTATGATTTATGAAAAGAAGCTTAGTTCTTTTTATTTAAATAATGAATAATTTTTAGTCATAATGATTATTTCTATAGGTATGAATATAATATGTTGTTATTTTTTAAAAGCTTGTTAGAATATATTTTGCAAGCAATATGGAAGCATACTTTGCATACTTTGATTGCAATTCAAGATTTAAAAAAAGTGATTCAATTTGAGTTTAAAATAATCCGGAGAAGATTCCGAAATGTTTCGCAGAGAATCATGGCCTAGTGACTTATAACTATCAAGCCTCGAGAACAGAAAAGATGTAAGGCAATTTTCTTTTGCTGAAAATACTCTAGGAGAATTTTTTTTAATTCTTCGCGAAATTATTAAAAATTTCACGAAATAACTTTTTAGTTAGCCAGCAAGTCAATGGTCCTACGAAATGCTTTTCAATTCCAAGAAAATCTTGTACAGGGTGGATTAAATAAAAAACGATACGAAAAGAAATTTAAATAAAACAATAATGCAAGGGCCTGAGATATAAAATCGATTCTGGCTACATTCGCACAATTGTGTATCGGATAACACATCATTCAAATGCCCGCTTCTGAATTATTCGGGCCCAATTGAACTCGTCCAAGTATTTGGCTTATAGGCTAAAATTTGACGTAGTCAAAAAAAAATTAAGTGATGCCAAGTCGCATGATCGAGGCGGCTAATTGATGAACAATCGCCGTGAGATATCCAGTCGCCAAATTTCTTCTTCACAACTTCCAGCGTTGCATCAATTGTATGCCATGAAGTGCCTTCTTGTTGAAACCACAGCTCGGACATAGCGATGTTGTTGAGCTCTGGCCACATAAAGTGGGTTGAGTTCGTTCTTTACCAAAGATCGTTGATGGTAACTGTGATTCCTTCCTCATTTCGAAAGAAATAAGGTCCGATGATAGCTCCATCTCCATGTCATAAACCGCACCAAACGATCAATCTTTGTTGGTGGATGCATTCATGCTTGACTGAACACTTGTGACTTGTGGATTGTGTTCGTTCCAGTAGTGCAATCTTCTTGTTAAAAAAACCACCTTGGATATAGCGATGTTGTTGAGCTCTGGCCACAGAAAGTCAGTTAAGTTTACCCGAGACCATTGACGGTAACTGTGTCTTCTTCCTCATTTCGAAAGAAGCAAAGTTTGATACTAACGCCATGCCATAAACCGCACTAAACGATCACTTCGTGTGTGAGGATGAATTGATGCTTGGTTCAATACATGTGGATAACGTTCGTTAAAATCAATATTGTTGACATAACCGCTGAGTCAAAAATGGGCTTTGTCCATGAAGGTGAGTTTTTGGCCAAATTCGAATCTCTGGGCAAAATTTCCAGCGCCAAATTAGCAGGCTCATTGGTCATCCGGATGAAATGACAAGCCTTTCTGAATATTTTGACAGCTGGATGTCATTGATTACTTTGACAGCTGCAGAACCATTTGAAAAAACAATTGAGAAAACTATCATTGTTATCTGGTCACCCTTTACCTTTAATATCGAATTGTGAATTATTATGTGGGGAACTCAAATTAAAGCACTTTTGAATTAAATTTTATATTTTCTGAACTAGTTGTTATAATTTTTCATATAAGCGAATTTTTTGTAATTTTTTTGTCTTCGAATGAAAATGAACATTCACTGTGGCGTATGAGCAATATTTTTAAGCGTTAAAATGTAAATGCAAGCGGAATTTATTTGAACGTTTAAATAATTATATAATTTTAAATGAATTAAACATGGATGCAGAAGAGTATTTTATATAAGAATACATTCGAATTTGTAAGAAAATTGATAAAATTCGAAAATATTTACATTCCAGAGCGTTGTCGAAGAATCTGTGATATTCGTCTTCTGTAATTGTTTCCTCTGTGAGTACGCAAGGAAAGAAATTCCAAAAAATTGATTACATTTGTTTTTTCAAGGCAAAATAAAAAAATTCAAGAAATTCATCTTTTGTTTTGCTAACTTATTCGATTTATTAAACAAAATAATTAACAAAATCTTAAGAAAACTATTATAGTTTCAATTTGAAGTAATGTTGAAATGTAATTATGAATGTACTAAGTAGTTTTTGAAGTTGTTCTTTTGAGATTCTTTTGTTTTGATTTTGAATTGTCTTATAATTTGTTGATTTGAATATATTTTGATAAGAGTATTAATTTTGTTGCCTTCACCATCATCATGCCACCCTATCTAACTAAGTGTTCTTAGAATTTCGTTTGATGTCACAAAAAAAAGATTTAACTTATAAACCTTTGAAACAAAAAAATAAATAAAATAAAAACATAAAACAAAGTAATTAAACCCAACTTATAAATTAAATAAAAATAATTATTATATTCTATATTTATCAAAGATAAGCCACTAAGTTTAAACTTACTTGTTCGTCTCACAACTTTGGTGGGTGCTGGTGGAATAGTGGCAGGCATATAACCTCCTATTGGATATGGAGGCATTTTTGGCTGTGAACAAATTGATGAGCTCTGCTGATGAATGATGGACGATGATCCAGATGCTGGCGAATCGTCAAAATAATTATCATCCTGTAAAATAAATATTCGTGATGAAATTATATCTCTTGAAGAAAAACTATAGAATAGATTTGGTGTTGTTTGTTAATATATGTAAATAGAAAACCATTATGTTTAAGATTTTGTTTAGACTGTACATTACTAAGACTTGTTCATTCATTTTAGGTCAGTTGCAAAATTTTTGAATTATTGGAAAAATGTGTTTAATAATCTGGATGGTCATGATTATTAGTGTAAGTTAAGGGAGACGACTTAATTTGAGTGAGTTGTTTATTTTTGATTTATGAATTCGTGTGTATCAATCGAGATGTATTAGTTAAACTTAAAAATCATAGGTAGTAACAATCTTTTGATTAGTTGGTTATTTAATGTCGAAGAAATTAAATATCAAATCAGTAAAACTCACTTTACCTTATTCAACAATATTTCTCATCTATTTTTTAAATCTAGTAAGGTAAAATCCAAAATTAAAAACGAAAACGAAAACATATAAAAACGTCTGGTGCTTTCTTTAAACTCTGTTTGAACTCATCTACCCAACATTATTTTGCACAAACTCATTGCAGTAGCTGTCAAAGTCACCAAAGACATCAAACTATCAAAAAATTTAGTAAGGAGCCAGTTATACCTGTCATTGAAAATTTTTATTTTCATATTTAGGACCATTAAATAAACTGCAATGGTTTTAATTGGTACCAAAATGAATTTAATGAGTAGTAGAAATTTTGTACTCTAAAAAAATACAAAATTCTGATTTAAACTTTCTTTTAAATCTACTTTTATTATTTCAATAATAGAAATCAATTTCAATGAACAGCTGATTTTCGTTTTTTTAACTTGGAACACAATCGTTCCACTAAATGTGTTCGATTCCCTTTCTATTCTAAAATTTAGTTTTGCTTCCAGTGATAAACTCTAACCTCAAATACCTAGAATTGAATCTTTTACCGAAACCAATTTTTCAATGATTGCTATAACTGACATGTCAAAAAAATAAAGTAAGCATTCCACTGATTTGTTCCAATAGTGCATTTCAATGAAAGCTGTAACTGGAGCCCAAAGCTTTCCATTTCATTATGCATAGTTGTAAGCTTGCCGAACGTGTGTGGAAATAATTAAAAAAACTTAATCGAAATTCCGTTTTAGTTGTAAATGTGCAACGTGGATTTCTTCGTGAAGTCAGTCATCATCATGACTTAATTGCGTATGTTATTCGTCGCACCGTGGAAAAGAAAGTAAAATGAAGAAAACATTGCCGCGGCCGTCGCTATAGCGGCCTGTATCGAAAACCAAATATGTCGATTCGGTGCCTATCAGTTAAATTGGACATGGTCAGATACGTCAATCCATCATATTTTGCGGTTGGATCTGGGCCTTCATCTATGTATATAAGAATGTGCAGACGCAAGATTTGAATCCAGACCCCTATAAACAAGGTCTTGGATTTGCTAATTGGAGTTAGAAATGTTGACCAGAAACCCGAATTTCGGGCAAAAATTCATCTTCTGGAACGAAGTCCATTTTAGGCTCAGCAAGCTAAATTACCGTTCTTGGAACAAACACAATCCCCAAGTATTGGATTTAAGCATCAATGCATCTAAAAGGATTGACTGTTTGGTGCAGTTAATGGCATGACGTTTTCATCGGACCTTATATATCTTTCGACTTGAGGAAGGAGACACCGTTATCTAACGTCAATGGTCTCGGTCTTAAAGCGATGTTAAGCGACGTTCTCTGGCCAGAGCATGGCAGTATCGATTAATATGTGCTGTGTTTCCAATAAGACGATGTTAAATGCCAAAAAACCGATGCAACGCTCGACGTAGTGAAGAAGGAATTCGGTGACATAGTCATCTCACGTCGAACGTTCATCGATTGGCCACAACGATCAGACGAGTAGACATCACTCGACTATTTTCTCTGGGGCAACCCTTAACACAAAATTATTTGTGGGCATATTGTACCATATTTTCCTTATCCACCTACGCCAGTGATTTTTTTTTACTTTCAACTCAAGCCAAGTGCAACTCAAGATATCTTTTGATAAAAAAAACTCAATTCAATTTAAAAACACATTTGCTTGACCCAAGTCGTAACCACCAGATACGGTCTGGTGTTAGACCTTTTTCAAAAACGTCATTTGTGTCAAAAATGCAATTAAGAAAAGCAAACACGAAGTTTGTATGCGAAAGAATTATTTTCAAAAACGCAGTTTGCTACAGTCAAATGTTCGATAACATCATTTGCAGAACAACTCTGCAGCACAAAAATCGAGTTGACGACAAAAATATTGATAATCTCTGGCGTCTTCGTAAACGTCAAATGCGTTTGCAAGAAAATTGACCGACGTTGATCAAACAGATTTTGTGCAAGCAAGAAGATCGCATTTTTGACGAAAACAATATCTGCTTGAAAAAATGACGATCATTTCAAGATCAATTTGACGTTTTCGAAAACGACCTTATTTAATATTTAAAGCTGTATTTAAAATATGATTTACTTATTGTAATATAACAAAAAGAAAGATTAAAAGAAGTACACTTTAAATTATTTTAAAATTTTTAAAATTTAAAATTTAAATTTTAATGAGAAAATTTCAGTGATAAGAATGAAAAATATAAACGAATAGAATAGAAAAAATGGCAACGCGAAGTAACGCAGTTATGTGCTTTATGGCGGATATAGTGATCGTTGATAGTTAAATATTTCAAAGAGGTACAAAAGAATCTTAATTTTCATAATTTTGACAAATAATATCAATCATTTATAGTGAAAAAAACCAAAATTCTTTAAGAAAAGTGGGAGATAGTTTATAAATAGCGAAAAAAGTAGAGGTCCACGTATTGAACCTTGTGGCATATCCCTTTTTAAGTTTAGAAACCATTATAGTTTACCTTTGTTGCACGGCAGCCTATGGGGATTTGTTCAAATAAGAAAACATATTATGTTGAGTTGCAGCACAAGAGAAATTTAATTACTAGCAAAGTTTTTTTAAACATTCTTGTTGATTGAAAATAATCGGATGCTTTCGTAAAATCAAACCGACTTAAAAGTATTATTTCACTTTCCTTAAAAGTCAATCGCAACCTTCTGGAGTGAAGTAATGGTATTTTCTGAATCCAAATTGCAGAAGATTCAAGCTATCAATTAATTATTCAATTTGGTTGCTAGCGATAACTTCAAGCAATTAAGGTTATATTGAAAATGGTCTATAATCCATGTTCTTGCCACAGCTCTTTGATATTTGAATTATTTTTGCCCGTTACCACTCATTGGAATATTGACTTCTGCGAATAATTCAACTGAAGATAAATGTTTTGAGATCATATTGTACGTTTTATAGATACTCGTATAGATAGGAGATGTACATATATCAAAAGTACTATTTAACTTAGATTTCCCCACGATTTTCTGAAGCTAACATTATGCACAAATTAATCTTTATTATTTCTTAAAGTTAAATACATCAGTTTAATTTTATAGTGAGAGTTTTGTTTTTTGTTGAACAAAATCTATTCCATGGAGGAGTTGCTAATAATAAAGCTATTGGGGAAATGATGGAATGCAAAGTTTCTCTTCCCCCTGGCGAATTCAGTTTTATACTATAGGTCGACTTGCCAACAAATCATTTGCCTTTCAATATATTCTCCTTTGAATATGCATGAAATGCTATATCAGTATTGCATACTAAGTTAATCGAGCACAACTTTGAAAGAAGTTTGTTGAATTGTCATAGGAAATAATGTCTTTTACATTGTCAAGGTGCTTTTGTAAATAATTCATGAAAATGAAAATTAAGTTTTACTTTCCATTTCGTAAAGTCAATTATGGTAAAGTAAGTACATATATTATAGTTTATTGACCAATAATTAAGTAAAAGTTTATTTGGCTTAAGAAATAAGAACAGAAATAAATGGAGAAGAGTCTTCATAATATGGATACTATTAAAAGGTGGAGTTACAGGATACTACAGAAAACAATAATAGTATTGTTTTGAATAACCTTACAAGTGCGAGACTAGCACTAAGTATATATATATGACTAGTTGTAAGATTAGCAGTTTGACATTATAAGTAGAAAGATGGAATGCTCTACCCAAGATACGTAGTAAATACGTAAATACAATGTCAGTATTAATGATATGAAAAAAAATCACTTAATAATTTCTGTAATACTATAATTCTATGTCTTATACCACTATCATAAAACTTCTCTAACATCGTACTTCTTCTCTAACGAAGAAGAAATAAGTTAACAATATAGACAATGCAAAAGGGGAATTCTCTCCTATATTTTTATTTAATATTAGATCTTTTAAAATGCAGTTGTTGACAAACTGCTGGGCTGATTTCAATCAAACTCTACAGAAACACTCTCGGCGAATACTGAAGATTTTGTTTTAACCAAATCAACTAAATTCAGAAAAACAGCTGGATTTAGGACAATCCACACAAGGTTTATCAACTGGCAATATATACGCAGAATGTCGATGTTTGTTGTGGATTGTAGGCCGACGACATCATCTATCCGAACTTATTCGTAAGTAACCATTACAATGCCCAACAACATTAACGGAGAGCACTAAGATCGATAAACCCTTTTTTTGGCCGAAATTGGATGATATGGATGTGAACAACATGTGGTTCTAATAAGGCAGCACACATCTGATAGCGCCATGGACGTTATAAATAGTTAATTTTACAGCCATGGTTATCTCGAAGCGAAGTTAACTCGCCACTGAGATCATGCAAATTTGACCTAGTTATGACTTCTTTTTGTGGGGTTTTCTTAAGACACAGGTCTATTCTTATAAACCACAAATTACCAGTGCCCCCAACCAGTGTTATCGGTCAAACTCAGTCTAACCGATGCACCATAGTCTTCGAAAATTGGATTTTCGCCGGTTATTTCAACGATGGCACATTCGTCCATAATTTAATTTTTTTATAATTTTCACACACTCAATGGGTTATGACTACCCTTTTAAAGACATGGAGAGAATTTAAAAGGAGTTGTCGGAGAAAATCGAGAAGGGCAAAGTATTCCTCTCTCTTAAACTGATTAGCATTCATAGCAAGACTAGTATTACGGTTAAATTGTTTAAGGCAAGGAGCATTGTTGATAGAAAAAGAGATAAAACAATGAAAGACAGAAGACTTTAAGACGTTGTTCAAAGAGAAATAACAGCTTCCGTATATTGATTGGTTGTGTCTCATATAAGTTTTAAGGGTCTGGTTCTGGTTTCTAATCAATAGGTTCAAGTGAGTAATGGGCAAATTGTTTCACGCACACATTTGTGGCCGTTTTCAAAAACGTCAAATCAACGTCAATCGGACCTTCAAATGATCCTAATCTTTCGACGCAGACATTTTTGTTATCGTCAAATATGCAATCGTCCTGCTTGCACAAAATCTGTTTGATCAACATCAGTCAATTTTCTTGCAAACGCATTTGACGTTAACAAACACGTTCCCTGGGCTTATCAATATTTTTGTCGTCAACTCAATTTTTTACTGTAGAGCTGTGCTGCAAATGATGTTATCGATAATTTGACTAAAAGAAACTGCGTTTTGCATAAAAATTTCGTTTTTGATTTTCGAACAGTTGACGTTTAAGAACATTTTGCAATTGCATTTTCGACGTAAATGACGTTTTTGAAAACGGCCATATTCTCGTAGTTAGTCATTCAGGCCATCCATAAACATTCAAACACAGAATACATTTTGAAAAATTGGGAACTCATATTTCCCCTAAGAACATCTATAACTAGACAAATTTTAAAAATAATTAAGACATTCAGACATGCTCTAAATATAACTTTTCAAAAACAAAACGAATTTTTGAAATCAGACCTATGGTTTCTAAGATTAGCTTGAAGATACAACAAATCAACTTTTCTTCCACTTAGTGAATTAACCAAAATACACAAAAACACTATCGGGGCAATATCAAAGATTGCATGTGATTCGAGGATCAATTAGTTTCGAGGGTTAGGAGTCCATTTAATATAAAAAGAAGAAAGGTGAACTAAGGGAATACTAATTTTTATAAAGTAAAATACAAAGCGGTTCTTTCATACATAATCTTAGCCAAAATAATTTTAGAAATTTTTTCGACCTGAAATGGCAAATACAGAAAAAGTATTTTATTACCTATATTATAATATTGAATTAACATTAACATAAAAAGGAACTAAGAGGAAACAATTTGGTTTGTAAATTTGTTCGTGTTTTTTTTAGATATCTAAAAAAAAAAACTTTTCAAAATTTGCTTGTTTAACGACTTTTGGCCCCTTTTGCATCCTTAATTCCTTCAGGCATTGCAAATTTTATTCAATGGTTTCTTATGTGTATTTACATATTTATGTAGGAAACGTATCTTCCAAAACACCACCTCAGGATTCAGGCCACCTGTGTATATATCTGAATTATTAGCCTAAAGAACTTAAACAAAGTTTGTTTAGGAAGCAGAATAGGTATTTATATATGTATGTACGTGAAGTGGATATTGAAATAGCATTCCTTCGTTTGCCGACCTATTTCTCTAGGTATTTTATGTATTTTAAAACTTTTTACTACCCAAAAAAATCCTTAATAAGCTTAACAAGATTTCAGCATTAAACTAATTTGAACAGAAACAAAAATAAAATCTCTGAAGAAACAACTTAACATGATGTATATGTATGGTATGTATTGCTTTTCCTTGCAAAACCGTCAAAAAATAATATAATTTGTTCATTATTTTCATTAAAAGGTTTCCCTTTTGATCGACCAAGATATGATTAACTTACAAACAACATCGTTTGAATCCATTAGTGGTGACATTGTATTACACAAAACACGCAATTTTCACGGTATAATTTAATCATTTTGCAGGTGATTGGCGCTTGTTTGTGATACCACCACGCCCAGATTTATATACATAATATTCTGCCTGGATACAGAAACAACAATTATCACCCATAACAAAATAAATCTCCATTAGCGTCTACTTAATTATGGATAATCAAGTCAAATGAAGAGCCAAACTTGATGGATATATTTTCATGACTATAAGTTTTATTTTTTAGTTTTTTTTGCATTCAAATCACACACTTTAAAAACGTGCAAAATTAAGTTTAAATAGTTTTTAGTATGGAAAAGGCTTTTGAAAATTTGAAGGTATGTTTTAGAGTTGTAGGTAGCATTTTCAAATAATTTATTTTATTTATCTAATCTACAATACAAAACAAAAAAAAAAGAAGAAAAACACACACTCAAGTTACCTTTCTAGCGTTTTGTTTTCAGGTTTTCAATACAATCCTTTCAAGTCTTAATAATTTTTATTTGATATCAGATCGTATGTTTTTTTTTTTATTAATTTTACATATTTAGTTATTTTTTTACAAATTATGAAAAAAAAATAATTAGTTTTTCTTAAGTTTTTTTCCCAAAAAATTTGAAACTATATTTTGACCACAACCAACTGAATATCATCACAATGAACTGGAATTATTTGAAAAGAAAATATTAAATTAATATAACTTAAACTAAATAAAAAAAAATAATAATTTATACATTTTTATCCATAACTTAAAAAGTAAAGTAAAGTAAATTGTACCATAGTAACGCATTTAATGCGGATTTTATTTTATTTCACTTTCAAGAATGCAATAAATCCTTTATACATGATTGTTAAATGATTACATTGTATTTTCAACAATGCACTTTGAAAAAAAACAATTTTGACCTAGAATATCTGAAATATAAAGGGTGTTCAGCGGGAATTTTTCAACTTTAAATTGCGTTTATCGAAACAGTAGCGGGTTGAAGTAAGCAGGAGGGGTATCATTCTAAGCGCAGGATTTGCGGAATTGTTAGTCGCCATGAGTCACTGGTCGGGAGCGCACCGCACGTTTGCGGTGGAGCAATATTTGAAGTTCGGTGAATCATTGGTACGTACGCGTCGCGCCTTTCTTATTCATTTTAATATTCGACGACTAAGTGATGGGCTGAGCACGCAACTTATCTGGTTGTGGGTACAAAGATTCAGGCAAGAAGGCACAATGGTCTATAGACCTATTCCTGGACCATCAAGGTCAGCAACAACGTCAGAAATCCACGTAAATCGATAAGGAAGATTGCGGACTCCACAGGAATAAAAAAACACAACAGTAAATGTTGTTTTGAAAAAGAAATTAAAGCTCCACCCGTACAAAATGCAAATTGTTCAGTATCTCAACTAAAGTGACTATCCTTTGTGAAAATCCTTCGCAAGAACAATGCTGGAACGTTTTTGAACAGCACTTACGCTTGGAAACATTTTGTTCAGTGACAAAGCACATTTCCATATTGATTAACAAACAAAATATGCGATACTGGTGCCCCAACAACACTAGAGAACACCATCAAAAACGTTTACATTGTTTAAAAATGACAGCTTGGTGTGCTCCAGCTTGGGTAATTGGCCCTTATTTTTTTTAACCAAGGTGAGACAGTTACTGCTCCGGTATATTGCCGTATGATTGATGAGTTTCTGTTACCGCAATTGTAGCTGTATTCAGGGTACAACAACCGAGATTTAGGTGATTGAAGGTGTTGCACATTTTTATAGCAACTAAAATTCCGCATCTACACTTTGATTTTGGTGAGCCCATATGTGCAATTAAGGACCTTATTTCATGCAACTCTCCATTGCATGAATAAATTTATTGAAATAAAAGTGAGAAATATCGTGAGGTTTCATAAAACTGAATATAGTAGAAGAAGTCTTAGACGATCTATAGAAGAATGATGTACAGCGGATGAATTCATAAGACTGTGTCATCGACAGTTGGGAAGATAGAAACGATACGTGAGTTACCCTGTCTTACTTATAATTGAGGTCTGTAAGGGTTATCAGAATTAAAAAGAGTTCAGAAAAAAGATGGGTGGATAATGAAGCAAGGCAGGTCTCTTTTGCAATATCGGGCGTTTGGCTTACTTTCCGTACCTCGTACCAAAAATTTTATTATGAGAGATACACAAGGAATTTTGGTAAAATTATATATTACCCTCAAATGACAAAAAGACTCGAAATGTCAAATTTGAGGGAATGTACCTGCAACGTGAGGACACTTTCCACAGCAGGTTCAACTCAAAAGCTATAATGCGTCCTCACGGGGATACGATAAGGAATGATGAAATTTCAACTGCCTTAGGAAGTTTGCATTTTTTTTTGTTTACAATTCACACGCGTTCAAGGGTGTATTGAGACCCTTATAATGTTAAGCATACCACGAGTCGATAACCTTTGGTTTTGAAAGTGTGCAAATTGAAATGGAAAAGAGTGCTGTGTAAATAATTCCATAATCATGTTGTGTGAACAAAAAACGAAACTTTATATTTGACAGTACGTCCAAAATAAGACTAGAGGGTGAAGTAATGAGCATTCCCAACGAAACGGTCGAATGGGTGAACTGATTAAGAGGAGAACTGCAACTGTATTCTTGCTTGTGAAAAAAGCGATAGATCAAGGAGGAACATGAAAAATTCCGACAGTGTTCAAGAGGTGGGAATTATTCCATGATAGTTCTGTTTCCTATCAGTTTTTTGGTTTCCATCCAGTAAAGAAAATTTTAGACAGTACCTGTCCAAAGTTGTGAGTTATACTCGAGTTTAGGTTATATAAACGCATTATAAATTGTAGCCAAATGAAAAGGGGTGATACATTTTTTACATCGATAGAGAATTCCTAAACATTTTGCAGCCTTTTTGACGGCCTCGAGAATGAGGAAGATCATCGTTGACACATATACCGAGTATTGAGAGCTTTTCAGTTTCTTAGATGGATTTGCCATTCAAGAACAATGGTAAAAGTTGTACATTTTGCTTCAACGACAATATACACTTGAGTTTTCCAAACATTAAACTTCACACATTTGTTCAAACACCATTTAACAATGCTGTTAAGATCGAAGTTTTAGATGGATGTCAACTTGAGAACGAGTAATGAAAATAGAGGGTAGAGTCGTCGGCAAAACAAAGATGTGGATTAGAATTTTCAGACAAGAGATCATTTATAAAAATGAGATAGTCGGATACAAAACGGAACCAGCATTAATTTAGTAAAAATCGGACTTGAAACCGTTTAATACAATATAATGCTCACTTCTATGTGATCATAGGTGCAGGGAAATAAGTCCCCAGGAACTAAGTCCACTGAGGGACTAAGTTCTCACTTGAGGTGGGAAATATGTCCCCAGGAACTAAGTCCACGGAGGGACTTAGTTCTCACTTAATGGGAACGAAATCCACTTTACTAAAGTGGTCTTTGTTCCCATGCAAGTGGGAAATTCGTTACAAAAAACTGTGGGTTTTAGTTCCCTTTGAATGTGAAATAAATTCCCATGTTAAGCCATGGGAACGACAGGTATAAACAGTGAGGTATGCAACCCCCCTGCTTGGGCACACAATAGTCCATCAGTGGACTTAGTTCCTGGGTAAGTCCCCACCTCAAGTAAGAACTTAGTCCCTCAGTAGACTTAGTTCGGGGACTTATTTCCCTGCACCGTGATCATATCGACATTGACATCACAATCGAGAAAACATAGTGACCAGTTAAAGATTGAAAAAAAGAAATGTATTAAGACCGTCCCAGTTGGCTTTCTCGTATTTCCTAACGGTTCTGGAGTTGGGACACGAGAAATCGCCTTATATAACATACCTCTATGGTATACTTATCAGGATAAGAAGTAAGAAACAATTCGATAATGAGGGCGTTTGCCCAGAAACATCTGGTATTCGAGTGAGTTCATCTACAAGCTAAGGAAGGTGGTGTACCTCAGCAAAGATTTCAACATATCTTCCGTTGGTTTTTGTCTATAAGATTTAAAAGTTGTGCTCGGAGAATTCAAATTTATAGTAACTAATAGTCTTTTGTAGAAGTATCGACGCTAGTATTGCTAATCGACGTAAAGTACGTTTCCAACATCAAAATCGCCCGTTCGATATTTATTATTGGGTTTGGTAATTTTTCTTTTGGGGCAAAAAACAGAGTTCGATAGTCTTATGAAAACTGATCGCGAGCGGCCCAGAAGAAGAATCTACAGAGAGCATCTGTGTTCCAAGTTCTGCAACACTTTTATCAATAAGTGTCACTGTGATATCTGGCACTGTAGATTGAGCATATACTAAATTTTTACAATAAACCAAATTTGTAAGCAAATCAAAAAACTTCAATTCAAAATTGAGTATCCTTTCAGCGACTTCAAGGCAAGCCGAAAAAATAAGCTGTGTAATGACTACCTAGAAAATAAAGCCTCCGACCTATTTGCAACATGCATAGGGTATACGCTAGAATGTTATTTCTTCAATCTCGGTTTGGAGCAGGAAATAAACTCTCTTAAACGTTCTTGTTCAACTACTGAGATGGAAAATTTTGAAATTTTTAGGCGAGGAAGTGACAGTATCTCTTGTCATGAAAAGTGCAGCTCATTAAAGGCGTTCTGTTATAGTCATTCTTTCCTGGTAACACGCACACAGGAATTGGTGAGAGTTGTAAGTTACTTAGTCCTAGTTATTTTCTAACTCTTGCACCAACAAATTTAATTTTAAAGGGCATCACAAAATAATCGAAGAGAAAAATTGCAATAGACGATTCAAAAGCGGAAGGCATATCAAAAACTCCAACGCTAGCCGGCGAATTGGAAGAGCTATCATCACTAAATACATCAATTCGGATACTTATTTAATCGAAGAAAACGAAGACGGGTTTATAAGTAATCAAGAAATCATCACACGAAGAACAACACAATGGAATGAAGTTTCATTTTTTCACTTCTCATAAGTCATAATTCATCAACTTTTACCACACAATAAAAAGGAAGACTATTTATTATTTATTTATTTACTCTTTATGCAGCATTTTACCACAATTGAATGATGCATGAAGATACATAAATACAAAAATAAATATATCGTCAAATAAGTCCCTTAAACATCTTTTATTCATCTCAATCAAGGGAAGCCTTATCTTCCGGGATCTCTACTTGCACAATTCATTATTAGTGCAGGGTCCCACCGCATATTGCCCAAGGAATACAAATTATTAATTCCTTATGCTGCTCTGTGATATTTAAACGTGGTTCTCACGGACCAGGTAAAACTCATTGTGCACTTATTTATAATTTATTTCGCGGTTTTTGTATCTTTCCCTCAAGAAAAATAGCAACAAGCTTCATCTGGTATATAAGATGTGTTGCAATAATAATTCACAAAGTTATGCTACATCATGTCACAAATAGTCTGTGATATGCTGGCTGGCTAGGCATGCTTACCTGGAGCAATGAGAAGTCGACTTTGATTAGCCTCTGCTTCGATCTGGGGGAGCTGTGCGCTTCGGACCGCTCCTCTTTCTTGAGCGTCTCCACGGTTTGTGATGACGGCGGTGGTGGAAGTACTGCAAGTAAAGATAAAAACAAAAAAACGGCATAAGTTATTGTAACTGAATTAATTAGTTTTATAGATGCGATATAGAGAATTGTATAGTAGAAGAAGACTGAAGAAAATACTACTGCGGTTTTGAACGTTTAGTTTTTGTTTGGTTTCCCTTCGAGATACTCGACCATAGATAGAAGGCAAGCAAAAAAAAAAAAAACTTCATTTATGTGTCCATTGCAGATAGCTCTTAGTACTCTACTAGTATCTGGGTTATGTAACGATAATTACGTGTTTTTTTCTTCTCCCGATTATGCTGGAGGATGTCTGCAAATTATCAAGCCATAAAGTTAGAGCTTTTTCTTCTGCTGGCGCAATTTTAGTTTCTCCTTGGAACAATGACCGATAGAAAGTGGAGGTAAATGGCTTTTGAATTAAATTTTTTTTAGACCTTAATTGCACTTTCCCGCAGGATATACTTTTACTGTGATGGAATTTCTAAAAATTTATTATTTTGCATTTTTCGACAAGGGAGCTTGGTAACCTATTTCTGAGAATTAAGGACGGTTGATATCATAGTGTTATGGTAAGAAGGAATTTATTTGTTGGCAAGGATTACAGTAAAATTTTAATTAAAATAATTTTCTAAAACTTATATGTATAACAATTCAGGAAACTAAAACTTTTAAAGGTTGAATTATGGATGGATGTTTGTTTTGTTATTTCTTTAGACCTTAGAGTTGTAACAGCTGTGTTAATGTTTTTCAATATGAAAAAAGGAAAAAAACACACGAAAGTAAGAAACAGATATTATGACGATCAATATTGAACTGGGGAAATTAGCCATTTGTTTGTAGAATTATACAATTATACAGGGTGTTTCTTGTGGGATGCGACGAAAAAAATGCTAGGACGTGTGTGTCTAACAGCACAAAAGTCTTATTTGAAGCTTAATTTATAGACAGACGGATATATTTTTAAAATGGAAATACAAGTTATTAGAGAAAATAAAAAACAAAAATAAAAATTGTATAAATCAAAGAGAGAGAAGTCCTGGGACATGTGGAGGGAATACGGCGATTGGGTTTTATATATATAAGAAACAACCAAAATCCGGTGTTTTTTAATCAAAAAGAACTGTAGGTACATTCACTTACTTAAATTTTCAATTTTTAAGAGTTTTTAAAAATTAAATGCATGTACACAAATTTATTAATAACAATTTTTTCCTCTTTAATTTTAAAATTTTCGATAAATCGTAAAACCATTTTATCAAAACCAATTTAGAAAAATATACTTATTTACTTGAAGTGCAAACAAAAAAATGTATGTTTAGAATTTGAAGTCGTTCGTGTGTCCACAATGAGCACGTTTGCAGTGGTCGATTCGTTGAGCACAATTTTCGATGACTCGGCCCCAAATTTCGACGGAAACAGCCGCCATTTCTCGTTCAATATGGGATCTGAACTGCTAGAACGATACCAGTTTGTTGGTATTGAACAATCATTTAAAAAAAGTATAAACAGGACCCGTCGATAGGACCATTTCTCAATATAACAAATTTATCTAATTGAGTTTTCAATAAATCGATTATTACACCCGCTGTATCACTTGTGGCACCGTTCTTGCTGAAACCCCACATAATTAATGTCTAGTCCATGCAATTGACACCACTGGCATGACAACCACAACATACATACGTTATTTCTTGTGAGTGAAGTGGTGTTTTTTGCTTTTTATCTGACCAACAACACATATTCTGTTTGTTGACGAAGTTGTTTAGACAAAAATGCGCTTCATGGCTGAGTTTGATTTTGCGATGAAATTGGATGAGAATGTATGTACGTCGCTTCATATGACCGAGTGGCTTTAGTTCTTGAGTTAACTTAATCTTATGAGTGCGCAGGCCAAGATCATTTCGCACATTCATGCTTTCTGACATTTCCTTAAAATAGACTGCCTTTACACGAAAGTGAATTTTTATCTTTGTTTTTCTTTTGGCTTCAGTCAATATGCAGTTTTTTTTAGTCCAGTTCAAAAATTTAATATGAACTGCCATATGTAACAAGATCAGGGCATAATCCCCCGCGATAATTATAAGAGCTTTCTGATTGGTTTAAGAAACACACCTTAGCACTGAGCTGTCAAATCATGTCTGCCATTTTTATTTGTTTTTAAAGTGTTCCCTTTAAAGTGGATTTACATGTTTCTGCATCTGCAAAATGCAGAAAAGTAGAGAGAGGCAGATGTATGTCGAAGCCCGAGAATGGGAGAGAATACACAGGTGGTAACCTTTTTTTAACTTCCTATAAACTGCTATAACTTTTTGGCCTGTTACTACGAAACTACGCAATGTAAATTTAACTTACCTCCATTTTATTCCATTCCCTTTTTAATGTTTTTTCAATATCATGCGTCAGTCAACAAAAATTATAGCAAAATGTGAAAATATTGCAAATTTACAAAATGCAGACGAAGATGCTATAATAAAGATGAACATGTTCGTCTTTACTATAATCTTGACTTCTGCATTTCTCGAATTTCCTATAAAGCGCTTTTTCTCTCTATCTAGAAAATATTAATTCAGTATTTGGCATTCCTTTCTTTTTGCAGAAATCAATTGCAGATACATGTAAATCCAACATTATTTTTCTATAACCCTTGTCTAAGTGGAGCAACGGCGGCGTTGCGTAAGGGGAACAGAGGACTCAAATGGGAGCTTAAATCATTTAAACATTTCAGTTCACCACATTTGGGCACATCAGTTTACCACATTGCGTCTGAAATTATTCTCCGAAAACGTTAAAATTATATTAGAAATCTGTCGCACTAGATGTTTGCTAGCACTTCAAATATTCTAGGATCAAAAAGCATTTTGTAAAAAGGATGTAATTTCAACTAAATTTGCACGAAATTCGGTACAATGTTTGTGAACACACCCATAAGAAATGGGACATGTAATCATGCAAGAAATCAACTTGTAAGCCAATTCCAAAATTTTAAGATATCTTGGGCTACTTTGACATCGGCTGTTTTTTGAGTGCGATGCTCTGAATTAAATAAGGCGAATGTCTGATGGGTTGTTTTATTTTAAAGGGTCTGTTCGAGAATTATCGAAGATTTTGTATGAACGAAAACTGCAATATTATCAATCTCAGGCATTTCGTCCACCACCGCCGCTACCGCGTGTCACATAACGGGTTTAAAAATCGTAAGATGATATTGCATCGTTTCAAAAGGGGTTTTTCTTTTTTAGTTCAGAGCAGATCCAGAGTTGTCAAAAAATTAATTGTTATTTTTGTTTAGTTTTAAGTCTTCAGTCTTTCGTTATGAGCATGTTCTGAGCGTGTTCAAAGCGCGCTCTTAAGGTCGGAATAAAATAACTGAGCAGACAGAGTTAGAGTTAAATGCTTAACATTTGATAGCTCGAAATTTATAAAAAAATTGGTGATGCTTAGCTGTCAGATACTCAGCTTCAGGTGTGTTTCAAAAACAACTCAGAGCGCTCAGAGCACGGTTGGTTCAGAGGATGTTCAGAAAATGCTCGACATATTTGTTCAGAGCTCTATTCTAATCTAAAAAAAAACAACACAGCAACAAATTAGGTGTTTTTCTTTTTTTAGATCAGAATAAAGCTCTGAAAAGAATAGAGTTTGACAGTTCGTAACATTTAGATTTCAATGCGTGACGACCAATTTAGTTTCTCAAATAACTCTTATTTTAGCAATTAAGCACACCTACTATTATATTTAGATTTTATAAGGAATTTAAGCTTATAAATGTTTTAAGTCAAATTTTTTCTTTTATTTGTCGGTCCTGTGTCGCTCTCATTTGAATAGTCCTTTAGTGATGTCTAATTAATGAGCAGGCCGAGGAATCGACTGTTTTATTTCGTTTGCGGTGGATTATTGAACGAAGACATTATTCTTAGCTACCAACAACCCGCTGTCTCACTCGCACGGGAACATCAGAAGCAAAAATTAAGACTCAAATTTGTTCACTCAACTATGAAACTATGAACCGCTTGTCTGAAATTCCGACCGAAAATTGGCGTTAACGCACTTAAATTTGCCGTCACCGACTTGGAATATTAATAATAAAAATTATTAATTGGTAAAAGTTCTTCGTTCGTGAACTTCACTATAATAAAAATATTTGCGCAAAATTTTAAACAGCCTATTAGTAAGGTATTAATATGATACTACTTAACAATTTGCTAAGTTTATAGTAATTTACTAACTCATTCTTAATTTCAAACATTTTCTAACTAGTATCGTACTAAAATTCTTAATAAATTGCTTCTGAACACACCTAAAACAATGACATTTCGTGTAAAAAAGTAAGTATATGAACCTTTTTTGATGTTTGCAAATGTCAAAGAGTCATATGAAGCTAGCACGATACTAAAAAAATAATAATAAAAGGGTAGAGAAAGTATGATGCTATATTCGACTAAAATTTGCAAATTCGTTGTTTTAACCTAGTATCATACTAAAACAGCTTTAGCATCGTACTAATTCAATTAAAATTGTGCGCCATTGTTTTTAGAGAATGTTTTGATTTTGACAGTTTGGTCAGTGACTTAAGGGTGCGTTCACAATGACAGTTCAAAATTGTCAGCTTCCAATTTTAAAGCCCTTTAAAATATGTTGCAGACAAACACAAGCAAGATGAAACAGAATATTCTAGAACACGCTAGTTGGTTGTTCTTGCTTGCTCTATAGATCATTCGATTAAAATACGTAAGCTTATGTTATTTTTTCACACGCGGTTATTCTGAAAATACCCAAGCTTTCTCATACAATTTTTGGAAATATCAATATTTTTTATATAGACCGAGAGCCCACAGCAATTTTTGGGTGTGATTGATAACAAAAAATAATTAGCATAATTAGACAGGCCTTTTATAGTTATTTATGAATGTGAACGTCTTGCATACTCTAGTGGGCGCAATAGTGGATTATAGTACATCAAGTATGCAAACACACCTTTTGTAAAATTCAGCGCCTAATACGAAGTCAAAAATGAAACTGATATGATGCTTCCAAAGAATGCTTTTAAACTATGCAATATCACTTCTCGAAATTGCTGAAGTTGGTAAAATGGCAGAGTTATCGTTGTTTCATCTTTGTGCCTAAATTTTGTTTCTTTGAAATATTGCAAATTTTGACAGTTGGCGTCACCAAATTTAAACGTGTCAAACGGAAACGTAAGAATGTGCTGTGTAAATATCTTACGAGTTTTTCAAAACTTTTTGACAAAAACATTCTTTTGAGTTTGGTGTGAAAAGGCTATTAACACTTCGAAAATACTCTTTGTCAACGACTATAATTTCTATATTCAACAGCTCCAATTTTATTTGTTTATAGAATTCCAAGGTCCCTTGTTCTACTTTGTATGTCATATTTTTCCACGATATAATTACATATTTATCATGTCATTGTGTTGACAAGCTTCAAAGCTTCGTATGGCTGGCGAAAATTGATTTTCGTTTTAGTTCCTCTTCTCATATTACATACGAGTACATCCCTTTTGCAGCTTTCATCGTTTTAGTCCGGAAGAAGGCGAAAATTCGCATGTGCTTGAGGGGCTGGGTAATGGGGGGTTTCAAATTCTATTAATAAAACTGTCCCTAGGGATTTTAGTTCCATGTGAATAGGCTTACTATACCCGGCAGTGTTAAAAGCTGCTTTCGTTCCTTCACCTTCCCTTATCTATTGTTTTACCTCAGCACGATTCGGTGTGAAATATATTGTTGTTGTATTGTGTTCTAGTTTCAATTGATTTATAGAGACCTGGGCTTTACCAAACGTGCATATCTCATTGTGTTGTGGTACTTTTATTTTAGAGTATAAACGTATATCGACCCAGTTTTAGCTCCCCGGAAACGATGTTAAAGTTGCTATTTGTATATATTTTGTTTCTTCTATTTTTTGCTCGTGAGAGAAACAACCCATTATATCCATAGGGTTGTGAGCGGAATGTTGAACAAGTTCGTTTTAAACAGGCGTGACTGCACTAAATAAAGTACCGCAACATGTTTAAAATTCCGCTTTCTAAAAGCTTCAAAAGAACACAATTCTTCGCATAGCTTTGCCTTATTTTGACCAACTCAATCCAAAACACACACACAATATAAGCATGGATAGATGTAACGACTTTAAAATGGATTTTCATTTTTTTTTATTGTTGTTCTGACATAATAAGAAGCAGAGACTTATTGATTTAGGTGGCACTTGTGCGAGGGTTAAATAAATAGCATTAAATTTAGAGAAGACAGTAAACGTATAAGATTAAAATATGAGGAATGTTTAGCCTAGGTAGGTTTTTATTTCGCTTGAATTAAGTGTCTATTGCTTATACAAGTAGAAGAAAGCTTTTATGATAGCATATAAAACACATTTAAAGATACGATACCTAAAGGTGTAGCCATTTAAAGGCTTTGCTTATAGGTGGGTAATTGTATTTTTGTGTTATTGCATAAATATTTACACGGCCAACAGGCTGTGTTTACTTTTAATTTGCGTACTTTTCTGTCAGGTGAAATAATTTTTTAAAAATGTGTTTCAAGTAAGATCTTAGATGTCGAAAAAAATTTAAACCAAATAAATTATAGAAGTGTCAAATATGAAATACATTTTTATAAAGGAATAAGGTAATCATGCTTATTTTGAGATTCGAACGAATAGCTAATTCGATAGAATATTATTTTCATTTGAATGAACTTTGTATATTTTGACATTCGAGCGAAAAATGTTCATTGTCGAATGATGGAATGAAATGAACCTCAATGAAATTCATTTCCGAAATTAGCTGTTTGAAGTTTACTGACATTTCTATCTGATTTAGTATGACCAAACTGTTTTTTTTTGATGATTTTTATTTAAAAAAAATTATGGTCTAAAAATTTAAAAATAATACTTTATTATTTAACCCTAGAAAGGTAATCATATTTTTTAGTACGTTAAAGCTAATCATTCGTCGAATCGACGAAGTAAAATTTAAATGCAATTTTTTCGAAAAGTTATTAACAAATTTTGTAGATGTTAATAATTTATTTTTATCAAACCTTTCTTTTAATAAAAACACACTTTTCATTTTATTTTTTTAGATTTGTGACTTTTTATTCTCCTTAAAGATATATGAAGAATCTATGAGAAATTTTAAAAAGCAAAAATGATGTTCGTCTAATCGACGAAGATTACCTTTCTAGGGTTAAGAAAAATAAAGTAATGCTAACGGCCCGGTAAAGTTTAAATTTGAAAAACATCAATAAAACTGACATTTTAAAATTTGGGAGCATTTAGAAAGTAAGTTTATTGATATCAAAAAGACGTAAAATAACGGTACAACTTATCTGTATAATAAAATACTTGATTTATGTTTTAATTTTCATGTAAACTAAATTGTTTTCCAAAAAAAGAAGACAATTTTAATGCCTATTTAGATTACACATATCTGGTCACACTTGAATTTTGAATTACCATTTGCAAATAGTTTTATAAAAATATTGATAAATTCAAGCGAGACGTTAAAAATCAAAATGGCATTTGTTTTATTTATGAAAAGAGAAGACGGTGAGGAGCAGTTGTATAGGAGAAGGATAATGGATGCATCATATCCATTTGATGTATCCATTACCACTAACATTATACTAAACTTACATGTTTTATGAATCTATTCGCGAGAAAAAATTGAACGAGAATGAAATGACATTTCTTTCGAACGATTCGAAAGTGAAAATTTGCTTAGTTTTCGAAAGATAAATGAACTTTCCATTGATAAAGTGAAATTTCTAATCGTACGAATCTCAAAATACAAATTACTCGAATTCGACATACTTTCTAGTGAAATCGAATGTCAAAATATATACAATGTAAATGGCAATACTGTTTTCTGTAACATCCGATTTGACGGTTCTAAATTTGTTTTAAGTTAGTTTGGTTTGGCAATCTATGTATGTTCATCATGAATATAAGCTAACGCAACCTGACCAACGTTTTTAAATGGTTCAAATTTATTTTGAGAGATGTGGTTTCAGCAGGAAATACAATACAATTAAAATACAATTAATTCAATAATAGAAACATTTACTGAACGATTAATTTCAAGAAATTTAATTGGCCATCTCGTTCGTGCGATTTGACGCTACTAGATTACTCTCTCTGAGGATATATGTATACAATGTATACGTATGTAAAATCGCTTCTCTACGTTGATAAACCAGAAACAAACGCACACTTATTAGCCAACATTCAACAGCCTAATTTACTATGGACTGTGCGAAAATGCAATCTCCAGATTACGCCATATATCCGTCAGCCGCAGAGACCACTTGCTTAACATTACGAGTTTATGGGTTGATAATAATTCCCTGTAAAATGGCATACAGACATTTTATTTCTCAACATAGTCTTCTTATGGCTTGATACACTTTATCCGATAATTTCTTTGATGCTCTCATAATAATACGATTCATCTAAATAAGCGTTTGTTTAAACGATGACCTTTTCAATGGACCCAAATATCTTACATCCAAACCATTTTTTCATGTTTGGAAACAAGAAATAATCGCAGGGGGACTAAATGTGTGGACTATGCTGTATGAAGAAGGAGTTCGTAACGTAAATACACCAATTTTCCGAACTTGTGCTGTTTCGTTGTCCATCAGCTCTACGTAATATGCGCCGGTGAACGTTTTACCCGATTCGAGGTAATCGATGTGATATCATAGCGCGCATCCCAAGTTGACAAATCCACCTTGCCCTCCTTCAACACCGATTCACAAGAATAAGTCAATTGTTTCGACTGTTCCTTGGTCTCTGCTGTTTTGTAGTGAATCCATGTTTCATTCACGGTAACAAAACGGCGCAATACTCCGTCGAATTTTTCTTGAACATCCCCAAACACTTCTTTGAAGTTGTCAAATGATTGCGTTTGTTGTCGATTGTGAGCAAAAGCGGCACCCATATTGCGGAAATCAAAATATTTATGTTAAATCGAAATCACTTATCCACGTGATAAGCTTGTGGCTTCTTTAAGTCCAATATCAAACCGTGGATTTTTCTGGAGTGGTGGCCTTAATTGCCGACCAGAACGTTCGACGTGACTTTTGCTGGAACTACCGCACATAAATTAATTAAACCAGTGGTGAATAGTTTCAATCAATGGTGAAGAGTCGGAATAATATTTGTCAAGCCATTGTTTGGTTTTCGTGATAGTCGTTATAGTCGTCGAAAATATTGTCTAATGAACACTCGAAAATCACTTTTACAAGTTCTGCATTTGGAAAAAAAACGAACTCGAGATTTTGATCAAAGTTGACATTACGATGATAGCGAAGACGAATAAAGCGGGTCCGAAAATTCCGTCCGTCTGTCTGTATGTCTGTACCTCTCCCCACAGCCTACACCACTAGTCCTATGTTCTTCAATCCCGGTAGTTAAGGGTCTTTGGTGATTTCCTAGAGGGGAAATTGAAAGTTTTTTTTAGCTCCAAAATTAACGGTACCCCCATACACCCGTCTCGGACAATCTTATTTCTCTCGAAAACGGCTCTAACGATTTTGATAAAAAAAACTGAGTTAGCTATTATGGATATGGACTACATTTTGGTAAAAAAAATTTTGGGGCAAAATGTTATTAATGGTACCTGTCATAGAACCGTTTTTTTTTTTGGACTTTCTCATTAACGGCTCTAACGATTTTAACCAAAAATTACTTTAATAAAACTTTACTTTACTTTAATAAAACGATGTTTATACTTTATTTGCGTAAATTCATACTTTTCCGTAAATAAGACGGCAATTCCATGCATTTAATAATTTCATTAACAACTATCCATGTTCTATATTTATAAAATATATTTTAAATTCCAAATTACTTTTAAAGAAGAGCAAGTCCGTACGATCCAGTCGTGCATTTTATTTCTATTTCAACGGAAATGCTCTTCGGCATCTATCTATTTACATAAAATGGCTGCAGCAACAAAGCTATTTGACAGATCTGTCTGAAAATTTGGGTCTTTTCTTTTGAAAGATGATTCTTGACAAACCGAATAATGGATTTTAGGTGACGATGTCGTTTATTTTAATAAATATTCATGGATCCATCCTTGTATAAAAATTAATGAAATAAAATTATCTGTTTTGTTCTTTATTTCAATTTTCAATTTTAAGTTCTCGATCTTTAAAAAAATTCACTTTAGAGTAGTAGAACAGAGCTTTTTGAAAATAAAATTGTACGCATTATTAAATAAAAAAAAAATAAATCATTGACTTACGCAGCTTAACAATCTGTCAATCAAGACCTGTTTTGGTGAAACTTATAACGAGCGCAGCAACTGACAGTTTAGCCCTGAGGGCCAATTAGGGTAGAAGTGCGCCATTTTGATACCATAACCCATGTGAAACTGTGGATGGAATTGATATGGAGAATTGTGGACATTATCACGAAATCGCTCAGTTTGGATTGAGTTCAAACAGAAGAAAGGTTTTGATATCACTTATTATTCCAAAATAAGGATCACTCATTCAACCGCACCACCACACTCATCCAACACCATCTACATTCTGCCAAGCTATATTGACTGGTTTTGGAACATTAGCCAATCCGATTGTGTGATCATCCAGTTTTATTATTACTCTTTTTATTTTTATTTCAAAGTTGGTGATCATGATAGATTCAATAACATTCGACGTCAAAATCAGTGCCTTCTATGTAATATTTCATATTTTTTCAACAATCAAATTAAGCGCCATCTAAGCTCGCAACATTTCAACAATTTAAATTAACTTTATGTTCACTCTGATTGCTTACACAATTTGTATTAAATATTCAATTTTTGTTTTTTTTTTGTTTGCCTTTTGTGTGTTAAAAATTACTGACCATTAATTGTAAGCGACAAAAACATTTAATGCCTAAAGAAAGATATAGAAAAAAATGTTTACATATTTCCTGTTATTTTGTAAAAGTAAAATTTTTTTCCTCTCTTTTCTGTTGGAATACATAATTGAAAAAATGAAAAACAACGGTTTGACTGGGTAGTTATGATTCTGGAGTCGAGTGGCTTTTCTCCCAATGGCACATCTCTCCCTTAATTACCCTTCAAAATTAAAATTTGTAAATAAAGAATAAAAAAAAATCTTATTTTATATCATCGTATGTTCATCAAAAACCTTTCTTGGTTATGAAATTAAAGTTGAATCACCTTCTTAATTTATTCATCGAGGAAAGGTCTTGGTAAAATGGGTTATTTTACGGAATTTCTTTGAAATTTACAATCTTTAATAAATATTAGCATAAGATAATCACGTAAGAATAATAAAGCTGATTCAAATTAGCAACTAAGTAGGTTTTCAAAAATACCATGAAATAACAGACTAGTTTTAAGATCTTTGCAAAGCATGACATTATATTTTAATCGATATTTTATGTAATATTTTGATTTTAAAAAAAATATACTAAACTTTGTTTTGCATACAATTTCTCATTATAAGATGTCTTTGAAAGGTTTCAGGGAAAATTAAGTAAAAGGCCGTCATTAGAAATAAATTATTTTTTTTTTCTGAAAAATTAAAAATAATATTTCCGGATTTTTTGTTTTGCTTTTCCTGAAAAATCGTGTTTTTGAGTTGTGATGTTATTACTTTCACCTAGCGCTATGCATTTCAAGAATACATCAGTTTTATCTTTTTACATTTTTAAATAAGAAAATACAATGTTTAACAGCACGACGACATTCAGCGATTCAGTATGTATGATGAATTGTACAAAATATATCTAACCGCCAGAGAGTGTAGGTTGAGTAAAAATAAGAACAACAATTTACGTAATCATGGCTATTTCTCCTTATTTTAGAGGAAGCATTCAAAAAACAAAACTAATAAGTCCTCACCATTCTCAAATATATTCAACCAACTAGCAAATCAATTTATCTTATACTAAAGAAACATTTATCCCAAAATGAAATCAATTTAAACTATTAGCAAACTATCAGCATTATAAAATATGATAGTTTAGATTGAATTGACTCTGGGTTAAATATATTGTGATTGGGTTAAATCTATCTCTGTTTAAATCAAATCTATTTACGTTGAGGTAAAATTGATTGCTATATAAATTTGCAAATAGTATAGAACAATAAAAAAGGAAATGGAGGCTATTTCAATTTAAATATCAAAAACTAAGATCGTGGATGGACGAAAACAAGCTTACTAAGGAATTTCAAGTTGGTTTTAGGCCAGGCTACTATAATGTAGATCACATCTTTGTAGCATTAGAAGTATCGCGGATTCGTTTTTGTCGATTTAAAAGCTGCATTTAATATCGATAGACCGAAAGGCATTAATGTACAAGATGTTTTTATTGGAAACCAAAGGGGCATTATGGGATGGTGAAAATATCTCGGAATGTTTTCAGACTAACTATGATGTGCAGGCTTAGTTTCTCTGAGTTTTTGCCAGGAGGTATATAATCATATATATCAAATTTCTCCTTTTCGCCAATGATATTGTGCCTTTAGCTTACCCTGCGGAATCCCTCCAGCTTGTGATTGACAAGACAAGCTTTATGAATACTGCGCTATGTGAAAATAAGTTGTTACCTTATCAAGAGATATGGTATTCCAAAAAGGAGGAGGACGACCAAACTCGAACTCAATGCACCTACTGGATAGAATCCATAACATTTTATAACATTTTATAACATTTTAAGAAAAAAATTTGATACGCCAAAAATAAAAATATAGAATTTTCCAAAAAAAAATGATTTTTTTTATTCAAAAATATTTTTTTTAAATTTTGAAATGCGATGTTTTTCAACCTTTTTAGAAGCGTCTCTATAAAAAAATTTGAAATTTTTTTAAAAACCCAAAAAAACTTTTTTTTAATTTGAATACACAATAATATTCAAACTTTTGAGGGGCTTTAGCATACAAAAAAATTATCAAAATCGGTTGTACCGTTTTTGAGAAAATAAGAAACAGCAAAAATGGCTCCAATAAGGGGGTACCCCTTGATTAGTGTTGGGCATAATCGAATGATTTAAAGAATCGAGATATTAGTATTCGAATGATTTAAAGAATCGAATGATCATTCGAATGATCTTCGAAACAATATCATAGTAAAAAAAAAGTAGGAAACAAACACTCCATTTCAAGGTAAAAAAAGGAAACATAAAAAAAATCATAACATAATGGTTTTCGCTTTTCGCCTATCCCTTATAATTCCATATTCAACCCTCAAAAGATGCATCGATTGCGAAGATGAATATAAATTATATACCTAAAGTCGTTGAATACACACACACGAGATACACAAATAATCGAATTCTCGAGTTCTCGATTTTGTGTATTTTCTTTTCTGTCCTTTTGTTCAATATTCGCTTCTCGGTCTGGAATAGGCACTCGAGTGTCGAGACCTCATTTCGCTTAGAGTAAGTAGATGTGAGAAATCATTCGAATGATTTGAGTATTCGAATGATTTGTGTGAAGAATCGAGATATCTCGAGATGTTGTCTGAATCGATTATAATCGATTATATCATTCGAATGCGCCCACCACTACCCTTGATAACAATTTTTCGGAAAATTTTGTTCAACCATTTCCTAAATTTAACTAAGTGAAATTTGTATAATTTTTTTTTAAATCTGTACAGTTTTTAAGAAAAAAATATTTATAAATTTTCGAAAAAAATTCGTATGATAGGTACTGTTATTTTTGGTCTCAAGAAAAAATCGTGTGGGGGGAAAAATTTAAAATAATATCTACCAAGTTTAAAGAAAATCGGCCGAGCCGCTAAGGCTGTAGTCAAACAGACAGACGGACTGACAGACAGTGAGACTGACAGACAGTGAGACAGACAGACAGTGAGACTGACAGACAGATTTTCGATACCCACTTTTTAGTCTTCGCCATCATCATAATGGCAACTTTGATCAAAATCTCGAGTTCGATTTTTTTTCCGAATGCATAACATACCTTATAGTACCTATAAGTCGCAAGTAAAAAAGGAGTTACTTAAAAAACTTTAAGTCTAAATCTTAAAGAAAATCGATACAGCTATCTATCATACATACAATTATTAAAGGGTATATTTTAAAGGCGTAGAAATTTAATTTGAAATAAAACCCTAAAAATATTTTTAATATCCATGAAATTGGCTATATTTGAAAGATAATTTTTCGTCATTAATGTTTGAATATGATATCTTGCATTTGGCCACCTTAACTGGCGCGTAAATGGCCTAATCTGGAAGTCGAATTTTTACACAAGATCCTTAAGCAAATTTTTCCAAAAAGTGGATAGAATCAATTTTAATCATTGAACTATTGAGCACGATGTTAAATTAACACATTCCCAGCATCATCAACATTACGCTGCACATCATCAATCACTTGTTCTATACGTAGTTTATGACGTCTTACGGGAAGGCTAAAAAAAATACTATACATAATTAAATCTATATCTCACTGTCTTGCATAAGAATAACTTGATTCTTATATTTTTAACAATTTAAGAATTTCATGACCAGTTTTGTCGTTCTAAGTTGAGTGAACTCTCTATTATATGTAGAAAAAGAACTCTGAGGTTTTTATATTTCATAAGATCAAGTTGTTTAAATAACTGTGTCCAACCAATTAACAGCTGGTTACATTTGTGTTAATTTTCAAGCCACGAGAATTTATGTGAAGTGTCATCACATCACACAGTTCATGTTCTGTTCACACCACAACGGTCAGTCAGTTGTCATTGGTATCTATAAAAAAGTAACAAACAAAATCTATGTGGTCACAAAGTTGACACCGTTTAAATCCATCTTACAAAATTAGTATAAATTCGGTGACACCGTTTCACATGAATGGACACTCACTATGGGAATGTCGATGTCTAAACCTTAATTTTTGCGGGAATATTTCGGCTCTTAAGATTCATAAGAACGATGACGTTTGGAATACTTATACGTTAACGTAAGTATAATTACTGAACGTGACGCTCGTATTGATACACTAAGTAGGTAAACCTTGGAATACTTTTTGTTGTGTTCAGATGAATTTACAAAGCTTACAATTTTATGACGAGAATGTGAGAACGTGATCTACTGCAAACAGCAAACCAAACCGCTGCTGCTGGTAAGCTCAAAGAAAACGAGTTCTTCAGATACCTAAACGACTTTTGGATATGTATGGATTTTGTAACCTGAGTCTTAACATCAATGCGAAAGACGTTTGAAGTTGGAAGGCCATGCATACATTTTCCTTTATGGGAAGTGAAAGATACACGTCTGAGGTCTGCTCTAATTAGAGATAAATGTTACTAGTATATGGTTATGATTCTTTTATTATCATCCAGGTCTGCTTTTATTATAAAAGACATAAAACAAATAAATGCCAACAATAATTGAATTCTATGGTTTAACATTCATAGTTTCTAGACATTGCGTGTTATGAAATAAAAAAAATTAATTCAAAGACTAACTACAGACTCCGGTATAGTTTATTTCTTAGCCATAAAGTTGATTTCTACAATTTTATCCGTGTCCGTGTTAACGTTAACAAGGTATGGTTAGGAATACTAATTGAAGTTTAAAATAGTCTGCCTAGCTTTTTGGGTCGAATAAAAAAGTTGTAGTTGTGTTTTGCATTTCATTGTTTTCATTCCATTCATTCAAGATTAAATAAGATAAAAGATAAAAGATATTTATGCGCTCGATATTTTATCATTTACTTTTTTATTAATATATAAATGGTTTTATTTTCAACTAAGTCTTAAGGAACTGGTTTATGTTGGAACAAATTTTTCAGTGAAAAGTAACCCGAGAAGACATCTAAGTTTAAATTTTAAATGAAAATTTAAATCGAAGTCTTTCACCAGTTCATTTTAACGTCTTGGGCGTTGATGAACGGAATGTCAACGATCTCCCACTATCCCGTGTTCTACAAAATTCGACACCAAACGACGAATAGCGTTGTCAGATGGTGCTTGTTGGCCACGATATTTTCGACGACATGCACGATGAGTTAACACAACTGAACGAATATTTTCTTTCAATGCACAATACAGCGCCACTATTATGGTGCGTTGTTAAGGAGGGAAGCGATTCACGGTTAAAATTGTACTGAATTGACATTTCAAAGAGATGTCTACTCAAGTTAATCGGTTGATAAATGTCAAAGTTATTCATATCGACATAAAAGATGCGCACTCGTTATACAATTTAATTATGTGATGATGTTTTATTATTTGTTGAATTTTTGAAAAATTAAATTCAGATTATTGATTCACAATTGATTCAGAAACAGTTTCTTTTCACGTTTACATATAAGAACCATAGATATGCTTAGTTGCTGTTGATTCGGCATGAACCATAGAACTCGATTTCAAGAGTTTTTGTCATCTTCTATTTGGCAAAAAGTAAAACTCATTTTCCATTTTGAGCTTGAAGCAGAAAGAAGTTCTATTAGTTTTGGATTTTCATTTCAGAGAGCACTCTTCTCTAACGCAAATCACTTTTCACATTTTTTTATCGAAAAATTGGGGATTCCAATGGCAAATGTAAAAATAGTTTACTCCTACATGTCTTTATCATAATAAGACTGACTTGTTGTTTTGTTAGGAGCAAACAAAAGCATTGAAAATAGTTTGGTAAACTATACAAGGGAATCTCGGAAAAGTTAACTCTCCGAAAAGTTAATTGTCCACAACGTTTTATTCAACATTAACATCCTTGAAAAATTAACTCTTAAGTAAACTTTCAAGAGTGCATTGAATTTTTGAATTTAAATTTCCGGAAATTCAGATTTGATTTATGTATATCTCTTCTGATGTCTGATTTCTTCGTTATTCATATATAGTGTCACATATGTAGTTAACATACAGATTAATTTATTTAAAAAAAATAACAATTTTTAAAATTGTGTATGCTGCAAAGAAACCAAATCAAATAGAATTGAATTTGGATTAAAAGTGTAGATATTGATGAAATGATAAAAGACGTTAAATTTGGCACATAATTGGCAATATTTGAGAGTCACAGAGAACGCTCCACAAACCATAATATAACTAATAAGACCAGAAATTATACGAGTGGTTTTTGAAACAACGTGCACACAATTGTTTAAACTGTGCAATGACTAGTCTTATCTATTTTTGTTTATCCCGAAACAAGTGTAGTCTCGTTCAACGACACTTTAATAAATTTAAGAGAAGAAAAGTAGTGGATTATTTAAGAATATGCATTGAAATTTCATCATTTAAAGTTTTCTAGAAAGGTTCAGTTCTCGAAATTTAGTGCCTATCTATAACATTATTCTTTAAGAAACGAAAACTCTATTTTTAATTCGTTTTAAAATTTAAAGGTTTGTACAACCCGATTCTACCCAACATCACTGATACCTCACAAGTGACAAGAAGTCACAACTTGTGAGAATCAAAACAACAGAAGTTATTGTGGTCTCCTTCAGAAGAGGTCACAACTCACAAATTGTATAAGTTTTGACATTTCGAATCGATAAATTGTGGACAAAATTTTTCATATCGCACTTCTGGTGCAATAACGACGTAAGTGCAATTTTCCTAAATGTTGAGGAATCACATTTAGAGTTTTCTTCTTTATTCTTCTTCTTGTCGTTTCAGCTTTTGTGTCAAACAAAAAAGTGGCCGCTTTGGGCAATAGCAAAGATACAATCACGTCGATTTTATTACTTATAAAACTTGACATTTAGGTAATTATGGCGTTCTTACCTCAATTTCACATATTAAATTAAAATGAAAGTAGATTTCATTCTGTTGCATCTTATTGCAGAAGTCTCATCAGAAAATGAAAGTAACAATTTTACAAAACCACATCAAAAACTATTTACATTGTTTAGATTTCAGCAACGATGATTCAAGACAAAAATGATGCATTCTCTCTGAAAGAGAGCATTTTAATAAATTATTTTTGCTTCCAGAAAACTGCACGGGGATTTCATTACAAAATTCACCTTTGGTGTGGTGAGTTCCATTATCGCGCACTTCGAAAAATATAATTGAACTACTACAATCCAATCCAAAACATCAAGGACTCCTTATTGAAATTGAGATTACAGATGGCGTATTCACAAAATGTCAACCAGTTTTCTAGTATCTTTGGATTAGAAGAAGTCATATATAAGGAAAGAAGGATTTACAGAGTTTATTATTTTTATTCTCACTATTCATTTTTATATCTGTTAGATTGCAATAATTAATTGCTGCCGTTATTTCGTTGATAAATTTGTAAGCTTCTCTATTAACATTTCTAAAACCAAGTCGAAAATGTTTGGCGTTCCAGACACACTGTAGTATGGTGGATGTACGGTGTAAAAAGATTCCTTAATTTCACTGAACGGGAGGTTGAAACGTAGTACATTTTCAGTGTTAAAATTCTGGATATCTTCTAATTGAAGTGTGATAACACTTTTAAAATATTGAACGAACGATTTTGGATTTAATTGTATAACGAATTCAACTCTAGCTTTCATTTGATGTCAAAGTCTCTATTATAGGCCTGTAATTGTGTCATCTTCTTTAAAATTTGGTGATACAGTGTGCACAAACTTATTATTATTAGAATTATTGAAAAATACAATTTTAAAAACTGTTTTAAGAATAAAATTGGTTTGCATACAAACAGTAATTAGATGATTATTTTTATTACAAAAATATCAAATCTGTAAAACTGTTTTCGTGAAAAATTATATTTTGTTTGTCATCAGCTAAAACATTTTGTGGAATGGTAGCATTTCGTCAAAAATTATTTTTCGAATTTTCATTTTCTTTCGTCAAAATAATTTCGCTTATTTTTAAACCACAATTTGTTGTTTTACAACAGAAATTGGTTATCGACGACCGATAGCGCTTGCCTTTGATGGGGATGGTCTGACTAACGTTGTTCTCAAAGAAGTAAGAAGTATGATGCCACCAGGCAAAATACTGACTTTTTCTGGATGCATTGCAATTTTGCTTGATGACGAACTCATTCATCCAGAAATGGGCCGTAAAATAGGCGAAGCGCGCAAAATGTTGCTGCAACCGAGGTCCCACTTTCATAAAACAACTTAACTACTTGTTTATGTTGCTGAATGCTTTATTTGGCATTGGAAAGACGGACTTTATAAATGACATTTGATTGATGTGGCTTTAACAATATGGCCGCAATCACCTGCCAAAGTTTTCAAAACAGTAATAAATATAAAGTTTTCGAGATTTTCTAGCAAAATAATACATTTTGGCAATTGTCAATTTTATCCTAAAAATCATACTTTTTTTGTTGTTGTCTAAAACGTGAATGAATTCAATTACTTATTAATTAAAATATTCCAAAAACAATAAAATTCACATTGTACATACATTTGTAATTATTTATCTACCAAATTGCTTTCGAAACGTTCTGTGGCGTAAAGTTGTTCTTTGTTTGATTAATAAAATTACATTGGAACTCTGAATACCCATCTGGTAGATATGCCAAAACCAAAATCAAATCAAAATTAAATATACATATACTCTACTCATTTATCTAACTCTTCCTCCGCAATGGTCAGATGTACATACTAAGTGATTTAAGCTGTCTCCATAGATAGACATAAACTACAACACTTAACCGACACCACAGAAAATACACAAGGAATGAATTGTGAAACCTGTTAATTATTCAATCCTTATCCGCCCCCAAAATGAAATGGTACTCCTACTTTATAGAACAGGGTGTTTTCGGTATAGCATGTTTTCGATAAAATATTTGATTTAAAATATAAAAAGCTTTTTAAATTTCTATTTTAGTTTCTTTTTCTGCCCATTTCGTTAAAGTTTTAAGTTCTAACTTATAAAGTGTTTAATATTCCAAATTTGACGAAAATCTGTCCACCCGCTTAAAACCTAACTTTATGTAAAGTGGACGTAGAAACGCAAATTATTTATGAACTTGTCATGTTTGTATCGAACACTAAAGAAATTTAATGCGGATTAAATAATTTGTGGCTTAGTGGAGATTTTCTGGAACGAAATTTAAGTATTCAAATTCAACATCCGCACTTACGACTATGTAATAGTTTATGCGTAGGACATAAGTATTTAAATTCAATTAAAAGCTCAAGTGACCTCAACTCCAAGGTGCGTTTCGCCCAGGTACGAAAGTGGGCTCATCAGTTAGATGCTACCGTACCCTTCTTAGACGCAAATATTGGTCGATGTTTACCGACTCTTATAAAATTTACAGCTTTAATAGACTGTGAATTTTATTTTTCTAGGGGAATTTGATTAAATTCAGACACCTAGAATAATAATGTCCGTGATCAGATTATGGTTTTTTTTTTTTCAAATTACCGTCTTTATTCTGATTTTAACCAGTTAAAGAGAATTATTAAAAATGGAAATAATCTTTTCTAAAAAAGAACATTAGCCGTGTTTTATGGAAAATTGATAGCCACTCAGTAAAGAAAATTGAAAAAAAAAAAGATTATAGTCACTCTTATATTCACTCTCTTTTAATCTCAAGGTTTGTCACGAATTTTAGAGTAATTTCAAAATCAATTTGACGTATTTAGAATATTTCTTTCCATATTCTTGCCAGCTCCTAAATTACAATTTTAATAAGCAAAAACATCGATTTTTCGTAAAAAAAATTCAGATTTTGTAGATGTTTTTTAATCCCTCGAGATCTCAGCCATCCTCCAATGGAATTTGACAGTTTATGGCTTGGTATATGGGTACTATATTATATTTTGACCTATTTAGAGTATTTCTTTTTAGATACTTTCCAAAAGCTCTAAAATCGCAATTTTCCTGAACAAAAAAAAAATCCAAAAAATTTCGATTTTTCAGTGAAAAAATTAAGATTTTTCAAAAGTTTTCCAATCAATTGACATTTGAGATTTTTTGTACGTCTATTACAAAATAGACATGAAGCTTTATTTCTAAATGTCTTGACATTATAAAAATCTCTGAGAAAAAAAGATGCATTCCAGAACACATCCCAGTACCAATCTTTCCGAAGCAAATGTTTTTCTGCACTCGATTTAAACGCCATCTACATCTCGTTATACTAACAATTTTTATCCATTCTATATTCACTCTGATTGCTGACCAAATCATATTCACTCTTGATGTTTTTATTGTTTTGCATGTAAAATTTTGCTAACTTGGCTATTCACTCTTTCAAGAAACACGGCTATTGTAAATATTACACCTTCTTCACAAATACAATTCTATCAAACGGTAGCTGTCAAATTAAAATGTCACCATGTAGGAAAGTGGTTACAAACGTTGAACTGAATTTTAAACAACAGAATGCTGTTGTTAAGTTTAAACTACAAATTAAACTCAAAAGTGGAGTTAAAACTTTACTGCAAAACTTACATTTTTAAGATGCATATTACCCAAACAATTAGGTAATAATGTTTCAGTTAATAGTTAAAATTATATGAAAAATTCCCAAATATTACTAAACTTAATTTAAAAAAATTCGAAATATAACATTCATTCCTAAGACAACGTGTTTTCATAAAATCTTTTAAAGAAATAGTAAGTCTGGTATTCATATTTTGTTGCTATTTCTTAAAAGGTTTTTTTTTTTCAAAAAGCAGTAGTTTAAGGAATGAATTATTTATGTATTTCAGAATTTCAGCTTAAAAATTGAAGTCTAGTCATTCACAAAATATCTAGGAATAATCCGAAAATAAGACAATTTTCTCAAAAACGTAGTTTCTTTTTCTGATATGTGCAGTTTGAAAAAAAAAAAATAAAACAAAAAGCCAAGATTACAATTTAGCAACAATCATTTTACAAGTGCGAAGTTTAGTCAAAACCGATAAAGCCGTTTTCGAGAAAATTTAAAACAAACCTTAGTTGTTGTATGTCAGTTACTCGTTCTAGATGTGTTAAAACAAAAATTCGAATTTTCTTCAAGGAAATGACATAGGAATGCTCTTTATTAAATTTGAAGCAAATCGCTTCATGTGTTTAGGTTTTTATCACGCTGTACATTTGACATTCAGACTCACAGACTAACGGAAGGCATGACGAAACCCACCTTTGTTATGTTTGATTAGAACCTGGACAGTTTTTGTTGACACGAAACGAATACTTACTTATCCTATAAGGCAGGTAAGAACTATCGGTAAACTACTATTTTGAATCGGTAAACTGAAATGGCTACTTCGAAAAGTTGACAGTTTAGAAATAGGCCATTATAATCAGAAGTAACTCTAAAAAAAAGTCCACTTTATGAAAAGTTGTTAACCAATTGAAAGACCCAACTATTTAATAACGAAATGTCGCTCTTGTGAATGTTTAATTAAGCAATGCAACATTCATCTATATAAATCCATTCATGCTTAATAACCCTAATTGAACTTAGCTCAAAAAACACCCTGTAAATATTTACTGGGTTCTCGTTTTTGCACACGCCCGCCTTTGTCAATCTAATGCATGCTAGGTATCTGTTCATTTCATATCGTGTTGTTATTCTGCTTCAAGGATTCACACGTACCTTTGTAAATTTTAGCAAAGGAGTTCGCCAAGAAAATTATACATCGTTGTCTTGTCTGTGCGGTTTGTAGGTACCTATAGCTCAGGGGATTTACTACACTTTTAATTTCATATTCCGCCCTCGATAAATATCCCACCCACAAAGAGGTAATCGACCCGCAATAAATCGAGGTCATCCCCTGGTTTAGCACCATTCCAAGAATCCGCAAAGACAAAGTAAAAAAAAAACTGCCCTTAATCCCTCCTTATGAAGCTATGGCTATAGGCTACTGGCATATGTGTGTAAAGTCAAACTCACTCACAAATGGAAAATGAAAATAATGAAAAAAAACAGAGAACAACTCACCTGAACGCGGTTTTGGTGTGGGTGGATTGCCGCGTGGAGCAGGTCTCGGTGGAGGCTGTGGCAGCGGCTCCTGAGGGCAGTACGTTGAGTCCCTAGCAGCATCCACTGCATTATTGGGATTAGAGTCCTGGGGTGATGTGAGTCCCGTTGTTGTCATTGTTTTGTTTGTGATTTTTATTTTTTTCGAATTCAAATATAAGTACTGTTCTCTTTGTTTATTTCGAGTGTGCATTCTACAAACACACACAGACAGAGAATTACCGTTATAACCCTCTAACCACCATCTTTACATTTTACAAGGATGACACATCATTGCCGTTGCCGCTGCCACTGTCGACGACGTGCGTTGTCTTATCTTTTTATTCCCTAGCAAGGATAATAATTTTCTTTGGCTCTTTACTGGAAGCACAGTTTTTCACACATGACTGCACCTAGAATATTGAATCGGTAGATCTTTTTCCTTGGACTTTGGCGCTGCATGCTTTTTCGTAGCCTCAATACTCAACCCCCTGTTTCTACTTTGACATTTGCAGCCCTCCCCCTCAAGGAGACACAAGAATAAAATGAAAAGCCCTTGAAGAGCAGCACGGTTGTTATCGATCCGAAAGTGAGTATGTGAGGGCTGAGACTGGAAATACGATTCTGATTATGGAAAAAGGACGACAAGCAGTGACACACAATAACAGATGATGACGACGTAGAATGAGGGGGGGGTATAAAATCAACAAAAAAGTATGGGGTGGGTGCAGCTATGTACGATGGAGATGAAAACGGAAAACCCTCTTAATGACCGTGAATCGGGAGGAGATTATTAATAGAGAAGGATTCAGATATAGATTCGAAATCGGGATGCTGAATTCAAGGATTTTTCCACTTTTTCCATACAAAAAACGGTATTTTGTTCAGATAGATAGGAAAGCAAAAAACACCACCCCTTTTTATGCCACGCACTTCAATGCACAAAAAAGAACATTTACCAGCGCCACGGAGAACGCGCACTACCAACCGAATACCGTTAAGTTTAAAGCTAGACTGAAACTGAAATACAGTCCATGCTGCTATGGCTATGCCATGGACGGAGTCTTTTCTGCAATCTTTCTATTTGGCTCCACTCTCAATCCGCTGCACAAGTTGTACAAAATGTATCTCTCTTGGTTGTTCGTCTCCGTCGTCGTGCTCATAGTGGGGCAAACTTTCGCGTTGCGCACAGCGCACTTCGAAGTTCTTTTTTGTTTGTATCTTTATTTTCGCTCGGTATAAACTAAACAGGTTCTCTTGTCTGGCCCAATCAACATTAATGACGTCACATTTACGTCACTATTATGTTGAACTGATTTTGAACATGGTTCTGCACGGGACCACTTTGAGTCCGTGGTTGTCGTGACTTGGAACTGTGGAATAAAATCATGCAGAGCGGATTGTGGATAGAGTTTGGAGCTTTGGACATGCGCTATTTGTTGTTTTTATGTACGGTAACGGTGTAGGTAGAATTGAAACCTCCAAGGCGTAGTAATTTTTGGGTTCCAAGTAGTTCGGGGTTATCGTGTGAACGACAGTTTGTGGGAAACAGAATTGATAGTTTGTAAATAATGAAAGGGGGTGTGGGAGGGGGGTTGGTATTATGGTTGCTATCAGAGATGCTGGATTCGAAATGGTTATTTAACAAATTCTTCGAGTCACAGATGTGTGTCTTTTTTTGGCATATCTGGGAGGTAGGTCAGTTGGGAGTTGTATAGTTGATCGGATATACTTTCGATTTTTTTCGGTACACACACTGTGAGGAGATTTACGATAGTCACGTTCGTGCACCTACCTTACATTTAGTCTATCTCTCTGGTGCGATTAAGGTGATTGGATTGTTTGAAAAAAAAAAAAAAATTGTTCGCAGCCTTGTGAGTGGAGATATGGAATTGTTGGGTTGATTTATGCGGACAAGTTTTATGTGAAAAGCATGCTAAATTGGATACAACAAAGAAAAAAACAGCGAAAGGGATTTGTAAGGTTTTAACGAACAGGGAGTTCTCGCAGCAGGGTTTTTGAGAATGGATGAGTTAAATTGGGAAAAGGTTTAATGAAGAAATATCTTGGGGACACATGATACCAAAGTGGAATTATGTAATCTCTTAGATTTTTCTTTTCTTGAATCTTTGTTATTAAAATATGAATATTATATTATTGAGTTATAGAATCTTCTGTGTAAGTATGCAAGTAGTGGGGTAAGGGAGGATATATGGACCACAATCTTATTTTTGAAAATCAAAGACAGAAAATGTAAATATTCGCACTATGAAAGGTTTTTTTGGTTGTTGATGCCAAATCACCATGGCTAGATACAGTTTTTATTAGTGCAAACCTTGCAAACTTTGCGCTCATTTTACGATGCACGTAGTGGACCTTCACAGTAGACTCTTTAACGTTTGGTGGCCAAATTTGAGACGACATTCGCATGTCAAAGGAACAAAAGATCAACTGAGTACATCGCCGCGGGCCGTAAAAGTGTTCCTCGCCGTCCACAATAACTCGGCCTTTAGCAGATCCAAGTGACCAAGTAGCTCAAAGTTATTGACCATGAATGGCTGTGTTAACAAGCAAAATTGGCGTAAGTGTGGATTTTGGGCCGCCGCCGCGCCGCCGGCTTTATTGGTCCGTACTTTTTCGAAAACGACGTTGGTTAGGCAATCACCATCAATGGCGAGCGCTACAGAACGATGAAAACCAGTTATGGCGGACCAAATTGAACCATTTGGATAAAGATGACACTTAGTTCCAGCAGGATGGCGCAATGTGCCATACAGCAGATACTAAGATTGACATTCTGCATGAACGATTTGAGCTTAAGGTTATGTCTTGGAGAAGTGATGCGATTTTACTCCACTAGACTTTTTCTTGTGAGGTTTCCTGAAGTCTCAGGTTTTTTTTTAATAAACCACAATCGGCCGATGCCCTGAACGTGAACATAACAAATACTGGCCATCAAATTCAGCCGGATATATACAGCTGCGAGCAGTAAAATAGTAGTGTCTGCTGGTAAAATGAATTTCGCTACATATTTCGAATCCTGTGTACCACTGGTCTCCATTACGGTTACATTTAGGAACAATTATATGTGACAGACCTGGCCATGCTTTTTTTGTTGTCAAATCAACACCGTTATTATTTACAGCTTATTTTATTTCGAAATTTGATTTTTCTTAGCGAGCAATAAAATAGTAGCAAAAGTAAAATTATTAAAAAAAAAACATTATTTACAGTAAAATATTCGATTTTTTGTAAAAAAAAGTAAGTTTGTTTTAGTTTTTACGTATTATTTATGTATTAAGTAAAAAAATATGACTATGCATAATTTAGTGGGACGAAGCAAATATTGCAGCGAAGAAAAAAGAACATGGATTCAAAATCTTATAAATCAAGGCAAGACGTACAGGGAAGTTGAAAAACTCGTCGGATGTTCAGCCCCAATGATACCTAATGCAATCATTTACAAAAAAAAAAAAGACGAAAAACGGGGCAAAAAGCGGATTCTTTCGGAGACTACCGTACGTCAAGTCACAAAGTGCGCTAAAAATCGACCAACAATGTCAGCTGTGGAAATCCGCGACGAGTTAAACCTAACTTGTGGTGTTCATACGATAAGAAGACGACTATGAGAGCATAAATTAAATGCTCGCAGCCCACGCAAGGTGCCACTTATGAAAAAAAAACCCGTGACCCGGCGTCTTCAGCTCGCCAAAGAACATCTCTCTTGGCCCATTGAGAAGTGGAGGAATGTATTGTGGACTGATGAATCCAAAATCATTCTATATGGAGGTAAAGGGTCTCGTCAGTATGTAAGGCGTCCCCCTAATACACAATATGATCCCCGATACACCATAAAGACGGTTAAACATGGCGGATCAAGTATTATGGTTTGGGGTTGCTTCTCCTACAGAGGTGTGGGTCCAATCCATAAAATTAATAATATAATGGACAAGCATGCATACGTAGGAATACTGCAGAACACTATGCTGCCTTTTGCTGAGGAGGACATGCCGCTAAAATGAACGTTCCAACAAGATAACGACCCGAAACATACAATCCCATTGAAAAACTGTGGGCAGATATTAAGAAAGCGGTATGGGATGCTAGGCCCAAAAACAACAACAAATTTTGGGCTGTAGTTGAACATGCATGGCAGACTATACCACTGAAGAGATGCGAAGGCCTTGTAGATTCTATGAAAAAGCGTTGTATAACTGTCATAAAAAATCATGGTCATGCTACTAAGTATTAAGTTTATTTATAAAAAAAAACTTTAAAATATAATTATTTTTCGAATAAAATACTTTTTACTATCATACTACTATTTTATTGCTCTTGAAAATTCTGTTGCATCATGTGTAAAAAAATAAAAAAATATATTTGCGGCTTTATAAATCAGTTTGCATTTTTGTATGGACATAGTAGGGAAATGTACTTCTCTTTCGCAATTCAGTTAATGCTAAAAAACTTTTGTATTTCTACAAACTCAAAGATATTTAAAATGACAGTGCCCACTACTATTTTACTGCTCGCAGCTGTATGTGGAAGAGTCATCGAAAATTGGACTACTCGGACCATGCCATCTTAAGAAGCTGAGGCGGGCATTTGAACAATGTCATATTTCATACGTAATGGGATCTATGGTCCTTTCAAATAAAAAAAAAAGAAGTTTGTTTATACCTCACATACAGCCTTTTGTGTTTCATTTCATCATCCACCATTGTAGTATCCCTTGGCATAATGATAAGTGCGTTGGACTGCCATCACCGCCGAACAAAACTGGCCCGATTTCCTATTAGTTTCGAAGGTGGAGCTCCAGCTCATCTTCGACTCATTAACTCATTAAAGAAAAAGAAGTCAGCCGGAGTCGATTGTGGACAGTGGACATTTATACCATCACACTGTTTAACTACGCATTAAATAAAGTACATTATCCAGACAGCTGCGGTACATCCTCTCCAGAAAAAGGGAAAGGACAACTCCAATCTGTCCAAATGGGTGGAGGAGAACAATATCATATCGGATACTCAGTTTGGTCTTAAGGCGTCTAAGCTGGTCTTTGATATCCAATGGAACAATAATAAAACACTGGTGTATTGGTCCTGGTCTCGTTGATTTGGAGAAGGCATTCGAAACCGTATGCTTTCTATTTAAAGCTGATCAGACTCGGGATAAGTAAACCACTATTATATAATGCTTTATGACATGCTCAATTGTAGAAAGTTTGTTGTCAAAAGTGACAACATAACTTCTACCACAGTCTTTGATATTAAAAATGGTCTTAAGCAGGGAGCGGTTATTCCGCTGATTCTATTCAGCATTTACACCAGCAATCTGATACGTAGTTCATCTCAGGCAGTTGCGTATGCTGACGACCTAACAGCGCACAGAACAGCTTCAAAGGTCGAACGCATCAAAATTCTCTTGCCGCGATATTGCGATGACTGGAAGTTGAAAATTAACTTTGAGGAATCTGAAAACTTTTCCATTCTATTTAAGTTAAGAACTGTTGCAAGCTGGTGATCGCAGATTCACATGGACAGTCACTGGCGAGTAAAAGTGTTGTAAAGTATCTTGGCATGTGGTTGGATCAGTATTTGTATTCTGACAGAAATATAAATGCTTCTCTGACCAAGGCATTGTCCTGACGAAACGGTTGTTTTATAGAAGCCAGCTTAACAACAGGGTGAGCGGAGGTTGAACGTTAACATACCGAGTTGTTTTTTACAATTGTTATCGAGAAAAATAAAATCGGTATAGTTTAGTATAAAAATAGCTTTAAGGCCGAAAAGCAATAGAATTGAGATATAGTTTAACTTATAGAGGACCCACACAGGGCCACTAGGTTAGTCATAACTCATAAGTAGGCTAGTTTTTATGAATGTTTGTCTAGCTTTAAGATAGTTATAAGATTAATGTTAATACAAATGAATTTAGGAAAAAATGTCTACCAAGGACAAAGGGTTACAGCGGTCGATTCGTTAAACCTCATTTTCGATGACTCGGCGACACGTTTCGACGGAAACGGCTGCTGTCTCTTGTTCAATTTTCGCTGATCTCTTCCAACTCCAACCTCGCTGATTTCTTAGCATAAACCAATAATTTAACGTAGACCCATAAAAAGTTTTGTAAATATCGTCTTGTTGATACCACTTATTATCTATGTCTAGTCCATGCAATTGACCAAAGTAAAAACGTTGCAACATATTTCTGTAGCGATCTCCATTTACTGTAACGTGATCGTCATTTTCATCATCAAAAAATGGCCCAATGACACCATCATCGATAAGAAAACCACGCCCATAAGTTATTTTTTTGTGGATGAAGTGGTTTTCTTGAAGAATATAGGGTTTTTCACCTGATCAATAACGGGTATTCTGTTTTTTTGCCGAAGTCTTTTAACGGATTTTTTGACGGATTAGTTTTTGAGACCCGCACGAATGGATTTATAAAATTAAATTAGTTTTTCTTCAAAGAATTAACAATTTTCAAATCAAAAATGAAATTAGACGGAAGTGTTTGCAGAGAGCACAAAACACAAAAATTCGGATAAAATCAAAAAAAGAACACAAAACTTCAAACAAATTGACAACTCATGTCAACGGAAAGAACATTTAAACGTTCAGGTACTTTTGCCATTGCATCTGTCGCATCCACTGCCTATCGGTCGATGCTCATAAGAACGTGTGTACTGTGTATTTAACTGAGCTGTCAGTTTTAAACGTCGCTGTGACGCATGCAACAGACTCCCTATGTCGGTGTCGGTTCGCACCAAACAGTTTGGAATATAATAAAATTTCATTATGTTTTCCTCAATGTGCGATGGCCGACTATAGTGATATTCATCGCTATTGCGATTGTCAACTGTTAATTGATACACTTTGAAATTTGGTACATTAAAACTTAAATTAATAAAAGAATTCATTCATAACTATCAATATTGTTGTATATTGCATGAGATCCACTCCAACTGAAACCCCTAGATCTTTTCGTAAAAGAATCCACAGCCAGACTAATACCTGGAAGAACAGCACAATAGGACATGCTCCAATTCTTCAGAAATATTTGGGTGATAGTATCATTACAGATTATACAACATCCGAACTTGACTTTTATAAACCATTCCGAGCTGCCTTCCCAAGCAGAGAAGAACGGTTGAACAACCAACCCTACACCAGTGAATCAGCAATAGCAATCTATACTGATGGCTCCAAAATGGACACGGGTGTTGGTGCAGGCTTTTTCTCAGAACCTCTTGAGCTAAACAACTCACTTAGGCTCCCAGATTATACGAGTAGTAGTGTCTTCCAAGCGGAGGTCCTGGCAGTGATAACAGCTGCTAAACATGTATCAATGATGGCGATACCACAACGGGCTGATATCAACTTTTACATTGATAGCCAAGCGGCAATAAAAGCTATTTCTGTCACTGTGATAAAATCGAAGCTTGTTTCTTGCTGCCGCGAAGAGCTTAAGGTTCTTGGCACGCGCAGCACATTATTAGACTCTGCTGGGTCCCGGGACATAGCGACATACTGGGTAACGAAAATGCCGAAGAGTTGGCAAGACAGGGATCAGCGCTTGACGCTATAGTCAAGAAGAACTGGTCAATATCCCACCCTGCAACATTTAACAGAAAATTTCAGATTTAATCCTAAAGAAATCCAATGAAAGGTGGAGTCTACTTGACACCTGTGATACTACTAGGAAAATATGGCCTTCATTTAACAGGCAGAGGACGGACAAAATTATGCAACTTAGTAGGAAATCCCTTCGCTCTCTTACGAGCATAATCACCGGACATAATTTACTGTGACGAAGAGGTGCATGAAGACACATCACACTTTCTCTGTCATTGCCCTTCACTACACATAGAGGGAAATGGCTTGGTATTTACTTTTTTGATAGTTTAGAAGATCTTTCCAATATTTCAGGAATCCACATATTGAGCTTCTTCAATGCTTTAAAAGTGCTTGACTGATTAATAGAATACATAGGTTTTTATCAACATAGAGTGACTACACTCACGGGTAGCACAATGGATCTACATTTATCTAAGTGTGACGATAACGACATCTATTGTCATCCCAACAACCTAAGTAAGATGGTCAGTCTTTAAGTTTTCTTTGTATGTTTTGCTTCGTGAAATTAGTTGTTCTAGATATTATTTCTTGTATTTTTGCTAGATTTATCTTTTATCTGAACCCCGCTTAAGTGCTCCGATATATACCTAATTTAAATATCTGAGCAGCGCAAAGCTAAGTATAGCTGACCCATCAAACTATAAAGTAACTCATAAAAACCATCCAACTTCTTCTTCCTTTGTTTCGGCGCTGTTATGATCTCGATGTCGAGGGGATCATAACTCTCCCACGTATCTGCTTCACACTAGTGATCCGCCTGTGGGGTTCGCCGGGTTGACCTCAGAAATCGGCGGCAAGCCTCCCGGTTTTGTATTGTTCCATTTCTGAGGCCAACTGAATGCTGGTGTTTTTGCATTTGTTTGTACCAGGAGTGTTTAGGCCTACCTTTCTTTTTATTCCGAATTGGAACGTTGTATGATATTGCCTTTTTGACGGGGTTCTCAGGATCTCTCCTTTGAACATGGCAATACCAACTGAGTCGGTCGTGTTCAATTTTTTGGGAAATGGTATTCTTAACATGAAGGCTTCCTCGGATCTTCGTACTTCTAATTCGATCAAGCTTTGTAACTCCTGCTGTCATACGAAGCATCTTCATCTCAGCTGCCGTTAGCTTACTCTCATACTTTTTGTACATTGTCCAACATTGTGAACCGTATGTGAGTGCTGGACGCACAACTGAAGTGTAGAGCTTTCCTTTCAGCTTAGGGGGCATTTTTCGGTCACAGAAGATAGCAGAATTTTCCCGCCACTTCATCCACCCTACGCTTACGCGATGATTGATATCGTCATCACAAGTAGCTTCGTTATTTATCATAGACCCCAGATATTTAAACTTTTCACACTTGGGAAGCACTACTCCATTCAAATAAATGTCTGGAATAGGCCTGTGTGGATCAGAAAATGGGCAGCATAGGTATTCTGTCTTTTTCGCGCTTATGCGGTACCCACTTCCTTCTAGAACATCCACCCATACGTCAAGTGCTCGTTGTAGGGATATCGGGTCTTCACTTATGATGGCTCCATCGTCAGCAAAGAATAACTGATGCACTTTTGGATCCGTCACTTTGCCTTCAAGCAGGTAATCAAGAACTGTAATAAAGAGCAGGGGACTCAAGACACTTCCCTGGTGTACACCTACTGTGATTTCGAATTCTTCGGTGACTCCAGCTGCGCATCTTACTTTAGTAACTGCTCCATCATACATGTCCATAATTATCCGCACATAGGTTTCTGGAACTCCTCGTTGCCTGAGGGCCACCCATATTAGATCTCGTGGTTGCCGATCGAATGCTTTTTCAAAATCAACCAATACGACATGCAAATCCTCCAAAGAATCCCGATGTTTTTCCATAATTATTCTTATACTCTGGATTGCATCCGTGGTTGACTTACCCCCGACAAACCCGCACTGGTCATCAGATAGCCTAATTATTTTTCGCAGTCGGCTACCCAAGACTCGCTCAACGATCTTCATGGTGTGTGACATCAGTTTAATCGAACGGTAATTATCACAGCTTCGAGTATCACCCTTTCCTTTATAAATTGGAAGAAGGTAACTTTCCCTCCATTGATTAGGCATGCGATCACCTCGTATAAGTTTGGAGACAAGAATCATGAGCCATCTAAACCCGATGTCTCCTATCTTTTTCCAAAACTCTGAGGGTATTTCGTCTGGGCCAACAGCTTTTCCCTTTTTGGAGTATTTTACCGCCTCACTAACTTCTTCGACTGTGACGTCGGATACTTCGCTTAAGTTAGGTGAAGCTATTGGAAAGTACAGCCTTGGAAATTGTTCGTTTAGAAGTCCGTCACAATACTGTCGCCACCTGTGAAGAATTTCGTTGTCTTCCACAAGAAGTTGGCCTTGAGCATTGTTAATGAACTTTGGCGAACAAATCTCCTGGGCATTTCTTCTTCTTTGAGCGGCTATTTTGAAGATAGTTGCGCCCTTATTCGTGTTTTGCCGTAGCTCTTGAATAGCACCAGCTGTCGGGGTAGAAATTTCATCCAGCTCCCGATACAGGTTTTCTGTATTCTTTGCTTGAATTTGGGCGCACTTCTTCTTCGCTTCTTTCTTGCAGTTTCTATATTCCACTTCGAGGCGTGACTTTTGCTCTGTATCATTAGAGGGGCACTTCGACCAAGCCTTGAAAGCCATTTTCTTTTTACTTATAACTGATTTAGCTTCATCATTCCACCACCATGTTTCTTTGCCTTGTTGGTTGTGTCCTTTTGAAACCCCTAACAGTGTTTTGGCTTTTTCTTTGCAAGTTCTCTGTAGGAGATCCCACATACTTTGTGCTGTACTCTCTTCATTTCGAACTATATCGGTGTTATTATACAGAAAGTTTTGCATATTCGAAATGAAAGCTTCGCCTTTTTCCTTATCCAGATTATACCATTTGATCTTCCCAAAAGTTTTTGTATGTTTGTTGTCGTTCACTGTCTCCATAAAAAATTCTGTCAGTAGGAGACGGTGTTGGTGGGCGATCGCTTCTCCTAGTATCACTTTGCAATCTTTTACCCGGGGTTTCATGAAACTAGATACCAAATGGTAATCAATCTGGGTTTCATTTCCACCACTGCTGTAAGTGACCAGGTGTCGGCTTTGTTTGACGAACATGGTATTTAGTATGATAAGACCGTATGTTTTGCACATGCTCAGGATGTCTTCACCAGGAGGGTTCCTGGTGCCGTATCCGAGGCCTCCATGGCAATCTTCATAGTCTTCGTTTGTCTTGCCGACATGTCCGTTCAAATCTCCGCCCACGAACAAAAACTCTTCCTTTGGGATGTCCTTAAGTAGATTGTGAAAGTCTAGCCAAAATGCATCTTTTTCCACCTGCTCACATCCAATTTGGGGAGCATATGCAGTGACAATATTCCACAACTTTCCTTTAATCACCAATTTAATTGACATCAAACGGTCGCTGGATTTCAAAATGGTCAATACGCTGCCTAATAGATGTTTTGCAAGGATGATTCCGATTCCGTTTTTACCCTTTTCCGTTCCATAGTAGAACATCTTATAGTTTTTTGTCCTCGTATCCAAGAAACGGGCCCTGTTTCCCGTGTTTCGCCATTTTGTTTCTTGAACACATAAGATGTCCACTCGCCTTCTTTTCATCATCTCTTCCAGCTCGAAGCTACGACCTGTCATACTGCCAACGTTCCAACTCGCAACTCTCAGATTTTGTATAATCTGCGGCATTACTTTGCTAGCCCCCGGAATCCGTCTAGCTCTGACCCGAGCATTGCTGCTCGGTCCAGGATCAGTACCATGTGTAACAATGGTAGTGCCTGGCGGGGTAGTGTCATTTCGGACGAGTACTTCCATAATGCTTGAATTCACAAAATCCGTTGTAAGTATCGACGTGTGCATGCTCCAGTTTTGTATTTGATCTCTCTTTTACGGCACCGGTGATCTCCAGTCGTGCCAACCCAGGGACTGGCATGCACACTTTTGGGAAAGTTTATAGGTGTTACGTGTCGCTAGGTTCACCTTGCTGTTTGTGGCCTAGATGTATTTACTCCTTTAGTCGCCTTTTACGACAAGCGGGGAGGCGCTGCAGGAATATTCTAACCCGTCCCTGCACAGGGGATAAAAAAAAAAATAAAAACCATCCAACTAATCGAGTTAAAGACTTATATCACTAAATTTATAAATATCTAAGGAGTAAACTTAAATAAACACAACATTTTCATACATATGTAGCTTCATTTGGGTCAAGGAACCCATTAAAATCAAATTACGAAAACATAATGACATAAACATACTACGCAATGGCAATTCCCAAAATCGATTAGATTGAGAGTGCTCGTTAATGTTTCATGAAGCAAAAATAATCTTTGGGTACAGCATCCCTGTGTTAGATTAAATCTTAATCGAAAGACTTTGTCAGTCACTTGCTTCGGCAAATTAACTATAAATAAGGACTAAACAAAGTTATAAAAATAAAACTTGACCGTAACTTTTTTTGTATTGTGTCTCATAAGAAGGGACATCTTAAAATCTGAATCTGAAATGAAAAGGTCTTCTATACAAATGAAAACTTGATTAAAACCAAAAATAATCTTTGTTTAACGAGCCCTGACCCATGTGATGTATTTCAACCTTTACCCGAAATGGTATCCACGATGTAAAATGTCAATATCTAAAACAGACACTGCCGACATACAGCACGCTATGACTTAGGTAAATATTTGCAGAAGGTAGTACTTCCATTTTATAAAAGTCAATAACATCTTGATGGCGTCTTCATGCAAATTCCACCTATAAGACAATTTGAGAAAGAAAAAAAATCTAATCTACAGCAGCTTGGGTGTTATATTACAAGAAAACCCATCGAGACATAACTGCAGCGGAGTTTATACTTGTTCCAGACACTTAAGCATGCAAAAGACGAACAGACGTCTTTTTGTATGTTTTTACATTGTGACTTTACCGCAACGAATCCAGCAGTAGCTGGAGCATGAAACCTCAAACAAATTACCGAGACAACCAGCAATCGACCATGTCACTTGACCGCTTGCCGACAAAATATGAAGATGAATGGACGGAAGCGGGAGAACTAATCACCTACATAGTCACCTCCCATCAGAGATATTTTTTTTTGTCTGTTTTTCTTAGAATGGAAGCTGGCCAAAGGGGAGAGCATTTAATGATAGTTTGCCTCGACGACTTTCACCACTTGTAATTCCGGTACCACCGAAGGCCAGCCAGCTAAAGTATCTTATCTACTTCTCTGATGTTGGTCTGAGCTCGCTGAACGAATGATATCTCTTGGAATCCAGTCCTCACTATGGTTCACTCAATTGAATTTAGCCCGATTTGACCCCACGTTGTGGCAGGCTCACGACTATATGACGATGACGACGATGGTGGTGTGGCGACTTAACCTCATTACGCTTTGTAGCTTGCACTATAGAAATTGTTGGAAATACTACCTGGGAAACTCAATTTTCTAGTGCTGCTTCAGGTTCCCGTCGAGATTATATTGGACTTTTAGCTTTTTTTTCCGTTTTTTCATTTCCGAATGCGAGATGAAAAGGAAATTGAAAATTAATTTAGCTCCATCTAGATAGTGAAAATGGCGCCCGGTTTCGTCCCCTTGACAACTGAAACTATATTAAACACCTCTGTACAACAGAGGGGAGGAGCGGTCCGTCTGAAACGTCAGATCAAGTTGATTAAAAAGAAGCCTCCCCAGGAAGAACGCACGTGTGATAGGTTAAGTCATATCATCACGTAACATACATACATAGTCTATTTTGGAAGGGATCGCTTCCTTAATCAAATTAAGGTATCTCAACAATATTGTTCCCTATTGATAAATTTATAGAGTATCAAGTTAATGATTGAATTAAATTTAAACTCACCTCTACTAGACTCCATTTATGTTTTGTGTAAAATTCACTTTTCGCCGATAACACAAGGAACAAAAAAATAATTTCACACGTTCATTTGCACATTATTGTCGTTAAATTGCAAAAGTCATCACACTCTAATGCTAACGTAATTAAATTAAGGGACAACGTTGATTGGATGAACACATAATGAGTCTTTGAAAGGGATGCACTCCTTATTCTCTAAGGATATGCTCATCTTCACAACTCGTGAAGGCTTATCACAAATTAATTTAAATTTTCTAACCGTTTGTCTTATCAAAATACAAAAAGTGGTGGATGAAAAGTTATGAAACGACCTTGATGCAAGGACAAACACCTTATGAATAATTCATTATAAACAAATACACCGCAGGGTGGATGTTAAATTTTTTTTATTATTTATTTAATGTATTTCTTCCTAAGGCAAACCAATCGAAACGACTTTTTCTTCGGGAATGGAAATGGTGAAGAAACTTTCTTTGGTGTTCTCTTCGTGTTTCATTATTCACACTCTCTCAAAAAGAGGGTGGATAAAAGCTTTGACGGTGAGTGTTGCCATTTATTAATAAGTGAGTAAAAAAAGTGTAAAGTAGTTAGTAGGTTGGTAGTAGTTAGAGCTTCCGTTCAACGATTTTTACTACTATGTTTATTTGGCAAATAGGGGTTATGCATGGGGCAGGTAACAATATTAGTAAACTAAACATTTGTTTTAAATGGTCTTTTAGAGAATGTGCTAGTTCAAGGTTATTCAACCCATTTGCTGCACTGTTCTATACAATATACAAAGACATAAATGCGGGACAGAAATTTGTTCTTTCGTATAGAATTATTAGATTTTCCAAATAAAAAATAATGATAATGTGAACCTATCAAATTTTTTAATTTTTTATACAAATTTTGTTAATTTAAAAGCCAATACTCATAATTGTATCTGATCGGATAGTAACCAAATTCTCTCCGATTTGTAACACATTTTGTAGCTGCTCCAATTGAAAAGCTATGCACTGAAATCTATATAAATAAAAATGAATCGCAAAATGTGTTGCTAAGCGTAAAACTCGAGAACGGCTCGACTAATTCGCCTAATTTTTTTTTTTAAGTTTTTGTTAAGGTTCAAGGAAGGTTCTTATGGAGAGAAAAAACGTAAAAATTACAAGGAAAATAGTAAAAACAACACTTTTAGTAGTAATGATGAGTGTTTTTATTTGAGATACTCTTAGTCAATGTTCGCGGCCCAACATCATTCCAACTTTTACGAAATAATGGTGAATTATGTAGCTCTTACAGAGGAGCCTGTCAGCGTTTGAAACTGTTAGAAAATGATGCATAATGGGATCAAACTTTAAATGATGCTGTAATTTCTTCAAAAGCTCAACAAATACGAACATTGTTTTCTATAATTATATCAACATGCTTTCCGTCAAAGCCAATTGATTTATGGATCAAATACAAAGATGATATGTGTGACGATATCTTGCATCAAATGCGCAATAGAACAGGAAATCAACATTTACAATTCACAGAAGAAATTAACGAGGCGTTGATATCAATTCAAGACATGTGCTTGATGATGTCGAACAAAGTATTATCTCAATTAGACATGGCCGCGCCTAATCGCCTAATGTACGAGGCTTTTAATCAAGTGTTGCAACGTGAAAAACTGTTCGATCTCGATGCTTTAAAGGAATCGGTTCGAATATATGTTCTGTTGTTAAACCAACAACAAAAGTATGTCGCTTTAATACACTTATGAAAGTTGTAAATGATGGAACTGGAGGGTTTTACTTTTTGGATGCTCCTGGTGGTATAGGAAAGACATTTTTAATTTCATTGATTTTAGCAACAATTCGCTTACAGAATGGAATTACACTCGCACTTGCTTCCTCTGGTATTGCAGCTACATTGTTGGAAGGCGGTCGAGAAGCAATGCAATGAAATATGTTTTATTACTGCAAAGGGCCAATAACTTTTGACAGAAAAAAGTCTGTCGAGGAGGAACTATAATCATAAAATATTAATGTTGTGTTGTTTTAGAGAAAATAGGACAGAACAATGTCTGTCGAGGCAGCTAGTCAACTAGTGTCAAAATAAAAGTAATGTGTTTAGAATTCATGTTTGGCGATATTTTGTGATGTGCTTTTCCGATTGTTCCCGACCAAAAGAAATAAATACAATAGAAAAAAAAATTGACAGTTCAAAGAGACAAGTATATTGGTTTTATGACAACGGCATAACATTTTTAATCAAAATCTTAAACTGCTGAAAATCTTGAGATCATAGACATAGAAGAAAGATGATGTGGAAAATCATTGAAAGAAAGAATAAAAATGAGTGGTCTGAGGTGGCTGCCCTGAGGTACACCAGAAACAATTATAGATAAATTAGTTGCTGGCAATTTTCCACTCATTAAGTCATAGTGATGTTCAAAATTATGATTTTGACTAACTTTATTTTTGTATGCTACATATTATACGTAAAATAAGTCTGCAAAGCAATAAGTGTATAATTTTCCACAGACTTCTTAGATCCAGATTGGTGAAAAGAAGTTATCAGTGAATGATATCAGTTATGTAAAACTATACCTTGTCCTTGACACAAAAAAAGTGTTAAGCCAATAATAAGGGCCTAGAATCTGACATGTTCTCAATAAGACCTTCGTCTATTGCTTGGTGTCTCCTTATAAACTGCTATTAAAAGTGCTGTTTCGATTTGCTCTTTCGTTTTCTAATTGAAAAGCGAATATGAAATGACATTTTGATTTGTTTGTGAATTTTCAATACCTTTTTTTTGGCGGTTCGGTATATCGAAGGGCTATTACTAATTTTTTGGTTATTATTGTTTTGATATATTTTATTTATTTTTGGCACTTAGGTTCTATCAACGCCCATAATCATTCTAGGGAGCCCGCTATGGCTGTTTTCGTAATAAGATGAATTACGTTCCTGTCCTTCCTGCGGAGTTATTTGAAATTATATTAATTTTGTGCACAACTTTTCTTTTTAAACACTATTGATTATTTCATTCCAATGTTGGTAACCTACCTAACCTCTTTCTGATATAAATTGATGATATACTATTGTTTTTATGAGATCTATATTCGCCTTTAATTTCTTCTAAGACAAACTCAAAGACTTCTTTTGAGAACCAAAATAGCTTAGTGAATCTATTTTATAAAATGAGATATATTCAGGAAACAATTATCTTCATTTGGCTCCAACGCTCATCTACAACAAAAACCCAATAACAAGCTCTTTAGATAAGGCAAATAAACTCGCAGCTAATTTTGCTGGTAGCTCTACGTTGACAAGCAGCAATATTGTCTCTTCTATACTACAGAACGTAAATTATTCAATATGGCAGCAATTTTTCCGCATTCGTACAGTTGCAAAAACCCATTGAGATGTCGATATTAATAAATCCACTGGCCCTGATGGTACGAGTATACCCCCATTCTTTTGAAGACATGTTCTTCCTCGTTAATAAAACCATTGTATAAGCTTTCAATCGCTCCTACTCTTCGGTAATCTTCCGTAGAAGATGGAAAACAGTATTTGTCCAGGCTGTTCCTAAAAAAAGCGGTCCTTTATCCTCCTTTTATTAACCAATTGCACTTACTTCTTTTCTTTTCAAGGTCATGGAATCGCTGATAAATCATCAGCCCAAGAAATATCTCGAAGATCGAAAGCTTCTTAAGAACCTGATGGTATGTCTTACCGCAAAGTGCGACAGATTCTTACATTGTTTTGATGAAAGAAAAATTATTGTGGCTGATATATCTAAGGCATTTGATTGAGTTTGGCACCAGGCTTTATTGTCGAAAATACGTGCATTTGGTATCAACGAAACCCTTTTTCTTTGGATTAAAAACTGCCTTTGGAATCGTGCAATACATATCGTATTGGACGGTTTCAGTTATAATCTTCACTAAATAAATGCCTCTAAATAAATGTTTCCCAGGGCTCAGTTTTCTCGCCGACACTCTTCCTCATTTTTATAAATGATCTTTTGCCTTAAACTTCTAATTCACTTCATTGTTTTACCGGCGATTCCTTCCTCAACTTTTTATACTAGTGCATCTCCTTTAGAAATGGAATTGCAAGGGCATCGTATGATAAGCTCAATAAACTCCGATCTTTACAGTATTGGGCTTTGAAACCTCAACCATGTATATTGTCTTTGATTTTAATATATTAAAATAAAAATTAATTAAAATAACGAAATTTTGTTTATATTTATTTATAATTTGAACGTTTTTTTTACAACATACAATATTATTTATATTTATTTATAATTTAAACGTTTTTTTTACAACATACAATATTACTTTTTATATAGCGACGCGTTTCGGACTTACTTATCCATCTTCGGGCTTTTTGTGAAACTTTAATAATGTTTGCCAGTTAACTTTATTTTATAAAGTTAAATTGTATAAAATTAAAAAAAGTTTTTGACCCTCTCTACAATTTATAAGGCATTTTTGCGGCCACAACTCGAGTACAACTCACATCTTCGTCCAGGTGCATCCCAAACTTCTCTTCATGATAAGACACAGAACTATCATGGAATAATTCCCATTTCTTGCACAGGGAATAGTACGAAATGACGACAAAAAAAAATGTCGACAGGACAAATTTAAATTTCATCGACTGTTAAAATGTCGACTGAAGTTTGATCGATAAAAAAAAGTCGACAGTTTAAAATGTCTACTGAAAACTTGTCGGTGAAAATGTCGACTTTTATCCAAAATAGAGTTAAATAAAACAAGAATGCTCTCTTTTAATATGTATGTTAACTAAATTTTATTATTAATTCAATTTTATAAATTAAAAAAAAGGGGAGCATATCGATTCTTTAAATGCTAAAGAAACTTTGCATATACCCAACCTCGCACCTACCCCAAATTCTATAGTGTGCCCAAACAGGGGCAGGGGCTGCTTACGCGTCATAATAAGGAAGGGGATTATAAAAAACGGGATTATAAGAGACGGGATTTTAAAAAACGGGATTATAAAAATCGGGATATCGTACCCAACCCAAAAAAAAAGGTTTCTTTGATAAGTTGTTATTTATACAAAAAATAAACACAACTATGATCGACAGTGGCGGCCGGCGCCGCATGCATGTGAGCATCATTAACTTTGCCACTGTCACCATTTTTCGAGCCGACATTTTTAAAAACGACTTTTTGAAAGTCGACATTTTGATCAGTCGAAATTTTTATCAATCGACTTTTTGAAAATCGACATTTTGACGATCAATTTTTTAAATCGACATTTTAAAAATCGGTAAATCGTACCCAATCCCTTGCACCCCGTCGGAATATTTTATGCTTTTCCTTGTTTTATATCGTGTTTTTCACAGTTGCACTCCTCCCCTCAATGAGTTCACCCGTAATACCCTTTCGGCTAGCTAGACAGTTTTGTAGGACATACAAATAAAAGATTACAACAATAGTTACAGTTGTACATAGTTAAGGTATTTTATTTACATGCATGAAATAAAGTGTCTCCTAACCTTTCCTTGGCTATTTTAATAACAATTGAAAACTATCCCATGATCGATTTTATTATTTGATGCATTGTTTAATTTTCCTAGAACATTGACTACGGCAACACTTCTGTACAGTAAAATCAGCAAACAACCGAATAAAGCTTTTCTATTGACAACAATAAGGTTTTTGTATCGGATAAGATCGCCTATGCATATACTTCAACTTCCATCTATTGCAGATTCACATTCCTCTCTTTCAAAATCAACAGAAAATCTTGCATACTTTCTATCAATTTTTCTTTTAGTTTCTACCATAGAGCGGTTACATAAATCCAATCAAGGCGCAACTTCCTGAATAAGTGATATTTAAGATCTTCCCTTTCATTTATGCCGCCACCAGGAAAATAAACAATAATTGGCGGCATACCTCGGTCAGGCCGACCTCCTTGAGACCCCATCAGCATCATTAGTTAGTAAAATTATACCCAAAAGCTGATTTTTATCTATGTAAGAGGAGGGCGCACAAGTCGTCGGCGTCGTCGTCCACGTCGTCATAGTCTTTGTCGTTATCGCTGTCGTCTTCCATTTGGTTAGTTGGTCTTGCATGAACAATTTCACTGTTTGTTAGATTCGTAGAAATAGAAATTGCTTACAGAAATGTGTCCCCAGATAATTTCCTTCTAAATATTCACTTGGTCCGGAGGTATCTTACCGACATCATCTTACAATGTTCTCTTCCTTCTTTTGCTTTGGGACAAGGAGGAGGATTGCATGTGCCCCATAACATATTGCAACAATGAAATTCTTTACCTCTTCGATGGTGAAACTCCTATATACTCGTAGCTGATAGGTTGGTGTCTTAAAGCTAAAATGCACGAGTTCGTGGTCACTTTGGGAGCAAAAGAGCGATAGTGTGCGCATTTAGAAAGCTATCAGCCAGCGTAAACCCCAGAGGAAACGAATTTTCAACAAATCCTCCATCGGACTAACAAGGTTTGTGTGTACCAAATCGAGTTCTATATGTACATATGCCCGGTGGAATGTCCGCTTCGATGGCAGATCCTACAAGTGAAACCGAAAAGTCCAACGACAACCAGCTTAGACAAGCAGCCTCTCGAAAGCGAGCGCGATTGGCAAATACGATGTCGCGTCGCGTCGTCGGTCGGCCACTCGTCGGCGGCGGGGCGGCATGATCACTGATCACTAAGATCACATGCAAAGCCTGTAAAATTTATGAACTGGGAAAACGTCGTTTTTATCGTCGTTGTGCTCGATCGTTACACGCAAAACCATAAGTTATAGTTGCGATTTAATTCATTAAATTTTCACATTGTGTTCTGATTCGAGTGTTGCCGACAACGACAACGACCGACAAGTTGTCATCTTCGATGTGGTAGAAGCAACCTGTTCCGATGACCCAGAAATAAGTATCGCCACTATTTGCCCATTGAAAGCACTCGATGCGTTCGCTTTGGTCGTCGAGAGTATCTGGCCATGCATCATTTCATGAGACAGCCTAAAGGAATGGCCGCTCTGTCTCCACTGTTGCTCCTTAGGTGAGAGTATCAACCGAATCGATGCTATACTGACACAGTGATCTGATGGAATAAGACAACCACGATCTAAGCGACAAGGTTTATTTTAATGAGAAATGTGATCTTATCCGATGGCATGAAATTCAAGGGACAAGGTTTTTAGTTGGCCTATTAAGAGTGAAAATGAAAGCAACTTGCCATAGACTGATTTGATTGTAAAACTTATTTCAATGAAAATTGTAATATGGTGAAATTTTATTCTGTATTTTTGGTTTCATGTTATATGGGTTCGTTTGAAGGTTTCAATATTAAGATAATCGAGGCTTCCAAAAACATGGTTTTGGCAATTGATCAATTTATGAGTTTGATTGAAACATGGTATAGCATTTTCAAATAAAAGCCTAATGGAGAAATTCTGGCTAGCACCTATTGGTCGCTTCTTATTGGTTTTGTTCTTTCAAAATTGTTTTCTAAAACGATTTTAATTAAATATCGCAACTGCGTAAAATCCTCTTATAGTTAAATTTGAGATCTTCCATACAAAAGTGTGTAAAATTATCACCTTTAAACCTATGACTTACCGGCGCTCTCACATTTGAATAAAGCTCGGAAGCAATGCAGGGATATTTCCACGGGAATGTGCTCCAAATATCAACAGTTTTCTTGAACGACAGTACCTTGGGTGGCATGTTGCACGGTTTCCAAGGATTTTAACTCCCTCTTTGCGTCCTCTGTAGCACTCACGCAACTCTGTTGCTTCGCTTAAGATATGTTCAGTATAGGAGACCATCCTCACTACAAAGTGTACTTAATTCTTATTTTACGTGTGAATGGACTGCACCTGAAAAGTGGAAATGCGCGGTAGTGGAGATGGTAAACTCTTCTACCAAATGTGGGATAATCGTTCGAAGGTAAACAGCGAAATCCTAGAGTTTGCATGGATGAAAAGATTGTTGCAGAACTACTCTGAGAGACATTTCGCGCACCTTGTGTAATTTCATGAAGATCAGACAAATTTATACAAAACTTTGTTCAAATGATGTAAGGAAATTCACACAAAAATAATTTAGGCATTTTACACAGCAACTCTGCAGCAATGAACTATTTTTTGATGCATCACTCAGCGTGAAGACCATTGAAATTCCGTTATTTTTTAAATTTTCATTCTATAAGCAATCTCGAGATCTGATATGGAATGGTCTAAGGCAACGGGGACTTCCAGAAGTCTCGTGATCATGGAAATGTGCGATCAATTAAAAAAAAGGTAAGATGCCCTGCAGTAGTTACCGAAGGCTAAGTGATCAAAGTTGGTGTGCACCAAGGAAGTGTCTTGAGTCCTTTACTCTTTATACATTCCTTGAGTTTCTGCCTTTGGGTGAAATGACGGATCCGAAAGTTAATACATACATAATTCTTTGTTGATGATGGCGACATCATAAAAGAATATGTTGTATGTATGTTGATGTATGTTGTCCATTTTTTGGTCCATGCAAGCCCATTCCGGACATTTCTGTATGAATGTTACAGTGTTTCCCAACTGCGAAAAGTTTTAAAATTTTGGATCTATGATCAAAAGTAAAGAAAACTGTGATTACGACATCAATTAACCCGTAAACTCTGCTATCTTGTATGGTTGAAAATGCCCCCTTAGCTGAAAAAATGGCTCTATACAGCAGTTGTTTGTCCAGCGTTTACATACGGTTCATAATGTTGGACGATGTACAAGATATATAAGAGTCAATTGACGGCATCTGCAATGAAGTACCTTCGTAAAAAATCGGGAGTGACAAAGCTTGATCGAATAAGAAGCAAGATACTCCAGCGTAGCTTGCACATTGAAAATGCCATCTTGGACAAGATAAAGCAAGAATAAATAAACTGGTACTGCCATGTACTAGATGGCACAAAAGTGATCATTCTATCAGAAGATGAAATAACTTTTGAAAATGGCGGCAAATGTCCATTCTACTTTGACACTTTTGAAGTAATCAGATTCAAACCAATCGTCAACTAAACATGAATCGCTATACTCCTGAAGAAGGCACAATAATTGTTTCGATTTTGTTTTTGCGGAACAATTCGCCGATGCTGTTGGCAGATTTCCCTGTCATCCGACACCAAGTGGGCAAACTATGGCTAAGCCGCTCGTCTGGAAGAGCGAATATGGGACAAAACGAGATGCTTATAGGTCTGGCCGACCATAGTCCAGCGTTAAAGCTGAAAATTCTGCTGTAGCTGAAGATGTCCCAAAGGATTTCGAAGTACCGACAAGTACTACTACACATTTGGGCATTAAGCGGCGGTCTTTACAGAAAATTTTAAACAAAGGCTTAGACTCAAGCCATTAAGAATCTCGATCACCATCAGACAACTTTTGGTCGAAAATCATAATGAGCTAAATTACTGATTCTAGGGCATCGAAAATCCGCGAATAAACCCACCAACAGTCATAACACCCACTCGAAGTTACTCGAAAACGACGCGGTCCAAACGACTACTGTGGACTCTGATAACTACAGATGCATGATCAAAGACTTTCTTCTTCCTCAATTAGGAATGGGGAACTTATTATCAGCCCGTTTCTCCCACTTGTAAGGAGTCACAAGTCACAAGCTCTTGTGACTATTCCTTGTGAGGATTGTTGTGATTCGATAACATTTTGTTATTCTCCCCCTAATAGTCACAAGAAAACTCACAACGAAACTCACCACAGCACAGCATGGTGAGATTTTTAAGTGTCATTATTTGAACTGCTTATTATTAAAAACGAAAAAATTACTTTATAAATTGCATTGTCTTGGAGAGCGAATGGATCATTTGTATCTCTCAAAGTTTTTAAAAGCCGTCGGCGCTGCAAACTTCTTGATACGATTAGTTTCTTAAAAAAATGTTTGTTTATGTAAAAATGTTACTTTCCATTTTCGTGGGAAAGATCAGAAATAATATTCACTAGAACAAAGTCCGCTTCCATTTTTGTGTACTCACAATTATTCACAAATCTAGAAAATTTTCTTACAAAATATACAGAATGTCAATCCAAGAAACTTTAAAAATTTATGAGTTGTAACCTGCTCTGAAGGAGATATCACAGTTTCGATTGTTTTTGTGACTCTCACAAGTTGTGACTGAGCGGCAGAATTCGAAAAAGTCACAAAATCAATTTCACCTCTTCTTGTGACTTGTGAGGCATCACTGACTTTGGGGAGAATCGGGCTGTATGTTTATAAACAAAAGGAGCAACGACCGGCATAATGAATGAGTCACAATCGAAATTCCAAAGGTTGCATTTCCGCCTAATCTCTCGTTTTGCAAATTTGCACTGGTCAGCTAGATTTTGTGGGGTTTCTGTAAGTAACGAGTCTATGTCAACAAGCCTCAGACTTCTGAAGCCTTCAAAGAGAATATCACTTAACAATGCTAGGAACACCAGAAGCTTTGGCAAGATTGATGGGAATTGTCAAAAATCGGGCCCAATTGGTCATCAATTTTGGCAGCTTAGTCGATATCATTTTCTCGACTTAATGGAAACAAAATTAAGATATCAAGTAAACATACTCCAAAAACTGAACTACCAGCTTTTCATTCATAAAAAAATATAGCCAAAGAACTTCGGTTGACAACTATTGACAGTTCAAAAGGCAATAGCATATGCAAAAAAGAAAGACATAAAACTCTTGGCTTCAGACATGGAACAATAAAATACGGGAACCTTGCCCACATTTACTGAGATCAACCCGGTCAACCTCACAGATAGAGCCTTAAAATGAAGCAGTGAGATCATACTCGTAATATCTGTATTCGTTTAAAAGCTATGATTTTTGCAATCAAAAAAGTCGATAGGAGTCATTGTGAATCCTATAAAACTCAACTCACCATTTAACGAGAAACATTTAAATGAAAACGGTACCGCAGCATTTACTAGTTTGTGTCTAAATTGTTTTTTTTTTCACTTAAATTTTATATAGAAATAGAAATAGATTTTAATAATAAAAAATCCAATCCTAACATTGCGGGTAGAACAGAACCAGCATCTAGTTGAAGAGAATGGATTTTGAAAATTCTTTGAAAGAAAATACATTTTGTGGCCAATAAAATCAAGAAGTGAATGCCAGGTACTAAAAATATGAAAAGATTAAAATTTGTCTAAGGACTGGAACACTTGACAATATTGTTTTTTTTTTTTTTTTTTTGAAAAGGCAGACCTCTGAATATCTTATAATCTTATATACTATGCAGAAAATAAAATAAGGAGGCTTTATAAATGTAATAGATTTTCGAAGCTACTTTAAATAAAAAGGTACTTACATCGATCTTTGAGCCTCAACGGCGCTGGTGGTTGTATATGCTTCAATTCTCGCCCTTTTCGGATTGAGTCCATAAGTTGTTCCCTTGGGGATGGTGTCCTTTTGATTGGCGGTGGAAGTTTACGCTCAGAGGCCTTAAATGAATATATATTCCATGAGTTAAAACAAGCACAAGAAAACTATTACATTTTTCATTACTTACCTTCTTTAATGGCGGCCGTGACCTAATAAATTCCAATATCACAGCATGAGCATCTTTTTTTACACGTCTTGGTACATCACCGTTAACCATGACTTTACGCAGATTGTACTTTCTAAATAAGAAATAATAATAATATTAATAAAACAGCTGATAAGTACAGAAATGGTTGACAAAAAAAAAAACAATGTTTTATCTAAGAGCCTGTCTTGGATTTTGGTGTACGGTAAATTTTTTTTAATTTTGTTAAAATATGTTAACCATGCGATTAAAGCTAAAATTATTCTGTTTATTAGCTGTGTTTTTTTTGGAAAAGTGAATAGCCAGGTCAGCAAATTTTAAGACTCAAACAACAACAATTAGATTGATCGAAAAGTGAATTCAAATTGTTGAAACGTTGAGAGCTTAGATGGCGCTTAATTCAATCATAAAAAAATGTGACAAGTGACACATAAGGCACCGATTTTGACGTCGAATGTCATTATTATGATCACAAACTTTGAAACTCAACAAAAAGAGTGAATATAAAAGTGAGCATATAGCGACACTGGCGACAAGGTTTCACCAAAACACATCAAATAAAATTTTTTTTCACACTTACCTTGATCGAATATCTTCCATGAGTATTTCGTAAGGCGTCAGTGCAAACTCAACAGGTGTCCTTGAAAATTCATTCTTCTTCAGCCTCACGCCTCGTCTAAGTTGGTCCACAACTTGCACCCAAAACCTCGCCTAGATTAAAAAAAAGAAAACAAAATAAATACATCTATGAATATATATTTCCATGAGATATTAATAACAAAAAAAAAATAAACAGTCCATTAACGTAAATGATACCATCATCAATGGAACATTAACTAAATTTTGCAACATGCCACAGAGCCATGCGGGAAGAAATTTCTTTACAAATAAATAAGCAATCAACGTAAGTCTTAAATCATAAGGCGTGCCTTTCCCTGTCATAAAACTTCTTTTATTTATTAATTTTTTGTAAAAATGTATATTCTACTGACCTAATGGCGTAAGATAAAGATTAACTATGGAATTAACTGCAGTAACATTAAACAAACAAACAAAAACAATAAATCATTAAGTTTATAAAAATATCGCATTCAAAAAAAAATTGCTTGAAGAATAACATTTGATGTAAGCAAATGGCATTTTCTCCAACTTTTTTTGTAATTCATCAAAATGCAGAGTTGAATTTAAAAATTCGTAATTTTTTTTACAAACAAACAAATAAAATTAAATTATTGAGATACTAGTTATTGTAGCGTACTTGAACTGCCCTCCAAATTTCCACTTCAGTCTTTTCATTTCAATTATGTGACCCATAATTGATTGGATTTTTTTATGAAGGTGGCGGTGTGGTTAAATATTGTAAAGAAATAAAAAAATAAAGAACATAAAAGCTTTGAAAAAAAAGGTTACAGTCGTATTTTGGAATAACACAAAAATAAACAATGTCAACATATCAATCTAATGTGCTAGCCTTGCTTAGTGGAAATATGTGGTATTTTAGGTTACGAGGGTACCATCCACAAAGGGACATAAAAGCATAATCGTATACGTGATATAACCTTGGGTTATTTAAAGAATTGCAAAACAGCGCGGTTTAAACATAGAAATAGGTGACTTTGTGGTGCTAATGAAATATTTAAAATTATGTACCTAATGAGGTTGTATAAAACGAAGATATAAAAAGTCGGTTTAATCAAATATTTGGTTCTACATAAAATGAATTACTTTTATGGAGGACGTAAAATGGAAGACTGATAAAGTTTTTAAACCGGAATTGATGTATGCAAGTGATAGTGCTCTGATAGGATGTGTTTGGATGCCATTTGAAAAAGCACTTCCATGCAAATGGGGTAAAAGAAGAAATCTTGAATGCTCAAACCTCGAATGGCAAAATCTCTAATGACAAAGACCTCGAATGGTCAAAATCACGATATTCCAAAATCCCAAATAAATTACTTTGTTTTTTCAAATAAAAAAAGCGACATTCAAAAAGTTCTCTTTTTGTATTGTTCGGCTTGTGCTTATTTTTACTTGCTATATTATATGACTAGTTATGCATTTGTAAACATATCAAACCCGGATGGAAAATTTTCGGTCGATTTTTTTCAAATTCGCTAGAAAACTTTTTTTAATTTTCCCTACATATGTTTTTCTTTTTTTTTTAAGACCAAAAATAGCAGCCTACCTTACAAATTTCGTCAACAATTAGAAAACAGATATTTACATTACATTACATATTATTAAATCTACGAAGTAGAGACACTGAAAGTATTGGCAACTGAGACCATCGGCTTAGACAATACAACAGAGAGAGACACGCAGAAAGAAAGAACACAGAAGAAACATTCGTCGCTTTTCCGGCAGACTGGCATAAGTCGAAATTTGCAAATTTTCAGGAGAGCCTTTTAAAGTTTTTTTCATACTGAAAAAAAAAATTTCGTTGTTCATAAAAAAAAACTCGAATGTTGAATACGTGAAAAAATTGCATTTTTTGTTTAAGTTTTATAAAAAAAACGAAATATTAAAGAAAATAAAAAAAAATTGATCTATGCCGTATTTATACGTAGAAAATGACAGGGATGTTTGTGAAAATTGAGAGCGGCGCTTAATGCCATTACACAGAAAAATTGTGTTTTTTTTTCAGCTCAGTTCTGTGTTCTAAACTAAAAAACGACAAATTTCGACTTATGCCACTCTGCCGGAAAAGCGACGATATGTGAACAGCACACGGTTGGTATTTAAACGGTCGCCCATCCAAGTACTAACCACGCACAATGATGCTTGTTTTCGCTGATCGATGAGTAATTCATTTTTTATTTTTAATTCAACTTATGACTATCTTAAAGCTAGACAAAATAATAAATAAATAACTTAAAACTAACTTACTGGCCCTATGCGGGCGCTCTAAGCTTAACTAAGTATATCTTAATTGTAATACCTTTCGGCCTAAAAACTGGTTTTAACCCTGGAAAGATAAGCTTATTTTGTCAAACACTAAAGACAAGCATGCGTAAAATTGACGCCTACACTTTTAAAAGCTTAATTATCTAAAGTATTGTAAGAAAGTTGTTAAATTGATGTTAAATGGTTCTTTTAGTTAAATGAAATACCGTTTAAGCATTCAATGGCATTGCTGGTTTTTATTTAATAAAAATTAAAATTAAATTAAAATAAAAGTTAAAAAAAAAATATTTAATTCTTAACTCTTCAATTCCCAGTGTCACCTATGGGTGACATGTACATATATTTTTTTTTCAACCATACCGAAACGGTTTTTTTTTATTCTTCCTCCACTTATGCAAAGCCAATAGGTCCTAGTAGGCCATATTATTTTTTCAAAATACTAGCTTTACGTCATTTCTTCATTTCAATTCATTGTTTCGTGTATAATTGTAGTGTCCTTACTTTTTGTGATTTAGTGGAATTTAAATTGAGATAAAAATGTCTAAACTGTAAATATTGGTTTTTTTTCTTATTGAATGTAGTAAGAGAATATATAAAGTTGTATATAAATGCATTTCAGGAAAAAATAAAAAAAAGAGTGATTATTACAACCGTAAAAATGTTAAGCGTCACCTATAGGTGACACTGGGCATTGTCTGTATTAGTAGTGGTTGTATTAGAGCAATTACTGAATCATTGATGGCGATGGGATTTTAGAGCTATTGTACGTCTTACAGATTGACTTTAGATGAGATTGTTGAGGAGTTGCACGCTGGAGAGGATCCAGGTGATATTGGGGGCTATCGTGAATAAAATTCCCCTGGGAAGAATTCCCATTTTCGAAAAATCGCGATCGTGAATGAGTTTGAAATATTCCAATGTAATTTATGGCTATCGTGATTTTCTTCCATTTCCTTAAAACTACACATACCTAATTCAAAGGTGTTTTTCAACAACAGATGTATGGTACTTTCTTTTTATCGGAGGGGAAAAGTTTCGAGGGAGATTCACGAGTGTGGAAAAAAGTTCCGTTGCCACAAAAAATTCCGAGGGAAACAAAATTTCCAGGGAGATTTCCGATAGGCCCCACTGTCTTATTTCCGCCGAAAATTTCCACTTAAAAATAAATATTCTTGTAAGAAACGTGGTTTTATTTCTACAAGCAAAAAAAAAGGAAAACAATACACGCAGTGCCCAGTGTCACCTGTAGGTGACCCCCCTTTAAAAAAAGGGTGAGGAAGGTGTTTTGTTTTTATAATTTTTTTTGGTCTATTTTAAATCCATTTATGCTATTAAGAAGAAGAAATCGTGTTTTTGTTCATAAACATAAGCATGGGAATTGAAGAGTGAACAAAAAAAAAAAAAAAAATAATAATACAGCTTCAATCTTTAAAAAAAAATCAATACTTAAAGTCCATTAAATAACATAAATGCCTATTAAAAAGTAAATAAACAAATACATATAATTAAAAACAAGACAAAAAAAAAGCAATCACAAACATTGTAGGCACAAGTCAAGGTTTTGCTCTCTACTTTTTTGCACTTTCTGCACAAAGAATGTGCCTTCCGTCATATCTTGTATGAACAAATGCAAAATAAGTTGGTTTTTTTGGCAAGGGCTGATCTGGAATTTCTTTTTGTAAGTTTGAGCCGCTTCCAGATACTAAATTACTAATATTATCACTTCAGTATGTCACCAAAGGTGGAATATCCAGTCTTTTCATAAATGGCGTTGTCAGACTCGTACTCAAGCTTTTAATGAAGTTTTTACGGCCCAAAACCCTTTCACCTTTCTTTGAAATATTATGGGAGTATATGACTAAGAAATTTAATGCAAGCTATATTTAACATTATAAATAAATATAATAAACTTATGTAAAATATCGAAATTTTAAAAGTCACACTAAAGATAAGCATGCGTAAATTTGACTCACACCGTGTGGATTTCTCAAAAAGGCTGACACCTATCGCAACAAGCCGTCCCCTCACCGATTGATACACACACTGACTAAGATAAATTAAACGGACAACCTGTTATTCGGGATACTTAAAAAGATAGATCAATATTTCGTTTTCGGGTGAGTCAAATTGACGCAGGTTATCTTTCCAGGGTTTTAATATAAACTATATAATTTTTTTTTGTGTTCTCGAGAAAATGTAAAAAACTTGGGTTGTGTAACTTTTTTTTAAATTTTTTATATAAAACTTACAAACTTAAGTAAAACTACTTAAACTAGTTAGAATAAACTAAAACTACTTAAAAACTAGAACAGCCAGAGCAGCAGGTTTTTTTTTTTTTTTACATAGAAATGTATTTTTTTTGCGCCACCCTGACTGTCCCTACCTAAGAACTACCTTTAAAACTATGTAAGTCGGCCAAGACAACTCGTCAACTAGTGTGGTAGATGAGCGGAACCACCTCTCTATCCTGGATCAGCCCTCGACTGTCTAAATGGAGGAATGCATAAGGTGCAATATGACCACTTAAACACACACTCTCGAAGTATTCATTGTTGGGGTAATAAGCCCCAAAGATTAAGCTATTAGCTGAGATCATCGCTCTCGCAATATGACCCCGAATCAGCTTCACTAAGAAATTATCAATTCTGTTTATGTTGGCTCCGTTGTATAGAATCTCGCTGGAATAATAATGTTTGTGCTCCGACTTTGGTGTTCTGTGTAATCCAAGGCAACATCTAAGACACTGCCTTTCAAACACCCGAATCTTTTCCATTTGAGATGGGGCAACGTTGAACCACACCGGACACCCATGTCGATATAGTCCTACGATCACCATTTTGCGCCAGTTCTTTAGCGTATCCCTAGGGGCTCCAGCCAATGGAGTCCCAAACAAAATGGTTTCTGATTTCTGAAAGTTGATTTTCAACTTTCAGTCATCACAATATCGCTGAATCTTGTCGAAGTCATGCTGCAAGAGAATTCTGATGACCTCAACTTTTGGAGCCGTTCTGTATGCAATAAGATCGTCGGCATACGCAATTGCCTGAGTAAGACTACTAATCAGATCGCTGGTGTAAATGCTGAATAGAATCGGCGAGTTCACCGCTCCCTGTTGAAGACCATTCTTAATATTGAAGATTGCGGTAGAAGTTACATTGCCACTTTTGACAACAAACTTTCTCTACCATTGAGCATGTCATAAAGTATATGCAACAGTGGTTTACTTATGCCGAGTCTGGTCAGTTTAAGATGTAGACCCTCTAACCATACGAAGTCGAAATTCTCTCCAAATCAACCAGACAAGCACCAGTACACTGCCTTTTAGTTTTGTTCCATTAGATATCAGAAACGAATTTAGACGCGGCATGTATAATCTCATGTCCCGCTTTAAAACCGAACTGATTATCCGGTATGATATTATTGTCCTCCACCCACTTGGACTTGCTGATACTCGGTAGAAGACTTATCGACCGGAGATTCGCCGGATTGGAGTTGTCCTTTCCCTTTTTCGGGAGAAGATGAACCACAACTGTCTTCCACCGCCCTGCATAATATGCATTAGTCAGTGCGTTGTTAAACAGTGTGGCATATATGTGAACTGCTTCCTGAGGTATATTTTGTAGTGCAATATTGGATATACGAGTACCATCGATTCCTGTTGACTTTTTCTTCTTTAATGAATCGAAGATGAGCTGGAGCTCCATCTTCGTAACTAACGTTGAAGCACAGATACTCGTATTTAAAAAAATCCATTTAGTAAAAACTGGTTATTAATGGTACCTGCTTTTGAACCATTATGTTTGTTTTAGATTTTCTCCAAAACGGTTTCCATAGCTTTTAAAAGATTAGACTACACTGAAAATAAAATCTAGGTATATATGATAAAAATCTAGGTTGATTTGACAAAAATTTTGTCAATATACGTCCAACAAAAAGTTTTATCAAATTGACAAAAATTATAGAATTTTGTTGAGGTAACAAAAAATATTTTGTTGTATCCACAAAATTATTTTGTTATGCTAACAGATAAATTTGTTGAAATAACAAAAATATTTTGTCAATATGACAAAATTTCGTAGAATTTACAAAATTAATTTGTCATATTAACAATTCTTTTGTTGTATTATCGGATTAACAAAATTTTTTTGTTAAATTAACAAAAATGTTTTGTTAAATTAACAAAAATGTTTTGTTAAATTAACAAAATTGTTTGTTAAATTAACAAAATTGTTTTGTTACATTAACAAAATATTTTGTTAAATTAACAAAAATTTCTTTTGTATTTTGTTAAATTAACAAAATATTTTGTCAATTCAACAAAATATTTTGTCAATTTTACAAATTTCTTTTGTTGAATCCACAAAAAACAAAATTAATTTTGTCAAAATATTTTTTTTTTGGGATTTAAGTCCACAAAAATTGGCGTTTCGTCCCTACGATCTCACATGCAACCATCTGTGAGGGCGTATGGACAATACGCAATTTTTGTTAAGTTCATTTAATCTTACATCGATTTTTTAACAAAAACCAAGTGTGAACTATATCATACACAAAAGAAATTTTTTGGTTTCCTTACAAAATAGTTCTATCTATCTGATAATATTATTTTATCAATATTACAAAATAATTCAACCCCAAAACAAAATATTTGTCATTTTAACAAAAATGTTTTCATTTTTTGTTAAATTGACAAACAAAAATTAACAAAAACTTTGTGATATTGACAAACATTTACAAAACAGATTTTTTGTAGATACAACAAACAATTTGTTAACATCACAAAAAAGTTTGTCGATGTGACAAAAATCTCTGTTTTATTTTGTTATATTAACAAAACTTGGTTTGTTAAACTGACAATATTATTTGTAGTGCATATTTTGTTAAACTGACAAAAAATCATGCTGGATTATAAAAATTTTGTGAAATTAACAAAATCATTCTTTCGTATTGACAAAAATTTTATCAAAACGATAAAATTGTTTTGTTAAAGGTCAACAAAACGTTTTTGTCAATATTACCTAGGAATTTATTTTCAGTGTAGTATTGTGCATTAAAATTTTTGATTTTTGAACCACTTGAAAGATAATCCTTTTTCGAAAAAAATAATTGTAATAGTATTGCAACTATTGCAATTATTTAACATATGTATATGTTAAAAAATGCTTTTCGCAAATCTTATTTTTCTCAAAAGTGCCCAGCGCCTAGAGTTTTGATAAACATTTTTCTGTTTAACTTAGTTTATAGAGTTTATCATTGACTTCTCTAGAACAATTTGTTTGATTTCTGAATATTTTTGACTTTCTCATTATCACCATAACAGGTTTTAAGTAAATTTTGTATGCTCCTAAGAAGTTTTAAAAATACTGCATAACTAAAAAAAAATAATTTTTGGGATTTTTATGAATTATAAAACTCGATATGCTTTTTTTTAATGTAATTTTGATTTCCAATTGATTACCTATTAAACTTATTTAAAAAAAAAAAGAAAATCACTACAATAATTATTTAAAATATTTGTCGTTGCATAAATTTACTTTAGAAAAGACATGACGTTCGGTGCTTAATTATTTACAGTAGTGAACATTTTTCTAAAACAAAATCCATTCTTTAAATTCAATTCTTAGTCTTTTAAGTATGTTCGTACGATTCAGTATTGCATCTTATTTTTTATTTTTTAAAGAGATTAAAACACCTGTTTTAAAATGTTGAAGAACATTTCGAGAGTTAAGAAAATTTGGAGAAAACTTAAACTTGGTTTTGAATGTCTGAATATCGCAATGGGAAGAAAATAAAGAGCCGCGTAAAGTATTCCACATTCGTGCAGTGCGGCTTGAGAAATAAAGTTAAAGAGTTAAACAGTACATCCGAAGTTAGGATCTAGGGTAAACCAATAGACATTCCCTAGAGTATTACAGTTGAATTGTTTAAGGGGAGGAATACATCTGGGTATTTTACTAGAACACTGTTTATGAAAATAACGATAAAATAATGAAAGACATGAAACTTTGGAGCGGTGCTCGAGAGATGCAAATGTTTCCGTTATAATTGTATCACGTATCATTTTCAAAGCTAGTTTTTAGATTAAAAGAGACCAAGAGATCAAGTGAATTATTGGAGCACCTGCCCATAGATTAGAGTCAGAGCAGAAGGGCTGAAACATTTCTTGGAACGTCCAAGGAAACTTAACCACTTAGCAGCGTTTTTTGGCAATGTCAAATATATGGTCGTTCAACATAAGTTGGTCTGTGATGCACATACCGAGAATTGAGTTATTCGGTTTCATTAATGTAAATGCCACTCAAGAATATCGGCATGGGGGATGAGTTCTGTTTAAAAAAATAGCACTGAATTTTTGAAGCATTAAATTTTACGAGGTTTATGATTCCCCATTTGACAATGCTATCGAGACTAAAATTTAAAAAGCTCATGATACCCTGCGGTTCTAGCTCTACATAGGAAGCAAATGGATGTGAATCTTGAAACAAGGTTGCTGTCATACCTTAACAATTTATTGGGTTAGAAGTTTCAGAAAGATGATCATTATTGAATATGGGAAAGAGGGAAGGAGCTCTGTGGAACAATAGCATTTGTTTTATGAAGAACACACTTGAAACCATCCAATGCGTTTTGAAAGCCTATTTCTAATCCAAAGAAGAACAGATTCATCAATACCAAATGAAAGCATTTTCAATAAGAGAGCTTGATGCCAAACTCTATCAAATGCTCTTGAAATATCAAGTGCAATAGTCTTACTTTCTCCAAAACGATGTAAAGATTTGTGCCAATGTTCGATGAGATAAACTATCAGATCATAAGTGAACTTCTTGCTACGAAAGATGTACTGGCGGGCATTAAGAAGCTTTCATTCTTCAAGTTATTTCTTGAGGTGATAATTTGTCAGCGTTTCCATGATCTTGGAAAGAAGGGAAGTACGCGAAATTGGACGATAGTTGAGGGAAAAAGAAGATTCACTTTTTTAGGAAAAGACTGTACAAATCCTGTTATCCCAATAAAGTAACATGTGTATTTAGTAGACAGTGTATTTATTAGGATCAGAAATAAGACATATCATGTCTAGAGCGTTAGCGGATTGACCTTCAATGTCAGAAATTCGACTAGTTGCGTCAACGAGTTGAGTCAGGTTGTTAAGCTCAGAAAAAATTTCGGTTACAATTTTTGATAGGCATCGAATTCATTAGAAGTTGCGTTACTATCCGAACTTTGACGTCGATAAACGAAACACATATTAATGATGTGATAATGGACAGTGAATTTAAACAATAAGAACCACCGTACTCATTATTACCTACATAAACACTTAACCAAAATCCAACGCAAAGCATTCAATTTAAATACCTTCAAGTTTAATATAATTAAGCTCACTTTTAATAAGGTGTCTAATAGTCGTTTTGACATTTATAAATATCAAAAATGTCATATGTGAAGTTGGAAACGGTACTAAAAATGTAAAATCGGTTTTCGATAATTTTAATTTTAACTTCAATTAAGCACAAATTTGAAGAGTTTTAAGTGTCACTTTTGTGGGTAAATTTGTAGTGTGAAACTAGACGTACAAATATCTGCGAGAATATCTATAATTTAAAGTTTTTCTGCTTGCTACCGAGGATTAGATTAAGGACCGTTTGATCAAACGGTCTAACTAATTCTAATAAAATTAGTTTTACAATTAAGAAACATATTTTTCATCAAGAAACGTTGCATAAGACAACAATTAATAGGTGCTTACGTTAAACCCTCTAAATCAATCGAGTGGTTTTCTTCTGAATGCCGAATCATTCTTAACATTTTTAAGACACCCTTTATAACTAACGTCTTCAACATTTTAACGATTTTGCAAGACCTTTTTTTCTGCGATAAAAACCACTTACACAACTCCAAATTGTTTCAAACTTAAATACACTGTCTCCACAGCTTCTGCGATATGTTTAACCAACTACCATCAGTAAAAAGTGCAACATAATCTGCACTTAAAATCGCTCAATAACTCCAAATGATCGCATTCAGAGACAAGAAAAAGACGACGGAAGCACATTATTTTGCGAGGTAAAAAGCCGCAAGACAAATGATTTGTTATGATTTTGCAATCACTTCATGATGTGCTTCATGCACCTCTAAACAGAGTGCACTGCTGCTCCAGAGATTAATTGACTATCACTGCAAGCGGACCATCTCCTCCATCATCATAATCGTCAGCGTAATCATCTTTTCAACATGCAGATGAATGGGGATGGAGCAACAACCGCCTGAGTCTCCCGATGTGGTCTGTATAATCTTCGCGGTTAAACCGCGCGTCTCAACTGCTGCTGTCAAGACAGCATTTGTGTTTATGCAATTTTCCCGATGTGTCAAGCGTTGAAGCAGATGATATGATTTGATGGTGTTGCTCCAGTGATACCTACTTCGCGTAGTAAAAACAGTGTGTTCCACCTATAACGGTAATGTGGGCTTCTCTATTATGTTGTTACAACGCAGGCATTTTTTTTATTTTTTGATTTTGTTATGCTTTACGTCGTTTTGTTAACTTGACATGCATCGATGACGCTAAAGATACAACATACGCGCAAAGGTGTCTGTCTAAACAGACAGACAGACGGAAATATATACGGATTGAAGGCAGCGGGAGCAATATGCGTAGCTGCCGGCAAATTGATCGACTTTTCACAATAATGAGTGTTGAATGCGAATGCGGCCGCTGTTGTTGTTGATGTCGATGATGGGTGGCTCAGCGGCAATGGCGGATGATAGGGGAGCGACGCGAATAACGTATGTGATCCATGCTGCATTGAACATATGTACGCCTGCGATTTGAATACAGGAAGTATTGTCATGGAACAGCGGTTTATTTACTTCTGCTGCTGCTACTGGTGCTGTTGTTTTGAAACTGTTTACTGGGTGAATTGAGCTAATACACAATATGAACAGTGTACCGCAAAAGCAAAAGCTACCATCATGTTTACAACTTCCTTTTTGGACAGAACCAAGGAATATGTACACAAACAGTTCGGTTTCGGTTTGTCTGTTTTGTTTCTACAGGAAGTTGCTCAACATTTGTTTTTATGGTGCTGCAGGGAATCAAGGTTTGGTTCAGCTTTTTCTGACGTAATAAATTATTTAAAGGAAAATGTTATCGTGCTATTAATTGGATAAAGCTGAAGTAATATAGTTTTTCATAGTTTTTTGCTAGGTTTTGGCTTTGTGCTAGTTGTCAGTATGTCCATAAAGAATAGATGTATATATTAAGGCATGTTATGTAAGTAGATTTAACTGAGGAATATATAGATATAAATGTCTAAAATATGCACAAAATTACTACAAATGTGTAAATTTTAATTCAAAGAAAAAATAAAGACTGATTTATTACAACGTGTGTGAAGGCTTAAATTTAAAAAAAAAAGAAAAACTTTGCTCAAAGGTTTCCCATTTATTTCAGCAGACTAGATGATGATATTTCGAAAACGCAAATATGACTTTAAATTCAATTCTTTCCGAAATGAGAAAATGTATCCAGAATAGGGAACCACCTACCAAACCGAGAGAGAACTCTTGGTCTGATTCGAGCTGATGTAAAGAGGATTTTATAAAGCCAATCCTACTGAGGTCAACCAAAAGGTAGAACAAATGTTTGGTCATTTGTCATTTGTCAAAAATACTACATCGTCTTTCGTTCCAACGCTCCTGTTCAAAAGCTAATTAACTTGCAGTACTGTTTACTGTTAATTCGACATTCCTAGAAAGTTTTCCGAATCCTCCTGTACTCGAGGATGTTAACGATTTTATGGAACAAATCTTATTTCTCGTACAGTTGCAAGAGTACTGAAGGATCTCGATGTACACAAATCGGCTGGACCAGATTGTACCCCTATTCTTCCGAAAATGTGTTTTTCAACGCTGGCAAAAGCACTACGTAAGCTTTTCCATCTTTCCTATTCTTCTGGACCAGAGCAGGTGGGGGTGTAGAGTCGGTAGTAGTTTAAGGCATGTCCGGGGCTCTGAGAGACTTCACCAATGGACTTGTGTTGCTACTAAACCATACATCGGACCATGGCAGCGCCAGCGAACGTAAGTCTATGATTATGCATGGCGTGATGGCATGCCAGTCCGAGTACAGCATGCGTAATTCCACGATCATAATGGGTGGCGGCTAGCATAAGGCCATGGTTGGATGGTGGTGAGGTGGTAAATGCATGGTTCATGGTCTTGACTCCGACGAGCTCGTCCACTTCGGTGGGCCGGTATTGCTACTATTCGACAATTCTGCACTCCAGGTTCCTATCGACCTCCTCGTGGTGCCTGTGGATAGGTTACGTAAGTAACTGAACCAACTAGATGGGAACATCCTGGACGGTGGCCTTAAAGTAAGAATCCGCTAAGGAGTGTGTAACAACTCACCAGAGGGTTGCACATTCTTGGTTGATGGTTTCTACCTCGATCATAGCTGGATGTGTGTATATCTTGAGCTGACAGGCCCTGAAGTTTTGCAGGAACTTCATCTGTAAGTGACCTTATGGTGGCGAAGGTCGGCCGGAAGCTATATCCTGGTTCCACGGGAGATAGTGCCCAGGAGTCTAGGGGCAATAGCGTACGTCTTCGGGCTCTCCTATTTTATCTTTGGATAGAGAGGTGCAGCTGTTGCGTGCGTGTTCTCTTTCTATGCGGTAGGCCCCCTAGTGGGAGTATCGTGGTGGCTTGGTTTATTCCGAATGCGGAGACATATGGTTTTCAGGCGTGTCTGGATTCAAGAGGTGTTAGATAGACCTCGCCTCCTAAGCAAGAGGTGTGTTTATGCCTGCAACATGTCACAACTTTGCGACCGAGATGGCTTCGGCTATGTCGGGGTTAATGGTCAGGACCCAATCTGACTCTGATGGAGGTAGGCCTCCCGTGGGATTGAGCCATAATCGGCAGGTGCTCACGTTAAACCAAAAGACGATTCTTCTGGACCAGATTGTACCCCCTATTCTTCCGACGATGTGTTTTTCAACGCTGGAAAAAGCACTGCGTAAGCTTTTCCATCTTTCCTATTCTTCTGGTTTTTTTCCGAGTGGATGGATAAACGCAAAACTTCTTTCCTCTCTAAATATCATCCAATTGCACTTAATTCCCTTCTTTCCAAGGTCGTGGAAACGCTGATACATTATCAGGTTAAGGAATATCTTACCCGACCGGCAGAATGGCTTTCGTAGCAATAGGTCCACACAGCGAACAGTAGCATAAGTACAACATCAACATCAGTTTGGAGAAAGTAAGATTATTTGGTTGATATTTTAAATGGACTTGATGAATCTCTTTCTTCGTTGGATTAGAAACTTTCGAACCGCTCAATATAAGTTGCGTTGAACGGTTTTAAGGTTTACCACAGGGTTCCGCTTTGTCTCCGACTCTCCTTCTCGTATTGAATAATCTTGTGCCTGAATCTTCGAATCCGTTAAATTGTTTTGCGGATGACAGTACTGTCAGCCTCTAATATTCGATCGCAAAAGCGTGTCCTTGTTCTTCGGATATGGATTTACTCGTAGAACGGCAGCGTTTGATAAGCTAATTAAATTCTGATCTTGACAGTATTGTCGAAAGCAAAACTTACCCCCATACTGCTATCCGTGAGCGCTACATTCTCTGAGGAGGCCAAACAGCTTTCAGTTCTCCGCACGTGCATCACAGACCACCTTGTGTGGTATGACCACATATTCGAAGTCGCCAAAAAAGTTGCTAAGTTCTAGGGTTTTTTTCGACAATGCAAGAAATGTTGCACCCCTTTTGATTTGGCCGTAATACACGCGCTTTTAGGAATGCTCACAAGTTTACCCTTGAGTCCAACTTCGAACTACTGTGAAATACGGAGATTCTTTTTTCAGCCAATCTACACGAATATGGAATGCTCTACCTAGTCTATTTTTCTTTCAGTTGTAATCGGTATCTCCTTTTAAGCACTTTCTTGTTTTCCTAACGCTCGTACTGTGATTATAGTTTTAAAGGTAGCACTCAAGGAGCGCTCGCTAATTATGAAAAAAGGGTTGGTGCTGCTTAAGATGGCCCATACAAAAATGTTATCCCTACGACTACCAAATGCTATCTGACTTTCATTCAAACAAAAAAGGCAACCAAATAAAATAACTTGGAACATAAAACGTACACTGTTTATAGCGATATCACTTCAGTTTCAAAAATATATCAAAATGTAAGAAGTTCCCTGACCAGCAAAATGAAACAGTTTACGAAAACTTCTTGGAGAATGAGAAAAATTCAAAAATTTAACTTTTTAATAAAAACCTCTAAAATATTCCCTTTGCAAAAAAGCTTGATTCCAACAACAACCAATACTTTCGGAAATAATGAAAAATTCCTTCTCTTGTAGTCCTTCAGATATAAAAAAAATCTGACTCGAAATATTTCGTCTAGCTTTGATTTACCAAGTATGGGTATTAGATTTTTTCTGGTCCAAATGTTTCCAATCAAATTAGCCAATATTTGATTCAATAATGCTTGAATTTGTACATTTTGTTTAGTCAAAAATTCAAAATGATGGGATCTTCCATTGGTTATCTGCAAGAGCACTTCTCTTCTTTAAACTTAAATAAACCTCCTGCGTTTTTCCTTTCTTTGCAAGATGGTCTCTTCAAATTGAAGATCAATTAAAAGTCCATGTAAATAATTCTATAATATCTACCACTTAGCAAATAAACACAGTTATTTCCAAAACAACATCCCATTTATATGTGCTAAAGACTTTGGCGGGCCAGTATCAATTACAAGGTTCAACTTTAATTGAATATTAGTGTTTCCTCATGTCATAGACCGCCTGCCAATTACCTCTTCTCTACAGCCACATACATATTTAGTTCCCTCTGTCCATTTATTAACGTCAGATTAACTCACTAACTAACATTTTACTACAGCCTTCTTATAACATAACTGCACACAACGGACAAGTGCAGAAGTGATTTTCCTCTAAGTTACTGACTGTCTGAGCGATGTGCAGAAATGCCACATTAATTATCACGTTAAGATCGAACGACCACGACGACGATCATGACTATGACGACCCAACGGACATCGTAGTCGTCGTCGTCGTCGTTATCGTTGGTGGAAAATTACTTTCACTTGTGTTAAACGTTTTGAAACACCTCCAGGGATTTCTATCAGTACAAAACATATACATTTTGTCTTTGACGTATATATTTTCTTTGAACATAGATCAATCGTATGGGTTTCAAATATCACTGTCATCCGCATCACGAAGAACGCCTCGCGACCGATTATCCTCGATATTTTAGTTGATAGCTTTCCATGATGCATGTCGGTGAAATAGCATTCCAGACTTGCAATGAGCCGTCCAAGTTTACCATTCATTAGCACTGAGTGACTCTTTTAAAATGGTCAAGGCACAACGTTAAGCACAAACATTCTTCGGTTTTGAAGCGAAGCTTAAATGCACATTCGTCATGCACATTTGCAAGACTGTATACAATCTGTACATACAAAATACATTTTAACTTTGTATTATTGGAATTCTTAAGTGACTGTAGTCTCTGCAAACCTTGTTAAGATTTAAAATTTTTTCGTTTAAATCACTTCCATTTGTTGGGTGGCTAGGAGATTTAAATTCTGGTTCATTGAAAATGATATTTTTTGGTCCGAATGAACACAGACCTGGTTAGTAAAATTGCTTTATTTTGACATATTATACAAGAAACAGTTGATAATTATGCGCACACACACGGGATGATTGTCAAGCTACCAAAGAAAGGAGACCTTACGCAGTGCAAAAACTGGAGAGGAATCTTCGTGCTGCCTGCTGTAGCGAAGTTTATAGCTAGAATCGTCCTAGAGCGAATAAAAGACCACCTAGAAGACACGCTTGACGCCGAACAAGCAGGTTTCTGCACTGGATCTTCCTTCGTGGATCACATTAACACCTTGCGGATCATCATCGAACAGTGCGTTGAATATCGATCAACACTTCACCTGCTGTTCATCGATTTCGAAAAGGCGTTTGACAGTGTCAATAGAGAATTTATTTGGCTTGCCTTGCGCAGGAGGGGCATCCCGGATAAATTGATCGCTATTATCAAAGCTACATATGAAAGATCCAAATGTCACGTTTTGTATAAAGGAAGGTTGTCCAAGTGGTGTCAGACAGGGTTGTATACTGTCACCAATACTGCTCCTGTTGGTAATAAATGATGTGTTGCATGCAGCTTTGTCGACTTTAAATGGAGGAATTAAGTGGAATCTGCTATCATACCTGAAACATCTGGACTACGCGGATGACGTGTGCTTACTCTCTCATACGATCATGGATCTCCATCAAATAACAACAAGGGTATAGAGAGAAGCCGCAACTGTCGGGCTTAAGATCAATACGGCAAAAACTAAAAGGATCAGCCTTGGAACTTCCTCATCTACCCAAATAGATATTTCTAGACAACCAGTAAAGACGGTAGAGAGTTTTCAATACCTTGGGAGTATTGTCTCTACTGATGGCGGGAGCGAACTAGATATAACCAGCACAGATGCAGCACTTGGAAAGTAACACCCACTGTCACAAGAAAGCTGCAAACGTTCGTGAATAGATGTCTGCGAAACATCTTGCGGATTTTCTGGCCTAACCGAATCTCCAATGATGAACTTCATACGAGGACAGGTCAGGAACCCATCGACTCTATAATACGAAAACGTAAGTGGCAGTGGATTGGACATACGCTTCGAAAAGGCCACGAGTGCACTGTGAGTCAAGCGATGCAATGGAACCCTCTCACGCAGCGAGGCAGAGGAGTGGGCCGACCCAGAAGTACTTGGCGAAGAACAGTCGAAGAGGAATCAGCACAACTGTGGAAGAGTGGGAGAGAGCTGAGGTATACGTCTCCTACACGTTGGGCGTAGGAGTAGTGGAGCAGAGAGCTGCATGAATGTATTCATTTGCCATTATGAATCATTCGCAAAAAAGTAAGCCTCACACAGTCACAGTTCAGAAAAATCTGAAAAGTCTAAAAATTAAGAATTTCTGGGAGGTTCATAATGCATTTCTGCTACCAACCGAATATTTAAAGCAGAAAACATTTGTATTTGTATTTTATTTAATTTTTGCATATCTTTATATTGCATTTAAAAATAAAATTATATAAATAATTATAATTAACACTCGCGGAAGCACTAATAATTATTTTATAAAGCTCTAAGAAATCCGACCTAAGATGAAAAATACTGAATAGGTTCAAAGCGTTAATTGATGGTAAAATCTTCACATAACCGGGACTGGTTATAGCCTCGTGAAATTAAAAAAAAAAAAAGTCGTGAAGGAAATGAAACAAACAATATATCCTGATAAGGTAGCTTCAACATCAAGTTTGTGGTAATCATTACTTTAACGGAAGACAAGAAAAACCAACAAAACACAAGGTCGTATCAATGGCGGGTTTATAAATAGCAGTTATAGCAGAGAAGATGCTGCTAAATCGATATATCAGCAGAGACATTGCTTCTTCTGTATTTTTAAGTGTTGATGCTGATAATAATTATGTATTATTAAACAGACAGAAAATTATTCACAACGAAAGTTTGTGTCAGAAGAAATTTTTATTTGATTTTCATGTGACTTTCTTAATGGTATGATACTTTTAATTAAAAAGAGTCGTAAAAAATTATGTCTTCTTTCGATTTCTGATGATTTTTCATTTTATTAGTTTATTGACTTGTCATAAAATTGCGATTGGAGTTGATTAATAAAAAAATAAAATAGTTTTCTTTGACTTTTAAATATTCAGCAATTTACACAGTTAATATAGAAATTTTTAAGATTTTAAAATAATTTTAAATTGTGTTTGGCTTAAATCTGTTTGATTATGATGGAAACTATCTAAAATAATTTTAAAATTGTGATCACTTTCGTTAGCACATAAATGCCAAGTATTTGCTTTTCTAAAAGCGATCGGAGAAGTGTTTTCAAATCGAAATGAACAGAACGTTAAATTCAAAAAGGTCTGTTCTGACAAAAAATTAAAAATCTTATAGTTGTAACAAATACACCAGCGTCATCTTAGTCGTCATAAAAGTCATCCAACAATAGTCAACTGTCATTTAAAACCTTTAACTTAACATTTGTTGTGTGGAAAAATTAATGAATTTAATATTTATGGACAAATTGCTATTCATCGAGGGAATTTTCCTTTAAATTTGCACTCATCATAATTCTGCTATTCATTTCGAGTGAATCTGATTTACGTTGGTAATATATATATGTAATATTGTGCGGTTTTCTCCTTCGCGTGAACTCACCAACGCACTCGTTCCATTCAACACCGATCCGTCTATAAAATATTTCAGATTTATTATTTGTTGTATTGCCTGTTTACTTGATTTGTCAAAAAAACTAAATAAAAAAGAAATTTGTTGCTAAATTTTGAATATTTGTTTCTAAATAATAGATATAATTTTATATACATTTGTTTGAAAATTGATGCTTTCCGAAAAAGCTTTAATAAAACTGTTATTATTTCGATTTTAAAACTTCAAATACAAACTTATTTAAAAATTATAGGGGTTAATCAATAATTCCCTCAATGAGAAAGGTAATGAGACTCGCAAATTGTGTAGAATCAGGTAAAAGATTAAGCCAATCTTCGCTCAGGATTCTCAACTGCCGACTTCATCTTTGATATACAAAATGGCCACCGTTGGTCTATCTAGGAATTTTTTAACAATTTATGAAACTTTTTTGAATAAAACGAGTGCAACAGTTTAGGACGGCTCAGGGGCATCAAATTGGTTTGAAAGTACGACTTGTGTTCCTCAAGGATGTATCCTCAGTGTATTATTATTTGGTCTTCCTAATGATGATATTTGTGACAGCTTGCCTGTGGGAATCAGTACTTCCGACAATATTATCAAAGTGCTACACTAAGCGAATGATCTGGTCATATTACCAGATAATCCTTCCTCACTCCGAATACGAATTAAAAAGCGCCAGAGGTAGTGCACACACGGGACTTTAAGATAAACTCTTGATGTCGAAAAAATCTTGGATTTGCAAAGCATGCATAGGAAAAGTGTAAGGAAGCCAGAAGTGCACTTAGTGTCATGTTGTCAAATCTCTTAGTCAATTAAAATATATGTAGACTTGGGAACCAATTATCGGGTGTTTGAAGTTACCAATAATTCTTGTATGTGTGATGGAATTCTAGTCTTCAGTCATACGTATTACGAAGAATTCGATTTTTCTTCAAACGTTTATTTCGTTTTTCGAATTTCACCCCAACATATATGCTATTCACATTGAGACAGGTATTACCCTTATAGATGTAAAAACTTAGAAGCGATAATGTAGATTTTTGATTAAAAGTTCACAAGTCAGTTATGGCTAACCTTCTGCGAATAAAATCTTCACCATTCAAAGAATGGAGTGCTCTTGCAAGTTCTTATGAACTCCAGTTGGATCATGCGGAAAATAATCTAGATAACTGGCCTGAGTTACTAGCGAATGTTTTTGCGAATATATATGAAAAAGTATACGTTCAACTTTCAAATCTTGCGTCGGCGTCAACAACAAGGCTTGAATACAGAGATTTAAATGATCGATTACAATCTGCTAAGTATTTTAAGATCGAACTCAATGTAATAGCTATTACTCATAGAACCGTTTCTCGAACAAGAGTTGAAATTTTTAACTTAAATTATGTTCCTCAACACTCAGACATACCAATCTTGTGTATCTTTTGTAACAAGTAAGAGCGGGATTACAACTTCATAGCTGTGTTCCCAATTTTACAGGAAGTTCAAAGACTTTACTTTCAGCAAAGCGGCCTCCCTATCTGCTATTCATTCTGCTATTCATTCGAAGTGAATCTGATTAACGTCGGTAATCTTGGGCGGTATTCTCCTATTCACACAAAGGCACTCGTTCCATTCAATAACGATTCGTATATATAAAATGTTGCAGATTTGTAATTTGTTGTATTGTCTGTCTGTTTATGTAATTCGTCATATGGGTAATTTGAATAAAAAAACAAATTTGTTTAAAAATAGAAAAAAGTCCGTAATTATTAGTATCTTTTTCTACGAGTATTATTCAATTTAAAATAATTATTTAAAACAGTATATCCAAACTTCCAAAGATTGTGTCATGAACAGCTTTTTACGTAAACGTCAAATTAGATTGAGATAGAGAAGTGCAGCAGATGAAGAGCTGTGGCCAAATTACCGCTTCAGTGACCAAGAGAGTGAGTCCCATCAGTGATCGAATGAAAATGTCAAATTAGTGTAATCGATTCTTCGATTACCGCTAAGTAATGCCAAACTCGCATAATTCAGTCACGTATTACTCGAAAACTGATGCGGTAATTTGGCCCCTGATTACAAATTAAGAGTGAAACGCAATCGGAACTGTGAACAGTGTTTCCACAAGCCGAACAAAAGTGTCGCTAAATCGACCATAAAAATTCGCCAGATATGCTAAAATTTTGAAAAAAAAAGTCACTAGAAAAAATTTTCAGTACAAATATCAAAAAAACATATTCAATTTTAACAAAAAATATATTTTCTTTAGTAAGAAAAAAACTTATAAACATTAAGTTAACATAAAAAATCTTAAAAAAACAAAAACAAATTCAGTCTAAAAAATATTACTATGTACTTATAATTTTTTTAATTAAAAAGTAAAGAAGTTTTAATAATAGCTTCAAATAAAAATAGTCAATCAAATAATTAAATCTATTGCATCTTCATCAATTTCACTGACTTCAATATCTAAAGCATTATTGAAATTATTTTTTAAAAGAAAATTTTTAGGGATTTCGTAAATATGACACCTTTTTTCTTGTATTTTTAATTGATTTCTAATAAGCATTATTGAATTCAAAGTTTTCGTTGAAATTTTATTTCTCAACTAACAAAACCAAACAAAAACAATTACAATTTTAAAATTTTACACAAAATAAATCATAGAAACGAAATGACTAGGTAGTCTAGTTTCTAAAACACTCACTCGCTCACAATCACACTCGTTTCGATCTTCTTTGGTGTGGTGAAGTTTCAAATTCAGTTCAGTGGTCGTGGTAAAAAAAAAGAGTCAATCGAATATCATTTCATAAGTGCCAAACTCGAATGCCAGGGATGTAACATCACCAGGGGCGTAATATGTTTTTGCCAAAAGTCACTAGAAAAGTAACTAGAATTATCTAGTGATAAAATATTATTTCTCGTCGCTAAACTTTTGGCAATTCCGCTTAATATAGTGACAAAGTCACTAAGCCAGAAACACTGTCTGTGAATCGGATACAGGATTCACGTGAATAGCAGAACATAAACCAACGTTTTAATCCGTGTTTAATTATCGCCAATGATCCATATACTCGTAGATCTTCTCTTGAAAATAAAGCGAAATGGATCATAGTGAGAGTGTTATATTTAAATCTTTTTTTTTCCTTATGTTTGCTGATTTGCAATTATTTCTTTTCTCTTCTTTGCACTCGGCTTACACTTTCTAACCATACAAAAAAAAAAAGCCATCTATTCGCCAGAGTAAGAACAAATTTTTGGATATTTGAAATAGATCCAGATAAAAAGCTGAATCCCAAATTGATTTTGTAGTACGTGTTAAATAAATCCATATCCAAATCCATGTAGATCTGTAGAAAATAAAACAAAGAGCTTAACATCTTAAATGGTTGTATCGCTCTGGCTCACATTCCTTTGTCATGGAGAGAAGTAAATGTTATTTTCATCCCCAAAGCTGGCAAACCTAGCCATGTTAATCCTAAAGATCTAAGACCTATTAGCCTTTCATCATTCCTACTTAAAACATTTGAACGTCTGATTGAAATCCATTTGAGGGCAAACATTGATAAGTCCTTACTATCCAATGCTCAACATGCTTATAACAAAGGGAAATCTGTAGAAACCGCTCTACATACGCTGGTTCGTACTATCGAACACTCCCTTCATCATAAGGAGTTCACCTTAGTTGCTTTCCTGGATATAGAAGGAGCTTTTAACAATGTCGACGCATCCGCAATCACATCTGCGCTGTCATCTCTAAAGGTGGATAAGTCAATCAGTAATTTGATAAATCATATGCTGATAAGCAGGATTATTAATTCAAAACTGGGCGATTTTACTACTCGAAGGACTGTCAGTAGGGGTACGCCGCAAGGCGGCGTCCTCTCTCCTCTCCTTTGGAACCTAGTCGTAAATGAACTACTAGTGATTCTTGAAGGGGAGGGGCACAGGGTGATTGCCTATGCGGACGATGTTGCGATAGCGATATCTGGTAAGCATCCTAATACTCTGAAGGAACTCCTACAAAATGCTCTAAACAAGCTTACTAACTGGGCAGATCAATGTGGACTCGGTGTCAACCCCCACAAAACTGAACTTGTCCTATTTACCAGGAAATATAAAATCCCACACATAGACCCTCCCCTCATCAAAGGTATACCGCTTAAATTCTCAGACAAAGCAAAATATCTGGGTCTTATTTTGGACAAGAAATTAAGCTGGAAGCCCAATATCCAAGAGAGAGTCAACAAAGCCAACATAGCTCTTTTCTCTTGCAAAAAAGCCGTAGGTAATAAATGGGGTCTACAAACTCATATAACACACTGGCTATACATCTCAGTCATTAGACCGATACTTACATATGGAGTGACAGTATGGTGGACTGCGCTGGAAACAGCAACTAACCGCGATAAGCTCAGCAAAGTCCAACGAACAGCCTGTTTAATCATGGGTGGAACTCTCCGCTCAACTCCTTCTGCTGCACTTGATGTTCTTTTTCATCTCATACCGCTAGATATTTTTAGCAAACAATCGGCCGCTAACATAGCCATTCGACTTAAAGCCTCCTCGCAGTGGATCAATAATGATATTGGTCACTCTACTATACTGAACTCGTTCAGTAGTCTACCTAGTAACGTCGATTACACCACCCCTCATCCAAAATTTGATAAAAATTTTCAAGTATCCATCCCTTCCAGGTCTTCATGGGAAAATGAGTCGTTTTTGATAGACGAAGCAATTCATTTCTATACAGATGGATCTAAAACCGATGACGGGGTCGGTGGAGGCGTATACTCCGAAAAATTAAATCTTTGTCTATCTTTTCGTCTTCCCAATCACTGTAGCGTGTTCCAGGCAGAGCTTTTAGCAATAAAAGAAGTCCTCTCTTGGCTAAAAGAAAACGTTATATCGACAACCGATATACGTATCTTCTCAGACAGTCAAGCTGCCTTAAAGTCACTGGACTCTGTCTCCATTAACTCACAAACAGCCCAAAATTGTCGATCATCTCTGGTGGAGATGTCAAAACAGTTTAACATTCACCTTACATGGGTGCCGGGGCATAGAGACATTCCAGGAAATTGTAAAGCTGACGAACTTGCAAAAAACGGAACAATATTACCTTTGTTGGATAGCAAATCTAACATCGGTATACCCCTAGCTACTTGTAAACTTATGCTAAAGCAAGATACCATAATGAAAGCCAACCACAGGTGGACCAGCACCCCAACTTGCCGGTCTACTAAACTGATTTGGCCATTGTTTGATGCCAAACGCTCAAAACAACTAATTTCTATTGGTAGATTGCATATTAGCTCCATTATAGGTGTCCTTACTGGGCACTGCCTAATAGGAAGACATGCTTCTCGTCTTGTAGTTCCTGCAAATGACTTTTGCAGAAGCTGCATGGATGAAGAAGAAGAGGAGTCAATTCCCCACCTTCTATGCTCTTGTCCTGCCCTAGCGCAAAGACGTAGACTCCACTTGGGAGACTACTACTATAACGATCCTAGTGATCTAAATAATTCCGACATTCACTGTCTCAAACGCTTCATTATTAGCTCAAAATGGTTTAACGAGTAAGGGGGATTTTTGAAATCCTTTTGGTATCACAACGGACCAAATATTGGTCTAAGTGTGCTGTCCTTTTCCGGTCAGCAGCCACTTTAACCTAACCTAACCTAAAACAAAGAGCTTATCGTTTCCTTACGTTTTATCATTTAAGCTTGTAGTTTTGCGTCGAAAATAGAGGTTTGCACTTTTTTACTTTTTTGTTATCGGTTGTGAATGGACCTATTCTCTTGTAGTTCATAAAATAGTCTAAGGTTTTCAATTTTTCTTTGTGTATCTTTGTTCTCTGTCAGGAATTAATTGTTGGAAAAAATGGAAAGCTAATTCTTATTCTACTACAACTTCATGGACTTGATTTATTTTAAAATAAATATTTATTCACTCTTCATGTCTTCACACATGTACATAAGTACTAAACCATTTAAATTTTATAATACACTTAGCTTTTTGTTGATATAAGACAATGAACCGAAATGCAGAGGAACTTACTCACATAAACATTTTCCTCCATCGATTGTAACGAATTAACGTTTTCAATCCAATATGTCAGTTAATATAAAGAACTGAACTCGTAGAACAATTATTGAACTTAACCCGAACAAGATCGCAAATAAAAGCATACTACTACATACTATCGACTTACCCAATCACTGAATCCCAGTTTTGCAAGCTCCTGCTTTGACGTTTGAGAATCGGCTTTTATCCGCAACGACTCAGTATCTACGATGATATTAGAGAGAAACGTCAATCAATTTTTGGGTTTGACACCTGATGAGGATCATTTGACACACACAAGCTGTTTCATCGTAACATTGCACTCGTATGTATGTCGTATCTACTTACCACCATTGAAGACTTTTTGTAAAAATATTCGTAATTCTAATGCTTCGGTTACAAGCGCACGACAAACAGCTTTGTAGTGATCTTCAGGTACAGTTGGTTTGACATGATCTCTGCAGGCCTGTAATGAACAAATTAAAAAAAAAAATACAATAAGTTAACTTGTTGGCGAAGGTACTCACATTCGCATCTCACATTTCACACCTGTTAGTTGTTTGGTTGTTATCTATAGTTATCTAACAGATGCAATGGAGCGGCTTAGAGTTACAACCAATGCGATTTGAGGAAATTTTCTAAATTAGATTTGTGCGCTTGGCGCGTTGGATCTAGCGTGCAACAGCGGTAATTTGAGTTGGAAATGATTGTGTATAGTGCAATTGACACTGCACCGCATTTTATTTAACCTTGCATTCGAGATTGGAAAGACGTGCGATTTCATTCAGATTCACTTAGCTGCAGCCTGCGGGCTACAAAGTTTGTTGAGTGAAGACTTTGAAAATTGCTTAGAGTTAGGGTCAAGTGTTAAGGTGAAAAACTGTATAAAACGAAAATGTGTTTCGTTTGTAAGTGATTAGAGTTGAATGGAGAAAGAAGTTCAATGAAAGGTTCATTATTACGGAAATAAGTTGATGATCATCATTTAGATAGGTAGTTATGTACATTAATTTTTGTCTGGGTAGGTTTTCATGGAGATGGAAATTTGTATTTCGATTTTGTTTAAAAGTAAAGAAAAAACAAAGGTTAAAGGTTGTTATGCCGAACTGCATTGACAGATAATGTTAAATTGGAATTTCTTTATAATCGAGAAGCCAATTTTAATCCGAGGGTTAAATGGGTAAGCAAAATTGAGCATCCGTTGAAAATTGGAAAAGTTTTATGGTTTTGTTTGTTCAATAATAAAAACAGGGAATGACTTTATTACGAAACAAAACGAATGCGATCAATATTGTTCGTTTTTTGACAATGATGTTAATGTAGAGAAAAAAAAGAGAAGGCAATCGACAAAACACTATCGTTTGAATGTTTATAATATTAAATTAAAAGCAAAATATAGAACACCTAAAAATAAATTCCCCAAAATAATACAGGATCGCAAAAGAATGCAATCTTTTGTGAGTACAATATTTAATAAATTTAATTAAAAGATTCCAATCATTGACTTCACTTTAATATTTCGACTTGAAATTCTTTATTAATTATTATTTTACATTAAATTGCAATAATTTTTTCCTCATTCATTTTACGGTAGTCAATTGATTGTAATCTTTTGAAACTGAATGGATTCTTTTGAATTTTTTGCATTATTAAAATTAACATTTGTCGTATTCTTAAATGCGGCTTAAGCATAAACTAAATTGAAGATTTTGACGATTAAGGATAAAGAAAAGAAAGACATCAGAAAATTCAAAAGAACCGAAAGAATTCATTCATTTTCAAAAGATTGTATTCAATTGATCGATGTTTATTGAATGGGTTGGATTCTTTTTATTAATATCAAATGAGCTATATTTGTATACATTAAAGTTGACGTCCCAAAGTGTGGTCAATGGATGCAATCAATAAATAATTTTTAAAGATTCACAAAAGATACCTAGCATTATTTAGATATCTACAACCATGTGTGAATATGTAGGGTGTTTTTCAATTGCCGCTCTATGGTGGCCATGTTGTTTTGATGACATCTGACAAATCCGTTGTGTATTATTCAGTTATTGATGCTAAATCACAAGTTGCACGATCGAACAGTATGTCCAAATGATAAAACTTTACTATGAACATGTGTTCCTTAGTGCAAAAGTTGCACCCATTTTACGGAAGACGTGGTACCCCTTCACAGTCGACTCTTCAACGTTTGGTGTTAATCGATCAGCCAACATTAGTACGTCAAAGGAACTTAAGATCGACCGGGAACATCGCCGCCGCAGTCCGTGAAAGTGTAGAACAGAACTCTAGGCACTCGAGAGCTTGCCGTGCACAAGAACTCAGCCTTTAGCAGACTCCAACTTGCCGAACTTCGCTCTCTTAATGTTGGCCAAAAAATCATCTTTAGCGACGAGCGGCCTTTCCGGATGAATGCTTGGGTTTATGTGCAAAATTATGTTAATGGGACGAGGTTCACTAGGTGACAATGTATACTCAAAAAGTTACTGTTTATATAGGCCTTATAGATTATGGCCAGATCAGAAGGGGGATACATTTTTTCCTTCGTCAAACATAACCCATTGGATTTTCATTTAATTGGACGTAGGGTGGGAAGCAATTTAACTGCTCCCCGTCACCTGTCATCACGAGAAAAAGAAGATCGGCACTCATTTGCATTCAATCAAAACGAGTGGAGAATAGTTTTCAGCAAAAACTGCAGACTTCACAATCATATTTCAATGCATATTTCTTTCTGCAATTCTTTGGCCAAGATTATCGGCCGCCTTGCGCTCTATGCTTAATGAAAACGTTCAGCGTTTGATAATTTTTAGTAATATGTATGTACATGTTTGCTCACACCCTGTAAACATACCAACTTATTACACTACTAGTTCTATCGTTTTTATAAGATGAACCTCTAGCAGTTCAAACAAAAACCATCACGGATTTAAAACATAAAACAGAAAATATTCGAAGTAAATCAGTCTAAAAGGTCATAACATTCGCACGCAATACAAATAGCACTCCCATTTGAGTATCCCTTGACCACAAGAGGAGCGCCAGCAATTGTGTTTTTAGAAGTCCACAACCTACTATTCTCTAAAGGTCATCGGCTTAACCTTTAATTAAGCAAATGTTTCAAAAGCCCACATAGATGTATATTATGTGAATGAACCAGTAACCACCATCCATCCAACTAGGTATAATTGCGCTGTACGAGTACTATACTGCCTCTAAATCCCAAAGTAGGTACGAGTATACTAAATGCAAAACTTGATTTTGCAAGAAGTCTTGTTGCGCCAGAGGTGGGGCCCACCTTTGCCACCGCAACGTCACTTCGTCGCCCATATGTGTTCCAGATACCCTACCACCCACAGTATACGTATATTTTTAGTTCTCTTTTCCTATATCTATTTTTGCTCTCGCTTTCGATTAAATTAACCAAAAAGTTCACTGAATTAGTGAGGACATCCATCGGCACTCAGCCAGCAGTACTATAGCTGAGTCTGAGTGGTTGTGACTGGTGGTGTGTGTGATCCATAATGCGATTTGTTGTGCAACTGCACCCGGCAGGCGACACGAAACAAAATCAATACGGTTAGGAATTTTTTCCTAAGAAAATCAATATTGATGGTCTACTTTTTTATAGACATAGACATTTTGGAGGAGGATTTTGCCAGTACTTTAGTTTTGAAACTTCATAAGAAATCTCTGCTAGACTTATGTAAAGTAGTAGTGTTTTCACCGCACAAAAAGATAAACAAGTAGATTAACTTTGACACTTCCTTTCAAATCGTAAATGGTGTTTCATTTATTCTTATCAAGTGGAAGTGAGACAGTAAGTTTAACTAACGTCAAACGAAAGAAAAGCGTTCAGTGAGATATGGATTTAGGTGATTTCGAAGATCTCTGAAGATTAAAGCAGGATTTATTTCTAATCTGCTAAATGATGAGGATTTATTGTAAATATAATTTAATATTGTTTTGTAGTTTGGTTGGAAACGCAATTTGAACTAGTCAATTATTGACACTGACACTAATTTAAGACCCCTTTTAGATAATGAGACAAATGATTGGCATTTGTTCAGTGTATGGAATTTGAAAAGAAAAAAACTTAAAATATATTGAAACGACAAAAAAAGCTGGGTTTGATTTAATTTCTTCTATTATATTAACAATTTCTATATGTTGTGTCCTGACTAGGGTTGCCAGATTTTTCTTGCACCTCGGCGGGACAAGTGGCTTAAATAATGAAAAATCCCGGGATTTAATCATATTGCTCGGGACAAAATAAATAAAATGCACGACTGGGTCGCACGAACTCGCTGTTACGTAAAAGACTAAGAATTTTAAAAATTAATGTTATTAGAGAAAAATTAATTTTTTAAATGACTAAGACAACTCCTAAAACAAGCTCCAACTAGCTAAACACAGGATGCCATGTGATTCAAACAAATATTGATCAATGCAAGATCAAATATTGATCAATGCAAATTATACTTAGTTGTAGTGGTTTCTTAAAAATATAAGCTTTTATATACAACATTTCTAAATCATTTTTAAGATAAAATATTGGTACGTCAATTTGAAGTTTTCGATTTTGTTCGAATAAAAATTAAATTTACAAAAAAAATTAATTTTTTCAAAATTTAAAAAAATATTTTTTTTTAGAGTTTTGAAATGCAATGTTTTTAAAACTTTTTAGAAGCTTCTCTTTACAAAAACTTATTAAAATCCGTTATTCCGATAATGAGAAATTCAAAAGTCGAATAAATCGTTCTGTAGTAGGTACAGTCAGTAATATCTTGATTTCAATTTTTTTTTTATTAAATTATAGAATTCTCATGAATTATAGAATTTGAATACAAAATAATATTTAAACTGCTCGGGAGCTTTAACATAAAAAAAATGATCAAAATCGGTCGTAACATTACCATTAACCATTACCTAGCTTTAACTAAATCAAATTAAAAAAAAAATAAAATAAAAATCGTATCTTTAAAAAAAATCGTCTTTAAAAAAAAAGAAAAAACAATTGGAGGAAAAAATTTTCCATAAACTTGGTAGATATCGCAAGTTTAACGAAAATCGGCCAACTTTGATCAAAATCTCGAGATCGATTTTTTTACGAATGCATAACTTGCCTTATACAACCCAAACGCAAAATAGTTGGCCTACTCATCAATTAACAAATTAAAATTTTTTATGTGCCTATATTTTCAGGTCCCCAAGCAGTTGTTTTTTAATTTTTTTTTTGTCGATGTAATAAATTACATTTAATAAGTAAATTAGACCAAACAGAACTAAATTCGAGAAAGCACATATGGCTCCAGTTTGCATTCTCTCAAACAAAGATAGAGCATAATAGTTGGACTACTCTCTCTGGGATGCAAAATAGTTGGCCTATGAAGATTTAAATAGATTTTCAGTTAACCGTTATTAAAAAAATGACATGCACTTGTTTTGTTGTTTATTGATCTCTTGTTTTATACAAGCCAGCAACAATTTAATGTCAACCATGGAGCGTGGCGTTGTATTATCAAGAGACCTTAGGGAATCTATAAATAAAGCCTTCGAAATGGGATTATCGAGCTATAAAATCGCAAAACAATTCAATTTACCGCGCTCATCAATTCGAAACATTATCTCAAAGTTCAAAAATTGTGGAAATGTGGAGATCGGTAAAAAAACGGGACGCCCACCAATTGCAAAACCTCGAGATTGCCGAGTTTTAAAAAAAATAATAAAAGAAAATCGACGTCAAACGGCCGCTGCAATAACTGTTCAATGGAGGGAAAGAATAAAAAAAGTGTTTCGGTCGACACTTGCAAACGGACTATGAAAAAAATTGGATACAAATTTTATAAGGTTTGTTTTAGATTTATTTAAATTAGAGCAATTTTAATTCGTTAAAAACATAGGCCAAAGAAAAACCACTTTTAACACCTAAACAAAAGAAAAAGCGGATAGAGTGGGCCAAACAACGTAAAAACTGGACTTTAAGTCAATGGCGGTCCGTTATTTGGAGTGATGAGTCCAGGTTTGAAGTTTGCGTGGGCGACGAACGAAAACGAGTCATTAGAAATTCAAGAGGTTTTTCACAAAGATTGCCTTAAAAAAACGGTCAAGTTTCCAGCATCTCTAATGATATGGGGATGCATGTCGGCGTCGGGGCGGGGTTTGGGCAATTTGCATTTTGTAAATGGAAGTGTCAATGCTGCCAAGTACAGGGATATTCTGGAAAATGAGCTTCTCCCATAAATACCACGACTTCAAGCTAGTGATCGAGACTATATTTTCCAACAGGATGGAGCTTCTTGCCATACAGCAAGGTCTAAAATGGCGTGGTTATCTGCTGAAGCTATTCCTTTACTGGAATGGCCTTCCAGCAGCCCTGATCTTTCACCAATTGAAACTGGCTGGCATAAAATGAATCAAAAACTGCGAAAAGACCCATGCCGGACTCTTCAAGACCTTGAAGCTAAAATCATAAATATTTGGGAGTCTTTTGGTAAGAAGAATGTCAAAAATTAGTTGACACAATGCCACGTCGCATAGAAGCAGTTATCAAGGCCAAAGGCGACGTAACACCATGGTAAAATAAAAATTAAGACCCATAGGCCAACTATTTTGCGCTTAAAAAAAAAGTATCAATCGTTATTTCATTTTGTATTATTGCCCTATATCGTTATTTAATTGAAGTCAATTTGTTTTTGTTACTTATTCCTATTCAAAATAAATATATCTTAAGAAAAATACCAAAATATTGATTTTATTTCCGATAGAATTTAAGAATCAGAAGATTTTTGTTTTTTATCATAGGTAGTCCAACTATTTTGCGTTTGGGCTCGTAGTACCTATAAGTCGCAAGTAAAAATCATATAATGCGTGTAGATCAAAATAAATAAATTCTTTTATTAATTACTAATTAAATGACTTTTTTGTCATTTATCATTTGCAAATATTTTTCTTTTGTCAATTTTAATGACAGATGTCAGTTTACAAAAATAAATTTTTCCTTAAGTTAGGTTTGTTTAATTGAAATTTTAAATGTAATTTCTTAAGGTTAAATCGCAATGTAGTGATTGTTCCTTATCACTGAAAGATATTTAGGTACATTAGGCATTATTTTTTGAGTTTGAGTCCCAACCCGGGAAAAAAGCTGTCCCTGCGGGACAGATGAATTTATGTCTGAAATCCGGGATGTCCCGGGTAAACCGGGACGTCTGGCAACGCTAGTCCTGACCCATATTTTTAATAAATTTCTAAATATGGATGTTTTTCTGGAAGAATGGTTAATTTCTTTCATTGATTTTATTTTTAAGAATGGTGTCAAGCATTTGGTGAAAAAGTACAAACCTATATCTAAGTTTTCCACTGTGCCAAAATTGTTTGGAAAATTTGTAACGTAAAGGCTCTTATTTTCGCTAACCGAAAGGTAGGTCAACTTCTTCTAATTTAAGCTTTTTTTTTGGTGACCAATAATATTGTAGTATGAGAAACAAGTTGATGTCCTCTGCACGGCATTGCGTGAAGGCATTTGATCAATATATAATTGTCTTATTTTGGAAAAATTAGGTAGAAGTAATTTCGGGTACTCCATAAGCACCTCACTTAGGCCCAATTCTGTTTATTATTTTTAAAAACTATTTGCCGTCAATGTTGTCTTCTTTCAATATCTTTACTCGTTAATTGCTTAGTGATGCAGCTGGACAAAAACAATATTTTAAGAAGGTGCAGTATCAGCCACATTGAAGTGAATTTTTCAAAATGTAAAGTACGAGTAATAGGTAATGGAAGATCTCCATTCTCAATAAACTTAGATTGAAAATTCCATGGTTACAATATTCTTCGAGTCAATTGCATAAAGGATCTCGACTCTTAAATAGACTTTAGATCTCGTATTGACTACAAAGTGTCTTAAGATAACTCCATGTGAGTTCCAGGAAACATTGAAAACTATATTTATGTCCCTTGTTTTACCCGCGTTTTATGAGAATAGTATTCTGAGAATCCAAAAGAATTCTAAAACGTTTAACAAGTTATGAATTGAGATTGAGGAAACTTAAGTGGGTTGGATCTGATTTGTGTGTTTCTCCGAATTTTGCAAATGAAAAAATCACCTGGGTTAAAATGGGTGAAGACTATAATATTAGGCGTGTTATGGAGAGTCCAGAGTTCAGATAGAATTGGATGGAAAAACGACATACGAACTTATCTGTGTCATCAGAGCAAAAAAAGCCCAAAATCATTCTAAATTGCATTATGTTATAAAATATTCATGTGGTATTTTAGATTCACGAACATTAGTTTGAGTAACAGTAAGTTGATAAGATGTAGCAAATAAGGGCTTTAATGTGATAATTAAAGATATATCTCTGATAAATATTATAAAAAAGAAAGTATGTCGATTTTCAAAAGTCTTAATATCGAAAAGTATAGCATTTTCACTTATAATTTGGGATTTCAATACGCCAATTTAATTTATATCGATTAATTTTTTTTTACTTTTTCATTTGTTTGGAAGGAATTGCTATAAAAAGGTTTATATACCGTACTACAGTACTCTCACTAAAAAATTAATTAGTTTTAAGGAAATAAGGGTCTCTGAATTCTTTTGTGTTTCTTTATCAAAATTCAAATATTTGATTTGCTTTATCACCCATATGATACATGTGAGCCAAAAATATGAGTTTAATATCCAGGATAACTCCAAGATCTATTTTAATTGGAATACGTTCAAGATATATGTATATGTATTATTTATTTTATACTCGAATAGTATAGGTAAAGTAATTCTATAACATGACATGAGATGACATTTTGATACATTAAAATGAAGACAATTTATATGACACCTTTCACATTGTATGTAAATTTCTAACTTCATCATGAAGAAATGAAAATCGTTAACACAGCTTACTTTAAGATACAACTTGAGGTCATCCGCAAACATTATTTGCAAATAAAAGAAACAATAGCGGACCCAAATGGCTACCTTGAGGAACGCCGGAAGATATATAGGTATTTTCAAAGTAGCCGTTATCAATTTTAACTATTTGGATCAATAAGGTAGGATTCTAACCAATTCAAGAGCTTACAGTTAATTCCTAGGGAACATAGTTTATGAAGAAGTACTCTATGACTAGTTCAATCAAATGATGGGATATCTTTCAGGCATTGTATTGCTAATATCTTTTCAGAAGTTCTCTTGGCCCGGTTACAAAAGTGGGAAACAGAAAATTCATTTATAAACCAGTTTCAGGCAGGTTTTTGGGAAGGCTACTGTTCGACAGATAATCTCTTCAACCTTTTCAGTGTCATGAAGCTTAAAATGCAATAAAACAAGAAATTTTACTGTTTCTTTATTGATTTCAAGGCAGCATTCGATTATATATACAAACATGCATTTGAAGTAGTCAAGAAGTACAACTACTTGGGGGTATGGCTTAGACCTGGAGTAAGCTTGACAGAACATTTTAAAGAAAGATCTAAAATGACTCGTCAGAGCTTAAACTTTACTTGAAACAATTTTATTAGGAGTAAAGATGTCAAACTCTTCTCAAAGGTGGACATTTTTAATGCTGTAGCCAGGGCTATATTAGGATATAGAGGTCAAGTATGGGGATACGCTGAGCATGGTTAAGTCCAAAAAGTTCAAAGATATATATTTTTTTTAAAGTACTTGGCCTACCAGCCTTCACAACGAATTATATGCTCAATTTTGAATACCAAATCAAGCCAATTTTTAAAACACTCTATACACTGCCACGTGTTTTATTTAGGGAAAGTTATTAACTCTTATGCTAACAACAGACTACTCAAGTTCCTGACAAAAATAAAAATGGATCAGCGGATATATTGCTTCCACAGCTGGGATATCAACATCAGTCAGGCTAGACATTTTAAAAATCTATAAGATTTGGTGTCAAATCGATGGACGAAAACGTGGTTGTCAGTTCACTAAATGGAGAAATGAGCTGGGCACCGCTTGTGAATTACCTGTAATCTGCCCTTAAACCTGTTGAAATAAACTTTTTTAGAAGTTGTATGGGGATACTTTTGACGTAAGTTATACATTCTCTGTCTGCCATCGCGATCACATAAAATGGCGGCAGACGTCAACAAAAAATAATGACATATGAGTGACGTTTAATTCCACCATTATACTGGCATTGTATTAATATTGTGATAACACCATTGTGCAAATAATTACAGTTGACAATTTATGATGATGGCAATCATATAAATGCGACCCAAATGGTTGAAAATCTGCCAATATTTTTAATATTAGCTTTTTTTAAATAAACTCCAGATACACAAATTAGTCCTGGCTAAATTCTCCATTGATGCACAAATATTTATATTTTTATTCTAATGAGATTAAACAAAGTCGAATGATGGGATTGTTTTTAGGTACACATCTAGCTTCAAGTATTATAATGAAAGCTAACGTCTCCAATAAAAGGTTTCACATACGAAAATAAAATAAGAGTTTCACCTTTCTCCACTTCAAATCTTTTAGCTAATCAAACAACAACATTATAAGCACACAAAAATGTAATTATTTGAAGACTCACCTCTAGAACATAGTCCAAGTCTTTGGTTTCGTTGTTGCATTTCTCATCGATCATGCACTCAGATTCATCATCCCATCGCTTGTAGCCCTCGTCAATGCCTTCGTCAATGCAGTCATCGTCGGCATCTGTAAGTAGAAGAAATTTAAAACTATCTTTGTGAGAATCAAAAATGGTGGTATGTAATTTTTTCTTAAGATAAATTAGCTAAGTCCCAACGCACCCATTGAGCTTGATCAGTGTTGTGATCGGAGATCGGAGTTTCGTAGTCATTGTATCGCGAGGCGGCATGTCAAATTTAACGCGCTGCGAAAATTTGTTTGCCGTCATTGCGCATTAATCTCGCGCACAGTTGCGAAAGACCTATGTGCATCAGAGTGCAGTGGGGTTTCGGGTTTTTAGAGACCTATCCTCACAAAGATTTACTGCCTTGCCGAGTGGATGCATTTTTTAACCAGGCAACTTAAAGGTTCCAACTAGGTACTTCGCTTGCCGCTATAGCCCCTTTGGTCGTCTCAGCATGTAAGATCCGAATTCATTTCGAAATTTCATCACTCACTAGGAGATCGGCACATAAGAGCTGACATTTGTGTTTTGAACGCTCAGAAGCGAAAGCGCAGCGGCGCGCGGCAGCATTGCTGTGCGGTAGCAGCGCGGAGGATGAACACACGATAAACTATCATGTTGTATGGCAGTCCGTTCGTTGATGTCATGTTAATAATTTTATTTTGCATCGGCGTTGTTTATGTTTGGAAGCTGTTTGTATACCCTTTCATGCCTCCCTCGCCAGGTTTATTGTTCGGAACTGAAATTTTAAAAAGTGCAGCGCAGGATTATTGTGTACCTTTACTTGTTTTGAAACAACCAAGGACGGTACAGAGGTGAAGCACCTCGTTAGAGCGTGTAACATGCTCAAATCTCCGGTACTGCCACCACCACCGCCGCTACCGCCATCGTCGTTGCTTTTACAGTTTTAATAGAGCAACCATCACTATCACATACATGGGTTCATGCAAATGAGCATGTTCATATGGATATAGATTTCCTATGAATACCTGCATTGATGCAGAAATAAACTCTTTCCGTGGCGTTGCCGTTACATTTATGTATTACTGTTGAAAAGGCTTATTACTCATTTCCTTAGGTTTTACAAAGTTGTTAAGAATTTGATTCATAAATTCAGTATGTCGTTTCATATTGATTGATTATATAGCAAATTACACATTTTGATTAATTGTGTAAAAATTTTAGTGAAGGTGCTGATCAAACGCGCCAACCAGCCTTTGCTGACCCGAAAACTACCCGATGCAAATGGGAATGGAAATCAACAAAGTTGTGTCGACTGAGCATTTTTCTAGTCTGGACGTGTTCATCAACTTAACTATCTATTTTGTACACATTATTCTGAAATAATTTTCAACACAAATGACACTCTACACGTAGCCATTTAAACGCACAAACCCTCTAATACAAGTGTGTAAAAATTTTAAAATATTAGCCATTTTTGATCGAACTAGTGTAAACGTAGGTTAAGAATACGGAAGTATTTTTTATTTTCCGAATAAGATCTGTCATTCTAACACAAATGAATAAAATTAAACTGAATTCATATCCGAAACAGTTGTCTTCTTCTTCTTTTTTTGACATCCGAGATAGAATATTTTGCTGGACACTGGTCATAAGAAGAATATCTATTGTTGCCTGGCTTTCACAAAATTTATCAGATACCTTGAGTTGTTGTTGCATCACCTGTCATCAACGGTGTCTTTGTCCTTACAATGGATTACAACAACACAAACAAATTCAAATAGTTAATAAGATTAATTTGTAAGGAAATGTTCGGGAAAGTTTGTACATGCCCTTAATTATAATCATAAGTTTTAAAAATAACCCGTCGCCCTTCATTTTATTGTCCTTGAGAGGTTATTCAAGTGTCAAATTGATCGGTTTCAAATGCCAAAATAAGGGAAGCACAACGTACATAAACATCTAACTGTGTTTTACCGGACAGTTTGAAATATTAAAAACTGTCAGTTGTAAATGGCAGTTTTTAAAACGAGGTCAAGTTTTTTAGTGTGAGATCTTAAAAACCGAGTTAACATGAAACATAATTTTCAGTCAATTTATATTCCGAACTATTTTAAAAATGTTTGTAAGTAATATTTGGGACTCTTTGAATAGATATTTTTTTGACAGATAAGTTTCAAAAATGTATAGAGATCGAAGTCGGACACTACAGAAAGGAAAGGGCGGTTTGTATAGTGGCGCCATCTAGATTTATTTCGATAGTGAAAGACCGAATCGTTTTTATAATTTTGCGCGCATTCAAGGGCACGGTTGCCACTTGAAAAAAAAAATTGTGTCCAAAGTTGAAAATAAAAATGACCAAATGTAGTTAAAAATGACCAAAATACAAAAAAAAAAAAACAAACAAAACACAGAACAATTAATTCACCACATTTGTTGGAGCATATTATGTTCTTATGTATATTATACAGCTTACACGTTATTTTTAAATGATTACAAATCAAAAATATAAAAAATCAGGTTCAAAAATTCATACTTTCTCTACCCTTTTATTAAATAAAAATAAATATTTTATTTCTTTAGTATCGTGCTAACTTCATCAAAACAGGTCTGTTTGTTTAGTTTTTTGCATGAACTGCCATTACTTTAGTGTTTAGTAGCAATTTATTAAAAAATAGCCTTAGAACTATACTGGGTAGAAAATGTTTGAAATTAAGAAAGATTTAGTCATCTACTTAAAAGTTAGCAAATTGTTAAGTAGTATCATCATAATACCTTATTACTATTACGCAATATTTTTAGAAATTCTTTAAATTGGTTGATGCGGTTGGCACTATATGTAAGCAAAAAATGTATGTATTATCTTGCGACACTTTTTTTCAACTTCACTAGGAACTTTATCATGCTTATTTTGACATTCTCATGAATAGTCTATTCGTTAGAATGATTCTATTCCTTCGAATGAACTTTCTTAATTTTTAGATTCGAACGAATAACATTCAGATAGCATAAAATGAACTTCAAAAAAGATTCATTTTCATTATCAGCTGTTTGAAATTTACTAGATATACATATTTCTGTTTGAATTATACACTTGGTCACACTAGCATATCAAAAACAAAAGAGAAGTTTTTGTGAAATGTAAAAACCAAAAAGTGAAATTTTTGTTTGTTTGAAATTGTTTTGTTAATTGTTTAATAATTTAAATTTCTTTGATAAAACATTAAAATAATAAATAAAAAAATAAAAATATGGCATTTGTGTGGTATATATAATGAAGATGGCGTTGAAGAAGTGCAGGGGAGAAGGATAGTGTATCAACGCGGGTGGTAAAAAAACCCTTTGCTACCTCCGGGTTTTCTTCCATTATTTTGATTAACTTTTCCTTTTGTTCGCGGTTTGTCCAGTTGGAATGCGACCTTTAAACGTAAAACAACGAAAAATTATTAAAAGTAATTTGTTTTCCATGAAATAATTAAAAACTTACATGTTTTGTTGTTTACTCAACAGAAAAAATCAAACAACACAAAAATGACATTTAATTCTATTCTCTCAAAATTGAATTAGCTTTCGCAAATGAATGAACTTTCTTTGGATTGGGTGAACTTTCGATTTGTTTGATTAACATTCTAATCGCCGAGTCTCAAAACTAAGTTTCAACGAATTCGACTCACTTTCGAACGAAAGAGAATGTCAAAATAAGCACCAATATATGCAATAATTTGCAAAGCGAAGATGCGGCTTGCCATTCGCCGTGCATTAAAAAATGACATTGCTTTTCAATTTGGCTTGATAGTCATTAACCTTACTAACCATAACACTAGCCTCGTCAGTTGAAAGACCAATTAAATTTTCAAATAGTATATTTTATTTTTACCCAGCGAAGAAGCAACATTAAGCAAAATTAACGCACAATTTTAAGTTTTCCAGCTATCTATCATTAAATTCGCAAGTGATGGAAATGAACGCATTCAGTTTTTGTGCATTCAGTGATCGTGGTTGGGTATTGTTGTTCAATTAAACACATTAATGCACTGTTTACATCATATGCTAATAAAACTGCTTTTGGTATACATTTCAATTTTAAGAACATAAAAAGTAAAGAAAAGTCTTTTTTTCAATTCGTTGTATTTCGCTTTAACGTCAGAAGACAGCATTGAGTTTTTGAAGCATTTAATTCTACACGGTTTACTCATTTGACAATTCTATCGAGATAAGAATTTGGTGAGCTTTTAATACGCTGGCATTCGAAGTCCAGACTTGAAGGATAAGAACTTGAATCTGTGAATCTGGAAACGAATATGAAAAGCTGAGAGAATTGTCTTCGGCAAAACAATTTAATGGATTAGAAGTTTCATTCCAAAGGTCATCGATGAATATAAGAAAGAGAGTCGGAGACAAAACGGAACCCTGTGGCACACCAGCATTTGTTTTATGAGTTATAGACTTAAAACCGTTCAATACAATTTGAATTGAGCGGTTTGAATGGTAGTATTTAATCCAACGAAGAAGAGATTGATCCATACCAAATGCACGCATTTTAAATAAGAGAGAAATTCTATCAAATGCTTTTGAAATATCAAACGCAATAATCTTACTTTCTCCAACATGATGTTAAGACTTGCCCTACTGTTCAGTGAGATATACCATAAAATCAGTAGACCTATTGCTACAAAAGCCATACTGCCGGTCATTGAAAAGCTTTCGTTCTTAAAGATATCTCTTGAGCTGATGATTTATCAGGGTTTCCATGATCTTGGAAAAAGGGACGTTAGTGCATTTGGACGATAGTTCAATGGGTAGAAGAATCGCCTTTTTAAGGGACACGCTGGAAAATTGCTGTTAGCCATCCATGGAAAAGCTTACGCAATGGTTTTGCCAGCGTTGCTAGGAAAGATACTAACCGGACCAGCAGATTTGCGTATATCGAGATCTTTCAGTAGTCTTGCAACTGTACGAGTGCGAAGGAAAATTTGTCCCATTAAATTTTTTACGCTCTCAAGAACAAAAGATGTCATAACACTTTCTAGCAGCGTCGAATTAACAGCAAACTTTGCAAATTTGCTGGATTTTTGAACTTGATCTATAGTGTGGTAAAGAATGTATAAAGGACACAAATAATACTGCGAAATTGATAAATTACGACCTTGAATCCAGGATAAATAACATTTGCGCAACTGAGCCTTACTAGCTCTTATCGAACTAAAGGTAACTAAGTACTTAGGACCTATGCAAGAAAAAAGAATTCATAAGTCTAAAGGAAAAAATTCATCTAAGGACATCATTACACTGACGATTTTGTAAGTATTTTCTAGAAAATTTTAAGAGCTTGAGAAATATGTATGTCCAATTTTTGACAGATTCGCCATTGCATTAAAGAGAACTACAACATTTCAAAGTTTAAACCATTTAGCATAATTATAAGTACTCTGTATTTTTACGTTGGAGGGTTGGGTTCTATTTCCAAACACTGCCATCTAAATCAAAAATACTTTTTAGGGTCATGCCTTATTTTGAAGAAGTAAAGAAATCCATCAAGAGCATCTTTTGTCATAAAGATGTGTATTTCATCTTATCCATTCGAACTCGGTAGAGGCCATTTTATTCCTACCGACAACATAAAGTTGCTATATTCACTAGTCCCCGTTTCTCCACGAGCTCTTGCGAGCCAAATTTAATTATTTAAAACCTTATCGAAGACAACCCAATCTTGTCAATAAAGTTATCTACTACTTACCATCAGCGGTCATATGCGAAATTAGATGTTCCAGTTCTTGTGACATAGGGCATTCATCTTCGGCCTGCAGGTTATAGTCTAGCGCGGTATAAACGATCATTCCAAGTTTGCAAACAATCTGAAACAAAATAACAATAAATATTTAAATAAAAGAAATAACAAAATCAAATTAAAATTCCATTATAAGTTAATTTGTTTGCAAATATCACACACAAATTATGATAATCATTTGATGGAGAAAGACAAAAGACCCCACAACCTTGAGCTGCGATCAAAATATTTTCACGGTGGCACGTGGAGCGATGGAAGTGCTTCGCGTCAAATAACTTTCGCTTTTCACTAAAGAGTTGCATTCATGCAAAAGGCGTCTTTGCCGACAGCACGCCCACAGTTTCAAAAATTTTAGTGAAGATGACACGAAGCAGGCGGGTGGGTGGTTGAACGTGCTTGGATTTGAATGCCACAACAAGTGGTTCAACCAGATCATCCGATACTGGCCGCGGGTGGTGCGGTTCGTATCTTGAAACGTTGCTGTTCAACCAGCCAATCTTCCCATAAGGCCAGGGGGTTTTGGAGGAGTGTTCGTGGAGTTGGGTTTTTCTTTATGTGCCTCATAGAAAGGTGCAAGAGTAGTTTTATTTCATATTTTAAATGTTTGCATCCTGAGGCACACTGGTGCATTTTATTGCGAATAAAGGAAAGGATTGACTTTAAGGGGGTGGCTTCGAGGGAGGTGTTACTTTGAAGTTCATTGAACGCGTGTCGGTTAGTGTTTATTTTGTTTTAAATTTTGAGTGAGTGATCGTGCGGAATAACCAAACTGAAAGGTGAAATCCATGCCACTACTAGATTGATAAGTGCATTAAAGTTTATTTTATTCATTTTTCATGAGGTTGAAAGATTTTGAAGAGACTCTGTCACGTACCTACCTCCTGATGATTGGCAGAGAAAAGTGAAAGGATATAGTTACAAAACCAAACTGGCCAACTTCTTGGACTAGAAATGTTAATTTTTCATGGACATGTCTACGCCAGTTGAATGCAGTTATGACTAAATGAATATGATCGACCTTGTGATTTTTCATTTTTTATTTCTGTTGATGATAAATCGGCAATAATAAGTTGGAAAATAGATTCGTATTAAAATGGGCTCTTAGCGTGAAGTGTTGCAGTTTAAATAATATTGATAACACGAATGGGGTTTGTGTTTTTTAAAAGCTTTTCAATTTAGATTTTCTAAGAAACTAATTGAAACTAGTAGTAATTTTTGTTTTTAACGAAACACAGTACAGTAAAATAAATCGAAAAGCGAAGTAAGACCCTGTTGCTACAAAAGTGACCGTGTGATAATTTGATAATGGAACCTTTGTGAATACTTAAGTGGAATATATGAAAATGACTAGGTTCTTCAGATTCTGTTCATATATTGCCAATTGATTAATTCCTTAATTTTTCAGATTTTCAGTCAAAAACATAGCACCTACTCATCATCCTTGATCCCATACACACTGATTTCAGTCATCCAGATGAAGACTTCTGACATGCAGATTACTTGGACTTTGCTGTTGTTTTGGTTTATCTTGATGCCTCGAACTTCGTGGAGGCTCGATTCAAAGACGCATTTGCCTGGAACATTGTTGTCCTTTCGCTCAATGTTTTTTTTTTTTTTTGCAAAGTTGTTTGCATGTTTTTGCATTTTGGACATCCACATCCACATAATTTTACAGCTCATAGAGTTCGCAGTTGTATTAATACATTAAATATTAGTTAAAACGCTTCACACGTAAGACGAAATACGCGTTCAATGAAACCGTCATACTGTCAATCCTGCTTAATGCCGCCAGGTGTTGAACGATCACTGGCCAAAAAAATTGCTGTTTCTGATTGATGAATGACATTTGTCACATGATGTTTACCAATTTGACGTCACTGATTCTAAATATAGTGTCATTTTTACTGGCGACATATAGGTACTATAAGGCAAGTTATACATTCGTAAAAAAAAATCGAACTCGAGATTTTGATCAAAGTTGATGATAGCGAAGACTAAAAAAGTGGGTCTCGCAATTCTGTCTGTTTGTCTGTTCGACTACAGCCTAAACGCCTCGGCCGATTTTCGTCAAACTTGGTAGATATCGTTTTTAATTTTTCCCCCCCACACATTTTTTTTCTTTTTTTTTAAGACCAAAAACGAATTTTTTCGAAATTTTATAAATATTTTTTTTTTCAAAAATTGTCCCACAGATTTTTTTAAAAATAACTCAAAAAAATTAATTTAATTAAAGCTGCGAAATGGTTGAAACAAAATTTTCCAAAAAATGGTTATTTTTGGTATCCCCCTTGGAACCATTTTTTTTTTGTTTTTTATTTTCTCAAAAACGATACTGCCGATTTTGATCTTTATTTTATATTAAAGCTCCCCAGCAGTTTCAATATTTCAATTATAAACAAATTTTTTTTTGAATTTTTAAAAAAAATTTCCAATTTTTTTTTGAAAACTCAATATTTCGAAAACCCCATTCTTGATTTTTTTCGATAAATAAAAGTTTTTTTAATATAATCTACAAGATTTGAGAAAAAAAAAATATTTTACCTAAAAATAACGGTACCCTCCATACAAATGTTAAAAAATGGTTTTCGAAAATCGTATTTTTTTTTTCAAAAACGGTTCCGAGAATTTTGCTAAAATTTTTATTCTTTCGATTAATTCTTACAATCTATAATTTAATAAATACAAAATTGAAAACGAGACATTACTGAATGTACATTGAACGATTTTTTCTAATTTTAAATTTCTCATTATCGGCATAACAGAGTTAAATGAAATTTTTTATAGAGAAGCTTCTAAAAAGTTTAAAAAACATTGCATTTCTAAACTTTAAAAAGAAAAATATTTTTTTGAATTTTGAAAAACAAAATCTATTTTTTTTTTTCTTTTAAAATTCAATATCTCAAAAACGGCTCAATATATTTTTTTGTAAATTTAATTTTTATTCGAACAATAATAAAACCTTTAAATTGGCGTACCAAATTTTTTTCTTAAAAATGTTGTATACAACAAGCTTATTTATTAAGAAACCACTACAAAGACTTATAATGTTTGTTCTTGCATAGCATTGTGTTTGTATCTCTTACTACTAAAAGAGTTTAAAAAATTAATTTTATGCTTATGAACAGTTTTTCTCTAAGAACATTATTTTTGTAATTTTTAGTCTTTTACATAGGAGCAAGTTCGTGCGATCCAGTCGAGCATTTTATTTTTAGCAGGTCTTGCTTAGCTTAGCAGTTATAGCTTTCATTAAAAATTCGCTGTCTTACTGTGTTTATTTAATTTAAAAATTTTTAAGATATCTTATTATAATTTGATATGGTATCGTTGAGAATAGTGGTTGTGAATGATCCAAACCATTCGTTTCATTTGCTATAAGTGTGACAACGTTTGTAAATGAGGCTTACAAAAAATATTCTGGGCACCTACCGAAGAATAAGCCTTAGAGTCCGCAAAAACTATGCAAGGCGTTGAGTTTCCACCTCAAGCTGATGCTTCACAGGAGGACCCAATTGACTTTGAGACGAATTGACAGTAGTGATAGTGGTTTTGAATATAACCTGGAAACGCCAAAACCATTCAACCAAGACGATTAAATCGACATAATCAGTGCTGGGTCTGTCGAAGTCTACTTCAGAAATGATGGTTTCGAGGCTAAAATAAAGAAACTTAGTAACAAAAGGAACTTAAATTTCTTATAACCGCACAAGAGAAGAGAATTTCCTTAACTATTTTGCTGAAGAAGATGATTTCGTATTTTTTAAAGATGTACCTGGTTGCAATGGACTACAAACTTACTTTTCTAGTGAGTGGCGTTAATTATTAGTGACGAAACATAACCTTAGTGGAGCAACAGTGTTCAGTGCGTGAGACAGAGAACCCAAAAAGGAGCGTTTGCACACATGAACCATGCCACCCTATAAGAGACTCTTGTCCACGAAAACGTGTCAGACACATCCCAGTACCACATCGGGATTGAATATATTCTCCAGAAACGTGAAATTTATTTTTAAAAACTGTCACACTTTAGCTGTATGTATATCTTTAAATAATTCTTAGAGCAAAATCATTTAAGCATTTTATGATTATATATCTACAAAAAAAATTGCGAAAAAGAAGTCTCGAACGGAATTTCTATGTTCAATTCCAGATCATCTCATTTTTCCTTGAAATTTAAACTCCAAAAGGACTTTATTTGCACGAAATTCGTTAAAAATCACGTGTTGACGAACACACCCATTCCTTGCTCTCAAGAAACTATTCGAGAGATCGTTAACGGATTTCAAAATGTTGATAAGAACAATCAGCTGTTTTTTTATAAGAGAATACAAGACCGCAAATCTATCCAAATTGTTTTGAATATATATCTGAACACGGCCATTAAAATTTAAATTCCATTTAAATTCCATTTTACAGAACAGACAAATATAGAAAATGAGAAAAAAAGTTATTAACATTTTCATCAAATTCACAAAAAAAAAAAACGAAATGAGCTGTCCAATGAAATGAGCAAATTTTTTTACTTTATTTTGGCTTTGATGAAAACGTAGCATGAGTGAGCAAACACTCTCCTTATTACTAAAAAAAAGTGTAATTAATTCTCTCTCTCGGTGGTAATTCACTCCACTTTGAAAAGTGAAACAGATTCCGAAGTAGAGCAAGTACCCGTGGTTGGACTTAATTTCTTAGGCCCTTTGGAGCTCGTAAAGCGTGAAGATTTATTTAGAAAATGTTAACAACAATAAAGCCGTACTGAGACCGTATTGGCAGTACGACAGCACAATGTTTCAAAACGCAGTACAAATCCTGCAATTGCAGTACTTCGACAGTCCTGGTTGGTAGGCGTAGAACAAAATGAAAGTTAAATTTTAAAACTAGGCTCAAACTGCTGACAGCAATGGTATCGAAAAGAGAAAAAAATAAAATGCACGACTGGATCGCACGAACTTGCTCTTATGTAAAAGTACTTTGGAATTGAAAAAACATTTTATAGATATAAAACATGGATTTAATGAGATAAAAATGTTCTATTGCATGGAATTGCCGTCTGATTTCCGGAAAAGTATGAATCTACGCAAATAAAGTTTAGGATCGTTTTATTAAAGTAATTTTTTATATAACAAATTTCTTAAATATGTTTCTAGAACAAGATTTCGGATGCCAATTTTAAGTGCTTAGTAATATAGATTTTAGAAAATAATTTAAAAAAATAATCGTTCACACGTTTTCAAGATATTGATTTTTCAAAAAATAAATTGGAATTTTTTTTTTCAAAAAAAAAAACAAAAACAAATATTTTTTCGAATATTTTTACATTCAATATTATTTTAAACTTAAGGGGGCTCTTGATGAAAATTTTAGGTTAAAATCGTTAGAGCCGTTAATGAGAAAGTCATTAAATCAAAAAAACGGTTCTATGAATTATAAGCGACATAGAAATAAAACACGGCATTTCTCCGCTTTAGCTCAGCCGCCATCCCTGGAGATAAAAATATCTGAGACAACCACCAACAGTCTCAGAACATCGTGCCACACATCTTTCCTATCCTTCTTTCTCTTCATTAACTTTACGCCCGCGCTGTGTTGAAACATTTAAAGGGTAATCATAATCCCTTGAGCGCGGGTAGATTATAAAAAAAAAAAATGACAGGTATTATTAATAACATTTTGACCCGAAATTTTTACTTGCGACTTATAGGTACTATAAGGCAAGTTATGCATTCGTAAAAAAAATCGAACTTGAGATTTTCATCACAGTTGACATTACGATGATAGCGAAGACTAAAAAAGTGGTTCTCGCAATTCTGTCTGTCTGTCGGTTCGACTACAGCCTAAACGGCTCAGCCGATTTTCTTCAAACTTGGTTGATATCATTTTTAATTTTTGCCCCCACAGGTTTTTTTCTTTTTTTTTTTAAGACAAAAAATAATGGTACCTGCCATACGAATTTTTTTCGAAATTTTATAAATATTTTTTTTTCCCAAAAACTGTTCCAAAGATGTAAAAAATAAAAACACAAAAAATTGCATTTAGTTAAACCTATAGGTAATGGTTGAAAAATTTTTTCCGTAAAATGGTTATTGAGGGTACCCCGCATGGAACCATTTTTTTGTTTCTGATTTTCTCAAAAACGGTACAACCGATTTTGATCATTTTTTTGCTAAAGTTCTCTAAAAACATAAATAGAATTGTGTACTAAAATTTAAAAAAAAAAATTCTTGAATTTTTAGAAAAAACTTGAAATTTTTTTTTCAAAACTCAATATTTCGAAAACCCCATGCTAGATTTATTTTAAACTTGATAAATAAATGTTTCCCAACATAACCTACAAGATGTGAGAAAAAAAAATTATTTTACCTAAAAATAAAGGTACCCACCTTACAAATGCTAAGAAATTGAAAAAAATGGTTTTCAAAAATCGTATTTTTCTCGAAAACGGCGCCTAGAATTTTGATAATTTTTTTTTCTTTCAATTCATTTTTACGATCTTTAATTTAATAAAAAACAATTTTGAAATTAAAATATTACAGCTTGTAGCTACCATAGAACCATTTTTCGAATTTTGAATTTCTCATTATCCACATAACCGATCTTGCTTCTAAAAAGTCTAAAACACATTGCATTTCAAAAATTAAATAAATTTTTTTTTGAATTTTTGAAAAAAAAATCATTTTTTTTCTTTTTTTGAAAATTTGATATCTCAGAAACGGCTCAATATTTTTTTGGTAAATTAAATTTTTTTTCGAACAATAATAAAAACTTTAAATTGGCGTACCAAAATTTTTCTTAAAAATCTTTTAAAAAGTTTGTATATAAAAGCTTGTTTTTAAGAAACCACTACAACGACTTATAACTTTTGTTCTTGCATAAATTCATATTTGCATAGCATTCTGTTTTTGTCTCTTACTACTAAAAGGATTTAAAAAAATAATTTGATCCTTATGAACAGTTTTCTCTAATAACATTCGATTTTTAAATTCCTAGTCTATTACATAGGAGCAAGTTCATGCGACCCGGTCGTGCATTTTATTTCTTACCAAAATGTAGTTCATGTCTATAATATCACACCTAATTTTTTTTTATCAAAATCGTTAGAGCCGTTTTCGTGATAATTAAGATTATGCATTACGGGTGTATGGGGGATACCGTTAGTTTTGGAGCTAAAAAAAAAATTTCAATTTCCCCTCTAGGGAATCGCCGAAGACCGTTAACTACCGGTATTGAAGAACATAGGTTTAGTGGCTTAAGCTGTAGGGAGAGGTACAGACATACAGACAGATAAAATTGCCGGACCCACTTTATTCGTCTTCGCTATCATTGTAATGTCAACTTTGATCAAAATCTCGAGTTCGATTATTTATTTTCAAATGCAGAACTTGCTATATCGCTACTACCTATATCGCAAGTAAAAATCTAAAGAAAATTGGATTTCCAAATTCATCCTTAGTTATTTGTGAGATTACCTAAACTGAAATAAAACCATTTTCCACAGCGTTCTTGCTCTGGCATCCAAATCTGTTTTTTCATATTTCACTTACAAAAATGATTTGATTATCTTCTAAATAAACATAAATAATAAATGTGATTACTTCATTCCATACCCGCTTTAGAAATATCCCAACAAAATTTCCCCTTTCGAGTGTGAAATATATGTATAGCTGTATAAACTCGAATTTATTTGCCTTCATCACCATCAAGTGAATATTTGCAAACACAAAATTCAATCTTATTCTCACTTCGTATTCCAGTATCATCCGCGATAAGCTTAAAAACCCGCCACATTTCTCAGCCCTCAACCAACATATAAACCCAAGAGTAAACACACTGTGGAACCCAATGCTTTTATTTGTAACAAATATAATAAATCCCATGCCGTTATACTCACTCTATTGATTCTTCCCAAGACTCAAGGGCTGTAAAGCTACCACAGCTACATACAATCCTAAAGTATTTCACTTATCATATCTCTGCAGCATGTGTATCTATCTACTCCAAATCTCGCAATCATTTAAGTGCAAATTCGTGTCATAAACAAATGCGAGCAACCAGCCACCAAGTCGGTGGTAATTGGCATGCATAACCCAGGGGCTTACATCACATCTACTGGCTGATACTTCGCTCTTCTCAATACAAAACGTGTGCTGGAAAACCTAAAGTAAATGTTATTTTCGACAAAAGTAAATAATTTTAGCTAACGAAAGAAAAACAAAACAAAAATCTTAAAAACACAGTAAATGGTGAATGTAAACTATCGACATATTTTGTTTGGCGTGCCTGGGGGTTCCAATCTGAGGCCCCTACTTTTTTGTTTGCCATATACACACTATCAGTGTGCAATCAAAAAGTAAAAGCATTAAATTAATAGCGTTTCGCATCGAGATATAAGAGTAGGAGCCAGCACACACAATCCTGCCACATGTACATTGGGACCGTATCTAATTCACTGCAAGATAAATCATTCACTCGATGCACAATCACTTCCAATAGTTTGATTGCAGCAGCGCGTGTGTAGTGCATACAACTGCCAACAGTTCGACACTTTGCGGTTTAGTTGCAGGTTGCGAATTGCGATAGTTATATCTTTAACCGATTCGATTGTGAAAATGATCGCAGTCATGAGCGAGGATCACTTCTCGTACAAGTGATCTGCTTCAGTCTCAAGACCGACAGACGACAGTGAGTTTGCGTGACTTGACGTCGTCACTCCTGCAATCTGGCTATAAGCATAACGAGTTTATAGTTACACACTCTGCAAACAATAGAATGGACAACCACGACGCTGCAGGCCTCCAATTGTTCTGGTCTCAACCAGATAGAAAATACATTGCACTCAATTACAGCTCCGTACAGCCTCACTAAGTAAACAGCTTCAAGTCATGTTTGTTCCCAGGCACGCAGTGATCTTTCAAGTCACTCCCAGAGCGAGGTCTGCACATATACCAAAATTAGGGTTTGATAGCATCACACACTAGACAAATCGTGAGAAATCCTAGATTGTGTTGAAGCAGGCAAGACTTTCCCAGCTCCATGGAATGTCGACTCGCTGCAAGGAGGAACACCGTACAAACAATTTAATTAAAGAGATGAAGATGCAGAATCTAATAACCCGTGTAATTAATGCACCCACTAAATAGTGATTTCACTCCCTCCACATGGAGTAGATTCTCATGTACGATGAGCTCCGTGTAGAAAAAAAAATAACTCGTCTTGGCGGACGTTAGCATTTCAGCTGGATCCGCTTTATGGGAGTTTCTTCAACATATACACCATGGGAAGTTGCAATAGGCCCATCATGTTCCAGTCGGATGTGCACAAGCAAAAGAATGCTAGATGAAGTGATGGGGCCTATGCAGTTGCATTTGAAAAGGTAACACGGTTTGCATGGTTATGTTTTGTGAAAACGTAGGTGACAAGCTATATAACAATGGCATTATTTTTAGTACCCTACTTTAATGATCTAGATTTCCATGGAGGAAAAACGATTAAACTTGGTGTTTTCCAATCAAATAATTGCTTATTGATATTGATAACTGGTTCGAATTTCTAACTTAAAGAGAAGTCAGAGTTGGTGAAGTTTCCATAAGAATAAATAAAGAAGTTCTAAGTCATAAAAATAATCAAAAGAATCGAAGTGCCTTGAGGAATAAAGTATGAAACAGATTAAAAGAATTCAAGATTTTAAGTGATTTTAGAGGTTAGCTTAGCATACCTATAATAGGAATATTTTGAAAGAATAAAAGATTAAAACAAATGGTTAGAGAGAGATTTCAGGAAAAAATCAGTTCCAAAAGACTTACAAAAAGAGCTTAATCGCAAATAGTAAACGTCAGTCAGCAAACATATTTATGGATTTATTGATTTATGACAAAAAGATAAACCGCAATTAAACTGCTTTTATTAATTTGGTCCTAGAAATATAAAGGGGTCCAAAATAACCAAAATACTTAAAACTCTTTAGGAGAATAGCATGGCAGTTATATTCTACCATCTTCTGGGCATCAAATTGGCATCAAATTTTGAGCAGTGCCCTAGCTATGACATTAAGATTGTCCGGGGAAGCTAGGAGGAGCAGGCATCCGTTTTTGGCACGGTCAGAAGATACAGCCTTGGCGACACCACATCCGATAATAAGGCTGAATCACTTTGCTGTAGGGCGAGACGTTCTTAAGGGACATGTTGATCACCTGATCTATCAATCTATCAGTCAACCAGATTGACTACATAGCGATTGACGCAAGGCACTTCTTTAGTATACAGGATATCCGCTAATTCCAATCGGTCAACATCGGCTCTGAGCACTACATCGTTCCAGCCAAGGTACGGCTACGGATATCCCGATCCAAACGAAAAACAAGGAAATAATGTGAAGAAGTTCGACTATGTTCAATCCTCTTAAGAAGTCATGTTCCACTAGCATCAAGAATTTAGAACCAGTGGTCACTTTGCCAAGCAGTCATCAGAGATGTGGTTTCTGGTGTGCTGGTTTTTACACAACTACCACATCCAAGCCCCTGGCTTGACGATGAGTACTGTTAAGCATAGCATGCAAAGCAGAGTTACACAGAAGGACCGGAGCTGCTAACGAACTCTACAACCAGAAGAGTAGAGGGAAACATCGACTTTTCAGAAGGAAAAACATAGGAGCATGAAAAGCACGTGATCTAGGAAATAGAGGAATGCCATCGCAGGAATGAAGTTTGAAAGTTTTAACAAAAGGAAAAAAAAAAACATCTCATGGTTACTACATACCCCGTTTCAAAAAGCCTGCATTGACAATCAAGAGAATATCAGTTGAACTACAGTCAATTCTGAGAAAATGGCAAAATCATCTCTATAAACTGTATAATGACCATGACAACCCGAATTCCGCTGCTAGGAAGAGAGACCCTTTCGGGAAAGCGGCGCAGGCAAAGATTTCCGCCCACCCAATTTAGTCGAAACGAAGATACATAGCTACATGGTATCGGCCGCCTGAGCTGATGGTATAGGTGGCGAACTGTTCAAAGCTGCAGGCGGTAACTTGGTTAGCGGTATCCCCATGCTCATCTTGATGTTCGGAAGAAACCATTCGAAATGAATAGAACCCTGCGTATGCAAACGTCTGAAGCAGTTCGTTAAGAACCTGATAGGTCCATATCACTGCGATTTTAGAAAAGACAAGTCCGTCATCAACTTATAATACTCGCATTACGGCAGATCTTGGGAAAAATCTAGAAACTTCAAATCGATACTTACAAACTTATAGTCACCTATGAGAGAAGGTGTGGGGAATAATTATATGGAGCATAGTCTAGTTTTGGCATCCGTGGTACATCATCATCTTCGTTTGTGCAGAATGTGCAGAATTGTTGGAATACGCACGCTGCTACATCGCAGTGCAAAAAGATCTCACCGATACATTTGATATAAAAAGAACATAGTCCTGCAAAACCATGACGTTAGCTCTATTTACTAATGGTTCTTCGAACTCAGATTGACAAATATTGGGTTTCTGAGGAAATGAACAAGATGGGCTTAGCGGTCAAGCAAGTATAAGACCAATTATGTGTTACCAATAGTGGATAGAACATCATCATAGACAGCTTTAACTTTGAGGAAGGATCTTGTGTATCTAGGAACCGCCGTTATTATTACAGAGAATAACACCAGCGTCGAATTCCAAAGAAGCATGAGTTTTGTCAATCACTGCTTCTTTGGACCCAAGAAGGCAATGGAGTAGCTATACCCTGCCTCGGGCATTTTACTAACCACTTATAATCCCCGTCTTTATAGTTGAGTGGCATGGACTTTGTCAAATAGAACGCATTAGGATGTTTCGAGAAGAAAATTCTCCGGGTTATTTTTGGTCCCGTCTGTGAACACGATGTTTACGGACTATACATGGACACCGACCTTGTCAAACGAGTCAAAGTCCAACGATTGAGATGTTTGGGTCATGCAGAACGAATGGACTTTATAGTTTCGGCCCGGAAAGTCTTCAATTCCAATCGGCGCAGTAGAGGAAGACCGCGACTCAGTTGAAGCACACAGACGATAGAAGACCTGAACCAACTTGGCTTGCGCAACTGTAGACAGATAGCTAGGAACTGAGCTGCCTGGAAAATCTTGTTGGCTGAGGCTCTGGTCCAACCCCGACCGTAGCACCACCTTAAAAAAAAACTAAAGTTTAAACTGTTGCTTCGCTCGAATAGATTCACCCTAATCACTATACTCCCCCTCGACGGGTTTCACCTTGTCGTGGTGGGGGGGCTTAAGTCTATCCTCCTGCTGTTGAGCTTCAGCAGGTGGAATTAGGCAACCAAGAAAACCCAAGAGTCAGGGAGTGGTGACAGTCAGGATTGAGACGATATGGGATGGTTAGGTTTCTGGTGACATGCCTAAGCCGGAATCTTAATGCATCCCGTAGTATTGATCTTGGTTGGTAAGGTAGGGTGGGACCGTAGGGTCTCTGGCTGCTTAGGTGGCTGGGGGTCTGAAAGTCCTACCTAAAAAGGAGTATGTGTGTTTGAATTGAGTTAAATTGGCATGGTTCTCATTGGGGCACGAGACCAATGAGAACCTTTTGATTGATCTTGATGGTAGTTGGGGTGGGACTGTGGATTTTCGACTGGGCATGCAGTTGGGGATCCTAGGTCTCATCCGTGGTCTGGGGACTGAGTCTGGTGTGACGTGTGTCATGTTAGGACAAGAGGTGTCAGAATGGGACCGGCATGTTTGATTGCTGGACTACTGTTGAAGGTTGCTCACTATATACATGAGGCTTGGTGGCATGTCTCCCGTGTGTACCATGCGTAATTCCCAAGCGATCGTGTGGTGAGTAATTTTTGATGGTGGGTCTGGTGGTTGGATGTGTCGGGAGTCTTGCATGTCTGATTGCTGGACTGCTGTTGAAGGTTGCTTACTATATACATGAGGCTTGGTGGCATGTCTCCCGTGTGTACCATGCGTAATTCCCAAGCGATCGTGTGGTAAGTAGCTTTTGATGGTAGGTCTGGTGATTGGATGTGACGGATGTGGGAAGTTCTTCGGCTGGTCTGGGCCTGGCTGGAGTTCTTCAAAATGACAAGGACGTGTGTCGAGGAGTGCAAAATGTGCAAGAGGTGTCAGTGACTTGGGGGTTCTGGGTACTTGTACCTGGCGTCCTACGTTAATAGCGTGAAGTGGAGCGTCATCCAGAGTTCTTCGGAACAAAGACCGGGGCGTCACCCGTGTGAACCGTAAGGGGATCAAAAGACAGGAGTGTCTCTCCTTGCTCACCAACTGGTGGCTAAAGACCGGGGCGTCACCCGTGTGAACCGCAAGAGGATCAAAAGACAGGAGCGTCTCTCCTTGCTCACCAACTGGTGGCTAAAGACCGGGGCGTCACCCGTGTGAACCGAAAGGGGATCAGAAGACTAGGATGTGCATGAGTTGTTTGTTGACCGCCCTCAACTTACTTCTCGAATATGTGCATCCTAGGGTTGCTAGGCCCGGGGTTTTGCAGTAACCTATCTGGAAGTGACGGATTCATAACCATAACCCTTAGGTTGAGTAGGAATTAGGCCATGTCCTCTTTTCCGAGTTCGCCTAGGGGGGATATGATGAAGTTGCGAGGCTCCACCGGTAGCCTTATACTGGTACCACGGGTGATAGTGCCCGGGATCTTGAGGGCAATAGTGCACATCTTCGGGTGTGTCAGTTCTCTTTTTCTTGCTATCTTGAGGTCGGCCCCCTAGTGGGAGATCGTGGTGGCGTGGTTTACTCCAAATGCGGAAACGAATGGGACTCAGGATTCTTTTCTTGGGTTCAAGAGGCGTTGGTAGGTCTCGACTTTAAACAAGAGGTGTGCATATGCTGCAACATATCACAACTTTGTTACCGAAGTAGCTTGCTACGGAGGGGTTAATGGCTAGGACTAAATCTGGCTCCAATGGTGGTAGGCCACTCGTGGGGTTATGGTGTAATAACTAGGAATCCACGTAAAACAAAGGAACAAATCTAATCACTCTACTTCGATAAAGGTGAGAATCTGACGACTCAAAAAAAGAACAAGCTTTTGAAATAATCGGTGTGTATTGATCATATCAAACCGTGATTATTATCCTCGATGAGTCTGCTGAATTTCAACCCACAGCTTACTTCATGTTCAACAAACAAGAGATGGAACTCTCTCGATTCTCATCTTACAACCAGAAAATTATGGTCTAGTTTCAGTAAACAAAAGACCAATGTTATCATCTAACTGAATAAAAAGTCACTTTTTCTTCTCCAAATCATGTTAAAATATGTTAACGATACCAAATGGCTTGAGAATTCATGGTCTTTGTAAACCGCCTTCACCTACAGTACGATAGTGTAGTACGAACGATAACGACAACAACGCACGTGCTCCTTGTGGGAGCAGCACCAACGGAGAATGGGCACCTCGCCTATACACCTGCGGTTGCCACTCCTACGATGAACACGAGCATCAGTGCATGGTGGCCCCATCAACCCACCAACTCTTTGGTATGGAAACAGCCTCTTCGACTTTACTAAGGACCAAGCAAACGAACATATACACCAAGCACCGACTTTTCAAACTCATGTACCAGACGTTGCAAGGAGCCACATGCTCCTACGGATCTGGTGGGGGGAATGATTGCTCAATTGGAGGTAAGGTAAAAGAATACCCCCTGAGAAGGCGTATACCTCTCCCTAGCCAGGTTATTATGTGATAATAGAAATTTCAATACAATTAAAAGCTCAAGTGATCTCTCCAAGGTGCGTTTCACCCAGGCAAGACGGGCTTGGTCGACATAGGATTATCATAGGTTTCATTACAAGGGGTCACAAACCCTAGGGTATCACGGTAACAAGATCAACTGTCAGCCCACTAACCTAACCTAACCTACTTCCTGTTAGCAAATTTTGAGAAGTTTTGTGACTGAGCTAACAACGAACACAAACATATGAAGATCACTTCTCGGAAGAGGAAACTCTCAAAAACATTTGCTTTTGTTTTGCACAATTAATGGAGAATGCTTTATGAATCTTTCGAATAATGATAGGCAATGAGTAAAGTAGCTGTAGCTCCAATTCTTTTCCTTCAATGCAGACTTTTTTTAAAGTTGTAATCTTTTGGACAGTGCGCATGATTTGTATATGCCTAGATAATGAACTTAACAGAATTTGTCAATTACTGCAAGTGAAAAGACAAAAACCAGACATCAGCGAATCACTCACGGGAGACGCCACATGTTAAGATTGAACAATTTGATTACCTTGGAAGTAGTCCGGGCCGGCGGATTTGTGAATGTCAAGATCGTTTAGTACTCTAGCAACTTCACGAGTGCGAAAGAAAATTCGTCCCATAAAATCGTTTACGCTCTAAAGTACAGGAGGAGTCATGTCACTCTCTGGTAGCGTCGAATTAACAGCAAACTGTGCTGCAAGCAAATTGGCTTTATCTATCGAGCTTACAACTTTCGAGCTTTCGTTGTAAAACTAGGAAAGTCTTAGCAAACATCACGAGGACATTGCAATTTCGTGAATCATTGGGTCATATGTTAAAAGATGAGAAAGTTCTCAGAATCAGAGCTGACGAGCTTGAACTCGCATGTGAGCAGAGTGGAACTCGCAGTTTCATATGCAAAAAACACGAGTTCGCTCTCTACAGTTGACTCGATGGATATGAGAACATTCTCAAAGCTCTTCGTATAAACTAGTTTAAACTGTAGCTTCGGTGAGTCGAAATAGCAGAAGAAAAAATGCCTTCTGAAAGTGAAGACGTAAGTTTAATCAATTTAAATAAGAAATGCTATGGTAAAAATTCTAATAAGAAACTATTTTCCAAAATACGATAGTCGTGGACGGATCCTGGCCAGCAAACTTCAATGCTTGTAAATTTTTCATCCGCATTGCACGTAGCCTGTAAACTAAGTAGTATTCCTTGCGGTTGACGTACTCCTCGTGGTGATAGATCGGTTTCTTTATACATACATACATGCGTGCAATTACTCATACTTACGGCTCCATAACCTATGCACTTCTTCTATTTCTTCAGAAGTGTGTGGGAATATGATCCAATCAGTCGCACGGCTTGCAGTTTTTGTTAAGACTTGCTGTACCACCCTAGATACTGTTGATTGATTGACACCAACGTCTTCACCAACTCCAGGATCTCCTAAATATTGTAGAAAAATCCTCATTTTTTCTTGGTCGGTCAAAGCACCACCGCCTGTTTCCAGGGTTGGGCCCAAAAACTTATCAGTCAATAATTGCACACCCGCCTCACTAAATCTATACATATTTTGAAAATCTTCACCAGTAAATTTGACATCTTCTGTTTTTATAAAAAGTTGTTCTGAAACACGGCCATTTTGATAATTGTTTATGAACTGAGTAAGAGAAAACCCATGCTTAATAATTCTTGAGATTGATCTCATGCATATAAAAACTATAACTTTCTCACATCGAGCTTTCTTCAAGAGATCGATCTCAACATTCTGAGTTTGAACTCACAGGTTGAGATCGATCTCAGTCTCTGTATTGTTTTTTGCATACTACTCTAGGAAAGTTCTCAGAAAAGTGAGTAAAAAGCTTGAACTCATCTTTTTGCATATGACCCACTGTTTGCGCTATCAGTGTCTCTTTACCTCTTGGTTGTCGACTGTAGAAAAAGTAAATGGCAAAATGGCGATATCAAACGATAAAATCCATCACAAAGCTGTTCTTGGAAATCTTCTGGATACACTTCGGATTAGAAGACAAAGAAAAATGATCAACAGTCTGGGTAGAAGCGGAAAAAATTGAAATTAAATCATCTGATTTTTTTTTTGGAATTTTCACCTCCTCTTATTTAAAAGGTAATATTTAAAAGTTTTGGGATTTAGCAAAGCATAAGAAAAAGCATTCTGTAATAATCATTTAGCGAATAGGATCGGATATTAAGAAATTTATTCGCAATTTTTTGCTCGCAATAGCGATTCTCCGCAACTTATTGGTCTCTTTCAAAAAATTCTGTTGTTGATACGAGTAGAGTTAAAAAAATGTGAAAACAGCTGGCGACCTAATGAAAAAAAAAGTTGGCGTCAACCAGGAGAGTGCGTTCCGCCATAACACAATATACCTACTCAAATCGTGGGCATTAAAGTTTCTGGATTGAATGTAACCTGTCAATATAGTTAAAAAAGTTGCAAACTTCTCCCTAAATATGCGTATAGCTTCAAAACATATATTATCTTCTATTAAAACCCTAAATGTTGTCGTCACTGCTTCGCATAAAAATACCTATAATGGCCAACATTCAGACTAATCAATCTTAACCAATCTTTATTAACATTTTTCCAAATGCAACAGCAAACATCAGAAGAACTAATAACAACAAAATTTCATTTATCTAAAACCTCCGCAAGCACAACCAAAGGCAGCAGAAATTTCTCATAAAATTCGTGACTTAGAAATAATGAAATCCCATCATAGCTCAACTTAGGCAGATTAAACCCGTAGTAATCATAGCCCATCAACATCCAGTCTTGAAATAAGAGTGAAACTTTAATGAAACTCTTTTGAAGCATTGAACAATAATTGAAGCTCACTCGAGCGCAGTGTCTACTTAGGGCAGAAGAAAAAGATTTCCAGTTTGCCAAGCTGACCTTTTTAGCACTCATAGTTCGTCGATGCTATCTCAAGCGAAGCGTTTGCCCTCAAAACACAAAATTTAATCCCATAAGGCCTGCACTAAAAGTAGTAGAAGTAGTATATTGGACTTAAATTAACGGCTGTGGCGTGACATGACATGATGTTTTGGGAGCATAGCGTGCAATCGAGACTTGTTCAAGCTCCTCCAATGACCGGGTCAAAGGCTATCTATTTTAGGAGAACTTGGAGGTAAATAATGTATCTAATGCACATTGTGCAATCCCCCTCTGAAGTTAACGTGGAATTTCTTAGATGCACACATAAGTGCAGGGTTTCTTCCCTCTTTCTCTTTACAAGTCGTGTTTTCTCCCTTCTAGCATTTGATGTTTTCCATCATAAATTTGTGCTCGAGAGTTAAACCTATTAACTTGGAATTTACATATTTCGCATGGATTTGGCGAATTAGAGCGGAAAATCACAACCGCTTCTTGCTTCCTTATTACATCGACTTCTAAGTATCTACTTCATGTACATAAATGGTTATCTATCTTTGAAGTTGGTTTCTACTTCTGCTATTTGATTGTTGGTCATAAAGTAAAGGCCGTATTGGCCAGCAACAGGCCTTCTTTTTGTACTTTTATGATTGTATCAAAAGTGAATTAAAAAACAATACAAATTTTAATTCGTTTTAAATAAAGAGGAAACGAAAAATAAGAAAATGAAGAATAAGACGACAAACGCAGAAGAAAAGAAGATGTAGGATTACGGATGATTCGCATAGACCTGCGAGTTCAGAAAACCCTACAAGAAAAAGTCTATCGCAGAGATAACCGACCCGTTAAATCGTTCATCCAGAATTTCAACCACTGTTGTGTACGAAGCACCATCTTGCTGGAACCACATGTCATCTAAGACCTCCTCAACAACTTATTCTACTGTAACCTTTTGAAGTACCGCCTCATCGCTAAAGGTGATTTTTCGTCAAAAATTAAGATCGTTTTCCAAACGCTCCACAGCCAATTCAGCGAATAAACGGCATTGAACTTTTAACTCCTAGGTCAATATTGTATCTTGTACGGATGTAGGCAAAATTTTCGATGTAAAATTTAGGACTGCAAAAGGCCGAGTTCTTGTACTGCCTCGGGTTCTGCTGTAGACGAACCGCGGTGATATTCTTGGCCGATCTTGCGTTCCTTTACGGGTTTTTCTTTCTTAACTCTCAGCAGAGTATTGAGCAGAGCTTGAGCATGTCAAGTACGCTGTGAGCAGAGTTTGATCAGAGCCCTCCGATTTATTTTTGAAACACATTGGAGCACTGAACTGTCAGAGACGTCGATCTTTTTTTTTCGCCCTCTATCTGTCTTTCTGTCTCTATCATATCACAAAAAATAAAATGCATGCTCAGCTTTTAACTCCATCTACTAGGTTATTTTATTCCGAGTTGAAAGAGCGCCCTCTAAGCTACCTCTGATTGGAAAAAGTAACAAAACCTGAGCGCTTTGATATGTTTGAGCTAAAAAAGAAACACAGATCTCTTTTTGGCGGCTCAGTTCCCTGCTCTGAGCTCAAAAAGAAAAAAAGGCGTACGAATATTGACTGATTGATTACCGAACCGGTTGTCTAAAATTTGGCCACTAAAGGTTGAAGAGTCGACTGTGAAGGGCCACCACCATAAAATGGGCGCACCGCGATCATCGTTTGCACTTACGAACACTCATTTTGATAGTGCTGTTCATTTGAAAGTGCTGTTCAATCGTGTGACTTGTCATGGTGATTTGGCATGAGTAATTTAATAATAAACAATAGGTTTGACAGATGTCACCAAAACAGGCCGTTACAGGCCACCAAAATCTACCAGCGCCATTTGACAAATAAGAAGACAAAAAGAAATGTAAAGGTCATCTAGAATATTGACAACCCTATAATATGACTCTTGACTCTCCCCACTCATTAATAATTCAAAGTTCTAAAGTTTGCTAAATATTGTTTGTTGCACTGCTACCTCTAGGATGCGCCTTTTAGACCTTCTGCCAAGTATGACCCTGTCACCAAACGGTGTATGTAGACGGAAGAAGATGAAAATCGTTTCATCACGCTTATCGGCAAACCTCGCGCGCAGCAGCACACCGGTTTTGAAATAGAAGTTCTAGCAAACGGTGTGGCTTGGCAGTAGTGCTGTTGAGGGTGAGGGTAGTGTCGGTGGTATTTACGTTCTCTTATCCCATTGCATATACTTCAGGCGCATGTGGCATTCTGTTGGCTGGCCGGTGCAATCAATTTTCTGCAAATTGCCACTTAGAATGATGGTTCTCGGTGGTTCTTTTGTAGACTTTTAGTATGTGTGGGAAGAAGTCGTATACACAGCACTAAGTTTTTCTGTGCTGTATAATTTGTTTCTAAACGTTAATAAATCCATCTAGTTGCAGAATGAATTGCGAGAATAATATTTTATTTTTGAAAGATGTAAAGAAATAAAATGCACGACTGGGTCGCACGAACTTGCTCCTATGTAATAGACTAGGAATTTTAAAAACGAATGTTATTAGAGAAAACTGTTCATAAGGATAAAATTAATTTTTTAAATTCTTTTAGTAGTAAGAGATAAAAACAGAATGCTTTGCAAATATGAATTTATTCAAGAACAAAAATTATAAGTCGTTGTAGTGGTTCCTTAAAAAAATAAGCTTTTATGTACAAAATTTTTAAAACATTTTGAAGAAAAAATTTTGGTACGCCAACCTTAAGCTTTTATTATTGTACGAATAAAAGTCTAATTTCCAAAAAAAAATAATAAGCCGTTCTTGAGATATCGAATTTTTCAAAAAAAAAACGACTTTTTTTTTTCTAAAAATTGAAAAAATATTTTTTCTTAAGTTTTTAAATGCAATGTTTTTTAAACTTTTTTGGAGCTTTTTTATAAAAAATTTCATTAAAATCCGTTATGTCGATAATGAGAAATTCAAAATTCGAAAAAATCGTTCTATGGTAGGTACAGTCAGTAATATCTAGATTTAAAATTTTTTTTTATTAAATTATAGATCGTAAAGATTAATCAAAAGAAAAAAAATTTTAGCGAAATTCTCGGAACCGTTTTCGAGAAAAATACGATTTTCGAAAACCATTTTTTAAAATTCGTATGGAAGGTACCGTTAGTTTTAGATAAAACACAATTTTTTTTCTCAAATCTTGTAGATTGCGTTAAAAACCTTTTTTTTGTCAAGTTTGAAAAAAATCGAGCATGGGGTATTCGAAATATTGAGTTTCCAAAAAAAAATTTTGATTTTTTTTTTAAAAATCCAAAAAAATAAAAATTTAAAATTTGAAGATGCAATAATATTCAAACTTTGGAGGAGCTTTGGCATAAAAAAAATTATTTAAATCGGCTGTACCGTTTTCGAGAAAATCAAAAACAAAAAAAATGGACCCAGGGGGTCTACCAAAAATAACAATTTTTTGTAAAATTTTTTTCAACCATTAGCTAGTTTTAACCAAATGAAATTTTATGAATTTTTTTTAAAAAATTCTGTGGGACAGTTTTTGAGAAAAAAAAATATTTATAAAATTTCGAAAAAAAATCGTATGGCAGGTACCGTTATTGTTGGTCTTAAAAAAAAAAAAAAAAAAACGTCCGGGGGTAAAAAATTAAAACCCATATCTACCAAGTTTGAAGAAAATCGGCCGAGCCGTTTAGGCTGTAGTCGAACCGACAGACAGACAGACAGACAGACAGACAGACAGACAGACAGACAGACAGACAGACAGAATTGCGAGACCCACTTTTTTAGTCTTCGCTATCATCGTAATGTCAACTTTGATCAAAATCTCGAGTTCGATTTTTTTTCCGAATGCATAACTTGCCTTATAGTACCTATAAGTCGCAAGTAAAAACATAGTGATTATGGCGGCCAAGATAGATGAAGACTTTTTTGCGTAAACAGGGAAATCATTGCTTTGAGTTATTTCCCGATTGAAGCATTTTCAAAGTCACTTAGATAGAAGGTATTTGGAAGAATATTATAAAATTCCACTATGGGTGTAGTTCATACTTGTGTAGAACTTGGCCTAGAGAGTTTTTATCTTTTTCGATTGAGGGTCAGGAATGTAGGGTTAGTTTAATGGTTTTTTTCTTCAACATCTTCTGCATTGTAGGAACTTAGAGAATGATTAAATTTTTTTTGATATATATTAAAGTATGATCAAATCATTGTGGAAGAAACAAACTTCTCTTTCAATAAATAAATGTACGACTTCTGATTAGAACAAATAAACTTCGATGTCAACTTAAGGACCTAATGACTAATTTCGATACCAACCAATAACTTAGTTATTCGATCCGCAGTGTATTCAATTTGCAGTGCGCAGTCGGCGTTTGTACGGAATGCAAAGACTCGCCTTGGCGGTTTTTATTAATTTCTTCGCTATTGAACGCTTCTCGATTTCCCAGTATTTATGATTTATTTGAGTTACCTTCTCCACACTTGGAACCACTTGATGTGTTCTTATTTTATATATCAGATTAAACAAAATTCAAAATTAAAAGAACGATCTTAAATCTTACTTACTAACTTAAAGTGGTACTAAAGTTTAGTGACACCTTGAGATGTAAGCAACAAATTTCTCTAGCCAGTTACGTGTGAAGATAAGTTACTCCAGCTTCGCTCGGAGAGTCAGAGCTGGAACATTGTTGATCATCTATTATATATGTTGCCAAGTTGCCTCAGTCAGTGGTCTTTTATTCTTTTGGCTAGGTGTTTTTAAAACTTGGTCGCTGGATATTTTGTTAGGATCAATCGTAGATGTTAAAATGTAGTCTCTGGTGAACTTTTCTGACCTAAAATCACTTCAGGGTGTTGACGAATGGCCTTAAGCGTTCAGATAGTACAGCAAACAAGATCTTGTAGCCGATAATAAGAAGATAAGATGACGACTGAGGCTTTCGATTTTGTGGTAACATTTTTCACACAGTACTAAGGTTCCAATAATTGAACATGGTTTTTTCCGATAATATTTGGGAGACGTGTTGGTGCATTCATAAGTAGGTTATCGTCTGGTGCTGTGAACAGCTGTACAGCGAAAGCGTTATGCCGGTCGTCCACTAGGCGATCAACGCACAAATTTCGAATTCAACGCATTCAACTCTAATGTACGGTGCCTTCAATTCTGTTCAACCAACGAGTTGGATCTAGTTGTTGGCCGTTGCTCAACGAATTGCGCTACAAGTGTACGGGTAGTGTACGAGCTCGTGTTGCTCCTTGAAAATGTTCAATCAACACGTTGAGAAACATTTTCAAGATAATAAATTATTTGTTCAACGCGTTGATCAACTTTTTAATTTTCTTTGGGATTTCTTGACGTAATATTGTGTTGCGTTGCGTTGGTTGCAGTGAAATGTGTCTCCTTGGTTGAACTATTGCGTTGCCATGAACTTGCAGTTGTTGCAACTTGCAAACTGTAGTTTATTTTGGAGTTTCGTCATGGAAGGTGATAAAAAAAACAGAGTGGACCACGGAATTAATTTTTGCAATTGATTTCAGCAATTGAGGAAAAGCCCAATTTATGGGACATTAAGAGCCCCTCTTATAAAAATCGAGATGCCAGGGAATTGGCTTGGTCTCAAATTTCCTCGAAAATGCAATTGCCTAATGTACCGAACTGAAGTCAAAATTATTTCAGGTTTGACGTTTGAGTTATTTGTTTATCATGGTGCGTTCAAAGCGTTATCCAACGAGTGATTCTTGGTTAAGTGTACGAAGGTATCAACTCGTTCATCAACTGGTTCAGCAACCATTTTGAAAACGCAGTTGATCAACTCGAAAAACTTTTTTTTCTGTCAAAATCGAACAAGTTTATCAACTAGTATACGAGGTTATTCAACATTTGAGTAAGTTGGTCAACTAGGTGTACGGAGCTATTCAACACTGGAATAAGTTTTAAGAGTTGATCAACTAGTTGTGCGAGGTTAATCAACATATGGGAAAGTTGGTCAATTATCTGTACGGAGCTCCAAACGCATTTTGTTCAACTTTAGTTGCTCAACGTGAATTATGTAAGTTGCTGCACTAGTGTAAGAGGTTGTAAATTCGTTTATCCAACGAAAGAGTTGAATAAAAAGTTGAACGAAGTTGGTTGAACTTATCGCGCACATAGTGGACGACCGGCATTAGCTTCGCCAGCTTGGTTGGACTTCAGCTTATAGTACATTTCGCAGAAATGTTGACTCTGGTTCCTAACACTTGATATTGGCGGCATTCAAGACTTCTCAAGTTGTTATTAGATATTTGATCTTAAATAGACCTTATGATCTATTGAGATTGCATCTGTTCAACGTTGAACTTTCTCAAAGTATTTCCTAGTTTCGTTTGGTGGTTGCTATATCTGCAGTAATACTTTGTTTAGAACGAAGTTGAGACTAGAATCAATCTTGACCCATCGGAACTTTTGAATAAACATGATACCTAGAATGCCATTCTTTCATCATTGGAACGTGGTTTTGATTGATTGATCGGGAGATCTCCATGTTGAATTGTGATGTCGAAATTGAGTGTAACTAACATAATACTACACTCTACATATCGATCAGCTTGAATCCGTCATAAGAGGTGGTGTCATGCAGGTGGTATTTTCTGACAGTACCAACAAAGATACGAATATACATCCAAAATACACGATTGTTTCGATTTCGGCAACAGTTACAAAAAATGGATAGAATTATGTACTCTTAAGAGTGAAATACTTGGAGATCTGCAATACCAAAACTATTTGAAAAAGTAATTTTTAACACAATTTCGGCTCTAGTCCAAGAAAAGTACAAGTTCTTCAACTACAATAATCCGCTGCAATAGACTCAACTATAATGGAAAAATGGAAACGAAAAAAAAAAAACATGGAATAAGGAATCCAAACTGATATTATTTTTACTAACTTCGAAAAAGCTTTTCAGAGAGTGAATCATAAAATGCCGCTTTACAAATTGATTTATTTTGGCATTTTCTCGTCTCTTTTAAATTGGTTTGAATCTTACTTAACTAAAGGAGCGAAAATCGTCAAAATTAAAAATTTCAATCTGATATTGCCTTTGTCTTAGCAGGTGTTCCACAAGGAAGTCATTTAGTTCCATTACTTTTTCTTACATTTTTGAATAATATTACAACGGTTTTTAAAGATTCCTCCAAAGGTTTGCTTTTTACAGTTGATGTTAAGATTTACCGCAGAATTACTAGCAGATCGGATTGTAGTATTCTGTTAGAAGACTTGAAGAGATTGGTTAATTGATGCACGATTAACTGTCTTCGTTTAAATGTAGTGAAAAACTAACGATGTAGTTAAGGGGTTAATCTACTTCGGAGTAAATAATAACTCCACGTGCGACATTTTAGTGGAGATCTGATGAAGAAATATCTTAGGAAATCGCTGCTACTTCGGCTTAGTAAAACAAATGAGTTCAAAACTCACTCGTAAGATGAAGTACATAACCTAAAAAACTCTTATACTACCAGTCCTACTTTCTTCGCCGCATATTTGATCCTGTGTGCAAACAGGGCGATTTGAGGAAAAGGTATAACAGCGAACTTCATCAACTGTACCAAGATATGGATGTAGTGCAGAAAGCCAAAACAAATCGACTACGTTGGTTCGGCCATATTGCACGAATGCAGAGCAATGCTAAGAGTATCTTCGAATCCCAGACTCCGGGTTCATGGTGATAAGGATGACGGAACCTCTGGCTTAAAGACCAAGCTATAGCAGATGCCAAAGCGCTTGGCTAGATGACAAGTAGCAGTGTGCTCGGGATCGCAGAAAATGTATGCCTTTTTTAAAAGTTTAATTGGACAAATGGAACTCCTTTTTATGAAGCCAGATGGTTTTTATTCGGAATAAAAGAGCTGGAAATTCGCCTTTAATTCCTTACTTAAAAAGGACCATGCGCCTCTTACAGTAAGACTAGAACGGTTCGACAAAAAAGCAATACCAACGAAACTTTGAAAATTTTATAAATCTTTCAATCGAAGAAAAAAGGATAGTAGGTTTCCTACTGCCCAACTGAAAAAAGTCCGAAATATATACTTTCAACTAAGGCTTCAAGCAACGATCTACTTTATCATTTTAAATCTTACTTTCACTGACTTCAGCCATGAGCAATTTCCATCCCTGAATCCCAAATATATGCAAATCATCTAATCGACTAATGGCATATAGCAATTAAGTTCCATGGTCTTAGAACAAACCACACCCCATTTCACAATTCTCCCACATACTCGTACCTAAGGTCACTGACAGTTTTTTTCTAAACTTTGCAATGGCTAATGTTGCCAAACTAGTAGTTATTAATACTTAGAGAAATCCCAAATGAATATTCTCGCAATCGGCAGCACGCAAGGCTGTTGCTTAATTATATGCTAGTAACATGCAAACGAGAAGCAAATTTAGCCACAGGAGGAACCAGACTGCCTCTCATGCACCCCATTATGTACATATGTACCTATATATGTATGTATATTGTAGATGGTGCAATTCAATAAAACTGATTAAGATTAACACATAGTCGGGTCCGAGTCATAAATTCATTGCTAAGGTCAATCTCCCCATTGCCCAGCACGCTATAGCTACGTCGCAAAAAAAATATCTTTTTCATTGCGAACTCTTGTTCCACTTTTCACACGTTGTTGGTCAACTATGGGGCTTAGGCACTTGTCCCTCTTGAAACAAGACTGCACCTTTGAGTTAAATTGAATTGACCTTTATCCAATATTATTATCTCGAATGGTTGTGTAGTTTTCAATTCAAGAACAGACGTCACACGACGGGATCAACGGCGATGGAATGAAATACAACAGCAAGGGGAAGCAAGCAGAAGGCAGACTATTACTTAATAGCGCTGCGGTCGATTGAATATCCAGCGTCTGAGGCATCTTGGGAGGAGCAAGGCTATTTGTCAGACGGGAAATGATACTATACCGTGGGATACCATCATGCGAATGCGAACCCACCAAGGAAGGAACTGCATTCGCATATGTGGATTCTGTGGTTGCAAGTTGCTGCGCAGCAAAAGCAACTCCTCCACCGCAGCAGCCTCAACCTGATCTTGCATGAATTGAGCCAGTTCAGTCAGGTACTAGGTAGTCTCAAGTAAGTTGATTTTACGGATTGTCGAAGTAGAGAGAAAGAAAGAGAATATTGCACCGCTATTATTTCCTGGTGTGTGCATCATAAATGTCTTCCTAGAATCACTGACTGCCGAGCTCTATCGACACCACAGGCTCGATGCGGTGTGAACGCCCTCTCGTGGAATGGTATATTTTCAATAGAACTATTGTAAGAGAGTCTTATATCAGATATCACAGTGATGGCTGAGATTGAGATTAAGACCTAACGGTGCAATGTAAATTTCCATGAACAATCATTACCTAGTGTGCCGCGCCGCAGCGCGCCATGTGCACAGTACAGCTCATTTAAAAGCGACAGAGAGGTCACTTGAGCAGGTTAGGTATCCCGTACACAACAGCGCGATGCATAATAATCAAGGTGCACGCGGAAAGATTGATCCATCGCGTCGCCATTCTTCGCTGTCGGTTGGGCAAATTGTTCTATGGCGCTTTCTGTATGTCAAACCAATCAATTTGACGGGGATCGTATGCTCAATGATATGGCTAAGCTTTGGGCTGGGATTGAATTTCCAGTGAAAAATGCAATGTTCTGCCACACGAGTCACATGAGATATTGAACGTCAGATAAACGCAGTTTTCTTCCACCATGAAGGGAGGGGGAGTAGAGTTTTTTTTTGTTAATGCAGTTGGGAGCACTGAGGAGGTAGCCAAACTGTAAACTAGCACCAGGCATATGCAAGTCAACATTATAATCTTCTTTTTTTGTATTTCTGTTTCTTCTTCTACTTTAACTTCTTGGCCGTCGTCGTCGTCGTCGCCGTTGTGGATGGCTAAGCCAACAAGAAGTCTGCCTGCAAGGTGAAGAAGTCATTCAGATGAACGGTACCTCGTGCTAGCTGTGTTCAAGCTGCCAATAAAAATAGAGCCAATGCAGGTTGGGGATAAAGTGTTCGATCGATGGACCAAGTTCTCATCTTGCTTTGTTACAATGGTGTGGGAAAGTTTGATTACAATTTTGCTTTGAAGATTTTTAGCAAAAATTCAACCTTTTTATTTCAGAGGATTAAGATTTTCATTTTGAAGAATGCGCGATGAATTTGACAGCTGTGAAAGCGGTGATTACAAAAACGGACAAGTGCAACGTATTTAATATATGTACAGTTTTCAATATGACATTTTGGCCGTTGTCAAATCTTTCTACATGACAACTTGTCATGATGTTCTTTATTACGGTCCATATGTTTCGACATATCAATTGATATTTAACCTAACAGTTTTCTATAAACAACAGTGCTGTGAAGCATTAGAATATGCTGCAGAGTAGTGGGAATGCATTACAAAACTGACATATGATATGTCAAAATTTGACAGAAAATTAATAATGGTTGATTTTTTTTGCTATTTTATTTTTGGCAACACTGGTTTTGACAGCTCACGCACGTTTTGTGTTGTGCGTCACTATCAAACATCTTCAGTTTGGTCTGTAATTTCACCATGAATCGTCTTGCAAACGAACAGCGCTTGCAAATTATTGAATTTTATTATAAAAATACGTGCTCTGTTAAGAAAGTTCATCGCGCGCTTCTTCCATTTTATGGTCAGTTTAATCGACCTACTGAGGCGGCTATTCGGGATATTGTGAATAAATTTCGCACCAAATTTACATTGTTGGACATTAAACCACCAACACGCTTACGTAGAGTGCAGCTGTATCGCCCAGTGTTAGTGATGACCGTGAATTATCGATTCGGCGCCGTTCGCAGCAATTGGGCCTCTGTTACTCCACTATGTGAAAATTTGCGGAAGGATTTAGGTTTGAAGCCTTTCAAAATACAGCTGATGCAAGACTTGAAGCCGAACGACGTACCAGAACGCCGAATTTTTGATGAATGTGCTCTTGAAAAGTTGGCCGAAGATCCACTTTTTTATCGAAAAATAGTGTTCAGCGACGAACCTCATTTCTGGTTGAATGGATACGTGAACAAGCTAAATTGCCATATTTGGAGTGAAGAGCAGCCAGAAGCATTGCAAGAGCTACCAATGCATCCAGAAAAAGTAACTTTTGGTGCGGAGTATGGGCTGGCGGAATCATTATTGGGCCGTATTTCTTCAAAGATAATGCGAATCGCAACGTTACTGTGAATGGTGAGCGCTAGCGTGCGATGATAACAAACTTTTTTTTTGCGCAAAATGAAAGAACTTGACTTGGATGACATGTGGTTTCAAGAAGATGGTGCCACATGCCACACAGCACACGTAACAATGGACCGATTGAGAGGCGAGTTCGGCGAACCGTTTATTTCACGTTTGGGGCCGGTCAATTGGCCGACTAGATCGAGCGATTTCAAAAATTAGATTATATCGAACGTACTATGGATTCAAATAAAGATTTCATGCATTTTTCAGCATTTTTTTTTTTAATTTCCGATAGCTCTTAAAAAATCACTCGTTAATTGTTATAGAAACGCTCAATATTTTGAAGTATTGTTGGCGTAATGGATTTCGTGTTTGATTACCACTTCAGAAGTGAGGGTTCGATTCTCAATCACTACCGCCTATTTCGTGGAAGATATAAATCCTTCTTTTTTGCTATGAAAAAGTTCTTCTCATCTTAGTCGTTCGGATTCGGAAGGAAATTGTAGGTTCCCTCGATTTCTCTCGACAAAACAAACATAGATTGGTTGAGAGTTGTAAGCCACTAGGCTTTGACACTCTGCGAGCTATTGCGCATCAAATATTTTTGTCTCCCAATATTTTCTAACAGGATGACTTTTCAGGATTCAAAGACAATATTTACAACAAAAACACTTCTTACCTTTTATGAAATATTTTAGTTGAAATGATACCGAAATGATCAGAACGTGGAATTTGTTTGAACAATTTTCAGCAGACTTTTCCACATTCACTAATCTGCAATACCTTTGTGTTCTGTTTATAAACCGTGACTGTGGTTTATGTCTTCTTGAATATAATTTGAATACATTTTGGCAGAGTTTCAAATTAGAACAGTACTTGTAATTCTATTTCTTATAACTTCAGTACAAACCTTAAAAGCAGAATCCTTTTTCGAAAAAGTTCTAAAACCTCACTCACATTTTTAAAAAGTACTATGTACATTATTTTCGATACATACTGTTTAAAAGCAGTCCAGTTGCACTGGAGTGGTCTCCATTATCCAAGTGTGCCAAAGTCCGCTAATGCAAATTGATAGTCCCTCTGTGTATATATGCACCTGAACTTTTATCTAACCCTCTTCCACCATCACTTACCCATGATCAACACAGATCCACCCAAACCACAAAACTGGTTGCTAAATTTCTTCTTGGCCGGGACAAGTGTGATTCTTTCATTTCTATTCGGCGAGTGACGATCTCGCGCCACCAAGAAAGTTGTCCCAGAGGCAGCAACAAAAATTGAAAAAAAACCCGAACCAAAGTTGTTCCCCAACTCTTAGCTTGCTTCAAAAGAAGTCTCTCTCTCTTTTCTGGGTTCAACTTCGAATGAATGAATGAATTGGTTAACCGCTCAAGGGTATCACGACCGGGCAGAGAGTGGCTCCGGCGGCCGCTGTACGGCGGCGACATATCTGGCGTACGTTAAAGGTATGTGCAAAGATATTCTTGGGCCAATTACCCAATTAAGATTCTGAGATATTTCTTCTTACCAGATGATGTCGTTGTTGTCTTTTTTTCCTGTTAGCATACGCTTAGCCAGACGTGGGACATTTAATCCGGGATTAAGTGGTGACACAAGTTTCATGAGTCGCGTTCTTAGTATGTTTGATTTTGTTTCGGTCCATAATGCAGACAATTTACGATGCCATATGAGAAATTAGAAAGATTAACAAAGCTTGGAAGAGGAGTGGATTTGGCCACAAGTCTCACTTGTGCAGGTGCCAAATGAAGGTGGTTTGAAATCAATTACCCCGCCTAGGGCTAGTTTTAATTTTGTGTTTCTTCTTGTTAGTCACCAGTGAATGCGGGAGCTGCTAATGATTTATAAATTTTGGCTCGAACAATAATGTTGATTATACCAGTAGGAACAAAAGATAATTGGTTCGAAATGATTTTGCATAATTTAGTGCTCATTCAATACGGAATGAAAGCATGCGGTTAAGACTTTGGGAGAATTTAGGTATAAAGAGGCAATCTATGACATGATTTCTCATAATAAATTTTTCTATTTCGATTGGATTGAGGAAATTATAATGTTCTTTTAGGTGTTAATTTTTTTTCAATTTCTTTATATATTTAATAGATACAAAATTTGTATTCTTAAAAAACAGGATCTAATGGCTTTTCTTAATCTTAGCCCTAAGTGAAATTAAGTTTGAAAGTCAGGTAGATTTAAAATCAAATCAAGCTAATTTATTTTTGAAAACAATTATGATATTTTAATCGAACTTGATATTTATGACAATAGGAAAACTGGGTCCCACAATTCTGTATGTTTCCCAAAGCCACAAGTCATATTCTTTCCTGAATTTCTTAAAAGGGAGAGGTATTTTTTTTTAAAGCTACGTCCACACTATGCCGATTAAAATTGCGTATGTACTCGTATGTAAATTTTCGATCAACGTGGCCACCATTTTAATTTCTTCTTATAATCTAAGTTAGTGTGGATGTCGTTTTTGAAATTTTCAGAAGAATTCGTGTATTTTTTTTATTTGTTATGAGTGCGGAAGGTGCTTTTCTTCTCGTGACCATTTCACCTAAAAAAACAATAATTAAGTCCACAAGCTAAAATAATTCACTGATGGAGACAAAAATAAATCTGACAGCTGAGATATGTGTTGATGAACACGTCCATACTTGGAAGTTATTTTTTAGTTGACAAAACTTTGTTGATTTCTTTCCCTTTGGATCGGGTTGGGTTTGGGTTAACAAAAGTTGATTGACGATTTTGACTTGCACGTTTACATCTACTCAATATATTTGATCTGCGATGTTGATTTAGGCAAATAGTGTATAAATGCTGAAAATTTTATACGAGTCGAGAAAACATCGACCGATAGTATTGCGTCTTAGAATAGCACACCGTCTCGTAACATGACTTTGGAGTTGAGGTCATTTTAACTTTCAGTTGAATTAAATTCAATCACTCCACTTAAACAGAAATTATTTTATTTAAATATAATTTGGATGGCGCCTAAGCCATGTCTAAACAAATAAAAGTGGTCGTGCCACGCCCTTAAAGTTCAATTTTAAAGATTTATTCAAATATTTGACCTAGCTTACGAGCATAAATGACTCTTACCCCCAGTTTCACAGTGGTAGTCTAAAGCCCACTTTTGGTTTAAACATCAGTTCAACAACAAATTTGGTTTCACAGTTTCATTTAAACCTTTGAACAGAGTTCATTCTGTAGTTTAAGTTAAACTGCCCTTTAAACGTCAGTTCAATAACCTCTTTAAACATTTGAAAATAGAATTTATTTTCATTTTTATTTTTTTTTCCTGTCACAGGTCACAAATGAAACGATTGTTTTTTCTTTGATTCAGATAGAAAGAGAAAATAATTAAGTAAATCTACGTTCAATAGAATTAAAGTTCAGATTAGACCGTGAAACCAGACGAGTTGAACTTCAAGTTGAAACTCCGGTTCTGGTTCAGCTGAACTTAAGTTTAAGCTTCCACTGTGAAACTAGGGGTAACAAAATTTTTTTCTTTAAATAAAAATAAATATATTTAAAAATTAATATATAAATATATATAAGAGCTGGACGAAAATTATAAGTTATTGTAGCTATCTCTTAAAAAAATATACTTTTATATACAAAATTTTAAAAACATTTTCAAGAAAAAATTTTGGTACGCCAACTTAAAGTTTTTATTATTGTACGAATAAAAATTAAGTTTCCAAAAAAAATATTGAATTATTTTCGAGAAATCGAATTTAAAAAAAAAAATTTTTTTGAAAAGTTCGAAATATGTACATACATATGTACATCTTCTTTTATTTTGAAATGCAATGTTTTCCACACTTTTTAGAAGTTTCTCTGTAAAAAATTTCATTAAAATCTTCATGAGAAATTCAAAATTTGAAAAATGGTTTTATGGTAGCTATAATAAGTAATATCTTGATTTAAAATTTTTTTTTTTTTTGAATTATAGATCGTAAAAAATAATTAATAAAATTTATCAAAATTGTAGGTGCCGTTTTCGAGAAAAATACGATTTTCGAAAACCATTTTTCATTTGTGTGTGGAGTAATGTTATTTTTAGGTAAAATAAGAAAAAAATTCTCATTGAAAAGCAAAAAAATCGAGCATGAGGTTTTTGAAATATTGAGTTTCAAAAAAAAATTAAACTTTTTTTAAAAATCCAAAAAAAAAAAGTTTTTATACAATACTATTCAAATTTTTCGAAATATCGGTTGTACCGTTTTTGAGAAAATCAAAAAAAAAAACAAAAAAAAAATTCCATGGGGACCATTAATAACCATTTTTCAGAATTTTTTTCAACCATTACCCAGCATTAACTAAATGAAAATTTTAGAATTTTTTTTTAAAAAAGTCTTTCGATCAGTTATTGAAAAAAAAAATAAAATTTCGAAAAAAATCGTACTTCAAGTAGCGTTATTTTTGGTTTTTTTAAAAAAAAAAAAAGAAAAAAACGTGTGGGGGGAAAAAATAAAAAAGATTTCTACCAAGCTTTAAGAAAATCATCCCAGCCGTTTAGGCTGTAGTCGAATAGACACAGCAGACAGGCAGACAAACATACAGAAAGAATTTCGAGACCCACTCGTGTTCTCTATCATCGTAATGTCAACTTTGATCAAAATATATGTATATACATGAGCCTCATACTCACTACAGGATGCCCGGTGTTGGCAGTACGTATTCACACGTGGCAAACTATTCATTGTTTGACTAAACGTCATTCAGTAACAACGAAATTAGATCGTTCAAAACTAAATGCCGCCATCTTGTAGATGCGACTCAACCATTGCACAACTATTTCATCGATCATTTGATAGCACATCATAAAAGAGCTACTACTTTTTTCTGCGCTTGTAATAAAAATACAGCTCTCAACCATTCTGATGTGCTTGCTAGCTGGAATGGGGCACCTATATACAGTTGTCTGCCGAGTCCGAATGGCTAGTTAAGGATTTGTCACTTCCTCTTAAAAGGCAGTTCACACCTAGAACACATTGTTGCGGCTGCGAATCGAACATAAGATCTTCCGCATGACAGTCCACTGCACTTACCAATATAAAACGAACTTGCAATAAGAGTTGGTAATACAATAATGGTGAGACTTAGATCTCAAAAAAGGTTTTTAAATAAATGCAACGAGTTTTGTTTTAATTTCTTCAAATTTTAAGAGTTGGTCTTAAGTCACTTTTGCCAAGTGACACTAGGCCAATTTGGCCCCATGTCACTTTTAACTGTTGTATCTGGGCAGAAGTAAGTATTTGAAAAAATTACAAAAAAAAAACTATACGTTTAAGGTAAATTTATATTTATAAGTATTATTTATTCGTATAATACATAATTGTTTATCGGATGCCGACGTTCTGGATTTTCTTGGGCAATAGTACCTAAAGTGGCCCGCTTTGCGACATAAGACCAAGTCCTAAAATTTGGCCTTATGTCGCTTTTGTAAAGTGACATAAGGCCAAATTTTTTTATGAAATAAATATAAAAATGCAGTTCGGCCTTATTTCGCTTTGTCAAAGTGCAATAAAACCAACTGTTGAAAGTGAAATAAGACCAATTTGGCCTTACTTCACTTTGTAAATGTGCAATAAGACCAACCGCTGAAAATTGGCCTAATTTCACTTTATAAAAGTGCAATAAGGCCAATTTTTGAAAGTTGGCCCTATTTCATTTGGCGTTATTTCACGTAACCTATTGATAAGTAGCCTCGTCCTTATGAAATTATGTCTAGCTTTATGATAGGTATGTATATAAGTTTAAAGTTAATAAAAAATAATTAAGAAAAAAACATTGCTTTCAAATATCAATTAATTGATAAACGAAAAAACTTATTAGAAATTTTTTTGTAATAAGAGTGACAATTGACCAAATTTCACTATTACTATGAAAATTAAAGAAATTGTATCGATTGTGAATGAATATTTCATTTGACATTTCAGGTCGGGAGACAGAATGTTGTACGAGTATAATATATTTTATTTTTTGAATCGAAATATAAAAAATAAATAAAAAGAAGAAAGTTGTTGTGTTTTGAACACTGCGCCCTCAATTGAGATCTTTGGTTATATTTGTCCCCAAAATAGATTATTTTTCAATAATTTCAAAAGAAAACATGAAATGGACCTTATCACCCGTGGTACCTATTCACATTTGGATTATGATACCTATTTACCTACGTGTTTTTTTCGAATTCCCCAAAATAAAAAAATCAATTCTGTTGTTGTTTTTTTAATGTAGCTTAAGAAATTATTTACCAAATGTTTGATGACTAATGATGACTAACCCAGGGCACGTTCAAAAGGATGTTAAAGAATGCATTATTTTAATAGGTACTTCAATGAGGACTGTAGGAAATCATCCCACAACGAAATAACCCCCCAAAATTAGTTCAACGGTATTTTGATTGTAAAAGTATTCCCAAAATCAAATATGAATTAATCCCCATGAAGGTAGAAATAACCCGCCAAACGTACGTGGGTTCTAAGGATTTTCACTCGCATTTGGGGCCTTCAGTACTAATCACGCAAAATCGTTGCTCCGCTTAGGGTATATCTATTCGCCAAGCAGTCGTCTATATAAACAGTTTTCTTGGGCAACAGTACCTTTAGGGTCCTTTTCGAGTAACTTAAGAATTTTAACTCCATTTTTGGGTCCTCTGTACAGCTCACGCGATTACATTACTCCGCTTAGGGTATGTTCCGTCATTAATGTTAACAGTTTTATGAGGCCACAAACCGGCAGAAAATACTTCCAAAAATAAAACATCAGGAACAATTTTAAACATGAAATAACTCCCCAAAAACCCATAAAATGATTTCTCAATTTTGAAGTGTTGTTTCATGGAATTTTTGTTTAGTATAACTGATTCAAATTTGGATGATCCACTAGTAAATTTTTCATAACCTTTTAAACTGTGGGTAGTTAAAAAATGTTGCCAAGTAAACCCTGCATTAAACTTCATAAACTTAGAACTTGTCTTACTTTTAGATCTCTCTAATTTTCACGGGTGACTAGTTAAACATGATGCCACGCCCCCTGAATTGGAATGTGTTCTTTTGTATTCACCAGAAGACCTACCGTTGTGCGAAATTACAATACATCCACAGTATTGAAGATCTGTCAGAGAGTCAGTTACGGTTTGTTAGCGATTTTTGAAGTCCTACATCTCTGGAATCATTTATGCTCAAGAATTGAATTTTGGAGAGACGCCTGTATTTAATTAGTTCAGCAAATACTGTGAATTATAATTTTCCGATTTTATTGGTATTGAAGTTAGAAGGGGATCGAAAATCGCATGACTTTGTTCCTGTAAAAAGGGTGTAGTGCCACGAACTGTACAAGACCATGTCTTTTGAATTTGGTATTTCATTATGTGAAATCTCGGTCATTTAATATTGTATACAAAAATACACAGAATATATTATTAAGTGGAGTACGATTTTTACACAGCACCTAACGTAAGCTTCGCCCCATCAATGGAGTATAGAGAAATATGGTACTTTAGAATTAGTATAAAAAAAAACTAAAGATTCAAAAATATTTCTGTCAAAGTGGAAGCCCCTGCCGGATATGATAGCGCCTCCTTCATGCTCGCTTGCATCCTGGCAACCTTTTTTTGTGTGTTTGCCAAACTGCGTGCGGAAAAATAGAAAAATCCTAGATAATTTTTTATAAGAAGGTTCTTAAAAATTACTTCGTTCTCCCTTCTTATTTTTTGGGTCCTGTTTTAAGCATTTTAAAAATTTAAAGTATTAAATCTTTTGTTTTTATTTTACTTTTTTTCAATTATGTACAACAGGGACTCGTGCCCCTTGACACGAAAATGCCCAGCCTTAAAAAATTTGTTTAAATTCATTCATATTTGCAAGATCATTAAACTATGTATATTTTATTAAAAATCGAAACTTAACTATTAATACGATATTGTGTTTCTCTTTGACATCAAAACTCATGATGAGTAAATAACATCGACCCGATCATGCCCACAACTTTGTCGTTAAGGGCGTGACATTTCCCGACCAAAGTCCCTTAAAACAAGGAAAAAAAACATTTTTAAACGTTTTCATGGAATTAACACACGTTACAACAAAGGTATCGAACTAGAACCCGAAACGAATCTTATTTTATGTTATTCGTGTTTATTAGCGTAACACAAAATTTAATGACCCAAAGCAAAGGTTCCTCATGTGTGTACACGAAAACTTATCCACACCGACCTTGCCCATTGGGACTATGGTCATAGTAAGTGAATTCGATAATTGGCTTTATTTTTTTCCTCTACAACTTCCACAATTCTGGAACACAAATTAAAAATAGAAAAAAACAAAACTCCTGAAAAATAAAACAGTGCTAAGCTGCTAAACGTTAAGACCGAGTAGACCAGCTTAGGTACGAGTATATGTGTAGTTAAACATGAGCAAAATTTCAAACTTACCTTTTTATGGGATGCTATGGTTGTGGAGTCGTTATGTTCGCCATCTGCAAGATACAAAGAAACAAAAACTTGTTAGCAACTTGAAATTTATTTAAATGTAATTGACTATTAAAGTCGTTAGAATTTGCAACCACCTTAAGATACCATCCACACAGGTACCCTTTGAACCGAAATTAACCACTTTTTCCAAAGAACCATATAACCATAAAAGATTAGGAATTTTACGATCTGTAAAGTGTCACTTAAAAATGCAAATTAAAATAGGACAAAAAACAACGTTGGTGTCGCCATATTACAAAAACAAAAAAAAAACTGCACTTTGAGGAATGTTGTCTGCAACAGCAAGCAGAAGGCAAGTCATTCCAAATCCAAAGTCGATGTATTATAGCCTACCTGCAACTTGAATTATTTTAAGCAGGGGGTTATGTAAAATTTATCTATGGTGGAACTAGTTTGGCATAGATTCGGGGCAATTGATTTGTGAACAAAGCCCCTTCCACCACCGCTGACCGCTGGTTTTTTTGGGTCAACTTTTGGTTAGCTCCCACAGATAGGCCGCTGCGCTGTGCCGCATGCCACATACCACATGCCGCAGCCATTATTGTCGAGTCGAATACTACAAGACAAGTGAAATTAAAATTGAATAAGCTTATTATGTTCGGTGGCGGTGGTGGCGGTGGCGATGGGGATATTCAAAAACCAACCTACGATCATTTTAATGAGTGACTGCAATATGTAAAATGTTGACAAGCAGTAGGCATGCAATCAGAGATGCTTGGCTATAAAATCTGGCGAAATGGATAAAGCTTTGAGCCTCGTTTCGAGTAGGTATAACACGCGGAAATGGGAGTGTGTTGATGAAGTTACGCAGGCAGTTTTGATTTAAGAACGCGGTGAAAGGAATCGGAATGGTGACAGAAATCAAAATAATTTGTAGAGAAAAAAAACTTGTGTTATGTGGTACCTGCTGGCGAGTTTATATGCATATCGACAAAAATGGAATTGTTTCTGTTTGTTAAATATATTCGGCCTTTCTTAAATTCTACACGGATCCCAAAATTCCCCCTTTTTCACAAAGCCTAGTTTAGTACAATTTCAAACAAAAAAGTGAAAAGAAGACATGTGGGTTCGTTTTACTTGGGATACTTGTAGGTCCTATAGAAATAAAATGCACGACTGGATCGCACGAACTTGCTCTTATGTAAAAGTACTTTAGAATTTAAGATATATTTTAAAAATATAAAACATGGATTTAATCAGAGAATAATGTTCAAATTCATAAAATTGTCGTCTGATATCTATAAAAGTATGAATTTATACAAGCAAACTTTAAAAAATTGTTTTATTATTAAATACATGTGGGAACACCCTATTTATATTGGATAATCCCATCTTATAAATACACCATACCTGATTTATTTTGGATAATCCCATCTTAGAAACACACCACACCTGTCAAGCGAAACTTGAAAGAAAGAGAAGAAAGGGACTGGGTCTCTAGACTTCAATCAGGTCGGACGCGGACGTTTTAACTACTCATACTCCCTCAGTTTTCATTAATTAATAACTTTGCTAATTTATAATTTCAATTAAAATAATTGTATTTGGAAATAATATTAGGAATAAATAAAAAACTATTTGGAATAAAATCCTATATACATTTTGTATATAAGAAATTTCTTTGAAATTTTTCAAGAAAAAAATGTGGGGTGCGAATTTTAAGTATTTAGTAGTATAGATTTAAGGAAATAATCTCCAAAAATTATCCTTCACATGTTTTGAAGATATTGATTCTTCAAAAAAAAAAAATGGGATTTAAAAAAACAAAACCTAAAAAATATTTTTTTCGAATATTTTGATATGCATACAATATTATTTTAAACTTACGGGAGCACCTGATGAAAGTTTTTGGTTATAACCGTTAGAGCCCTTAATGGGGTACTCGAAAATCAAAAAACTGTTCTAAAGGGTGGTTAAATTTTAGGGCCGATGTTGAATGTGAACCACACCTAAACGTCCAGTTTTTTTCTGCATTTCATTTGACATTTCTCAATTTGAACCATGGAAAGATACACAATTGAGCAATGCGTTAAAATTATTCAGGCTTATTATGAAAATGGGCGTTCAAATCAAAATGCATATCTTTCACTTCGTGATTTTTTCGGTCAATTTAATCGTCCAAATGTGCGTACAATCGGAAAAATCGTGCAAAAATTTGAGCAAACCGGGTCTGTAGGAGATGTGATAACACCATCAGTGCGAGCTCGTACAGCTCGTACTGCAGAAAATATTGCTGCTGTTCGCGATAGTGTGGCTGAAGAGCCGTCCACCTCAACTCGTCTTCGGCGTCGTGCCCAACAATTGCACCTCTCACGCTCATCGTTGATGAACATTATACTCGTACATAAAGACTTGCATTTACACGCTTACAAGGTGCAATTGACTCAAGAACTAAAGCCTCTTGACCATTTCAAGCGTCGTCAATGGTCAGAATGGTGGCAAGAAATGGTAACAGTGGATGATCAATCTTCGAGGAAAATCATCTTCAGTGATGAGGCACATTTTCACCTGGGTCGCACGAACTTGCTCTTATGTAAACGACTAAGAATTTCAAAAATGAATGTTATTAGAGAAAAACTGTTCATAAGCATAAAATTAATTTTTTAATAGACTATAAAACAACTCCTTTAGTAGTTGGAGCTAAAAACAGGATACCAAGCAAATATTAGCTTATGCAAGAACAAAAATTATAAGTCTGTACTGGTTTCTTAAAAAAAATAAGCTTTTATATACAAATTTTTTAAAACGTTTATAAGAAAAAATTTTGGTACGCCAATTTAAAGTTTTTATTATTTTTCAAATAAAAATTAAATTTATAAACAAAAATATTGAGCCGTTTCTGAGATATTGAATTTTCCAAAAAAAATAGATTTTTTTTTTTCAAAACCAAAAATTATTTTTCTTAAAGTTTTGAAATTCAATGTTCTTCAAACTTTTTAAAAGCTTCTCTATAAAAAATTTCATTAAAATCTGTTTTGTCGATAATGAGAAATTCTAAATTTGAAAAAATGATTCTATAGTAGGTACAGTCAGTAATATCTTGATTTCAAATTTTTTTTATTTGATTATAGATCGTAAGAATTAAAGAAAAAAAAATTTAAGTAAAATTCTCGGAACCGTTTTCGGGAAAAATACGATTTTCGAAAACCATTTTTTCACATTTGGATGGAGGGTACCGTTATTTTTAGGAAAAATAATTTTTTCTTTTTACATCTAATAATTTTTATTAAAAAACTTTTATTTATCAAATTTAAAAAAAATCGAGCATGGGGTTTTCAAAATATTGAGTTTTCAAAGAAAAATTTAGAAAATTTTCTTAATAATCCAAAAAATTTTCGTTTGAAAATTTGAATACACAATAATATTGAAACTGCTGGGGAGCCTTAACAGAAAAAAATCGGTGGTACCGTTTTTTGAGAAAATCAAAAACAAAAAAAATGGTTCCAAGGGGGGTACCAAAAATAACCATTTTTTGGAAATTGTTTTTTTTTCAACCATTACCTAGCTTTAACTAAAAAAAATTTTTGAATTTATTTTTTTAAATCTGTGGGACAGTTTTTGAGAAATATTTATAAAATTTCGAAACAAATTCATATAGCAGGTAGTTTTACTTTATGGTTCGTGATGAATTAAAAAAAAAAAAAACACTTTTTATTTTTTGGTTTTTAAACACATGTTTTTATTGAGCTTCAGATCCCTTACCGTGGGTCGGTGGAAATTTTAGGCTATACGAAGAACTTATGACATTGGACTACTGTTCACTACTAATTAATGAACTAAGCTTCATCGATGAGACCCTTTTTTATACTTATAAAATGTTTATACAGCAAATCTATCTTCGACTGAAGATCGTTTGCTTTTCTTATAAAATTGCTGACACACGAATTCTATTGGAATTATCAAAGATGCTTTGGGCACACAAGTTACTGAAGGCAAAATGTGCTGATATGCAGTTTTATATTTATAATATCAGATATCATTATTCGCTATGAGATGAAATTATGAATCATTGTGTGAGCATTACATTTTGTTTATAACGGGTGATTTTTTTGAGGTTAGGATTTTCATGCATTAGTATTTGACAGATCACGCGGGATTTCAGACATGGTGTCAAAGAGAAAGATGCTCAGTATGCTTTGACATTTCATCATGAATAGACTTACTAACGAGCAACGTCGAATTTTCAGTGAATGGGCCCTAGAAAAGTTGGCAGAAAATCCGCTTTTTTATCGACAAATTTTGTTCAGCGATGAGGCTCATTTCTGGTTGAATGGCTACGTAAATAAGCAAAATTGCCGCATTTGGAGTGAAGAGCAACCAGAAGCCGTTCAAGAACTGCCCATGCATCCCGAAAAATGCACTGTTTGGTGTGGTTTGTACGCTGGTGGAATCATTGGACCGTATTTTTTCAAAGATGCTGTTGGACGCAACGTTACGGTGAATGGCGATCGCTATCGTTCAATGCTAACAAACTTTTTGTTGCCAAAAATGGAAGAACTGAACTTGGCTGACATGTGGTTTCAACAAGATGGCGCTACATGCCACACAGCTCGCGATTCTATGGCCATTTTGAGGGAAAACTTCGGAGAACAATTCATCTCAAGGAATGGACCGGTAAGTTGGCCACCAAGATCATGCGATTTGACGCCTTTAGACTATTTTTTGTGGGGCTACGTCAAGTCTAAAGTCTACACAAATAAGCCAGCAACTATTCCAGCTTTGGAAGACAACATTTCCGAAGAAATTCGGGCTATTCCGGCCGAAATGCTCGAAAAAGTTACCCAAAATTGGACTTTCCGAATGGACCACCTAAGACGCAGCCGCGGTCAACATTTAAATGAAATTATCTTTAAAAAGTAAATGTCATGGACCAATCTAACGTTTCAAATAAAGAATCGATGAGATTTTGCAAATTTTATGCGTTTTTTTTTTTTTTAAAGTTCTCAAGCTCTTAAAAAATCACCCGTTAGAATGATACCATTTTTATTGAAAGATATTTTACTACGTTTATTGAAAGATATACTTTGTATCTAACTTCATTAGCATGGGTGTTTATAATTATTACAGAGTTATGTGAGGGTGTTCTGATAATGTAACCAGGTGCCGTTATTTTTGGTCTTAAAAAAAAAAAGAAAAAAAACGTGTGGGGGGGGGGAATCAAAACCCATATCTACCAAGTTTGAAGAAAATCGACAGAGCCGTTTAGGCTGTAGTCGAACCGACAGACAGACAGACAGAATCACGAGACCCACTTTTTTAGTCTTCGCTATCATCGTAATGTCAACTTTTATCAACATTTCGAGTTCGATTTTTTTTCCGAATGCATAACTTGCCTTATAGTAACTATAAGTCGCAAGTAAAAACCTTAATCAACAAGCGACATAACCTCGAAAATATTGTACGCACGTGAAAAACTTTACTTTTAAATGATACAAAATTTCATTTCCAACAACTTTCCTGTGAATAACGTCAGCGTCAACGAGTCCTAAAAACAAGGACTTCAGCTTACTAGCTTTCTATTTACCGGAGTTTCTCAATAACGGTGACTCGGGTCTTCCCCAGAGTTGCAGCAAGCTGAAATTGAAAGCTGAAAGCCGCTAGTTTTGATGAAATTCTAAAGAAAAAAGTCGCAACAAGTCGCGAGTGAAAACAAAAATGGTTGAAAAAAGCCTAAAAAACTTAAAACTGTTTTATCCTTCAACAATTTTTTGAAAATGTTAAAGCAGATTAATAAAAACAACTTAGTAGAAAAAATAAAATAAAATAAAAAAAACACACACACACACTTGGGTCTCATTATTATTATAAAAATAATAATAGGAGTATAATTCAAATCACAATAAATCATTTCATTAACGTCAACATATTTTCCAAAACATTTTTCTTTAGTATAATTTCTGGTATATGTAATTATAGTACCCCAGCCAACTGGACAAATCGTAATTGAATCAACCGAAACATTAACTTGACAAAAAAAATTTAAACACATGGGTTGCCTAAACCAGACTACTTTCCTCACTCGCTCTCACATTTCTCATAGGTCATAGGGCGTTTTTCTTTTTTAGTTCAGAATAGAGCTCTAAACAGAGTCCGAACATGTTGAGCATGTTCTGAACATCTTCTGAACCAAGCGCACTCTGAGCGCTCTGAGTTGTTTTTGAAACACACCTGACCACTTAGCTGTCACCACTTTTTTTTTAATTTCCATCTGTCAAATGCTTGGGTTAAGCATTTTACTCTGTCTACTTAGTCATTTTATTCTGAGCTCATTGAGCGCACTTTAAACACGCTCAGAACATGTTCGAAATTCTGAAGACTCCGAACTAAAAAAGAAAAACGCCTAATGTGGTGAGTTTCAAAACAGAAAATGTCAAATTATGTATATTTAAATTCCAGGGATGTAACATTACCAGAGCAGTTACAGAAAAATAATAATATTACTTGCATGTCATAACTCACAAATATTTTTTGTCGCTGAGTTGAAATGCCATTAGATCTTGTGACAAAACTGAATTGCTCTTTCCTACGACCGAGAAGGTTAGATTGGAGGAAATTTTCTTTTTAATAATCATTTTTGAATTTGCCGACATTGACTGTCCAAATAAATTTTTAAATAAAATATAAAATAAATAAAAAATAAATAAATAAAAGTTCCGGACTTTTTGAATCACTTATAATTACAAAAAGCAACCTTCCCATATATATATCACTCCTCGAAAAAGTCTTTGTCATTATAATTATATTTAAGTGTTTAGTTTTGTAAGATCCATTCACTGTTTTGAGTGGACAAAACTTTAACCTTAAAAATTGGTAAACATTTGTTAATGTTTACACTGACACACCAAAATGTATTTGTATTTCTAGTTAACAATTTACTTTTAACATTTAAGACTTTAAACTGTACTGTCAAAACAAAAACTTACAACATGGCAAACATCACGTCGACCTTCATGCAATAGACAGTTTTCAAGAGCAAGGGGGGTTGGACGTAACAGGCTCTTAAGAAAATTCAAGTGGTTATAAGATAGTAAGTTTATCGATAGTAAAATGGTTATTGTTTGGAATAATACCTACGTCTATTGAAAATGAGTGAAACGATTCTATAATTATTTTATTTACTTTGAATTGACTCTAATAAATATTATTAATAGTACTGACGTATCTTGACCTTACGACTTCACAGTTAAACCCTTTCTTATTAGCTGATAATAATTGGACGCATTTAATTGCAGTTTCTTCTATATATAATTACGCTTATCTATTAAATTGGATAAATAATGACACCATAGTTTCTCTGTATCTTCATCATGGGAAAAAGAAGATGATACCGATGAGCGTGGGCCAATTACAAAAGACTGCTCAATGGCTGTGGAGTCACTTTTCAAATAAAGAGAAACTTCTGGGGAAATTCCCATACTCATAATACATCGTTAGCTATTGCTAGCAATAAAAACCGAATATAACAATTAGTTTTCTTCAATTAATTTGTAACTGAAAGGCTATTTTAAAATTTTTGAAATCTCAATTGGGTGATATTTTGTAATTGAATTTAGGCTTTTCCATTCATATAATGTACGAATTTCTTCTCTTCAATGAAGCCACTCACTCTTTAAAGGAACTCCATGACCTTTACTTTGTGCGTTACTTAAATAAATTCCGGAGGCTGATGTCATTTGTAAAGAAATTTTGTGGTGATTTATTGGCACAATAATTGTCGTTAAGACCCTACTGTGTTTTTGGTTCTCCAATTGACGCCTTCTCACCCTAGACACATAAATTTGGCTTGGAACTGCTGTCAGAATAATTTGTTTAACGACGTTGATTACTGTATCGTGTTGGATATTTGGCAATTGAACTTCACATATGCCGCCGCCAGTTTATTTTATTTTTTTATTTTCTTAAGAATTAAATCGAATACATATGTTTTTATTTTAATTGAAATTTAAAAATGAGCTCATTTAAGCTGAAGAATGACAACTTTTGATAAATAAGTTCAGAAGTTCAAATGAACCAGACTTTTTATGCACTCGTAGCAGTTGTTACTTGCATTTAAACTTATATTTGTCATCAATGTTGAAAAGAAAAGCAAGTCTGCCAAAACTCAATAAAATATAAATAAGATTAAATCTTGCATACGAAATGTTTATATTAAAAGTATGTATGAATTTTTTGAAAACTCGAAGTGAACCAGGACCTAATAACTTACAACTCTCAAGTATGTTTAATCCAAATTTTGGAAATCAAAGCTCGGAATTGCTCCATCAGGTCAGGTTTTTAAGTAAGGCTTTATTCTTCATCAAAACTAAAAACTTCTATTTGAAAAACTAAGTTTAAATGTTTCAAAGATACCGTTTCTTCTTTGAGAAATGTTCAGGCTCGGCGGAAAGTTGTAGGTTTCTTGCATTATTACCAAAAATACGCAGACAGGATTGGTTGAGAGTTTTAAGTCACTAGGCCCTGGTTCTCAACGATCTGTTGCGCTAAATTTATTTTTATGAAGGACCAGAAGAAGACTTAACTAACTAAGGATTTCTCATAGAGTGAAAGAGATATTGGAAAAAAAAAAATTAAAAAAAAAGGTCTTGCTTTATTGCATTACCTCAATTACGAAACATCTCTAAGATTACTATGAAGATAATGTTAGTTCGTCTGACATTTGTGCTAGTTTTATACCTGTACATGCTGGTTGAGATATTGAGTTGCAATTCCAAGCGAGGAATTTTATCGTTTCTATTCAACTTTGATGTGACAGAGAATCCCTTAAGCTCAAAAGAATCCCCGTGGCTACTGTTGACTGAAGGCCAATGGCAGCCATATCAAGAAGCCATTCGCAATGAGTGTGTACAGGCAAACAAAGCAAAAGCGGAGGTGTTCAGATTATGGCTCTAGAAGAAATCATTTTAAGAGAAGTAATAATCGTTTTAGTGCGTGCAAAAATATATACAAAAAAAGAAAACTAGAGCTTCCCACCATTTCTCTTCCGGCCGAAGGAAGTAAGAGAAACGCTTGTTCAGGAGGAAGACAAAAGACTATCAGCAACGAGAAGTCGCGGAGTTGCAGAGATGCTACAGAATTTACAAGCCACCCTGGAATCTGTCCAGATAATGATTCCTAAACGGTGATGACAGCCAAAATCTCGCCAAAGAACAACTGATCTTAGTCCATATAACCAAGAGTTTCAGCCACGAATGCTACAAGCTGAACTTTTTTAAAACGCTGGAGATGACCTGCATACTCCAACTTATCGCTACAATACTGTCGAAGGAAAGTATACCCGACGATCTTCAGTACTATAAAGATAAGCCTTTTAAGAATCGCATATAAGATTTTATCCAGGGTTTTTGTAAACGTTTCAAGACTTTGGCTGATAGGTCCATATTAATAAAGCTTTAGACCTTGAAAGTCTACCACCGACCACTTCTTTGCATTGCGCCAGATCTATGGTAGAACTCAACATTGACACTTTCCTCTTGTTCATCAATTTCAAGGCCGCTTACGATAGTGTAAATAGGGAAGAATTATTTCGTGCCATGTCCAGCTTTGATATCCCTGCCAAACTGATTAGACTAATGAGCATGACGCTTGAGAAAGGTCATTGGAAGGGATTTTACTGAAACCTTCGAAATCATCGGCACGTTAAGAAAAGGACACATATTGTCATGCAGTTGCTTTCAACATGATACTTGCGAAAGGGATGCACGCAACGCCCAATTAAAGACATCAGACACTATTTTTGAAAGATCAACTCAACTTATTGATTTTGATGACAAAATTGAAGTGATTGGAAGAACAAAGCGAGCAGTTTCTGGTGTGTTCACTAGCATGGAATCAAACGCAAACAGAATGGGACGAAGTATATGCTTTCATCAACAGCCAGCTCACACCATAGGCTTGGTCAGAATGTGACAGTTGATATGTATAAATTCGAGGTAGTCGAGGAAATTGTCGATCGGGATGTGGTTTTAAAATCGGGAAATAGCATCAACGTGAAAATCAAACGAAGAATTACTCTTGCTAATCGCTGTTTCACTGGGCTAAGAAAGCAATTAAGAAATACAGCCCTATCTTGAAGAACCAAGGAGATGCTCTACAAAACACTCATCATCCCAGTCTATCTGTATGGTGCAGAAGTATACGTAGACTCTTTAACGCCATACCAGAGGGTTCAAGACACCAAGCCAGACATCATCTTTGATGGTGTGACCAGATTGATGGTTATCTTCATGAACTTGGTAGACGAAGTTGAGAGTAGAGATTGAGTTGGATGAAGAGGCATATTAACTGAGGCCTAGGAGCACCAAGTAAATACCCAAAAATTGCCCTATATTACTAAGATCAAAATTAAAATAACTTAAGACTACCTTTAAGACGTTTGAGGAGCACAATGCGAGTATGTAGAAGAGTTGGAGAGGATTTAAAAGGAGATACCGACGACACACATTGGTTTTAAATATCTGGGAGAGAAATTTTGAGGCTAGTAAAGCATTCCGCATTCTTGTAGGGCAGCTTAAAAATTAATCTGTAAATTTAACAGAACGTCCGAAAATGGTTCTATGCATAACGTATTACGTATTACAGTTGAACATTTTTTTTAGAGGAGTAATGCAAACGGACATTTCACTAGATCACTATTTATAAAAATAGCGATAAAATAAACATTTCGACGGTGCTCGAAAAATACAACCTTTTCCGTAATAGTTTTAGCACCTTTATTTTCTTAATCTAATTTAAGTATTATTTTTATTTCCGATATTGCCAGTAATTCAGCTTCAAAGACACTGGCAAAATAAAGCAACCGAAAAGACCTAGAGACATTTAAAGACTCAGAAAGAATTCTCAAATTTTGTAAAGTTTAACGAACTCGTCATGGAAAGTGAGAATGTGATTAAGCTATAGTTGTACAGTTGAAAAGCTAAAATAAAATTGTTGATTTGTCAATTATAGAAATGTATCTGTTAGCTGAAAATTGCTATTTTTTTATTTTAGGTGAGATTTACTATGTTTCGTGGTGTTTGGGACATTTTCCAGTTACATATCATGGAGAGAATTATGAACCGAGAAAACAAGATAAAATAGTAATCATAACATAATAAAAAGCTACGTGATTTATTAAAGCAAATGCTTAATAAATCTATAATTTTGTTTTTTATAAGAAATTATACTAAAAAAATACAACTATTCGATACTGCCATTAATTCTGATAATTCATAATAATACATAAAAAACGATTACATTTTTGTGGTTAACACTTTGCTTTGATTCTAATGGAAATAAATCAAATGATATTCGTTCTCGTATCAAAGACAAATATTTCAACCAAAACTGAATCTCTGTGGTTAAGGTACCCACAGAACTGTATCAGTTTTTCGATTCTGTTTTACATTAAAGCTACCAATAGTTTACAAGACATTCTTTATAGTTGCAATGTACTATAAGTGCAGGTTTTGGATTCGAAGAAAAATATAATTCAAATAGTTGATTAAAGTTCAAAACATGTTTTATTTCTAAGGTCGATTATATTAAGTTTTCATTTCTGTGTGAATTAAGTTTATCAGTTGACAGTTGTAGAGAGAAGTCGAGTAAAGCATCTAAAGCAACAACAAGGTGTTGAAATTATTAAATATTTTATTTTAATATTTGTTCAATTGTAAAATTGAGAAAATCACGTGACTTTTTTTGGACTTAATCATGTTACAAGTCACATAATACCATGATTTGACGCTTCCCTATTTCTTCTTATAAGGGCACTTAAGGGAAGAGGTATATATTAATAAACCAAGCACAACCTTTCTGCGTAAGGACGACAAAACGAAATTGTTATAATTACAACAGAAGTCTGCGAAATTTTCATATTCCATACATGATGTTAAAAACCATATAATCAATCAATAAAATATTAATTATAAAATTGTTTTTCATTCATTCTGTATGTATATACTTAGCCCCCATATACGATACGGTAATGGAGCAAATGCAGAATGTTACTCGCTAGGGAATGTTACTCGCTAGGGATATGTATACAGATACAGAGTACTCTCGCCTCAGGGACACTTCCCATAAGCGAATCTGTAATATAATAGATGATTTTTGATGGTTATAAGTATAATTATAACTCTCTCACAAGCGGATTCTCTTATAACCTGACGTGGACATGAATTTTAATTAGAATCTGGCTCTCTCTTATGCGAACAAGGTGCAAGTGTAATTCATTATAACGGACACAAATCCCAAAGAAGTTTCAGGCCAACCTAGTTCTACAACTCTATACTCTGTCCAACAAAAATTGTCAGTACATGCCTTTTTTTTTTTTTTTTTTATAATCTACCCGCGCTCAAGGGATTAGATTACCCTTTAAATGTTTCAACACAGCGCGGGCGTGAAGTTAAGAAAAGAAAGAAGGATAGAAAAGATGTGTGGCACGATGTTCTGAGACTAAAGGTTGTTGTCTCAGATATTTTATCTCCAGGGATGGCGGCTGAACTAAAGAGGAGAATGCCGTGTCTTATTTCTATGTCGCTTATAATTCACATTATTTTATTCGTGTTCATCCTTGTTGGGCATACTAGTTTAACTCAATCACATGTTGTTAGTGTTATGCCTAAACAACATGTAATGAGTAAACCAGCAACCCATTGATGACAATTTTAGAAGGTTTTAATGGAATTAAAGAAGACATAGACGACGGCAGGGATCGAACCTGTGATAATGAGGTTGACAGGCGAGCACACATCCATCGCACCACTGCCACCCCCAATATATAGAATCCTTTCAAGGAAGCAAAATGCCTTATGGGAGAGCTTTTTCTAAAGCAGTGGCGCCTGATGCACCCTCACTACAATGCGTTATGAAAAATGCCACTAAAAAAAGAGCAAGCCACTGACTTTTCTTTAGGAACTGTTGTTGTAATTCCTTGCAAAAAGTTGTACACCCCAACACGACCGTCGTATCCCACTGCTGATGAGATACTGTCAAGAGTGTCAAGTCTCAAGTGTCACTCAATACGATCGTGCGCTCTTTATCTACATCAAAACAGAGTTACCATTATCATTCTCAATTGCAAGCAAGGAGCTTTTTCAGTGGTTTTTATTAAGGAGCTTTTGGGATTTGAAGCTTTTGAGAACACATTTTAAGAAGATGAGTATGTTGAGTGTTGTCGTATTGCTTTTCAACTTAAAAAAAAAACGCGCCTATTATCTTACCGCTTGGTGTTGTAGGAAAAGGAAAATTGAATATTGTTTTCAGTCGTTTTAAATCGGCAGACGGGAGCCCTACGCGTTTTTAACTCTTATTTGCGGCGATTTATAATGTAAACTACGGAATCCCTGTGAGAGCTTTAAAAGGCGAAACACTTATGCGTGGCAATGCCAGAATGAACCAGAATGAGAGACAAACGTCCTATCTTCCCTGTACTGACAATTTTTGTTGAACAGAGTATAGATGTGGTGTAAGAACACTCTTCGTTAGGGTAAAATTACCATTTTACTTAGGTTATTCTGCGCAAGTAGACTTTCTATAGATTTAAGTCAGAAATATAAGGTAATATAGATACCTTAAATAATGTAAGTACGCTTAAATATATCCTATAGGGTATGAGTAAATTTCTACGAGATTTAGATTATTAAGATTAATTTAGAACCAATATTTATCTGGGTATGGGATGAAAAATTCTTAAAAAGTACGGGAACAGAAATTTACAAAAACAGATAGCTAAAATGTTCTGGTTTTATGGAAAATTTACGAATATGTGCATAAGCCTTATCTATTTGATATCCGTGAGCGGTACTTGATGAAATAGAACAGCTTCCAGCTCTGGGTATGTGAATCATGCACTACCTTGTGATGAATGACCACATATTCGTGTTTGCCAAAAATGCAGTTAAATGTTTAGGTTTCCTTCGCGTCGATGCAAAAAATTTGTCACCCCTTCTTATCTCGAAATTTTGAGCTATAAAGCTGCTTATAATCGTTCAAAGCATGGGTACAAATCCCATATTTGGGCAGGTGCTATTGGATAGAATCCAAAACAGAGCTTTAGAAAAAATTAAGGTAATAGAACAATAACAGAAACATTTAAATATCTCATTAAATAAAAAATAAATTTGGTGGTGCAACAGCTCGAAGTGAACCAGGACCTAGTGACTTACAACTCTCAACCATTCCTGAGTGCGTGTTACCGAAACGGAGGGGACCTACAATTTTCTGAAGATTCCGAACGGCTAATGAGCAGCATTTTCCATGACAAGAGATATACTCTTAGAGGATTTGTCAATTCCTCGCAAGAGGCAATACACCCCTGAAAAACTGTTTTTCTGAAGAATCGAGCTCTAGACCTTCCGCATGACAGTCCAACGCACTAACCATTATGCCAGGGGGTACTACAAATCTCTCATTTATTTTATCGTAATTTTTATAAAACGGATTCTAGTGCGAAATAGCCAGTTGCATTAATCACCTTAAACAATTCGATCGTAATACTTTAGGGAGTGCCCATCAGTAATCCTTTAAGCCCTACTTAGGACGTATTGTTAAACTCAGACATTCTTTTTTAGCCGCGCCACATGAATGTGGAATATTTAATACGACTCAATATTTGACTCCCATTACGATATTCAGACCTTAAAAATCAAGTGTATAGAAAAATGTGTGCTGTGGTAAATTGTGAAAAAGAGTGCAAGTGAAATGGCTCGTACAAAGCAAACTGCTCGTAAATCGAGTGGTGGAGAGGCACCGCGTAAGCAGCTGGCGATTAAGGCAGCGCGTAAAAGTGCTCCAGCCACAGAAGGTGTAAAAAAACCACATCGTTATCGTCCCGGAACTGTGGCTCTTCATGAAATTCGTCGTTATCAGAAGAGTACTGAATTGTTGATTCGCAAATTGCCTTTCCAACGTTTAATTCGCGAAATTGCTTAAGATTTCAAAACTGATTTGCGGTTCCAGAGTTCAGCTGTTATGGCGCTTCAAGAAGCCAGTAAAGCTTATTTAGTTGGTCTTTTCAAAGACACAAATTTGTGCGTGATTCATGCAAAACGTGTGACAATTATGCCAAAAGACATCCAATTGGCCAGACGCATCCGTGGGGAACGTGCTTAAATCATAAAAAAAATCTTATAAGCTTGTAACTGTTATAAGTATGTAGGTAAATTCCTCAGCTCCTTTGCCAGAGTTGCAAAGTCTTCAGTCAGTAAAGTTGAAGTTATTTGGCTAAGACTATTGAATTATAGTTAAAATTATAATTTAGTACCTAACTTAAAAACTACTTTGTTCACTAACACAGTCATTGACTGAATTGATTGCTTTAAGTCAGCATGAAATCTTAGTCAATGCGTAGCAGTCAGTAAGTTGGCTAAGTTAGATAAGTTTTTAAGTTAAATTTTTAAGACTTTTTTATCAAACGATTTCCATCTCTTGTTATCTATACCGTCTAGTTTTTTCAATGTGTATTTCTGAAAAACCTTTTGAAATAAATTAGAGGCCATGAAGGCTCATAGAGAGCCTTAACCCAACGTCTAATGATCAGCACTTTTTAAGAAAAAAGATACTTTTAAAGGATTTTCCAATTCTTCACAAGAGGCAGTGCACCCCTGAAAAACTTTTTTGCAGTGACTGAGAATCGAAACCAAGACCCTATGCATTAAAATCCGCTTAACCGATGTAATAAATAGCTATCATGATCAACTTTGTGCGACTCCGCTGCGACCTTTTTTATTTGTTTTCCGAAGTATATTAATGGATCATGTACCAAGTTAAAACCACAGAGATACAATTTGTCTCCGTGGTTTGGCACTGGAATTGCAAACATTTTACAATCCAATCGATTGTTCTAGTCTAGTTATTAGAATACATAATAAACCTACATAGAAACGCATGTTGTATGTATGTATTAAAATAATCAGTTAGTTTCAATTTTAATTACAAATTTGAATAAGACTTTTCGTAATAAATACATCGAGTTTAATTATGTGTGGTAGGTGGCAGTTTTAAGTCTTAATTAGGTGATTATTGTGTCACGAATGAATTTATACTTCTTACTCAGCGGTTTGACTTTGATGATGACATTTGCATTTTGTCTATACAAATTTGCAAATTTACAGATGTCTTCAATAGAATTCAAAGTTATTCGGTGGAGACGGGCTTATAACGCTTATGGTGTATTATATATGTAGCATGACGGATTATCGTTTGAAGAGAAAAAAGTATCAGAATATCAACAAAATTCACAGACTATGATGATTAAGTTCAATTGTTGACATTTTTGTTGAATTTTTTTTTTCTTTAACGCAGAAGTATATTCTATCTACATATCTATTGTGAGAGCTATTGTGAATGAGTTTTAATTTTCAAGATTGAAAAATATAAAAACAATTTTAACAGGCTACAATTAGTTTGTCTTTATTGATGACAAAACAAGCAAATTGTCATTTTTAATAAACAAAAAATAAATCCAAGAAAAGGAGATCAAAATAATTTATCAAAAGAATAAATTCCATAAACAGTCATAGTCACGATTGTTTACCTTTATACCTTATGCACACAAAATAAACTTAAAATTTAATTTCCATAATTGGGGGAAAAGATTTGAAGTGAAAGGAAATAAAATATACGACTGGATCAGAAGAAATTGCTCTTCTTGTTCAAAGCAATAACTTGGACAGATTTTGAAGGTGTTTGGCAATGAATTAGTTTTTATTTCAGGCACGGGATTTGAAAGAAGATACCGATGCATATTGGTTTTGAATGTTTAAATGTTATGCATTCCACATTCATGTAGTGCGGCTAAAGAAAGCATCTCCGAACAGTACTTCAAATGTATGCTTAAGGTTACAGTAATGGGTATTACCTGAAGCGCGAGTATTACGGTTGAATTATATAAGGGGAGAAATGCAACGGACTATTTCACCATAACACTGTTTATAAAATTGGGGAAATATAATGAAAGATAAGAAACATTGGGGCTGTGCCTTAGGGATTTCAATGTTTTTGTTCTACTTCTATCACCTATCATTTTAAGGTCTTTTTTGGATTCTAGCGAAGAGATTCAAGTGCCAGAATTTGGAATTTGGACTCAATATTTGGATGAATGTAGGCCTTATAGATCACTGCCAGATCAGAAGGGCTGAACAATTTTTTGTAACCTCGAATGAAACCTAAGCACTTAGCAACAACTTAGCTATCGTTATAAAAATTTAATGAGCTTATCAAACGCTGCCTTTCGAAATCCACATCTGAAGAACAAGCAAATATATCTGGAAACGAACATGAGAAGCTGAGAGTACTGTCGTCAACAAAACAATTTAATGGATTTGAAGTTTCAGACCAAAGATCATTGATGAATATAAGAAATAGAGTTGGATACAAAATGGAGCCCTGTGGCACACCAGCATTTATTTTATGAATTTCAGACTTAAAAACATCCAACACAATTTGCACTGAGCGGTTCGAAAGGAAGTTTCTAATGCAATGAAGAAGAAATTCATCAATAACAAATGCACGCATTTTCGTTAAGAGAGCATGATGCCAAACTCTGTCAAATGCTTTTGAAATATCAACGGCAATAATCTTACTTTCACCAAAACGATGTAAAAATTTTTTCTACTGTTATGTGAGATAAACCATCATATCAAACGTGGACCTATTGCTGCGAAAGCCATACTGCCGGTCATTGAGAAGTTTATGTTCTTCAAGTCATTTCTTGAGCTGATCATTTATCAGCAATTTCGAGATCTTTTAACTAGAAAGTGTAAGTTGTAAAAAAGTCAAAAGTAAAATTATTTAATTGCAAAATTGATAAAACTACTACAGATAACTAGATCAAAAAATTCAACAAAGTCGGTTTAACCACTTAAAAGACATACGGGAATAACCAAAAAATAAGGCAAATTTACAAAAAAAATTAAAATCCTATATCCTTGTGTTATTCTAATCCCTATATCCATTATTCTAGTTTTTTGACAGAAACCAGAAACGCTGTGTTTTTTTATGTCTGTATATACGGAGTTTAATCAAAATTGAGCCTGTGAATGTTGTGTTATTTGACAGAAAGTAAGGATGCCAAAATTCAACCTGCTAATATGAATAAGGTGGTATTTAACATTAGTCGTGAGAGCAATTCGGCCTAACTTCGCCAATACGAACAACAATTAAACTATCTACATTTTTTTTGAACAATTTTTTTGAAAATCAAATAATAAAATACAAGATTGGGTAGCATAAGCTTGGTCTAATGTGCAAGAGAATTTTAAAAAAAAAGTCTGTGCCATTAGCAAATTAAATTAACCAAATAGGAAATTAATTAAACCTAAACACAAATAGATTAAACTCATGCACAAATAGATTTAACCCTAACGCAAATCAATTTAAATTATTACCAAAACAATTCGAATTTACTAATAGTTAAAATAGATTTGCTAATAGTTTTCTAATAAGCAAACACGTCATGCACTTTACTTTTTATGAATTCCCAATTGTTTCAAAGTATTGATAGTTACTTGCATTTGACTGAAAGGTGCAAGATATAATTGACTATAAATTATTGTTGTTTTACTTCATCATCATCATCGGCTCGACAACCAAGTTCCGGTCCTGGCCTCTTTCAACAAGTCTCTCCACCTATCCCGACGCCATCCAGACTTCGGGCGTCCTGGCCTCTCCAGCGCAAGCATTGTCTACCACGCTGTTGTCTACCATAGAATGTAACACAAAGAACTTTCCGGCAGGTTCCTCTTCGCTCATGCGAGCTAGGTGCCCTGCCCACCGGAGTCTACCGAGCTTAATTTTTGCCACGATATCTGCTTCAAGGTAGATTGCATACAGTTCATGATTGTACCGTCTTCGGAATCGTTCTTCCTCACATATGGGGCCAACAATTCTCCTTAAGACTTTTCTCTCGAACGCAGCTAGGAGGTCGGAGTGCCTTTTACTAAGCACCCAGGTCTAGGATCCATATGTGAGTACTGGCAGGACCATGGTCCTGTACAGCAGCAGTTTTGAAGTTATGGTGAGATTTTTGGATTTGAAGAGCTTTGACAGACTATAGAAGGCTCTGTTGGATTTGAGAAGCCGCCCGCGTATTTCTTCTTCTATATTGTTATCGGCTGCTACTATTGACCCAAGGTATTTAAAGGATTGCACCACTTCAAATTCGTGCTCCGCAACCTTGATTGTTTGACCAACTGTTCCTCTCGCATTCGACGCCACCATGTACTTTGTTTTACCTTCACTAATGTGCAGCCCCAGATTTAGTGCCGCCTGCTCAATCTGGATGAAGGAATCGTGTACAGCTTGTTCGGTTCTTCCGATGATGTCAATGTCGTCTGCGTAAGGTAGTAACTGGCTGGACCTGTTGACGATGGTCCCTCTTGTTGCCGTGCCAGAGTCACGGATTACTTTCTCCAACACTAGGTTGAAGAGGAGGCAGGCCAAACCGTCCCCTTGTCGGAGTCCATTAAAGATGTTGCTTGGTCTGGACAGCAATCCGGCTATTTTTACTTGGCTTGTTACGTTGATCATGGTCAACCTACATAGTCGTGTCAATTTATTTGGGATGCCGAATTCTCTCATGGCTTTGTAAAGTTCTACCCTGGCTATGCTATCATAGGCGGCCTTACAGTTTATAAACAGATGGTTTGTTGGGATGTTAAATTCTAGACATTTTTCCATCGCCTGCCTAAGGGTAAATATCTGATCAGTTGTTGATTTGCCTGGAATAAAACCACACTGATATTGTCCGATGACGGTTTTAGCGTATGGGGTTATCCGGTCTTGTAGGATAGAGGAGAGTATCTTATAGGCGGTACTCAACAACGTGATACCTCTATAATTGCTGCACGTTGTGACATCTCCCTTCTTATGAATGGGGAATATTATGCCTTTTCACCAGTCTTCTGGCATTTCTTCCTGCTCCCATACGTGCACTATAATATCATGAATTGCTTGACGTAAAGCTGGCCCGCCGTGATGAAATAATTCGGCTGGTATGCCATCGGCTCCCGGGGCTTTGTTCTGTTCAAGCCGGCCTATAGCCTTCTCAACCTCTTTTATGCTTGGTGGCGGCAACATAGGGTTTTCTTCTTGAAGTAGTGGAGCCTCCACTTCTGCAGTGAGCTGACCATACATGTTATTCTCCCTATTCGTCTGATGGCTGACCGCCGTTGTTTTACTTCGTATTAGGTTTAAAATGATTTAGTTGAGACGTCTCATGAAACCATATTAATAAGGATATGACCTGAATGATGTAAGGGAAGTAAATGAAATAGGCTTATAGTTTAAAAAACCCATAAGTGATACTTTTACAACCGCCTTAGGAGTCATTTGTGATAAGCACTCCTTTCCTTCATAAATATATTCACCTTCTCAACTAGTTAAGCTACAATAATCCTTAAGCTTCTTAGGGTATCCAATCCTAATATTTTGTTTTGACTTAAATACTTTTTAACCTCCACAAACCATGTTGTCTGTTTTTGATGTATTTAATTTAAATCTTTTGTAGATTAAGTTACAGCCAAAAATTGTAACGTATACGCCACAGTGACCTGAATTGTCAATATTGATTTTTATCATTATTTATTGTATTTTTATAGTATTTTTTTTCGTTATTTTACAATTTTTAAATTTTATTTTTCTAGCAATTCTATTTTACAACTTTGGTTCAAATAACTTAAGACCTCGTAAGAACTACACAGTATATCCAAATTTACGTTTTTTTACGGAGTCGAGTATTTTATACTCTATATTTAAATTGCAATGAGAAAGGACTTTTAATTAAAAGTTTCCTTATATTAAAGATTTATTTAACTTGTCACTTACTTTCAGAAAGAATATGTCGGAAAAGGCCAATTCATCACTGATATTAACTTTCATTTAAGATCCATGCATGCATTTCCAAGAGACAAAGACTAATAGCTCCTCGTCGCTCATTCATGTGAAAGTTATCAAAATATTGATATTCTCAATTACATAGCTGTCATTTTTCCATAAACTAAATTGCCTGCCACATAATTCATAATCAATTATAAGCCGTTGAAATTAATAATGACAACAGAAAGAAGAAAATTACTTTCCCATTTCTTTTCTTTATTGAAATGTGTTTAAAAGAAAATTATACAACCACCACCTTCAACTTTTCATCTCTTACAAAATCAACAAAAAAAATATAAATTAACAAAAAAAAAAAAAAAACAAAACAAAAAACATACATATGTATGTAAGTTAATTAAAAAAAGCCATTCATTATCATCCGAGCATTACATGGCTTTGCCTGGTAATTAACTTGTAATTAAATACAATCCCCCTTTGGCTTCGGAGAGATTTTCAAAAGATAGGTCAGTACTGGAGGAGATACGTTCGTCGTAACATTTTAGACTTTTTGGTAAAAAAAAAAACAAAACAAGAAACACACGCAATTATTAAATGTATTTGTTTTTCCCAAATTAACAACAAATAAAATAAATTCATTTCACTCACAAGAAAATGAGATTGGGTGGCAAATATTTGAAAAATTAAAAATATCTCCAACTTTTTGTAGAAAAATAATATATTTAGGTCTTAATCCCTCACTGCCAGTTGCAGTGCCTGACAGAAGATGTCAGAATTTCCATTTGTCATCTTGCTTATCCACATCCGCATAACACATCACTTTACAAAGTGCCTCTTCTCTTCACTTTTTGACAACGTCAAACGGGCGACTCTGTGTACACATCACGCATGGGTGTATTTCAGTGAAAAATCTCACAACAATTTGATATAAAATAGAAATATTAAAAAAGAGCATCAAAAAATATTTTAAGATGAATAACTTGTAAACGATAACTTTAACAGAAAAAGCTTTCATGTTAAAAGTTTAAGCTTTAGCATTTTGTATAAAAATATGTACATATTTCAACAATTAAATTCAATTGAAGAATTTTTCATATGAGCGATAGGTTTTGACAGCCTGTGGCGGCCATGTTGTTTTGGTGACATCTGTCAAATATATTGTTTATTATAAGCTACACAATTGAACAGCATGTCAAAATGATAAAACTTTATTATTAAAATGAGTGTTCATTGCACCCAATTTACGGTAGACGTGGTGTTCCTTTACAATCCACTCTTGAATGTTTGGTGGCCAAATTTGAGACGACCCTTTTCGGTAATCAATCAGCCAACATTCGTACGTCAAAGGAACATAAGATGAGAGTCTACAGCAAAACCCGAGGCCTTCGATTGTAGCATTTTTGGAGGAATGGCTGTGTTAACAACCAAAATTGCCATATATGGGACGACATTAAGCCAAACGTGGTTCACGAGGTGACAATGCATCCTCAAAAATTTACCATTTGGTATGGATTTAGGTTCGCACTATTCCGAAAACGACGTTGGCGAGGCGGTCACCGTCAATGACGAGTTTTACAGAACAATCATAACAAATTTCTTATGACCCGAATTGAACCATATGGACTAAGACGACATGTGGTTCCAGTGCCACATAGCGGACACCTCGTTTGACATTCTGTATGCACTATTTGCGGTTAAGGTTATCTCTAGAAGCAACGTAAATTTGCGACCAAGGTCTTGCGATTTGACCCCGATAGACTTTTTCTTGTGAGGTTTCCTGAAGTCTCAAGTCTATTATGCGAATAAACCGCAATCGACCGATGCCCTTAAGGTGAAATTAACGCACGCCATAGCTTCAGCTGAATCTATGCGGAAGAGTCATTGAAAATTGGACCACTCAGATGCGTGCCACCGTAAGAAGCCGAGGCGATCATTTGAGCAGTGTCATATTTCGTACATAATGGTCTTCGAATTGTGTTAAAACCTTTCAAACAGCTTGTTTTATTTCATTTCAACACCTACCCACCGACCTTATAAAGAATTAAACATTTTCATCAACATTTTCCCTCAAATTTATGAGTTTATTTGAATTCGATATTAAAAGAAGCGATTACCGTCTAATGAAATTGTTCATGCTCCATTGCACCAATAGAGTACACTGTTTTTTTTTTTTTCATACACCGGTCGTGCACAAGCACAGGCAGAATATAAGTAATAATTTGCAATTCCAAACGCCATAAATCAATCGACTACTCACTCAATTCGATCCACTCTCATGGCTTAGTTGAAATTTATGTAGATATTGATATCGATATTTCCCGCTTGGATCGATAACGAATATGTGAGTATATCGCTTACACCATCACCTTCGAGATGATAGTATTCGTAAGCTCTGCAGTAGACCAAACAGTTTTGTGGCTTTTGATAGGAAATAATTTATGATGAAACGCGTTAACAATTAGATTAATAAGCTATTTTCTGTCTATTCAGGTTTAGATGCGGGAAATGGGTGTATCTGGCATTTGATAGGATATACTCTGTTAATGGAAGTTAATTGTGTGACTTAAAAGGCTTTAAATTCTTATTTCCTTCCGATAAAAGGAGGAGACCGTAGTTATCTGGAAGTGATGGTTTGTGTGAAGAGTATTTTTATTATTGATGATTGATCCGGTCGTTGTGGAAAACGGAAACTGTTTTTATCTTAAAAGAGTCGTAAGTGGTGTAACGGTATTATAATATGGTATCAGTTTCTCACTGTTAAATAGTTGCATTAAGAAGATACAGATTTAGGGACTGAATTACGGCTTAAATTTGAGACTGAGTTACTATGAGGATTCACATGCCATCATATTATCCGATAAAATAAGCGAACAGCGGAAATATTAACCTATGTCGAACAATATTATGCCTTGTCCAACCCAGCACTTACGCATTCAGAGTTCGAACTTATTTGTCGACGAATTTTCCATTTCTATGAATATCACTAAAAAATGTGAAACTAATTGCGACACGATTATTGCTTCAATTTTCCAAAACCCTCTTTCTCTAGAGATTTTTGAATCAATTAGGAAGAACTCTTTCAACATTCCTATTCATAAAAAGTGTTGTAAATAAGATGTTTCTAATAATAGGCCAATCGCCAAATTATCGTGCATTCCAAAACTAATTATTGTTTACTTTCATTCCAAACCAATATTTTCTGCCAAACAACACCGGTTTCTTTCAGGTAAATAAATCTAGGACCAACAATTTAACAGGAATTGTTAAATTCAATTTAATAAAAAAAAATTGTTGTTCATGTTAAGACACGGACCTTAAGGCCTTTGATAAAATTTTACACAAACTTATGTCATTCAATCTAAAAGTTCTTGGATTTCTTCATGGTTTCATTTAATGGATGGAATCATACTTATTGGAAAGTCTTCAATAACAGATTCGTTTATTGTTTATTGGAAAGTCTGGCGTCCCGCACGGTAGCCATCTGGGACCGATTATTTTCATCCTGACTATTAACTGACGACGAATATATGATTGAAAGTTCGAAACTATCTAAATATGCGGATGATATGAACATTTTTAAAGTGATTTCTTCAAGGACCGATACTTAGTCTTTGCAGAAGGATTTAAATAATTTTTCTTTTGCTGCCAAACGAACAATTCGAAACTTAATGCTGCCAATTGCCAGACAATTTTCGTCAAAATCTTAGCCTACCATCCCGGGACTATTACTTAATGAAAACATTGTTTCCAGAATAAACACCATTCGGGAACTATGAGCTCTGCTATAGTAAGCTCAACTTCATATATCATGATGACAACATTGTGGCTAGGGCTAATTCAGCTTTTGGTATTGTCAAGTCAAATTGGTGAAAGGAGTTAACAGAACCATTCATTACGAAATTTCTACATGCAAGCTTTCAACGACATCTGCTCGAATAAGCTAGTCAAAAATGGTCGTCTTATGATATTGTTCATATTAAGAGAATTGAAGCAATTCACCGTCGATAACTCCGTCTTGCCCTCAAGAAACTTTCTTCAATTAACAATTACAACTTGCCTCCATATCAAGATCGGTTGCAGATCATTAGCTTACAATCACTAAAATAACGGAGTGAAGGAATTGATTTTATTTTTGAACATTAAATATTTCTTGGTGTAACTGATTGTCATTACCTCCTTAAAGTCTACCAGAGCGAGCCAACATCCTTGCAACAGAGAAGTAGGTAACGAACCAATTCTTTCTTTTCTTCGTCCATTTTTTGTAAAAAAACGTTTTAATAATACTTCAAGTCCCGTTGCGTATGTTCAATCTATTTAAAGATATCAAACAGTTAGATAACTTCAGCTTGAATGTTGGCTAAATCAACAAACAAGGATAGCTATCTATGGTTTTTTATCTATATAACATCTTTTTTCAAGTCGAGACCAACCACCTTTTCATCGAATTCAAAGCCAAATATGATAGCATTAGTTGCCAGGAGCTTCTATTGGCGATGTCGGAACCCGGGATCCCGAAAAAACTGATCCAGCTATGCTGCATGATGTTGCAAAATACGCTGTGAAACATGCAAATGAGTAGCAGCTCGTCCGAGCTATTCCAGACATGTACAGGGTTCAGACAAGGAGATGCGTTACCATGTGATTTCTTCAACCTAGACCTGGAGCAGATAGTACGCACGAATGGTGTTAACTGGCAGGCACTATCTTCAACAGGTCTTCCCAACTGCTTGGCTATGTGGACGACATCGACATCATCGGTCGCTTTAAGCGAGCTGTGCTAGAAGCGTTCACAGCTATTGATGAACAGGCGAAACGCGTTAGTCTTGAAGTAAATGAGGACAAAACAAAAGCTGTCATTGGCCTAGGACAAAAGGTCACTGTTGGTAGCTGTAATTTCGAGGTAGTCAAGGAGTTCACCTACTTCGGAAAAAACATCAATCCCACGAACGACACCTTAGTGGAAACCCGACGAAGAATTACCCAAGATAATGGGTTCAAAACTCCTTTCTCGAAAGACTAAGTGCACGCTATACAAAACCCTAATTTTACCAGTCCTACTCTACGACGCCAAGTGCTGGACGATAAGTAAAAAAGGGGAATTGATACTGGGCACCTTCGAGAAAAAAATTTTTCGGCGGATATTTGGTAATATATGCGATGAAGGCGAATCCCAGCCCCTAGGTTCGAGACGACACGAGGATGACCGAACCTCCGCTACAGGGACCAGACGGGTATACAGAAGCAAGTGCGCTTAGTCTCGACGACTGGAGGGAGCTCGCAGAGACCCTCCATGGATCGGGAGCCGGATAAGTAAGTAGTAACATCTTTTTTCAGCAAAATTTTAAAATTTACATGTAATGGATGATTTTTTTTTGGTATTTTCTTTTTGGCAACACTGGTTTTGACAGCTCGCGCACGTTTCGTGTTTTGTGTCACTGTCAAACATCTTCAGTTTAGTCTATAATTTAACCATGAATCGTCTTACAAACGAAAAACGCTTGCAAACTATTGAATTTTATTATCAAAATGCGTGCTTTGTTAAGAAAGTTCATCACGCATTTCTTCCCTTTTATGGTCAGTTTAATCGACCTACTGAGGTGACTTGTTCGGCCTATTGTGACTAAATTTCACACCCATTTTACATTGTTGGGCATTAAACCACCAACACGCCTACTTAAAGTGCGAACTGAGGAAAATATCGCATCTGTATCGGCCAGTGTTAGTGATGACCGTGAATTATCGATTCGGAGCCGTTCGCAGCAATTGGGCCTACGTGGAAAATTTTGCGGAAGGATTTAGGTGTGAAGACTTTCAAAATACAGCTGGTGCAAGAATTGAAGCCGAACGACTACCACAACGCCGAATTTTTTGTGAATGGGCTCTTGAAAAGTTGGCCGAAGATCTACTTCTTTGTCGAAAAATTGTGTTCAGCGACGAAGCTCATTTCTGGTTGGATGGATACATGCGATGATAACAAACTTTTTTTTTGCGCAAAATGGAAGAGCTTGACTTGGATGACATGTGGTTTCAACAAGACGGTGCCACATGCCACATGCCAATTGAGAGGCGAGTTCGGTGAACAGTTTATTTCACGTTTGGGGCCGGTCATTTGGCCGCCTAGATCTTGAGATTTAACGCCTCTAGACTATTTTTTGTAGGGTTATGTTAAGGCTCATGTCTATAGCGACGCTTGTCGCTTGACGCACTGGAAGCCAACCTTGAAGTATTTATTCATGTGATATCGGCCGAATTGTAAGAAAGAGTATCCCAAAATAGGTCTAAGCGAATGGATCATTTGAGGCGCAACGCGACCAACATTTGAATGAAATAATCTTCAAACATTAAATTATATCGACCGTACTATCAATTCAAATAAAGATTTAATGCAAAATTTTCCTGGCACACGACTGTGCGTCTTTTACTGTAGGTGTGAACTTTTTCCAGCTAAAAAAACTCAAAGTAAGTAAATTTTTATTTTGAAATTATTCCACCCATAAAACCCTATTACCATAAAACTAACCTAACCTAAGAATCTATTTAACCCAATTCCATTAAATTACTCACAGACTAAATTTATGTCAAAAAATATTATAATTGCGCACTTTAGGCTTTGGCTATAGCCATGGTACCTATCTCATTCCACTTCACAAATAAATCTTAAAAAATAGCTTTCTTTTCAAACGAAGGTAGGTATGTTTGATTTTATTGTAATCATTAAGTAAACGAACCCAAAAGACCTAGTTTTGAAAAAATACATGAATTAGAAATTTATAGTTCATGCTTTTTTCACCAACTTGCTTCACACTTATTTTTCGGAAGAAGCAAATCCCATTTCACTAATTTTTGGAACAAGATTCTAATCTCAAGCTCAAATAAAATTAATTTCGCTGTGTTTGTTTAGTGTTGTTTATTTTTTTTATTTTTGTGAAGGTACATAACTGCGTGACCATTAACAATAGTCTTTTATTTGCTCACTTTTTTCTTGACACTGATACTACCCGCATAAAAAGGGGCAACAGAAAAAAAATATTAAATTAATTGAAAAGGTAAAGTTTAGGAAGGCATGTTTACATAAATTTCTCTTCCCACGAAGAATGTTATTTAGCCTAATCACTTCAAACAAATGCCACTTGAAATCTACGATGATAACTTTAGGCAAATTTGAAGAAGATAATTTCATTTCATCTTGCTAGATACTGAGCGGGATATCTGTGCTAGGCGTCTCGATTTCTTCAAATTACTCATTAAAAGAATAAAAATTCCGTTTTCGAGGGGCTTTTTATGCGAATGTATTGTTTTCGTTGAGTTTGAACATTAACCAGCTTGTGAGGGTAAAGTCACAAGTATGAAGATAAATAACCTCGTAAGAATAAGTATTCAACTGATCATGATGGGACTACGTCACAAGCATATAATAAAATGGTAAGAGGCAATTTTATGGTTTTATTATGTTAGATTTAAAAATTCAAGAAATTAATGAAATGGTCTCAAAACCCAACAATATGACTTATAATACGAGTAATCAAGCAGATAAAAACATACAGAATTTAAAAATACATACTTATATCATTTTATAAAACTCATGAGAGAAAAAAATATTACTACGAGAAAACTTAATGCTGGAAAACTAGCAAAAAATATATCATGAGATAAATATATCATGAGAGAAAAAACTATTATGGCAGAAAACTATCATATGAGAAAACTTACTTGTACGATGCGAGAAATATAGCATGAGAAAAATACCATGCGTGAAATCTATTATGCAATAAAACTATTCTGCGGAAAAGCTATTATGTGCTTAGACTATTCTGCGAGAAAACTATTTTGCGCAAAAACTATTCTGCAAAAAAACCATTATGTGCGAAAATTATCATGCGAGAAAACTTGATGCGAGGAAAGCATCGTGTGAGAAAGCTATAATGCGAGGGAACTATTATGTCCGTTAAATATAATGCGAGAAAACTAACATGCGAATTAGCTATCATGCGAGAAAAATACGATGAAAAATATTATATTATAATTATTTAATTTATTATTTAGAAAACTAGCATGCGGAAAGTATAGCATGAGAAAAGTATAGCATGAGAAAAGTATACCATGAGTATATATCATGCGGGAAAACTTTCATGCGAGAAAAATTTCATGCGAGAAAACTATGATGCGGGTATTATATCATGCGAGAATTATGTCTTGCGAGGAAACTATTATGCGATAAAATTATCACGCGGGAAAACTATCGTGCGAGAAAATTATTATCCGAGAAAACTATTATGCGAGAAAAAAGAAATTAAAAAAAAATAATGTTCAAAAAATTGAATTAAAAATTCTCGAGTAATGAAAATGTCAATCGAATTGAAAAGCGAAATAAGACTGCTAATGTCAAAATGAGCCGTCTTTTTGCTAATTTGAAATTTGATCAAAAGCCGCTTATTACGATATGCGGTTTTTTTATAATCATGATGTTAGAAAAAAAGAGGGTCAACGCTTCGCTATAAAAAAAAGTTTTAGTCGGGGTTAAAAGAAAAGATTTAAATACGATATGACGGTATAGGCACTTCTATGAATATGAGTTGCCGCAAATCACTTCGTGGAAATTTAAGGATTCTCAACTAAACTTAATGAGCAAATAAAATAAAACAAACTATGTGTGAGATATCATTGAATTTTTGTATTTATTTCGTAGGCCCATGTATGCCACTATGTATTTCCTATACAAAAACATCATGCAAATATCTGCCGTTTTTCTGTTTTTTGCCGGTTGGTACACATACCAAATTTCCAATTTTCCATAACTCTGGCGCATAAATCAAGCTTAATTTGACCAATTCCATTGATTATGTTGGCTTGCAGGGCACTAGTTTTATGTGGTTTATAGGCATACCCCTGACATAAGAAAATTTTACAAGAAGAAGTCCAACGGGGACAAATCGCAAGATTTCCGCGGCCAATTCACATCGCCTAAGCGTGAAATAACCTTGTTAGAAAATCGTTCGTGCAAAAGATGTCCATATCATCCAATTTGACCGATAGTTCTCGCCATTGTAGGTAATAGCCTGGACAACGTCTTTCTCAGAAAGTATGAACCCATGAAGCCGCCACCCCAATCAACATCAAAAAGTGACTTTCTCTAGGTGCATTTGAGGAATATATTCCTCCAGAAATGGGCCTTCCTGCTGAATATGATTTTTCGGCCGAAATCAGGGACACTTCATGCTACTCAAGAGCCAAGTTAGCTATCACATGTCATTGTCTTATAATTTTGCACATATTATTGAACGATATTACTCTCCATATTGACAGACTACATAAATGACAGTCAATTTGACAGATGTCGCTTTAACAATATGGCCGCAATCACTTGTCAAATTTATTAAATCTCTATTGGAAAACCCTTTATTTTCAAAGTAGATTCCACCGAATATATGAAAGCAGTATTAATATATTTCTGAAGTTGTAAACAATGATTCAAACATAGTTTTTGATAAGCTCAAAAGTCCCTTTTAAGTGTTCATGAGCTAAAAATAAAAATTAGCAATTCCCTAGACTTTCAATACTCAATCGAAAACAAAGCACTATAGTAAGCCCCTATGAGATTAAAATTACAAACCACAAGCTCACTATCACCCTTTGCGGTGACAGTAAAAACACACAAATGAAAAGTACATGAAAACATATAGACCGCTTCGAAACAATTTGCAGTGTAATCAAAACCAATGTAATGTTTTTTTTTTCTGTGTTGATTGTTGGGGTTTTCTTTGCTTCCCTGAGGTACTTACTAACAGAAATAATAAAAAAAAATATTTTTATTTTATCGCTAATTACCGCTGCGTATTCCTACTATTTTCTTTAATTTGCTGTCTAAGCTGCTCACGCCTAATCAATCATTGTCAAACATAAACAACAACAACCCGTAACACATGTTGCCCGGCTTAAGTGCTTTTGTAAACATCAATAACCTCATGAATGAGCAAGACCAAAAGAGTATTTCCCACAGTCTATTACTTTAACCGCTGGCGCTGCTAAAGTTTTTCGTATTGTTCATATTCCGTATGATTTATGTAACAGTGCATGCCCTCAAGAAGGTGAAAAAAGATAAATGTCAAACCAATAACGGTGAGTAATGGTAACATAATGTACAAGACACAAGCGGTAACGGGGTAACCCCGTGATGTGAGAACAAACAAACGCCATGCAGCGCAGTGCAGTGCTCATATCTAATGCTTATCGCGCTTACATAACGTTTCCGATTTTTAATTGATTAATTAAATCACGGCGATAAGAAAACGTGACCAGGTGTACAATGAGGGGCTCTGTAATCTGTATGGATTTGAGAACACTGGCATTGGTGCGTACGTGGGGGGATTTAGACGAGTTCAAGTGGAAGTGCACTCGAATTGATTAAATCACCTCTTACACAATGTTATTCTTAAATTGGTTTGTTTGTGTTTTTGTTTTTTTTTGAGTTCTGAGTTTTAGAATTATGAAAAACCTAATGCCTTACAGATGCGGTGACCATAATTTTGAAACTCAAATTGTAGTTAGTTTTCTAGATTTATTTTTTTAAACATACATTTTTAATCATGCACGTACTTAAAGGATTATGACTACCCTTGAAGTATTTGACCACAGGGCGATCGCTTAGGAAAGTTGGAGAGGAGGTTAAAGGAGATAACGCTGCATATTGGTGTTGAATTGTCTTGAAATTGCGATGGTAGTGACATATTGAGGTTTATAAGACATTGCACATTCGTGAAGTGTGGCTTTAAAAACAATATCTGAACTAAACAGTACGTCCGAAGTTAATCATTCCCTGAAGCACGATTACTTATTTTTGGAGGGAATCCAACATGCTATTTCACTAGAATTATTTTTATAAATATAATTATAAAATAATGAAAGACATGAAATATAACAGTTGTGTTGGAGAGATGCAAATATTTCCATTATAGTTCTATCACCAACGAATTAAAAAACAACTTTGGATTTAAAACATACATAAACCTAAATTCTTCACAAAAAGGTAGACAAGGGTAGACATCTAGTTTAATTTATTAATATGTATGTATGTTTAAATTTGCGTTGAAATTGCTAATATGAGAGAAATTTGAGAAAATAAATTGGTCGTCGCGAATTGCAATATGATTGCTACAAACTGTCAAACACAATTCGCGTTCCACATACCATCCACACTGCAATGAATGAATTGTTCGCGGGCGAGTAACCTCAAAATCATTCTAAGTTGTCAAACTAAACGCCATTCGGGACGAATAAAAAAAAATGTCAAAATGAGCGAATATTCGTTCATTCGTCGGTCGTTCGTCGCTCACATGTGAATAGTCCTTTAAAGCTCTGTTTTGGATTCTTTATAGAAACTGTGAACTGTGAAAGTGTGATGGAGGAGCACCTGCTCCTGAGACTATCGGATTGGAAGTTGACACAGATGAACATTTATGAATATGAGAAACTGCAGCAATGGAAACTTCTATAAATATACTGGTTATTCATATATAATGTATTTCGCTTACTACAGAATTGGAAATTGAACTATTCTTTTTTGGATTGACAGTCATCTGTCAGATTAAATAAAAGAAAGCCCTTATATTTTTTTACTTTCTTTTGCAGTCGAAATCGCCTCCTTTTGCATAACTATATCACAAATGTGATATTTTCAAGTAAAAAATCTCATAAAAGTAGTGAAAGAAAACTAGAATTGATATGAATTGACTATTAGTTTTCTTATCAAAGCGGGTAAGAAATTAATTGTTGCTTCCTTTTTATAATTTAAGCAAACATTTAAATGTCTATTTAATTCAATTGAACCGCTGAGAAGAAAAAGGAAAACATTCCACAAAAATGGGAAATTGAAGTAATGATGCAAAAGCGTAGCTATTTTTATAGCGCACATTATAAGCCTAAAAACAAAAAAATTCCATGTAAACCTACTTTTTAAATGCGATTATAAAATATCATTGAGTGGAAAAAGGAAGAGATTCCAGGAATATTTTTCTTTCTTTTTGGGATGCCGTTTTTTGATTTTTTGCCTTTCTCATCAACGGCTTTAACGATTTTAACCAAAAATTTTTAGCAGAAGGCCCCTTAAGTTTAAAATAATATTGTATACAAAAATATTCGAAAATATTTGTTTTGAAATTTAAAAAAAATTCCAAGTTTTTTTTGAAAAACCAATATCTTTAAAACGTGTGAACGATTATTTTTTGAAACTATTTCTAAAATCTATACCACTAAAACTTAAAATTTGGAATCCCAAATTTTGTTCTCGAAAAATTTTAAGGAAATTTGTTACATAAAAAATTACTTTAATATTAAAAGGATTAATCAGACGGCAATTCCATATATTTGAACATTTTTATCTCATTAAATCCATGTTTTATATTTATAAAATGTATTTTAAATTCCAAAGTACTTTAACATAAAAGCAAGTTCGTGCGATCCAGCCGTGCATTTTATTTCTGTTTATTTTTATTCCCTTGAATTATTATTAAAATATTGTTTTAGTTTTCATTTTGCAGAATTATTTAATATTAAATAAATAAAATGTTTTGAACCCATTATTTATATTATTTGAATAAAAAAACTTAATTTAAAATAATTTATTTGATTTTTTTTTCAATTAGTGGAAAAAGGAAAACATTCCACTCACTTTAACAGGAATTATTAAGCCAGAGCTTAAAGTTTTTAATTTCAATTGTTTGGTATGTTACTCTTCTTTACTAGCTTTACATTTGTCCTCCAGAATGTTTTGAAGAACAACTTCCAGTTTCACAAATAAACAGTTTTCTTCGATTTTCCAAAAACTATGATTAGTGGAATGTTTTCCTTTTTCTTCTCAGCAGTTCAATTCATGATGCGAATAAGGTTCAATCTGATTTAAACCTAATAATAAATTGTAATTGTAATTGTCTTTATTTTCAACAAAGTTTTAGAAATTCATACATTTTCTTTATGAACCCTTTACATTTATGTCATGACCTTACGATAATGACCTTAAGGGTAGTTTTATTAAATAACTTTATATATTTATAAAGTTTACATTTTGTTTGCAAAATTTTATGTATGCAATTTTAATAGATTTGTAATATTAACAAATAATTTGAACATAATCACTAATATGTTTGTGATTTTGTCGCCATGTTGTATTTTTAAATATTAAATTTAAGTGAAATAAATAAGTTTTTAGTTTAGTTAAAGCAATTTAAAATAATTTTTATTTTCAAATTTTAGCAACATTTATTAAATAAATAGAGAAAGCGACGCGTTTCGGAATTTATTCCATCATCCTAATGATGCATGATGGAATGAATGAAAATAAAAAATATTTAAAACTGCTTTAACTAAACTAAAAATTTATTTATTTTACTTAAATTTAATAATAATTACTAATCTCAATAAAACAAATTATTTTTTAAATAAATAATTAAATTAAAGTTGATTTCTGTAAGTGATGGCTTTTATATATCTGACCAGTTTATCCCAATAACCAATACTTTCATCGTTCAGCGTAAATATGATCTCATGTTCAAATTCGAGTTATCGAGTTCTTTTAGTACGAGACATCTGCCCAAAAAGTGCCGTATATCTTTTTCTTCTCTCATATTGCAGCGACTACATGCGTTACGGGCAAATCTGCTTCCATTCAGGTAAATCTTGCCTTGAACATCCATATCAATTAACCAAGATCTAACAAACATGAGTGAAATAGTTCCGACCTCGTGTATAGTTCAACAATCTATAGATGCGTCTCCTGCTTCTAGTTGCTCCTAGAAAGTTCCTTAAAAAATACCTCTAAAACTTATGCACTTCATCAGTAGCCAAAGTTGAGAACTATTTGTTTGAATTGCTCTGCACACTGCCTGAAAAAGTTTCCACCTTGATTCCAGCTTTATGTGTTTTTTTTTTGTTAAAAACATTGCCAGTGACATTTTTCCTACTCTTCGCAGAATTGTTTCGAGTTTCAACATGTTTTAATTCAAATTTGTTCTCTTTGAAATGTCCACCTTTCTTGGTTAGATATTCTGCCTCCATTCCGAAATACCATTATCTCTGATTTCGACATATTTACCTCCAAATTCTATTTTTCTATGAATTCTCCAGGTCGACTTATCATTTGTTGCATAACTCTGATGTCTTCTACCAGAATAACCATATTATCGGCGTATAGTAGCAACCTTATCTGTACATTTTCTATTTGGAGACCTTCTTTCAGAAAATCTTGCAAATTATTTATTGTTTTAGGGTTTCGAAATCCCATGGGCGTACAATATTAAGAAAAAGCCTAGAATTATAACTCTTCAAAGGTTTTTTTTTTTAAATAAAGCAATAACATTAGGGATATGAATAATGAATAAAATAAACAGCAAAGGGTCAAATTGGTTTCCCTGTGGTACACCAGAATTAAATTTAAATTGACGTAAGCTCTTATTTTTGAAGATGAGTTCCTAATATTCAATATTCCAATATTCATGAATTAACTTGTCAAAAACTTTACTAAAGCCTATAATGCTTAAAAATGTATTTTTTTTCTTTATAAAACCATGTTAATACCAGAAGAACAAATAATAGAAAGCATATTGCATACAGGAGATTCGAACAGTTAAGGAATAGCAGATAGTTTTGCAATAGGACGATAGATTTTTATTAAAGCCTTAGGGTCTTTTTACATGGATTAAAGATTAAAATGGTATTTACTTTATTTACTTTTTCGGAGATCTAATTGCAATAAAACTATTTTAGCATTTTAGTTTTAGATTAAAGTCCATAAAAACAAGGCTTGATTTAGAAAATGAATTCTGTTTTACAGTTAGAAAGATGGATAAACTGGTCGCACTTTACCTCCTCGACTTACCAAAAATGAAAATAGGAAAATAGATTTCCGTAAGCGATTGATAATGCATACCTACATATATGAAAATTACAAGAGTTCTCTTACTTCCATTGGAACTTTAGATCTGCTTTTGATCTCTAAACATTAGAGCTGATTTTTACTTGACACTTATAGGTACTATAAGGGAAGTTATGCATTCGGAATAAAAATCGAACTCGAGATTTTGATCAAAGTTGACATTACGATGATAGCGAAGACTAAAAAAGTGGGTCTCGCTATTCTGGCTGTCTGTCCGCTCGATTGCAGCTAAACTGCTCGGCCGATTTTCTTCAAACTTGGTAGATATGGGTTTTAATTTTTTCCCCCCGGATGTTTTTTGATTTGATTTTTTAAGACCAAAAATAACGGTACCTGCAATACGAAATTTTTTCGAAATTTTATAAACATTTGTTTTTTCTCAAAAACTGTTCCACAGATTTTAAAAATAAAAATACAAAAAATTTTCATTAAATTAAACCTAGGTATTGGTTGAAAAAAAATTTCCGAAAAATGGTTATTGAGGGTACCCCCCATGGAAGCATTTTTTGATTTTCTCAAAAACGGTACATCCGATTTTGATATTTTTTTTTGCTAAGGCTCGCCAAAAATCTAAATAGAGTTGTGTATTCAAATTTTCAAAACAGTTTTTTTTTTGGATTAAAAAAAAAACTTCAAAATTTTTTTTTCAAAACTCAATATTTCGAAAACCCCATGCTAGATATTTTTTAAACTTGATAAATAAAAGTTTCTCAATATAATCTACAAGATATGATAAAAAAAAGTTTTATTTTACCCATACAAATGTTAAAAATTTAAGAAAAGTGGTTTTCAAAAATCGTATTTTTCTCGAAAACGGCGCCTAGAATTTTGATTTTTTTTTCCTTCAATTAATTTGTATAATCTTTAGTTTAATAAAAAAATTTGAAATTAAGATATTGCAGCTTGTACTTACCATAGAACCATTTTTTCGAATTTTGAATTTCTCATTATCCACATAACGAATCTTAATGAAATTTTTTATAGAGAAACTTTCAAAAAGTCTAAAAGACATTGCATTTCAAAACTTTAAAACAAATATTTTTTGAATTTAAAAAAAAAAATTAATTTTTTCATTTTTTGAAAATTCGATATCTCAGAAACGGCTTAATATTTTTTTTTATAAATTTAATTTTTATTCGAACAATAATAAAAACTTTAAATTGGCGTACCAAAATTTTTTCTTAAAAATCTTTTAAAAATTTAGTAGATATCCATATAAAAGCTTTTTTTTAAGAAACCACTAAAACGACTTAAAATTTTTGTTCTTGCATAAATTCATATTTGCATAGCATTCTGTTTTTGTCTCTTACTACTAAAAAATTTAAGAAATTAATTTTATCCTTATGAACAGTTTTGCATTTTATTTTTTTTATTAATTAAGCACTATTTTCCTATAAGAAACTGATAACATATTTTCTCTTGGAAAACCCTAATTGCTTTGAAGGGATCAGAAAGATCTACCAGCGCGTCTCAAATTGTCACGATATTTATTTTGATAGTGGACTTGACACATGGAATGGGTAGATAAAGTTTATTTATACCTTCACATTTATAGTGAGTTGTCTCATTCTTCATTAACAATATTTATCTTTCGTCACCAAGAAAATTTCGTCATAAAAGAAAAAAATCTTAGGGCAAACCTAGAGATAATTTTGTATTAGTTTAAGAAAAAATAAAATTTAATCTTTTTTTTTTGAAGGAACAGCAACACAACAATCAAATAAATTCTTATTTTCTGTTTTATCATACCTTAGGAATTTGTGTCAAAAAAAAGGTAATATAAAAACTATGTGGAAACATTTTTTAAAGATTCTAAGTTGTGATAAGGTCTGTGAGACAAGGTTAATATTGTTGGAGTGTTTCTAGGTTGTAACTTATCAAATTTAAGATCAAATAATCATGTACTTATTTTCTAAACATTTCAAAAATGTGAATTGCTTTAATTAGCTTTATATTGTGTTGTTGTCATTCGGAGGATGAACGCAAAGATTTCTCGGGTTGGAGAAATAGTGTCCATCCGCCTAACATGACCCACCCACCGCAGTCGCAGTCGCACCTTTGACAAGTTCTATGCCTCTGAACCATACCTTCTGACCGGGATGATTATTGTCATATAAGGGACAGTTGCGACTAAGCTGCCTTGGTAGCCCAAAAAAGCAGCTATTGACAAGGGTTATTCTTCGTTTGATCACCTCACTGATATCGTTATCGGAGTTCATAGCGGAGATATGAATGATGGTGACTTTCCGTTCAAGACGTATGTGGGAGTTTTGTTATTGGACGTTAAACTCATTTCTTGATGAGGTCTTCTAGTGCAGCTCATACGATCTTCTTGTTTGATGATCGGGCCAGAAATTCTTTCGTAACTTAGCTAAGCCAAAAAGCCATTGAGTTTAATTCTAAATAATAATTTGTTTGTCCCTTTTTTCTACTCGCTTATACTGAATTTTACGTTCATACAGAATCATAGGTATCGAGTGATCATAAGAAATATGTATAAGATTAAAGGCAGCTACGAACCTCAAATCAAGAAATGGGACAGGCGGTGGACCTGAGCAAAGAGCAAACTGTTTCGGACTACGAACAGGCGATATAAGATTTGGTTGGGATGAAAGAGGCCGTAGAAGGTGTTGATTCAACAACATTTGGACTGGACGCCTTTCCGAAAAGAAAGACAAGTAAAGAAAATTTAGAGCCATGAAACAAAATAATAATTTCTTCGCCCAAGGTTTATAGAAGGAGCAACGTTGCGAACGTTTCTTTCCACCAAGACACCCAACAATCTTAGGAAAGTTGTGTTTTGTGCTAATGCCAACGCATCTTTTCTTTTATCTGCGACCGTTTTAAATAAATATGTGTATCCATTCTGGGCATAGCTGCTCCTTAAAGACTTGTAGAACTTCGGCGAGCACTTTATTAAAACTAAGTTGAGATAGACCAACATTGTAGTCTTTTCCAACCCCCGTTTGATATTACAAAACGCTTTCTAGCTGGCTGACAGGAGCTTTCGTAAACATCCACCAAATATTTGAACGGAGCCTTAACTCTAAAATATATTTGAAACCTAAAAACCGAAATTAATTACAAAAACTATGAACTTATTCAAATTGATAAAATATAAAATACTGCAAAACAGCTGTTTCGAAAATTCAGAATTCTCATTCCCACTTCAAAGGGAAAAATTTCTTCCCGGGGAACTCAGAATATGAGTATTAAGCTCCCGAGAGAACACGTCTACCGGGCAGTTATTATTATTATTTTCCCGGGGAATATTTAGAATTGAGCTGAATATGTTTTCAAGATACAACTTTTCAAGCAAGCGGTATTTCGGGTTTTGGGTTCGGCAATAAACAACCAAGTGAGAGACAAATCCGACAAATTTATCTTTTTGACATCTTATTCATTTTTAAAAGATGGCGAAAAGTTATCACCCTCTCGAAACAAGATGCTCTACTCTTACAACTAAAGAATATCGGGTGACAACTTTTGTGCCACCTTGTATTGCTTGTGAGACTTTCAAAAGGAACTCCCACTAATGTTTTCTCTTATTTATTAATTTTCCCCTATGAATATTTTTACCACAAACTTATAAACAAAAACTAATCAAATGTGATACATGAAAAAAGAAGAAAATTAATACGACATGTTTTACCATTGTAATTGCAGTCAGTATTCAGCCATGGTCAGTGGTGGATAGTTAGTTACAAATAGCCTCATGGAAAAGTAAATGTGCATTGCACATCATTTCATCAGCAGTGCCCTTGGCACACATCTCTAAAGAAATAATAATTCACAATACAATGCACTTTTATCTCTGTCTCAATGTTTCATGACAAATAACTAATTCCAGAAATAAAATTGGATGCTTACATTTCAAACCCAGACAAATCTGCCATTTTCAAAAGAATTTGTCCTCAATAAAGAGTATAATCCTTAATTGTATCATTATTGGGTCGCAGGTACTTGCATTTATATCTAAAGATTAGTTCAGCATTTTACTTTAGATATAAATCAAATCAAATTAATAAAGAAAGTAATAATTATGGTTGGAGTTTGTAATTTTTTGTTCGCCAAAAAATACACACAAACTCTTGGATTGCTAAATTTTATGAAAACAGCAATATTAAGGAGTTGATTCCAATAGAGATCTTTTCGACTCCTACTGACTAAACTGCACCCCTAAAATGGGCATCAGTAAAGATGGACTGGGATGATGACGTCGTGACGAATGACTTCCACACAATACCTTTACTGATCGGTCAAAGATGAAGTGTGGTGTTGGTTGAGGAATCTTCTCTGTGACTTTGGATATATCTAGGTCGCTGAGGCTCCTCAACTTTGCTAGTTTTTTTTTTAAGCTGAATTACTGGCGAGGTACTCAAACTAGAACCGGCATACGGCTATTATCACAGAAAGTCAGTCAAGTAATACCGGGATGAACTTGCTGGCCTCTATATTAGCCACAATGTCACTCTTGTCTGGGTTCCGGTTCATTGCCGCATTGATGGGAATGAACGGGCGGACGAGCTGGCCAGGAAACTATTAGCCCTTGATAACTCACTTGCGGAAAGAGTTAACATTTCGCTCGCAGTTATGAAAAGCAAAATTCTCTCAGTTTTTTTTAGCGAATCAAACCGTAGGTGGAGCAGTAGAACTAGCTGCATTCTATCTTGAAAGATTTGGCCCACCTATAATAAATCCCGAACACTAAATGTGATATGTATGTCCACGCCAGACATAGCCTGGATCGTAGCTAACTGTAGCGGGCATTGGCCAACAGGAGAGAATGCAGTGAAGCTAGGCATTCCCTATAACACTCACTGTCTTTGTTGTGAGGCCCAGCGGGAAAAGTAAACAGTCCTCCATTTCCTCTGCAAATGCCCTGCTCTGGCAAAATTTAGAGCACAAGCATTAGGAAGGACATTTTTTGACGAAATTGACGAACTTTCGGAAATGAAGATTAAAGACTTGATCTTTTTCCTCAACACGAAGAAATGGTTCTAGGACGAACTTCGGTTACTTCTGTGCCGTGCCCTCTATTTGACTCCTTAGATCCCGAGCTAACAAACTGAGAGCTTTGGCGGAGGTTTACAGTCAATCGGATTGACTACTATTTCAGAACAAGGCAAAAAGCTGTCTAGCTTGGCACAGTGTAGTGTAGATGGTGTCGGATGAGTGTGGTTGTCTGGTTGAATGAGTGATTGTGTAAAACCAAACACACAATAATACAAGATCCATTTTTACTTGCGACTTATAGGTACTATAAGGCAAGTTATGCATTCGGAAAAAAAAGCGAACTCGAGATTTTGATCAAAGTTGACATTACGATGATAGCGAAGACTAAAAAAGTGGGTCTCGCAATTCTGTCTGTCTGTCTGTCTGTCCGTTCGATTGCAGCTAAACGGCTCGGCTCAGCCGATTTTCTTCAAACTTGGTAGATATGGGTTTTAATTTTCCCCCCCCGGATGTTTTTTGATTTGATTTTTTAAGACCAAAAATAACGGTACCTGCCATACGAAATTTTTTCGAAATTTTATAAATATTTTTTTCTCAAAAACTGTACCACAGATTTCATAAAATTTCTTTTAGTTAAACCTAGGTAATGGTTGAAAATTTTTTTCCAAAATATGGTTATTTTTGGTACCCCCTTGGAACCATTTTTTTTGTTTTTGATTTTCTCTAAAACGGTACTACCGATTGTGTTCATTTTTTTATGTAAAGGCTCCCCAGCAGTTTCAATATTATTGTGTATTCAAATTTTCAAAAAAAAAAAATGTTTGGATTTTTGAAAAAAATCCAAAATTTTTTTTTGAAAACTCAATATTTCGAAAACCCCATGCTCGATTTTTCAAAACTTGATAAATAAAAGTTTTTTAATATAAATTATAAGATTTAAGAAAAAAAAAATTGTTTTACCTAAAAATAACGGTACCCTCCATACAAATGTTACAAAATGGTTTTCGAAAATCGTATTTTTCTCGAAAACGGTTCCGAGAATTTTACTTAATTTTTTTTTCTTTCAAATAATTTTTAAGATCTATAATTTAATAAAACAAAATTTGAAAACAAGATATTATTGACTGTACCTACCATAGAGCGATTTTTTAAAATATTGAATTTCTCATTATCGGTATAACGGATTTTAGAGAGAAGCTTCTAAAAAGTTTAAAAAACATTGCATTTCAAAACTTTAAGAAAAATATTTTTTTTTTTTGAATTTTGAAAAAAAAGTTTTTTTTTTTTTTGAAAATTCAATATCTCGAAAACGATTCAGTATTTTTTTTGTAAATTTAATTTTTATTCAAACAATAATAAAAACCAAAATTTGTTCTTAAAAATGTTTTAAAAAATTTGAATATAAAAGCTTATTTTTTTTAAGAAACCACTACAAAGACTTATAATTTTTGTTCTTGCACAAACATATATTTGCTTGAATGCCTACTTTTACCTCCAATTATTAAAGAAGTTGTTTTAGTTATTTAAAAAATTAATTTTATGCTTGTGAACATTCATTTTTGAAATTCTTAGACTATTACATAGGAGCAAATTCGTGCAACCCAGTCGTGCATTTTATTTTTTAACTTCATCCAAACTGAATAACTCCATGAGAATTTGCAAAGTTTCTCATATCAATTCCATCCATCCACAGGTTTATACAATATATCCTATCAAAATGGCGCACTTAAGTGCTAATTGGGCCAAAAGACTTGACTGCCTGTGGTCGCCATTTCTACCTATCTTCCTTATCATTTTTTCCTAAGAGCGAAGATAAAAAGTGTTTTTCCCTGTGGCGGCCATATTGTTTAGTTGACATTTGTCAAATCTATTAGTTTACTATTCAGTCACTGATGCTAAATCACCATGGCAAGTTGCACGATTGAATAGCACGTCTAAGTGACACTCGACTCTTCAACGTTTGGTGGAGAAATTAGCGAACATTCTTACGTCAAAGGAACACAAAATTCAGTGAAAGTGTACACCAGAACCCGAGGCAGTCCATTTCTCGCCGTGCAAAAGAACTCGGCCTTTCGAAGACGTCAACTTGTTGAATTTTGCGTTGGGACTTGGGCCTACACCAGTGCAAGATCTAACTGTTCCAGGAGCTCAAAGCTCATAACCAAAGACAACTCCATTTGTTCGCTCACTGGGCTTCGGACCGTTCCGAAGAAGACCCCAATTTCGGTCGGAAAATCATCTTTAGCGACGAAGTGCATTTTTTGATGAATGGCTGTGTTAACAAGCAAAATCACTGAACGAAATCGACGACACCAAACCACACTAGGTTTACCCTGGGGCAATTTATCTTTAAAACTGTTACCGTTTAGTGTGGATTTCGGTCCGGTGGAGTCATTGGTCCGTACTTTTCGAAAACGATAATGTTGAGGTGGTCATACAAGTGGTCACCGATACGAACATAGCAACGATACAGAACGATAATAACCAATTTCTTATGGCCCAAATTGAACAATAGGGAACTATATCACATGTGTGCCACACAGCAGATACTTCGATTGACGTTCTGCATGAGGGTAAATCTATCTTTCGCAGAGGTGACGTAAATGGGCTACCAAAGTCATGTGATTTGGCAGCACTAGACTTTTTCTTGTGGGGTTTACTACAGTCGCAGGTCTATGGGAATAAACCATAAGGAACCGATAACACCACAGTTGAAAAGAACTCAAGGCATTCAGCAGAAACAATCGTTAAGAAGTGGTCCACTCGGAGCTGTGCCACCGTAAGAACCCGAAGCGTGCATTTAAACGATCGATGTCATATTCCATACATAATGGCATACATGGACTTTTCAAAGCAAAACAAAATTTTGTTATTACCTGACATATAGCCTGTTTTATTCTATTTCAACATTTACCCGCCCTTATTGAAAAACCCTTTATTATTGGTTCATGTTATTTGGATACAAATTTTCCGCCACAATTTTTTTGATTATCCAAATTTTCGAAAATTCTAAGCCAAAGTTTAGAGACAAATTGATTTGTATTTCAATTTTTTTTTTTTTACAAAATTTATAACATACCCTTTAGGAACTTTATTACAAGTAGAAAGATTGGCGTCGAAAAGTTATCTCTGTTTGCCCGCAATATACAATAAATTGCAATCCCATGACTGAGATAGGTCATTGAAGTCTATTTAAGAAATATTATGCAAAAAAATAATTTTATTTAAAACCTTTAAAGAAAGTAAAAACAGGAGTCCCTTCGAATATGGAGTTCGTTTTGAAGACTTCAAATTTATTTGTATTATTGTATTGCAACTTTCTGTCACTAGAAAATCTATATCTCATCAATCACTGCCAACGCTTTGTTATCGAAATGAAAATAATTAATTATTTTAAAAGAAATTAGCATGTCAAAAAAAACATTTCGTTGTTTCCACTATCCATCGTCGCGCCGCCATTGGCTTTCTCTTTCCGCTAGCAATGTGATGATAAATAAGTTTTGTTGTTTCTTTGGGAACTGTCAAGTGTATTCTCTCCCAGACCAAATATTAATAATTACAATCATCATTATCCAGAAGTCACTGATGTGACCGTTCCAAATATGCCAACCGTGGTCATTTGTTTTAGCGGAACAAAATGTATAATGATGACGAAATTGGTCTCCAGGCGGAAGGTACAGAGGTGATTTCATCAGAACACAAAGCTCTCAGTATTTCTTACTAGATTTCCATGGACCAAAGAACTTGACGACAGCAACGAATATGTGAGGGCATAATGTGCGCCAGGTGGTATGGAGGTAGCGACTTTAGAGCCCTTGTCTAACGAGAGTCCAAAAAGAAGCCACATACTCGTACTCCTAGACGTAATGTTGATGGTTTATTATTACGACACATAACAAAAGTTAATGAGCTGAGCACACTCTCTGTAGATTCTTCTCATTTGTTTTTGCGTCTTCCTCGGGGGGAATGAGTGTGTGATGGCCTTTAGAGTAATGTGTTGATGTGATTGCGATGAACTGATGACCGTTTTGGGCTAAGTTCGTGATGCGGTAGTTAGCATTTGATTACTACTTTATAGTAATTTGTAAATGAGCCAAATATGTGGTCGGAGTGTGTGGTGTGCTTTGTTGACCGATTTACCTTGATCCAAATGGACAAATGTAGAGTACCTAGCCATCATTATGAAGTTACAGTGATGCTTTCTTGCTCAAATAGTACCTATGTTAGCACCTAGAATCGGCAAATATTACAGTATATTTATTTTAAGTTTGAAAGAAGTAATGAATAGTTTCATTGAAGAATTATGATAATTGAATTCAAGGCAGCTGGAAAAAAAGATGTCTTGAGATTTTGATTAAATAAAGGTATTTATAAAACGACAGGTGATGATTTGGTTAGGAGTATGTACATATCAATGTTCAAATGGTAGACACGTACTCCCAATAGGACACAAGCGTCCACAGGTTTTTCTAAAAACCTACCTCTGTCTATCGACTTCTAGTCTCACCTCCTCGCGGTGAACATCGGGTGCCTAGTACCTAAAATGGAGATTGGGTCCCGATCCCAGTGGACCCCAGTTAAAGGTTGCAAAGGAGAGAAGGTTGAGAGGTGTTCCCAATAAGGAAACTCTTCTTTCATCCAGGCGGCATCGGAGGAATTCTCCAGATAGAATCAACGGTGGCGTCTACAGTTCCAGTATAAGGCTGAACTACTTAGTGAACACCTTACAGGGCTACTCTGACTCTCCAGGTTGGTGGTTGTGCCATGTCGGAGTGACTTCCCGGCCACATAAAATAATTTTAGTTGCGAAGAAAAAACAAGCCTCGGATACTAGCGGATTCACTGATGAGAAAACATGCAAACGAAATAAGGACGATGTTAGGTCTCTTAATGGATCAGGAGCAGCCAAACAATTAATGGAAGCCCTAATCTGATACAAAGCAGATATGTATAACCGACATCAAAGAAATGTGATAGGATGGACCGAGCAGACGAAAATTAAAAATTTTCGATTTCTACTATGGCGACTGCGACTCCTCATGAGAACAAAAGTACAAAGGGTGCGGAAAAGTCTTGAGTTTCAACTGTGTGCACGAGCGCCTCACGAAAATCTGCAGCAAGACCAAATTCGCCAAAATAAACCTCATTTGCGCGCATGCCCCGACAGAGGAGAAAGATGAAGACAACAAAGCCATATTCTGCAAGCTCCTGCTTATGACATTAAAATTGTCCTAAGAGAGAAACTAGGAAGAGAAGAAATCTTTGGTGACACAGTTGAAAGATTTAGCCTGTACGAAACCACCTCCGATAACGAATTCAGGCTGATTGACTTCGCCGTGGAGCGGGACGTTCTGGTAGCTAGTACGCAATTCGAACATCTTCAGAAAGGGACATGGAGATCTCCTGATCAATCAACTGTGAACCAAGTTCCAAACTTGTATGGGAGTGCGTGATAAAGCTTAATGAACTAGGCAAGAATAACACGGTCACATTTCATTGGGTACCAGGCCACGTTGGTGTCCAGGGTAACGAAGAGGCAGACTCCTTAGCAAAAATAGGTGCATCGATACCCTTTACAGAGTCCTACTGCGCAATAGGAGAAAACTCAGAACAGAAGAGGAGGCAAAAAGATCAAAAATCTGGAAAGAACTCCTTAAGCTGAGGCAGGCAAAACTTCTACTCGGGAACTATAACCGAGAGCGTTCTCTAACCAGCATCAGTTTAAGAAGGAACACCCTCAGGAAAATCACAGGAAATTGCAAGTTGAGAAGACACCTCAACATCCTTGTCCTAGTGAACAATGCGTCTTGCAGATTCATTCACGAAGAGACACCTGACCACATACTGCGAAAATGTGATGCACTCGTGCATCAAAGGCATAGGTATCTGGGCAAGCACCACATAAAAGAGAGTGAATTATCCTCCCTTAGAATACTCCAAATACTTCGATTCCTCAAAGGAACAAACTTGGAGGAAGAACTGTAATAATAAGCTAACCTCATCCAGTTCTAGATGGGGGGCACAATAGATCTTTAGGTCGCAGTGTATTTATACCCCAGTTTATTCAATTCAATTCAACTGTGAACCAGACTGATTGCGATCGACGAAAGGCACTTTTCCAGTTTAGAGGATGTATGCACTTTCCAAGGGATTAACATCGACTCGGACCACTACCTTGTTGACTTGTAGCCAAGGTTCGGCTGAGCTATAGACATCCTCACCCAAGCCAAAGCAAGGAAGTTCGAAGTTGGACGGCTACAATCGCAAGAGAAAGGTGCTTTTCCGATCGAGTCTCTAAGAACATGTTGAGAAATCCTATCCCGCAAGCTTCAAGTATTGAGAACCAGTGGACTCATTGCCAAGTAGCCATCAGAGATGCTGCCTCTGACGTGCTGGGTTTTACACGACCACTACAACGAAACCCCTGGTTTGATGATGAGTGCCGGCAAGTACATGTAGCTAAGCAAGAGGTATATAAAGCGGCACTGCACAGAAGGACCAGAGCTGTTCGCGAGCTCTAAGAGCCGAAAAGCATAGAAGAACACCAGCTTCTCAGAAAAAAAAAAAGAATTAGCAAGAGAAGCGCTCGATCGAGGAAATTGAGGGATGCCATAGCAGGAGTGAGGTTCGGAAGTTTTACAAAAAGGAAAAATAAACATCACAAGTATACAATCCCCGAGCCGAATTCTACAGGGAACATCATCAATTAGTCCATACTGAGAATATGGAAAGACTATTTCTCCAAACTTTATAACGGCGAAGAAGAAGAGAACTCCGCTGCTATAAAGATAAGCTATACCGTCCAACAAGTCCAACAAAGCCGCTGGAGCGGACGGCCTCGATGCCAAACTGTGCAAAACGACAGGTGATGATTCAGTTAGGAGTATGTAAATATCAGCTCATTCGCAAAATACGGTCGGAAAAAAGCATACCCGATGAATGAAACCTCAAAGGAGACCCTTTAAAGGGTGCAAATTATAGAGGCATCGGTCTTCTGAACATAGCATATAATATCATATCAACAACCGTATCAATTGATATAAGACTTCATAAACTTAAAACCTGGCGTACTTTTAGATCTCACTGTTTTCACGGCCGACTTGTTAGATACTCAAATTGTTTTTGTTCATATGAGAACTTGGCTCTTTTTTCATATTATATATTTGTTATGAATTCACTCCTTTTTGGAAGGATTTTAATTTGTCAGGTGAGCATTTCAAAATGCATCAGTAAATTTTAGAGAAAGTGGGTAGATGCCACACCCCCTGAATGGAAAATTCAAAATTCTTTTTTTCTTTGTACGGTGGGTACAAGACCTATCGTTTTGCGAAATTACAAGGTTCTACGTTTCTACGGTGTCTGAAAGTGCTCCATAATTTTAATGATCTCTCAGTGAGAAGTGCACTATCTCAGGAACCACTAATGCTAAAAATTGGAAATTTTGTGAGGCGCCTATATTTTATCAATTTAGCAAATTATCTGAATTGGAAGTTTCTGACTTGATTGGTACTGACTTGAAAGATGTCGAAAATCACCTGAGTGTGTTCCTGTAAAATTGGTGCAGTGCCGCGAACTTGGATGGTCACTACCAAGTTTTTATTTAGTTATTTTTTTTGGATACTTAATCATAAGGTCATATCTTATGGTATAATTTTATTCTTGTTTAGTTTAATAAATACGAAATGCGAAATTCGCAGCTAATTTTTCTTCACTTGATTTACTAATTCTTTCTCTGTGACAGCCCTGATGTCAACATCATTTTCAAGCCTCCGATGATGCCTTGTTTCGTAAATTAAAAAAAAAAACATACACATACATACATAAATTAAGATAAGAAATATATATTAAAAGCACCTAGAAAACAAAGTTGAATCACTCACTCTATTGTGTGGGTTTAACGATAATTAAAAAAAGTATATAATATACAATAAGTAATCGTTTTCATTTGCTTTGTCCGATAACAATTGTCTTATTACTGTTTCTCAAGTATGTTTTATAAGGCAAATACTTTGGAAAATAAAATAAATGCTCTTTGGATGCCGAATTTCATCATAAGACAATTTATAAGCACGTGAACATTTTTGAAAGATCAGGCGGTCTTTTTAGAATTATTTGTTATTGTTTTTCTTTTTTGTTACTAACATTGTTTTTTTTTTTGGAATTTATTTGCTAAAAATAATTTTAAAAATTAACTATATCGGCATTAATCAGGCATTGAACTATTTGGTTGAGATTATCACTTTTCCTAATCACAACATTATGGGTTTGATCTTTGACGTACATACTCGTACACACGCACACATAAACATATTTTGGAATAGAAATTGAAATAAAAAATTAACTGAATAATATTAAAATAAGGTTGCCCATTTTACTACCCTCGTTCTCCTACAAGGCAAAATATCTAGGTGTTATCCTTGACCCCAAATAAAACTGGAATCTAAACATTAAAGAAAAGGTTAAGAAACCTACACCCTGTAGCAAAAATTTAGTAGAAAAAGGGGACCCAGTAGAAGGCATATAACACAAATACGCCTTAGGATGGTTCGAAAAACTATTAGGTTGGTATCACAGGGGCTCAACTGCTGAAGCGTTTTTATGAATTCTTAACTATGTATACTTGATTCACATATTAAATACCAAGTATCTTGCAGAGCGTTAAGATTTAAGGTATCAATCACTTTGTTTACCAAACCTTATGGTAAGCAATATCACTGTTAATTTCAATAGAGATGTTTTCGACTTCCACCGACTACTTTGCCCTACAATTTGCATCAGCAAAGATAGATTATTTTCAAATTCAGAAAGGGTTATGAAGATGACGTCGTGACCGAAGACTTCGATAGAACTATCTTAGCTGATGACTCAACGATGGAGTGTGGTATTGGTTCAGAAATCTCTTCCGAGTCTCTGTATATCTTGAGGTCCTTGCAGCTACCCATTTTTGCAAAGCAATCAGGGAAGCATGCAAATTAATCAAATAATACCCAAATCAGAACTGAAATACGGTTATTACCACAGACAGTCAAGCGAGGGTTAAACCCATTTATTCGAGTATATTCTCCTCCAAATAGGTCCAGCAATGTCGGAAAGAATGAGCATGACCATTAACCTCGATGTTACTCTTATCTTAGTTTCGGGTCAAAGTAATATTGATGGAAGTGAAAGGACTTCATAGCTAGCATGCGAAAGAGTTAATAGGGCCAGCTCTCATATCCCCTTAGTGGGTTACTGGCATTAAATTATCCGCTCTGCTGTCATAAGGCAAAACAAGAGCTCTGTCCTCGGGGTACGGTGGTTGTGTCGTTTGGTAAATGGTTACCCTCAAATGGCAACAAGACCCGAAAATCATAGGACAATAATCTGAGAGTATGTACCTGGAACGTGAATAGGGGCTACTCAAAAGCTTGAATCTGTCCCCACGGAGTTCGCGTATACTTAAACCGAATAATCGGCTGATATCGGATCGGAGCCATTCGGACGTTTGTCTCGGACCTTCGTCTGTATTCTGTATACACTCCTTCCGATCTAGGACAGTGCCGGTCTGGAGTCTGACTGTGAAGCTTGTTGTTGTATTGTTGTATTCCTTTCGGAATTGATCTCTCAAATTACTCCATTTTTTCTTGATGTCTGCAACAGTCAGTTCCATCTCCGATGAAATTTCAGCCATAGTCGTTTAGCAATATTTCGGTTATCATAATTTTTAGAAAATTTGCCCCAGAGAGGTGCCCGGACAATGTCGCTTTGAGTGGTGTACGCGCTCTTTTTCCTTTCTATACGTTTGGTTCGATCGGCCGAGTTCGGCCGACAACGCCCAAAAATACTTCGGCCGATGACGGAGTAGGTGTACGCGAGCCGTAAGGCATATACTACCGCAGTCCATGAGTTACGATGTATAGGATCAGGTATAATGAAAAGAAAAAATTCGGAAGGAAAGACATCTTCAACGGATCAGTTGGTTTGCAAGCTTACAAAGAACACCTAAACGAGAAGCTCTCCGCTGTACATTAACCTACCAAATACGCCAAGAATCAGTGGTCCCAGTATCACTATATCATAAAAGAGTCAGCCAAAACTACCTTAACCAACAATCCCAGAGAAAGAATCCGTGGTATGATGATGATTGCGTTCAACTGAAACAAATGACAAAAGATGCACATGGGAATATGCTGCTGGCAAAAAAAGAAGATCTTGCTAGAGAAAAGAAAGTTTACGCAGCCTTGCAGCTCAAGGAGATTGAAGATTCTCGTGATAGAAACACCAACCGGAAGTTTTATAAACAAGTCAGGCAACGCAGGCATTCTGGTTTCTGGAGGTGATGTTTTGGTAGGGTGCATGCATCAAACATCAATGAAATATAGGTGGAAGGGAGCATTCCCACTAACTGGACTATCAGCTCCATATGCCCCATCTACAAAAAAACTGATTCTATGTCTTGAAAGAACTATCGACGCATACCCCTGCCAAATGTCTCATATAAAATCCTGTCGAACATACTATGTGAACTTCTTAAACCATTTTGTAATAATTTGGTTGGCAAGTACCAGTGTGACTTCCGGTCCGGCGGATCGACCATAGACCAAATTTTCACATTCAGGCAAACTCCGGAAAAGACAAACGAATTTTAAGTCGAGGCTTGAAAGCCGCATATGATAGCATCTATCGTCAGGGGCTCTATATGGCGTTGACAGAACTCGGAATCCAGGGAAAACCATTCCAACTGTGTCGCGTGGCATTGGAAAATACCCAAATATTAAGCGACCCTTCTGAACTACTCCCAACATGGACAGGGTGTCGGCAAGAAGGTGCGCTGTCTTGTGAGTTCATCAATCTCGTTCTAGAGCAGTTGGTTTGCAGGGCAGACGTTAACCCGGAGGGCACTAATTCAACAAATCTTCAAGGTATGCTGATGAAATCGACATCAACGGCCGCTCCCAATGTTCTGTTGAAGATCAGGCGAGACTTGTTGGTCTTGAAATAAATGAAGATAAGAACAAGTACATATATGACATCAACAAACATCTGCCCACCCCGATTAGGGTAATAATATTAACTTCACGAACGACACCTTAGTGGAGATCCAAAAAAGAATTACCGTAGGAAACTACTGCTTTTTCGCTTCAGCAAAATAAATGGCTTCAAAGCTCCTCACACCTAAGATGAAGTGCACGCTGTTCAAAATTCTTATACTACCAGTACTGCTTTATGGCGTATAAGCCGAAAGGGAGAGATGATACTGGGCTAATTCGAAAGGAATATTCTGTGCGAATAAAGTGAATGGAGGAGAAGAACCACGAACTCTATCAGCAGTACCAAGATGTGGATGTAGTCCAGAAAGCCAAAACACATCGATTTCATTGGATGAGCTACATTGAGCGGCGAATGGAAAACAATGCTCCATCTAAGAGAGTCTTCGAATGCCAGTCCCCAGGTTCGCAGCGATAAGGAAGACCAAACCTCCGGTTTCAAGACCAAGCCATCCCATATGTCAGACCACTTGGCCTTGATGACTGGAAGCATCGTGCTCGGGATCGCAGAGGTTGGAAAGCTGTAGTAACTTACGCAGAGACCCTTCATGGATCGGGAGCCGGTAAAGTAAGTAATTAAAATGTCAATGGTTGATGCTTTTGTAGTGGGCGCAGTTCATAGAGTCCTCTTTCCATGTACGATTACTAAATCTTAGTACACATTTACTGAGACACTTGGTAGTCTAGGTAGAAAAGATTAACAATAAAAATATTATTTTCTCTTTTTTTCTAATTGTAAAATTGAAGTATGCAATGTCAATATTTGTCATATTTTTTCCACAAAAAAACTTCGACGATACCAAGGCAATACCCTATTGACACCTCGACGAGTTCTTCGAGGCTGCCCCAACATAGATTCTAGAATATAAATCAAACAAAAAACCCAAAAATGTTTCAGTTGTCTGTCTTCCATGTTGTAATCTTCGAATAACCTATCAGACTTGAAACTTGACTCTGTTTTCACTTTCATGCAAATAAATTTCTTTGAATTGTGAATTTATAAAATCATATAAATATGTTCTTTTAAGGCCAGACCCAAAAGAACCACCCACCTTTTCTAAATGAAGAATACAAAAAATTCTCTTTTCAAATGCAAATTTTTCCAAGACCCAGAGAAATTAATTTAGAAATTGCATTAATTTGTTTGTTTTGGTCAAAACCATTTTTTTCGCTTTAAATTTTAATCACTATAGCCATTAGCATAAAGAAACTGAAAGTTCCTTACTCCAAAAAAAATAAAAAAAAAACAACAGAGAACGTTTAGCACGTGATAATCGTACAGCAAAAATTTCTACAAATTAGCAAAACAGCTAAAAGTCGCAAAATAAAATTAAAAAAACAACCTCAAAGACCCGCATCAACAAAAACATTCACTTTTACCCGTCGTGTTTTATGTCTCATCGCGTGTCGGTCGTCGTCGTCGTTTGGTCAGTTTCATTTCGTTCCATTATAAGATCACGATGATCATCTTGTCTTGGCATCAGAAAACACTCAATTTGACCCAGAAATCTCTGAGAAACTGCATTTCTTTTCCTAACAGATCCATCAGTCTAGCTTACGGTTGGCGTTCGTTTCTTCCAACCTGTGTCACATCAGGTTTCTGTGGACAGGCCTTTTCCATTTTTTGTTTCTATATCGGGCCTCGTTGCCGCCGCCGCCGCCAACCACCTCCATCGAAGACTTAAAGTATAATTTGATTTCTTTTTAAGCAAGTTTAATTCTAAGCTAATCGGAAGAACCATAAATCTTTGTGGCTTAACACCTGGAGGCTGCCAAAGTTTATGTTGTGTAATCTGATAAACGACCGACGACCAACGACGACGACGTGGAAATGGAAACAAATTATTCTGGGCAAAAGAACTCAAAAGAGAAAGTGATGGGTGAAGACTCAGACTAGGCTATTCACAAATCGATAGACCTAAGCGGGGGTCAAGAGTGTTCTTTGGCATGAAGCCGGAGCCATTCCTCCCTCTATAGCTTTTAATTACTTTCATTTCAGTCGTTGTAAATAAATTGGCTTGCACTTGAGGTGCATTGGAGTGGAACTAGAGCTGGCGCTACGTACAGTCTGGCCAACGACCTAGATTTTAATTGCTGGATTAAATTGAATGTATAAAATAAAATAAAATGCAATTTCAGAATTGCAGAACTGTAAGGCTCCCCGCACACGAGTTGACTCTTTTGCAACGCACAAATTGAAACCAGTCACTGGTGAAACCATTTAAATAAACTTTCATGGCTCGGCTAGTTCGAGGACGGTTTGAAAATAGTTTCCAACATGAAAATCTGCATGGCAGTTTTGAAATGTTTCACGCTTCGAAACTGTCAACTGATTTTCATTCGTCACGCAAAAAAACCAATCAATTGTACAAAGTAGTCTAACTCAAATAGCACCCGTTTGAAAAACGTTGAACTCGTGTTAGAAGGTCTTGCAGTTAAAGACCTTTAGAATTTTCAATTCCATTTGAGCATTTCATAGAAGAAGAGAATAGCAGTTATTCGTAAATTGACAATCTGACAGATGACAGTTTCCAACAAAAATGCTCTAGATTGTAGAATTTAGCTATCACTAACTGACGCCGGCGACGAGCGACGATAACTCAATTAACAATGTGCGAATATATTTAATGGGGAATTTAATTTGTGATTATTTATACATAATTGGGGCTTTGATATGAGCTTTCATGTGGCATAATAAAAAGACTGTAGTCAGAGTAACACACACACAACTTGTTTAGAAGAAGAAATGATACCGTTCGAGCTTGATTGATTGTGTTTTTTGTTTGCTTCTTTTATTTCTTTTTTTAATTTATGATGTGAAAATAATACGAGTAAAATAGTTTTTTTTTTGTTTTGATGCTAAAGGTTAGGGAACTTAACCTAGGCATCCGGTATTGGGTAAAGTTGAAATATAGAGCAATAAAAATGCGTAATATATACGCGTATAGGTTTTGTTTTATAATTTAATATTTAAGTCGAACTTGAGTGGGAAATGAAATGTTTATATAAAAATGGTGTTGGAGTTAAATTCACTAGCTCACATTCCATAAGATTTTGTTTCGAAACAAAACAAATTCGTTGAATAACCCTACGCCAATCACATTTTGCTTTTTTTTTATCTGAAACCAGGGGCCAAATTACCGCTTCAGTGACGGAGTGAGTGAGTCCCATCAGTGATCGAATAAAAATGTCAAATTAGGGTAATCGATTGCTCGATGAAGTAAGCGGTAATGCCAAACTCACATAACTCAGTCACGTATTACTCGAAAACTGATGCGGTAATTTGGCCCCAGATTGTATTTTTCCGAAGGTTTATGATGCCCTGAATCGAATCAGAGCTCAGAATTGGTATAAATCGTCAAGCCACGAGTTATGTTAGTCGAAATAAGCGAAAATATATTTTTTTACAATTAACACGAGCTAAACGGGTCTCTCACCTTATCATTTCGAACACAGTACGGGTGATGGGGAAATTAGGAGAGGAGGGAAAGGAGGTGTGAACATTGGGTTTGAATGTTGCAAATGAAAATGGCAAGGGAAAACCGTGCCATTTAAGTTAGTCCATAATCATGTTGTGCGACTAAAAAAGGAATCTCAGTATTTGACGATACGTCCAAAATTAGGCTCGAGAGTAAGCTGATGAGCATTACCTAGCGAAAAAGGTATCACGGGGGAACTGATTCCGGGGAGGAATGCAACTGGCTACTTCGAGTGAGCATTGCTTTTGAAAGAAGCGATAAAACAAGGAAAGACATGAAACATTCTGAAGGCGTTCAAGAGGTGGGAATGGTTCCTCTATCAGTTTTAACACTCTGTTCTGGATTCTATCCAAAAAATGAAGAGGAGTTTGGGCTGCACCTAGGCAAAGATGTAAGTTATACTCGTATTGACGCCTCATAAATTATCGCCAGATTAGAGAGGGTGAAAAATTTCTTACACCGATATAGAATTTAGCAGCGTTCTTAGCGGTCTTCGTATTGTGGTAGTCGTTCCAACGAAGATCGTCGTTAGCAAACACATCGAATACTCAGAGCTTTTCGGCTTTTTCGATGGAAGCGCTATTCAAGGACAATGCCTCATACATTTTGCTTCAAGGACAATAGACAGCATAGAGCCTTCGAGACATTAAACTCCACACGATGGTATGCTCTATTTAGCAATGCTATAAAGACCGGAGTTTAATAAGCTTATCATACGACACCGTTGCGATTTCACTACCAAAAAAATAGGAAGTGAATTTGAGAACGAGTATGAGAAGCTGAAGGAAGAGTTTTAGGCGAACCATAAAAGTGGATTTAAAGTTTCAGACAAGAGATCATTTATAAAAATGAGGACAAAATTCAAAGACAAAACGGAGCCTTGGGGAACATCAGCATTTATTTTTTTAAGATCTGACTTGAAACAGTCAAATACAATATGTATTGAACGATCTTGAAGATAATTTCCAATCTAAAGAAAAGAGGTTTCATTGATACCAACCGCACGCATTTCCGATTAGAGAGCCTGGTGCCAAACTCTATCAAATGCTTTAAAAATATCAAGCACAATAATCTTACTTTCTCCAAAAAAAAATTTAGGATATGTTCCACCCAGATATTTCTGATGATTGATCAGCATCCCATCATCTTGGTAAGAAGGGACATATGTAATTGCCTGGTAAGAGGAGGGAAAAGAAGGGTCGTTTTTTAGGAACGGGCTTGACATATATTCTTGTCTTCATCTGCTAGAAAAGATTCCAGAACAATAGGAGCGATGGTAAAGCTCACGCAATGGTTTTGCCAGTGGGGAATAACACATCTTCAGAGGAATAAGGTTAGGGGCCAGTTATAGCTTTCATGGAAATGCATCATTGAAAGTTCTCATTTTAATTTTTTAAAACAATTATACAAACTGCAATGGCTTTAATTGGTACCAAAATGAAGTTATTTAGTAGTAGAATTTTTTTACTCTAAAAATATAGATTTCTAATTTAAAAATTTTTTTAGATCCACTTTAATTATTTCACTGATAGAAATCAATTTCAATGTACAGCAGATTTTCGTTTCTTTAACTTGGAACACAATCGTTCCACTGAATTTGTTCGATTCTCTTTCTATTCTCAAATGTCAGTTTTGCTTTAAATGATCAACTGCCTTTGGACATTGCAAGACTTTTTCACTATATCTTCTGGTCATGTAAGAAATATGCATGAGATCAATCTCAAGAATTATTAAGCATGGGTTTTCTCTTACTCAGTTCATAAACAATTATCGTTTATTATCGTTTACTTTTATAACCGCGTTGCAATCGTTATTGACTTGCTTGTGCTTTTCCCGATTTTCCTCAGTTGGATTGGCTTTCTAATAGCGGAGCAATTAGAACTTCAGCAAATGAGGTTATACCTTAGCCTTTTCTACTATATATGGTAAGAGGAATCGAAGCTATGATTTTTAGATTCGAAGAAGGGGATTAGGAGACTTAAATGCATAGAATTTCGAGAAGTAGACTCTATTTTCAGATCTTCAGTATCAAGTTTACATCACAACCCAAAATGGAACCGAAAACTTCGCATTTCCCAGGCTTTCTGTCGAACGAAATCTCGAAACAAAAATCACTGTAACCAAAACAATTTTATCATATCGCACAGCTAAATGCCACTCAAATTGTTAAACTCGTATGGGAGTGTGTGGGCAAGTTAATCGACCTCGGAAAGAATAGACACGTAGACTGTTTGACTAAAATAGGAGTAACGACATCACTAACGTGGCTTGATCCTTATTGTTAAATAGGATAAAATTTGATTACAAATAAAACCAAAATATGTCCAGAACTATAACCAAGAATCAAAGCACTGAAAACCAACAAAGCAGTAGGACTTGATGGCATTCCTGCAGAGCTTCTACAAGCGGCGCCAACGACATCGAGTGAACTCCTGCATCCACTCATAAAGAAAGTTTGGGTCTCCAAAGGTTTTCCCAATGAGTGGAAAAAGGGAATAATAGTCAAGCTCCCTCAAAAAGGAGACTTAACTCAGTGCGAAAACTGGGGGGGGGGTATTTGCGTCCTGCCAGCCGTTGCCAAAATATTAGCGAAAATAGTACTGGAACGCATCAGGGAACATCTAGAAGCCACACTCGATTCCGAACAAGCAGGTTTCCGCACTGGATCCTCATGCATTGATCATATTAATACTTTAAGGATTATAATTGATCGAATATCGATCACCACTCCACCTGCTATTCATCGACTTTGAGAAGGTTTTCGATAGCGTCAATAGAGAATTTATTTGGCATGCTTTACGCAGGAGGGGTATCCCGGATAAATTAATAGCTATTATTAAGGCAACTTATGATGGATCCAAATGTCACGTTTTGCACGAAGGGAGGCTGTCAGAAGAGTTTGAAGTCCAAAGGAATCCGCTCACTCAAGAAGAAAGAAGAGCTGGACGACCGAGAAGCTCATGGAGAAGGACGGTCGAGGAGTAGTCAGCCCAACTAGGCAAGAGTTGGAGGGAGTTGCGACTCATATGCAGAAACCGAACACGATGGCGAGCTGGCGTTGTGGACGCCCTATGCCCTACTAGGAGTCCCCACAGACATAAAAGGTCTGAGGACCTAAGTAAATAGGTAAGTATAACCAAGAATACATTATGAATTAAGCTAATCAATAACTGGTTTTCTCACTGGTCACATGCTAATTGAAGAGACAGATCAGTATTCTTGGAGCATTGCCATAACAGATTCTACAAAACTCATGAAGACCGGACCATATAAATGATGGTCATCTTCTCGAACGAGGACCAATTTTGGCTCAGCCATTATGTCAACAAGCAAAATTTCCGTTCTTAGACCGAATACATTCTACAAGTTTTCGACCAAGTTTCAATGAATTCTAAAAGATAAACTATTTGGTGCAGTTTATGGCAGGGTGGAATGATCGGACCTTATTTCTTTCGAAACGAGGAAGGAGACACAGTTACCAGTTTTGTGCCTAAAGCAATCTTAACTGACTTTCTGTTGCCAGAGCTCGACAAGAGTTGTGGTTTTAATAAAAATGCTAGAAATTGTGAAGAAGTAATTTGGCCAACAATTTGCCACCCCGATCTTAATTATTTTCTCTGGGTGTTGGGTGTACTAAAAGTCCTAAGTCTTAGCTGTATACCATACACTTTGGACGTGGTTGAGGCTAATATTGGAGACGCTTTTGCTGAAAGTCATCAAAAATTGGACCGAGCGCTTGATGCTCTGCCAGCTTAGCCGAGATGGCCACATAAATGATGTCCTATGCCATATATAATGACACGAATTCAGCTTCAAAATAAAGCCAGACTTACACGTTTGTAGTTTCATTTTTTTTTTATCGTTTTTATCTGGTCACCCTATTTCAGATTAATGCCATACGCTCGGGCATCAAAGCCATGTATAACTCGGTCACCAGATAGAAGAGAGTAAACTTCTATTTCTGAAACTTAAGTTTCTCAAAGAAACAAATCTGGAATCAAAGCTGTGGAATAAGCGATCTCATCTAGCTCTATAGACGAGAGCACAATAAATATAAAGGTCGCAATGCACTAAAATGCCAACAATATTTGTTCTTTTAATTTATTCAAAAGTCACATACAATACAAATTATTTTTAGTGATAGCACTTAATTAGTCAACAAAGAAGTTTTAAAAAATAACTTTTAGTCACCTTCGATACGGACCTGAGAAATATTTTTACAACGGATAGGAAACGAATCTAGACCATCTGTATGGCGGGCCAATGCACCAACCATTATACCACGACGAACAATATTATATTCTGTATTATTTTTACTTTAAAATTTATCGAACTTTCAAACGTTAAAAGCATAAAATTAAAACCACTCCAAACTGTTAAATATCGTTACCTACTATTAAAGTCACTTAAGACTTTTAGAAACTCAAAATATTATTAAATATCAAAAATAATAACACATTCCAAAACGGTGTCATGACCTAAAAATTCTTTCACTTGAACATTTGTTCTTCATCTAATACTCACATTAAATTCCTTCAACTGAATCATCGCCCTTCATATAATTTTCTTTCTCTAAGTCATGTTCGAAAAATGTTCCATGCCCTACTTAAGCAATTTTGTTTATTTCTCTCATAAATAATTATGCACCACGAGACTTTTGAGAAAATGACTAAGAAACCTAAGTTTGTAGAAAACCCAAAATCATTGATGGAAAATTCTTCCTCTCTCTAAATGGGGCCCGACGAGAAAAAATGTACAAAAATTCTTAATGAACTCTTCACCTTAGCTAATTCATTTCTTTGTTGATGTAAGTTCATCAATAGACCCGACATTTTATCTATTTTATGAATCTACAAGGTGTTAAAAGCCCATGCACATCAAACATCACAACCATACACAATCAACCGTTAGAAAGAATATAACAAACATATTAAAGAACTAACGATTTATCACACAGCAAAGACCACCAACCTGACATCAGAGTGAACGTTTATGTAGCTGATAGCTCTCCCCAAGTACCAAAACCTTCAAAACTCAAAGAATACCCTACAAAGATGCCACATTCTACTAAGGTTACAGAGTTGGATGACAAATCGTTTCTTGTTCGTCAAACTCTTAATGGAAAAAGAGAGAGTGTCTATATTTAACCCTTCTAGCTAAAAGTCATCCAAAAAACCCATCAAGATAAACTTAAGTTTTCTCAAGCTATTAAAAATAAAATTGACCGCTGCCGACACACAAAAATGCATTTCGACAATCAGAGTGCCCGCTGGCGCTGTCGGAGCGCAACAAAAGTTTAACATAGATTCACAGAGCCAAGTGGAAACTAAAAACTAGGAATGTTAAAATCCAAAAGCAAAATTGACTTTCATTTTTGTTTCATCTAATTTGAATTAGAAAAGAAAAACTTCTCACAATAAAAAAGATACGAACAGGTTATTCTAGGCTTTTTTGTTTTTCGTTAAAATAGATGAATGGATCTTATAGGTAAAAAGTTACAACAGAGAGCTCAGACACATTTTATGATGAAGCCAATATAATTATACGCTTTTGCAATTTCTTGGCATTTTCTAAATGGTCTGACTTTTTAAGCTGATCTGACAATGGAAATGACATTTTCCAATAAGACTTAAGCTAAAAAAAAAAAAGATGACTGAGTCACACTAACTTGATGAGTCGTGGGTGGCGTTAGCAGGATTTTATTATTTATACTTTGGTTGAGACTAATTTTATCAAATGTTTCATTTTTGTTGCAGATGGATCGATTTTGATAAAATCTATTTTAATTAATTTTTTGTGGTATTTTAAAAACTACTTAATTAGTATACCTATTCTCTTTCAAAACATTTCTATGTTTAATTTTTGTTTCTTATTTTTTGCATAAAACCTATACTTCCCTTAGGAGACCAAGTGGAAATGGTTAGTTTTTCAATCTACGTTATGTATAATCTGACAACGAAAGCTGTCGCAATTGCAACAGCCAACATGTTGGACAAAGTGAAGCACACAAATGGTGGCGGGCGTACCGCAACAGATTTCAATGAATGGGAGCTCAAAATCTATAGCAAAAGCATCCTCCTTCCAGCTTTTTTTTTCGCCTAGAATCATCTGTTTCGTGTTTTCATTTTCCAACACTCATTGTCAGTGAAGGTCATAAGACATGCGCTTTGAAGTCTAGTTATACAGTTTATGTATATTTTTATTTTTTTGGGATATCGCGTTGGGGTAGGTGGACAACATGGTAGCTGGGTAAGATTGCATGACAACCTGATACACTGTGAAAAATACAAAACACTCACTCCGACATTTTTTATCGAATTCAACTTGTTTTAGTTATAATTTTAAGCTATGAAACTCACAGAGAAGTCTGCTGTTCATTATCACCTTAATACTTCTCTGAGACTGGAATTTTTTGGATTCCCTTTACAGGGTGACCCAAATACAAATTTCTTTTTTTAAAAATGTAATAAAATGAAGAAAATTAAATTTTATCCATATATTTATTATGGCTGTGCTAGCAAGAGCAAACATTCCAATTAAGTGTGGAACACAATGTTATTCAAGTGGCCTCGACTGATTTCGCGTTGGACTTTGAAAGCGAATAATCCGAGATCTTTGTGCAGAATTCTGCTCAGGCTAGTGCGTGAAATGTTGAGTTGTTGAGATCGATGGCTAGTTGATGTTCGTGAATATATACTCTCGGCTACAGCAGCCACATTCTTGTCTGTGCGCACCATACGACGACGGGGACCACGAGTGTTGTCTGCTAGCATACCAGTCCCACGAACAAATTTGTATACAGCAGGCGCGGTGAGGGCTTCATTTCGGCCAAAACTTCTTTTCAAAAACACACTGTTTGGACTACACAGCACTCACTTTGAAAATTTTTTTTTAATATTTCCCAACGTTGTTCAAGCATAAAGCTACTTTTTTTCAGAGGCTAAGAATCGAACCCAAGACCTTCTGCATGACAGTCTAATTCACTAACCATTATGCCAAGGAATGCCGAACCTGTCTGTAGGCAAAACAGGCAATTACCTATGGCGGTAAAATCAGTGCAATATATTTAAAGGCTAGGAAAGGGGTAACACATCCGTCTGCTTTAGTAACACATCAACTCCTTCCTTCTACTTTTTTGGTTCTTCTATGTTGTATGTTCTTAGTAAAAGTTTTGGACCATTTGGATAAATTGCGACATTACTTTCAAATAATCAGTAATCTTTATTTGAAACATTATACAAGAACGCTATAAATCTTGCTTTAGAAATCAACATTTAAACTGATTCGATGAGCTTACCTACTCGTAACGATCTACCCCCGTTACATATTTAAACAATCTCTTGAACAAATCGATCCAAAATTAAAATTTAGAGGTGATTCATGTTTTATATATAGGGTTGGCGCCATCTTTCGCAGAGTTAACTTACCGAATTTTGCACCAGAACTTGGACACTGACCCAGGAACTCAAATATCATGAGTCATGACCATAGAAAACGCCGTTTGAAAAGTCTCCAATTTTTAACGAAAAATCGTCTTTAGCGACGGGGCGCATTTTTGGATGAATGAATGGCTGGATTAACAAGCAAAATTTTCGTATAGGGACGTTACCAACCCACACCAGGTTCACCAGACAATGCATCCTCAAAAAGTTGCCGTTTGGTGTGAATTTTGACGAGGCGGAGTCATTCCGTACTTTTTCGAAAACCACATTGGTGAAGCGGTAACCTTCAATAGCGACCGTCTTTTAAACCATACCGTCAATTAAACCATATCAACCTAGTCAACATGGGGTTCCAGCAGAACAGTGTTACGTCCCACAAAGTGAACGGTACAATAGACATTCTACTTTAACAATTTGAGAGTAAGTTTATCTCTCCGAGAGGAGAGATGACATATTTCATAAATAATGGCATACATAGACTTTTCAAATACAACATAATTTTGTTAATACCTTGAACTGTGCCCAAATTTAACAAGATACAATTTCCTGTAAGTGTTGCTTCAGGTAAAGCTTTCTTCTGGAAAATAAATATTATAAAAAATAAAATGCACGACTGGGTCGCACGAACTTGCTCCTATGTAATAGACTAGGAATTTTAAAAACGAATGTTATTAGAGAAAAGCTGTTCATAAGCATAAAATGAATTTTTAAATTCTTTTAGTAGTAAGAGACAAAAACAGAATGCTATCCAAATATGAATTTATGTAAGAACAAAAATTATAAGTCCTTGAGGTGGCTTTTTAAAAAAAATAGCTTTTATATACAAAATTTTTAAAATATTTTTAAGAAAAAAATTTAGTACGCCAACTTTAAGTTTTGATTGTTGTTCGAATAAAAATTAAATTTGCAAAAAAATATTGAGCCATTTCTTAGATATTGAATTTTCAAAAAAAGAAAAAATAGATTTTTTTTTTTTCAAAAATTCAAAAAATATTTAATTTAAAGTTTTGAAATGCAATGTGTTCTAGACTTTTAAGAAGCTTCTCTATAAAATTTTTTAGTAAGATCCGTTATGTAGATAATGAGAAATTCAAAATTCGAAAAAATGGTTCTATGGTAGGTACAAGCTGTAATATCTTAATTTCAAAATTTTTTTTATTAAATTAAAGATCGTAAAAATTTATTGAAAGAAAAAAATTTTATCAAAATTCTAGGCGCCGTTTTCGAGAAAAATACGATTTTTGAAAACCATTTTTTTTTTTAATTTTTAGCATTTGTATGGTAGGTACCTTTATTTTTAGGTAAAATAATTTTTTGTATCATATTATAGATTATTGTAGATTATATTGAGAAACTTTAATTTATCAAGTTTGAAAAAAATCTAGCATGGGGTTTTCGAAATATTGAGTTTTGAAAAAAAAATTGAAGTTTTTTTTAAAATCCAAAAAAAAGTTTGTTTGAAAATTTGAGAACAGAATTCTATTTATGTTTTCGGGGAGCTTTAGCAAAAAAAAAATGATCAAAATCGGTTGTACCGTGTTTTAGAAAATCAAAAACAAAAAAATGGTTCCATGGGGGGGTATCCTCAATAACTATTTTTCGGAAATTTTTTTTCATCCAATACCTAGCTTTAATTAAATGAAATTTGTTTGTATTTTTATTTTTAAAATCTGTCGAACAGTTTTTGAAAAAAAAAAAATGTTTATAAAATTTCGAAAAAAAATCGTATGGCCAGGTACCGTTATTTTTCGTCTTATAAAATCAAATCAAAAAACATCCGGGGGTAAAAAATTAAAACCAATATCTACCAAGTTTGACGAAAATCGGCCGAGCCGTTTAGCTGCAATCGAACAGACAGACAGACAGAATTGCGAGACCCACTTTTTTGGTCTTCGCTATCATCGTAATGTCAACTTTGATCAAAATCTCGAGTTCGATATTTTTTACGAATGCAAGTCTTGTCTTATAGTATACCTATAAGTCGCAAGTAAAAATAGATTCAAAAATTCAAAAAATATTTTTTTTAAAGTCTTGAAATGAAATGTTTTTAAAACTTTTTAGAAGATTATTTATAAAAAAATTCATTAAAATCCGTCAAAAATTCAAAATTCGAAAAAAATTATAGGTATAATACCTTAATTTCTTAATTAAAGAAAAAAAAATTATCGAAATTCTCGGAGCCGTTTTCGAGAAAAATACAATTTTTGAAAAACATTTTTTAACATTTGTATGGTGGGTACCGTAGATTATATTAAGAAATTTTTATATTTTGATAATATTTTTAATAATCCAAAAACAAAATTTTTGAAAATTTTCATACACAAACAATTCAAACTTTAGCATAAAGAAAATTATCAAAATCGGTTGTACCGTTTTTAATAAAATCGAAAACAAAAAAAAGGGTTCCAAGGGGGGTATGAAAAATAACATTATTTTGGAATATTTTTTTCAACTATTACTTAGCTTTAATTGAATAAAATTAAAAAAAAAAATTTAAATCTGTGGGAGTTTTTGAAAAAAAAAAAAATATATAAAATTTCGAAAAAAAATCGTATGGCAAGTACCGTTATTCTTTGCCTCAAGAAAAACAAAAAACCTGTGGGGGGGGATTTAAAAACGATTTTTACCAAGTTTGACGAAAATCGGCCGAGCCGTTTGGGCTGTCGTCCAACAGACAGACAGATAGACAAACAGAATTTCGAGACCCACTTTTTTCGTCTTTGCTATGATCGTAATGCCAACTTTAATCAAAATCTCGAGTTCGATTTTTTTTACGAATGCATAACTTGCCTTATAGTACCTATAAGTCGCAAGTAAAAAAGACATGTCCAAAAATACGTTCAGGACTTTTTCGGGGGAAGAGTAGATAAACATTATGTGTATGTATACCAAGTAAAGAATATCGAAGGAATCGGGACCAGACTACCCTAGAAAATCACATGAAAATTCTTTTATTTTTCAAACTTCCCAAGTAAAGAACTATCACAGTGGTATAGTACAAAGTTAGTTTGGGGCAGCAAGTGTCCCTCTTGTCCCGACTCAAATTTCAATTTGGTTTCAATTTTACCTTAGTAGTTTTGTTGAGTTATTCACTTAAAATAAGTTTTTAGTAAAATCCAAAATGGTGTCTTAAGCTCCAGCACAATTGTCCCGAAAATCATCATACTCTTAATGACCCCTCCAAATAATAGTGAAAGAAAAGTGTACAGTAACATTTTTTCCCTTTTAGGTTTATTTTTTGTATATACCTACATACATTATAGCCACTGGTCTAACTAAAAAAAATTAGAAACCATAACGACTCGTGGAGGGTCTAAGTGACTTACAATTTTCAACCATTCCTGGATCAACCATGGAGGGGATCAAAATTTTCTGCCGATTCATAGTAAAGGGTGCGGCAGAGAAACGGATCGTATTTTAAACGATTCTAGCGCCATCTGTTGTTAAGTTAGGAAAACGATTTTGGTTTCATTAAAAAGAGGAAGAAATCCGAATTTTTTTCATGTATTTATTTATTTTGATAGTTTACCAGTTTTAAAAATAACGTCATTCAAATGACACCCCTTATTTTCGATACAATTGCGTAGACGCGAAACGAAATTATCGTACACATTTTTTAACATCGTCACCGGAATTGCCGCAGAATGTCGTTTAATTTCAGTTTTCAACTCTTCAAGGTCATGTGGCTTCGTTTCATACACCTTTGCCTTCAAATATCCCCAAAGAAAATAATCGCACGCCGAAAGATCTGGCGAGCGCGACGGCCAGGCGATTTCGCTGTTTCTGGAAATTATGCGGTTACCAAACAGTCTCCGTAAACAAACCATCGTTTCATTCGCTGTATGGCAAGTAGCACCGTCCTGTTGAAACCATGTGCGCGATAACTTCCTTCTCCTCGCCAGTTCGGGTCGCACAAACTTGTTTAGGAGCTGTCGGTAACGCTCGTCGTTAACCGTTTCGTTGAAGAAGTACGGACCAATCACGCCCCATGCCGCAACTCCCATCCATACAGTCACTTTAGGCGAGTGATGGGGTTTTTCGTGAATAATTCGAGGATTCTGCTCACACCGGTATCGAAGATTTTGTGCGTTGACGTCTCCGTTCAAATAAAAATGCGCCTCATCGGTGATCAATATCGCGTCTAATGGAATTTCATTCGACTCGATTTTCTCCAACATTATTCGACTGAACGCAATTCTTGAGGCACGATCGGCCGGAAGAAGTTGCTGGGCATACAATATTTTATACGGATGACAGTTGAGATCTTCATGAAGTATTCTTCTAACCGTTCGGTCCGAAACATTGAGATTTTTCGCGTGCATTCGTGCGGAACGACATGGACTTTTCTGAATAGCCTGGCGCACGCGTTCAATCGTCGGCGGAGTCCGTACACTCTTCGGCAAGCCAGGAGTTTTTTTTTTACCCACCGAGCCGGTCTCTCGAAAGTTTTTTACCCACATTCGTAAAGTTTTTTCAGTAAAAATAGGCTCTTTACCGGACAAGACGTAACGTTTTCGAAACTCGCGTACTACCGAAACGTATGAGTCATTATAACGAAAAAACTGCTCAACAGCAAACGCGCGTTTATCCATCGACCACTCAGCCATGATGATTTATTATAAAATAAATAAATACATGAAAAAAAATCGGCTTTCTTCCTCTTTTTAATGAAACCAAAATCGTTTTCCTAACTTAATAACAGATGGCGCTAGAATCGTTTAAAATACGATCCATTTCTCTGCCGCACCCTGTACATATGTACATACTTAACTTTTTAAAGCAAGAGATACAACGTACTAACCCTATTGCCAAGGGGTACTACCAAGTTCATATTTAGCCCTATCACGAATTCCATCGTAATCGAAATTTTTACTAATCCCAACAAAGAGCTATCATCAAATTTTTCACTATGATGGATTCTGTGATAGTTTTTTTTTCGGGATTCGTAACAAGTGTCCGATAGGCCTAATCTGAATTTGTATAAATTCAAAGTCTAGTTCTTATCTGTGTACTTCACCCTCATACTATAGTTTGAACGTAAACGAGAAAATGTCAATTATTATTAAAGGGGTGGATAGCCCGGACCGATGTTGTGTTGTTTGCATTGCATGGTAGGTACAAAAATTTAACATAGAAAATTGAATTAGAGAAAGATTATCTCATACTGTTGTTGTTTTTAAATGAGTGTCTGATGGAGCTTAAAGTGAATGTTATTTTGGGTACACTGAACACTGCAACTGCAGCGCAGTAGATGCAATTTATTTATTTAACAAGGCGGGTCTTTTGTTTCATTTGCAATGAGTATAGATGTAGACAGGCTTCGGATTATGAATTCAAAGTCAAGGTCATGAGACAGCGTGTTTAAATGAACTTTGAATACAAACAACAATGTGTATTATTATTATTGACAAGCTAGAAAGCTGTCATCGTCACCATTATCAATTAATGAAATAGAATTGTTTATTTAAAGAAATATTTTCAATACGTAATTCAAAAGATTTCGGAAATTTTGCTACCCAAATATTGTTCTTCATATTGAATCAGAAGGAACCTATCGTCGGTGTATTCAAGATCGATCCCGAAGAAATCTAATAGTTCTGATTTGTTAATTTGTTATAAGGTTTTCAAAGTGGTTTCTTACATTTAGTAAAATATTAAAGGATACCCATTTACCTCCAATGGGTTAAAAATTCCCAGTCTTACAAAACTCTGGTTTTGTATATCTTCATTATCGATGATTAGTTCGAAATTTAATCTTTGTTACAAATTTATATCGAAAGATTAAAGAGTCGATTTTTCAACAGATAAGGACATTTATTTTTCAACCAGGGAAAAAAAGAATTCTAGAATTGCTTGCTCCCTATTTCCTGAGGCACGCAATGTGTTTGACTTTTTAAGGGTAGTCAATACCCTATAAGTGCTCATGCATTATTCAAAAAGGGAAATTTTTTGACATCTTATTTGCTGAATAATTGCCGACAGATTTAGACTGAACCAAGCCCATACCCACATAAATCGAGTAAAAAATTCATTTTTTCTTATATCACGCATTCAAGAATATAAATACCTTCTATATTAACAACACATTGTGAGCATTAGGAAAAGTGGAGAGGATTAAAAAGGAGTTAACGACGCACATTGGTTTTAAACTTCTATATATCACAAAGAGAGCACATTCGTGTAGTCCGACAGAAGAAATAATCTCTTTACTTAGTAATACGTCTGAAATTGGACTCGAAAGGCAATGAAAAATGCTTTCATGATCAGAATTTAATAAGATTATCATACGTTGCCGTTGCGAGTTCCACATCCGAAGAACAGAGATGTGAATCTTCAAACGAATATAAAAAGCTGAGAGTTCGATCGTCAATGATCGAAATGAGAAAGAGGGTCGTAGAGAGAATGGAGCCCTGTGGCACGCCAACATTTATTTTGTACTTCTTGTATTGAACAGCTTGAAATGTAGTTTCTAATCCATCGAAGAAGAGAGTCATCGAAATCGAAGGCACGCATTTTAGATAAGAGAGCTTGATGCCAGACTCTATCAGATGCTTTTGAATATTAAGCTCAATAATCTTATTTTAAGTAAAACTTTGGAAAGATTTACTTTTTAAAACCTTCTCTATAAAAAAAATTTCATTAAAATCCTAAAATCCGTTATGTCGATAATGGGAAATTGAACATTTAAAAAAACAGACAGATAAGATAAAATAAAAATAAAGTTCGAACTATTGTATCATATTTTTACAAAGTATTTTTACAAAAAAAAAAAAAAAACAGTAATATCTTAATTTAAATTTTTTTATAGAATTTTAGATCATATGAATTAATCGAAAGAAAAAAAATTATCGGAATTCTAAGCGCAGCTTTCGAAAGAAATAAGACTTTCAAAAACTATTTTTGTATATATTTGTACTATTTGTATAGTGGGTAACGTTATTTTTAGATAAACTAAAAAATTGTTCTCACATCTTGTAGATTGCATTAAAAATCTTTCAATAATTGTCAAGTTTTCAGAGCATGGGGTTTTCGAAATATTGAGCTTCGAAAACAAAAATTGTTTTAAAATTTGAATACACAATACTATACAAATTTTTGGGGAGCTTAAGTATAAAAAAAAATGAAAAAAATCGGTTGCACCGATTTTGAGATAATCAAAAACAAAAAAAATGTTCTGGGAAGGATACTATTAATACAACATTTTCAATTTTTTTTTTTCAAGCATTACTAAGCTTTAAATAATTGAAATTTTGTGATTTTTTTTAAATCCGTGGAACAGATTTTGAAAAAAAAAAATATATAAAATTACCAAAAAATAGTATAGCAAGTACCGTTCTTTTTAGTCTAAAAAAAAAAGAAAAAAAAACTTGTGGGGGAAACTTTAAAAATGCTATTTCCTAAGCTTAAAGAAAATCGTCCGAGCCATTTAAGCTGTAGTCGAACAGACAGACAGAATTGCGAGACCCAACTTTTTCGTCCTCTGTATCATCGTAATGTTAAGCCTGATCAAAATCTCGAAATCTATTTTTTCTTAATAATGGGGGCTGTCGTGGACAAAATTTTCTCGGAATTTCCCCATCTTCAAAAATTGGAAAGGTCAATACTTCTGCACTGCACTGGCGATTGGCTTTTTTAAATGAGAGCCAAAGCCACTATGAAACTTAATTCCCAATATCAATAAATTCCAATGGAAACTTTCGACATTATTCGAGATGACAATTTTGAAAGTTGGGAACAATTCCCAGGGAAATTTTATTCACGATAGGCACCAATGTATAACTTGCCATATAGTACCTTTAAAATATTGATTACATGGAATAACTCTTTATATGCAGCTGCTATACACAGAATTCAATAAAATCCATCCCAAGAAGTAACTGAATAACTAACAAGTTTGAAAGAATTGAAAATTTATTATAAAATAGATTTCCTTAAACTCAAAGAAGTGCAACTTGTATTTTACATACATAAGTAATTAGTAACTATGAATAGGTAAGTGGGTAACAAGTACACAGGTATATAACCCTTCGATTGAGCAATACTTTCAACAGGTAGAATATTAAGAGCTATGTACCTTTCTTCTTAAATAAGTAAAATATCATTTAATATTTCAGAGGTCTTAAGGCTCAGGATCATTATGAAAGTTTAAACTTAGATCAATATTGTCATAAAATATAATGAACCATAACAGTTGTATAGGGAGGTATAACTTCCTGGAACTAGTAGTTGTCATGAAGAATCTTTAAATAGTACAAAATACGAGTACATATGTAGTAGGTGGAGGTAATCTTATCTCGTTTTTAATAACTTACTGTCAATAACCAACAAAAATTATAATTTCCAATTTGAAATCAAGAGTTTATGACTCATGACATGTCGAATGTATTTGCCCTCACGGTGGTGGTTTAACATTGGAGATGTGGGATTCACAATAATGTGTTTTGAAGTAACTAGTTATACAAAAAAAGAAAAAAAAAACACAAACAAAAGTTAACATTTATACACAAAATAATAGAGCTAATATTTAATTTTAATAAGGGCTTATTTATTTATTTACTCGTATTTAGCTTAACTTAATAAAAGCAGGCAATTAAATCTCAGCTTCAATCTATGGTGGGTTTTAAGTTTGTTTTTTATTCAAATTTTTGTATTAATATTTAAATATTGAAAAAAAGAACTCATAAATACCATGTTGTAGTAGATCTGCTTTTTAAAAAAACAAGCTGTTGTGGAGAGAAAATAAATTTGCAGTGGAAGTAAAGTGAGTCGTACACAATGCTTTCGAATATAAGGGCTTATAGGAATACAAGAAAGTTAGTCTTTTGGCCAGTAGTTAGCAATATCGTGCTTTGCAACTTTTTCGTGTATGGGATAAATAAAAGAATCCTTCCATAATCTTCGTAAAATGACTTGAGAGAATGAAGGATTAAATAATGCTGCGAGTGGCTGACAGAGGGAGTTTGAAATTTTTTTTTTCAGGAAAATGGCAAGCAAACATGGAAAAAACTCAAAATAAAGCAGACTGAAAATAATTGCGATTTTTTTGATGAGCCCACTGTCGTACTTGGGCGAAACGCACCTTGGAGTTGAGGTCACTTGAGCTTTTAATTGAGTTTATATGTCATTATGTTTATACTTCATTAATACAGGAACAGAAGGATGTAAGTATTGATTCAGGGTCGGTATGCCAAAAACCAATTTTTGTAGCTTCTAATTAAGTAATCGTTTTTGTAATGGGTGATTTTGTTGCTATTTTCTTTTTGGCAACACTGGTTTCGACAGCTCACGCACGTTTCGTGTTTTGTGTCACTGTCAAACATCTTCAGTTTGGTCTATAATTTAATCATAAATTGTCAAAATTATTGAATTTTATTATCAAAATGCGTGCTCTGTTAAGAAAGTTCATCGCGCGCTTCTTCCATTGTATGGTCAGTTTAATCGACCTACTAAGGCGGCTATTCGGGCTATTGTGAATAAATTTCGCACCAAATTTACATTGTTGGACATTTAACCACCAACACCCTTACGTAGAGTGCGAACTGAGGAAAATATCGCAGCTGTATCGGCCAGTGTTAGTGATGACCGTGAATTATCGATTCGGCGCTGTTCGCAGCAATCGGGCCTCTGTTACTCTACTACGTGGAAAATTTTGCCGAAGGATTTAGGTGTAAAGCCTTCAAAAATACGTTTGGTGCAAGAATTGAAGCCGAACGACCTATCACAACGCCGAATTTTTGGTGAATGGGCTCTTGAAAAGTTGGCCGAAGATCCACTTTTTTATTGAAAAATTGTTTTCAGCGACGAAGCTCATTTCTGGTTGAATGGAAACGTGAACAAGCAAAACTGCCGTATTTGGAGTGAAAAGCAGCCAGAAGCATTGCAAGAGCTACCAATGCATCCAGAAAAAGTCACTGTTTGGTGCGGATTATCATTTGGCCGTATTTCTTGAAAGATGATGCGAATCGCAACGTTTCTGTGAATGGTGAGCGCTACCGTGCGATGATAACAAACTTTTTTTTGCGCAAAATGAAAGAGCTTGACTTGCATGACATGTGGTTTCAACAAGACGATGCCACATGCCACACAGCCCACGTAACAATGGACCAATTGAAAGGCGAGTTCGGTGAACAGTTTATTATTACACGTTTAGGGCCGGTCGATTGGCCGCGTAGATCGTAAGATTTAACGCCTCTAAACTATTTTTTGTGGGGCTATGTTAAGGCTCATGTCTATAGCGACAAGCTCGCTTCGAATGACGCACTGGAAGCCAACATTGAAGAATTTATTCGTGAAATACCAGCCGAAATGTTAGAAAGAATATGCCAAAATTGGACTAAGCGGATGGACCATTTGAGCCGCAGCCGCGGAAAACATTTGCATTAAATAATCTTCAACATGAAATTATATCCACCGTACTATCGATTCAAATAAAGATTTCATCCATTTTTCTGAATTCTATGTGTTTTTTTTTTAATTTTTTTAAAATCACTCGATATAAGGAGAACCCATTGGAATGATAGTTAGTGCAAGGAACTGCCATACAGAGAATACTGGGCTGGATTATAAGCCACTTCACAAATGTTTTTCAGGGGTGTACTGTCTTTTTCGATGAAAAGACAATCCCTCCAAGAGTATCTCTTGTCATGAAAAGTCTTGCTCATTATCCGTCCGGAATCAGCAGAAAATTGTAGGTCTCTTCATTCCTGTTTACACAAATTGAGAGTGAGAGTTTTAAGTCAATAGGTTTAGGTTCTCTATTAGCCACCATGGTATTTAATTTATTTTATTTATTTTACTTAATCGTTATATTGTATAGGTTCAATAAAAGTTCCACATTTTTTTGTTTCTAAAACCCAACAAATACTTTTCCTTAAAATTTGGTAGCTGCATTTAGAAATTCAATTTTACCTTATCACAAATTCAAAGTTATATCAGATAAAAGCAAACATAGGTAATTGAAATTGTACAGTCAATTCCGATTATTTGAAATATTTTTTAATAAAAAATCAGTAACTCAAAAAAGCATTTTTACAAAGTCGTCAGCCAAAAATATTCACCAAACATAGAAAAAGCATCCCTTGAGAATGGTTCTACCGATTAGGCTTATTTTTTTATATTTGATCAAGGCAAGGTTTGTATACAAGAAATTCCACCGGAAAGGTCGAAAATTTGGATAATATTTTTATATGAAAATCTCAATAAATAAAATGCACGACTGGGTCGCACGAACTTGCTCCTATGTAATAGACTAGGAATTTTAAAAACGAATGTTATTAGAGAAAACTGTTCATAAGGATAAAATTAATTTTTTAAATTCTACCAAGTTTGAACAAAATCGGCCGAGCCGTTAAGGCTGTACATAGTCGAACCGACAGACAGACAGACAGATAGAATTGCGAGACCCACATTTTTAGTCTTCGCTATCATCGATCGTAATGTCAACTTTGATCAAAATCTCGAGTTCGATTTTTTTTTACGAATGCATAACTTGCCTTATAGTACTTATAAGTCGCAAGTAAAAATATGTGATGTTCGGTTTGACAGTTCCATGGTTACATGATCTCATAACGAAAATAAGAACATTCAGTTCTGGTATAATATGTTTTTATAAATTATAGCAACTTAAAGAATACAAATTTGCCGACTTAGAATTTAGCCAGGCTACACAAAGTTTTTAGTTTTATTTGTTTGATTTTATGACAAAACGATTAAGTTTGAAAGAAAACTTAGAGGCAGGTTATAGCTATCATTGAAATGCATCATTGAAAATTTTCATTTTGATTTTTAAGACAATTAAACAAACTGCAATGGCTTTAATTGGTACCAAAATGAAGCTAATGAGTAGTAGAATTTTTTTACCCAAGAAAATATAGAATTTTGATTTAAAATCTCTTTTAAATCCACTTTTATTATTTCACTGATTAAAATCAATTTCAATGAACAGCTGGGGCCAAATTACCGCATCAGTTATCGAGTAATACGTGACTGAATAGGTAATGTGAGTTTGGCATTACCGCTTACGTTATCGAGCAATAAATTACTCCAATTTGACATTTTCATTCGATCACTGATGGGACTCACTCACTCGTCACTGAAGCGGTAATTCGGCCCCTGATTTTCGTTTCTTTAACTTGGAACACAATCGTTCTACTGAATGTGTTCGATTCTCTTTCTATTCTCAAACGTCAGTTTTGCTTTCAATGATCAACTCTAACCTCAACCACATAAAATTGGTTGTTATCAGTCACTGAAAATTTTTCATTGATTGTTATAGTCAAAAAAATGAAGTCAGCATTCCACTGATTTGTTCCAATGATGCATTTCAATGATAGCTATAACTGGTCCCTTAGCATACAAGTAATTTTTCAATATGTGTCCACTCAGTAAATAAAAAAAAAATAAAGTAACGTTGAGCTTGACAGTTCTCTTGTCACACTATATTTTTATGACAACAATACATTTACTTAATTTGTATTTGTAATTTTACAGAAAATAATAACGTCGCCTTTAAGTGGCTTGTATGATCGTACAGAAATGTTTTTTTTTCCTTAATTCATAAAAACTCAAATAAAGATTCGAGTAATTGAATCCATTCACGAAGAATTCGCTGACAAAACACAGCCAAACACACTCTCTATAGGGACATGAAATTCTCCCGGACGACGTCGGGCATAAACAGCTAGTAACAAAATAATTGATTTTCCAACAAAACAAAAGACGACATTAATTTTTTTTCCAGAAAAACTATTTTAGAGTTATGCGAAAACCCAGCTTTTTCAGATAGATATACTGGCAAAAATCTAATTAATGGTTTTTCCCAATAATACGCATTCATTACTTGAGTTTTAGGTACCTGAAACCTGTAATTGACTCGAAACTTAACAAACGCCCCTAAAAACTAAACTAAACCATTTTTGTGGAACACATCCAATAATCCAGCTGGACTACCATTTTTACTAGCTCAATATCAAATTGTGTATTAATTGCTTATTTAGGTTAGCTGAACCACACTTTTGACTACCCGATTAATAGAAAATGCGCACCTCATATAACCGGGATCAACTGTATTAAATAACAAACAATACAAAAAAATAACTTACGTTTCTGGCGGAAGCTGATATGCACCGTTCCATCATTGTGAACACTGACGTCCTCCAGATTATCTGGCACATCTGCGTCGCAAAATTGAGTGTCCTGTCTCTGGAACACATCCTTGTACAACTTCACCGACTGATAGATCAGAGCCCACGCCTGCTCCTCCGACAGAGGAGCATTAAACGAACTCAAAATAGTCTTCAAGCTAATGCAAGACTCCGGTCTTGTACAGTCATAAATCGTAGTCACAGTAGTCTTTCCCCCAGCTACCGCACCCACCACTGTGCCCGTTCCAAAAATATCCTTCGGTTGCGGGGGCAGTGGGTAGTCTAAGCCATTATTGCTATCCGTTTCGTCTAGGAGAATTGTATTATTCGTCGAATGTTGTTGTTGTTGTTTTTGTTGTTGCTGGCCGTTTATTTTGTCATTGTAATTGTTGTTGTCGGTTTGTGGGGCACAAGCAGAAGGCATTGTCCTGGTTGCAGGATGGGCAGCAGCTCTTTGTATTGCTGCACCACCAGGAGCTTCTGAAATTTCCTCAGCCATTTCGGGATAAATTTTAGCAGAAACAACAAGTCTAACGGCACTATTCAACACTTTTTTACACGTGTGTGAAGGTAACTCGTCGTAAGAACATTTTAGGCGACTAATTAACATATTACATTGTCGAGAAAAATTTTCACAAATTTTAAATTTTTTTCTTTACACAAATTTTATCCAATTCACAATTTATTTACAAAAAAAATGAGAAAAACAAAAATAGAAACAAAATCGTCCCAGAATTCCGGCCAATTGATGCAAACACACAAACAATTAGAATTAAACGAACTGACAGCAAAAAACCGTTATTATGTCAAATTTGGTTTTTATTTTTTTTTTTCTACTCTCTGAACAGGGAATTGACAGGTGTTTGTTTACTTTTCAATTTAACTCATTATGTATAGTAAGTTTAGGTAGAGCGTAGTACACTTTAATTATTCGCAGAGTGCTGAAAGAGCTTAAACACCAGCCTTTGCAAGGCTCATTTAAAGGAGGTATGTATTTAGAATTGATTTTTCAACTCAAAGCACTCGATCGATTTTTAGGAAGAAACATAAAACGAAAAAATTCTAACTCTCACTTGCTTTTTAAGTAAACTTCTGCGAGTGAAGGACTTGCAGTATACACATGAAGCAACCTTGACACTCCTTTTGGGGGGATTTTAGTGTCACAACACTGCACTTTGCACGTTGTTTGGCCAAGGGAAATAGGGACAGGGGGTAGAGCGCATTCGTGGGTATATGTGTGCACTTAAAACAAGAGAAAATCTAGTATTGTACGTCGTCACTTGCGATAAACCTGAGTTTAAATTGTATTTTTGAATTTAAACATAAATAAAAAAAATCATACACAAAATATAAATCTGTTTTTGGAATTAAAAGTTTCCATTTATTTATTTTTTTTTTATTAAATTTTTGCATGCAAACCGAATCATTCAAAACCAATCCACACGCTAGTTTAACTTATTCGTTACTGAAAACTGAAAACTGAAATTCCATGCCACTTGCTGTTTGCTGCGAGTGAATGAGGGTTCGATCGAACCAACTTGGTTGTGGTTGCATCGTCTTTGGTGGTGTGTGCAGTGTGGCCAATTTAGCATTTTTCCTGCTAAATCTAGCAGGAAAAATTGTTTTTTAGCATTTTTTTTTTTCAAATCATGCCGGCATATTTTTTAGCATTAAATCTGGTCTTAGCATGAAAATTTAGCAGAAATTTACACGAACCATGCAATTAAATTGAATTTATAAAAAGCTCAAACAAAACCTACGAAAGTGTGTGCCGACTTCAATGTAATATTTATTGTAGGTGTTGTTGAACGGAACCACTTTTAAGTTTTAACGAATTTAGCAAACTAACATATATTCCTTGACGAACCACCTTCTATCAGAAAGCTTTTAACGATTTATCTCGCCTCATTTTATCTCTAATTAAAAAGATAGCTGTGTTTTCTGAAGATGAATTAAAAGTAGATATAACTATCGACAAACTATTAACCAATTCTTACTTCGGCTTTCAGTGTGAAGAAAAGTTACAAGAATTCAAGTTACAAGATTTAATAACATGCGAGGATGAAAATGAATTTAGAAAAAACTGTAAAAACTTTATTTTGAAGCTTATCAAAGAGCTTCAAAAAAGGACACCAGAAAATCTGAGAATTTTACAGAAAATGAATTTTTTTCGGTTCAAAAGTGTTTGAGAATACACAAGCCACCGTTAACAGATTTTTTTAAAAGTAGACAAATTAATTCCAAGCTTATATCTAAAATAGAAACACAGTGGAATAATTTACATTTAAATGCTTGGGAAAATGTGGAAAACACTGTGGAATTTTGGTGTGAAGTAAATAAATTTACTGACGCTTCTAATGAAAATCCATATAAAGACCTCTCAAACTTTGTCATTTCATATATGGTCTTACCTATGGTCTTACCAATGCTGCTGTTGAAAGATTTTTTAGTTTCATGAATCTCGTCAAAGACCAGCGGCGAAACAGGATGCAAAAAAATATGCTGAATAGCATTCTTCTTATTAGGGATAATTTATCTGAAACATGTTGTGATAATTTCGCTGTTCCTAATAAAGTCAATGAACAGGTTGGAGCATCAAAATTTTATGTTACCCAGGAAGAAGAAGAAAATATGCGTGATATTTTTGAAGAGGCTTTTGAATAGGGCTCAACATTTTTCTTTTTTTTTTTTAATGATTTGATATTTATATTTTAGTTTTAACCAGAGTGAATTATTTTTAAAATGCAAAGTTTTTGGCAGGTTTCCGGCTAAAAAAAATATTTAGCATGATTTTTAGCATATTTAGTACACAAAAAATCATGCTAAATAGCCGAATTTAGCATAAACTCAAATTATGAATTGGCCACACTGGGTGTGTGCATTGTATTGGAGGAGAAATTCAATCTTTGAATGAACATGTTTCATTTCTATTTGCTGTTTCAGATTTAACGAAAGAGAGCAGGTTGCAGTCGGATACGTTATCATTATCAGTCAACCACCACAGGGAACAGTCTGTTTTGAGTTTTAAATTTGGAAATTTGATGACGAAAAAAAAACCGGCAAATAGTTTAACATGTGTGCTGGAGCTAGAGGAATTGAGCAATAAAGAATAAATAGCTCATCTTTTAGAAATGTTAAATTCTGGGATTAAACTTATAGCCTAAAGTCCGATAAAAGAGAGAATGTTATAAGTACGAGTAAGCATTTAAGTAAGTTACTAACAAGCAAGATTTTGCTAATTTTAAACGATTTTAGCATCTTACTATTTCTAAACATTTTACAAAAGTTAAAATCACAAAATGGCTACTTTAACTTTAAGTAACTTGCTAAATCCATAATGACATCTGCGGTTTTTATGATTCGTGAGGTAATTCTTTTTCAAAGTACATATGTAAATTCAAATATGTACATATATAAAATGTTTTCGGAAGACGATGGAAAATTTTACACCAGGAATAGGTTTGACTAGACAACAGTTAGGTTCTTGTTTGAAAACCTAAACATCCAATTCCGAATTACATGCCCTGGGCTTCCGATTTCACCAGAATTACAAATACTAGTTACATAAAACTTCTTTGAAGAAATATCCAACAGGCTTATGTTGGTAGTTAACTTCCTAATGAAACACAAATGATGTACATAATCTTATCGAAGCATTACATGAAATGGTCTAGTCCACAGTTGGGAATATAATACACAAATATTTCGAAATTAATTGTCACAAATAAGCAAATAACAAAATAAATTGTAGGTTGTCACTTTGGCTTCTGAGTTTCGATATTTCAAATTATAAGGTCCGTTCTCCAGATTTAGTTTTGTTTGCTTTGTTTTTTTTTTTTTGCATGAACTGTCATTGCATAGACGTGTTCAGATGCACCGTCTTTAATAAGAAGGGAATTAGTATTTAACTAATTAGTAAAAAGAATAAAATTTTTGAAGAGCTCGTAAATTAATAAATGTTTACCAAAAAGCTAACTAATAACACGCTAAGCCTCTCACAATAGGTTGTTTAAAATGTTCTTCCAGTCTTCTCTTGTCATCTTTATTGTAATGATACTATTTTGAAAAAAAATAAAAATGTACGACTTTATGTCAAATGTCTAAACATCATAATATCGAATGAATGCTTCTTACTGTTTATTTATAATTTCATAGAAAGTTAGACCAACTGTACTAATAGAAAGGTAGTAAAACTACACTATATGTTGCATTTTCTTACTTGCAGTAGACTTATGTACAATATACATATTCATGAAGGTAATACGAAAAAAAATCAAACTGGATTTTTATAATACTTGACATTACGATGATAGTGAAGGCGAAAAAAGTGAGTTTTGTCATTCTGTCTGTATGTCTTTTTGAGTTTAGCCTAAAAGACTCCACTGATTTTATTTATATGTACTTGGTAGAAAATATTTTTTTAGGAAAAAAACGAAAAATATAAGATATGTATAGTTTTTGTTTTTGTTTTCGTGGACTACATGGGATAAATAAATTAAAAGGTTTTTGCGACCATTACTACAAATGCGTTCTTATTACAACAGCCAGATCACAGGGTTTATTATTATATCATTCTAGATGCCTGAATTTGATCTGAAAAATATAATTTACATTTTATTTATGCTGTAAATTGTATTTAAGTTGAGAACGATAGCATTTTTTAGTTGTCTGTTCCACAGTTTTTTTTTTTTGTTTTTAGACCAAAAAACGGTACCTGACATACAAACAAATTTATAAAATTTTAGAAAATATTTTTTGTCTCAAAAACTGATACCAAAGTGACGATATCCACCATACAAATTTTGAAAAATTCAATTCGAAAAGTGTATTTATATAAAACAAAATGTCTACTAAAATTTTAATAAAATTCTTTTTGTATCGCTCAGTTTTTACAATCTATAATTCAATACATTAATTAAATGCACGACTAGATCACACGTATATAAGAGTTCTTTGGAATGTCAAAATTGCTTATACATATAAAACCATTTATTTAATAAGAGAAATATTATTCAATGCATACAATTGTTGTCTGATTTCTAGAAAAGTATGAATTAAGAACAAAGCTTGAAAATCGTTTTATTATGTAATGAATTTCTTTATTTTTTTTTTTAAATTATGGGATTTCAATTTAAAGTATTTGACAATATTTGTTTTAGGAAGGAATTTCAAAAACTAATCGTGCACTCGTTTTCAAGACATTGATTTTTCAACAAAAAAAACGCAAATAATTTAAAAAAAATTTTTACAAACAATATTATTTCAAATTCAAAGGAGCTCCTGTATAAAAGTGTTGGCTAAAATCTGTGAAGCCGTAAGTGAGAAAGAGAAAATTAAAGAAAAACGGTATGACAGGTACCGCTAGTAAATTTTTTTTCTTAAAAAGTTTTTTTTTTTTTTATCAAAACAGCTAGAGCAGTTTCCGAGATATATAAGATTTTTATTAATGGCTGCATTGCAAGTACGCTAATAGTAGGAGCCAAAAAATTCCATTTCTCTTCTAGGAAATGACTGAAGACTCTTAAGTACCGATTTAGAAGAAAATTGTGTGAGAAGTTCTCTAGTTCGAGGTATACAGAGGTACTAAATTTGTATATAGTAAATTTTCCATAAACAAATTTTGAGTATTAAATATTTTACATTTAAAGACATTATTTAAAAAAATTATCGCTTACCAGTTTCAAGATATTGAATTTCCAAAAAAAAAAAAATATTTTTTTTTAATCCAAAATAGTTTTTTTTCAAAATTTGTATTCTATTTGTTTTTTTTTACTAAAAGGTTTATCGTGCCAAACAAAGAAGACGAAATTTTTGTCATCAAAATCGTTAGAGCCCAGCTTGAGATACATATATTAGATTTTATATAACGGCTGTATGACAGGTACCGTTGGTCTAAGAGCTTTAAAAAGTTCAGTTCCTCCTCTAGTAAATAACCGAAGAACCTTAAACACCAAATTTGCAGTAAATCGCTTCAGTGAAAAGCAGTACACCTCTGAAAAACTTTCTTGCAGTGGCTGAGAATATAACCCAGTACATAATACACACATGAGCCGTTATTGGGGCATTGAAAACTTCGATTGATACACCAAAGACCACTAAACTCGCTTGGAGCAACTGTATGGTGCGCCATTCGGGCTGCCACTAAGACATATTTCTTTGAGGATGCCAAAGCAATGCTGTAACAATAACAGGTGCCCGCTATCGGGCATGTTGCAAAACTTTCTTGGTCCCAAATTGGATCAATCAGGCCCACAGAACATGTAGTTCAAACAATGACAGTGCCATACCAACAACAGCTCGTGCTACGATTCGAATTTTAGGAGAAATTTTTGCGTGCCGAATAATGTCAAAAAGTGTTGATATCGATTGGCCTCCATGATCCTTTTTACGTCTACTAATCACTTTTTAGGGAAGTACCTGAAGAAAATAGTTTACGTCAACAAACCAACCACAACCTCGATTCTTTAGGACAACATCAGAAAAAAATAATTAAAAAAATTCTAAGCATATATTTTTTTTATATAAACGAAAAAAAAAATCAATTTAGCGTTTAATTGTGACATTTTGAAGTTGAGCACATCTCCTTGATCTTTTGATTTCGAACCTTTTTGTAAAAATTTATTACATTCGCTAATAGTTTAATACATTTTACTAAAATTTCGTATTTGAACTTGTTAACTGTCCGAGAGTGAAATTACGTACGGACTTTTTGCAGACAAATATATATAAATTAATACTCTCTCTTCAGCATCTTTATTTCTTCAAAGCTTATTCATAACTTATAAGAAGTGAATCATAAAAACTAATAAATGGTTTAGATACCAAGTCATTTTTTTTTAAGAAAAACGGAGTTCTTTATTTGTTGTTAAATTAATATTCTTGAAGAAAACCTCCAAAAGAATTCCTTTTGTAGGGCGCCATTTTTTTAATTTCGCTACTGAAAACAGAACTATTTAATGTTTCCTTCATACACAATTCTGTATGGTGTTTCTCCGTACCTAGTCAACGTCTTTTCTTCATCTTCAGTCCCCACAATCAAACTCCATCAACCACAAGCCACAACCAACTTTTTCGTTTAGTTGATGGTGGTGCGTTTGGATTTGGACTTGTTCTTGAAGAAATCGTGAAATGGAGTCGTAAGATCGATTTTTTTAAGTTGATTCTTGATTGTTTTTGCCGCTGTTCGTTGTTGTGTTGTTGGTTAATTTGTATCTTTCGTTAAATGTTTGAAGTTGCAAGCGCATCTAACAGACAAACCAACTTGTTTTATAAATTCTTCAGCAAAACAGGTGGGGAGACGACAACAATAACAAGAGCAACCACAACAACAGAAAAACAGAAGAATGCACTTTTCTAGGAAAACTAAATCATATCAGTTTCTGTTGTTGCATCGATAGAGATAGGGAGTTATGGATGGAATGGTATAACGAAACTTCGGAAGGTAGGTTGAAGAAGAATATCGAACGCAAAAGGTAAATGCAGAAAATAGCGTGTCATCGTTCTTGGAAAACGTGACGTAATTTTACTTACATATATGCAGTTTGAAGATTCTATTAAGATTGAGTCTGGCTTGGTTCAGTAGTTCGTATTCGTAGTTGAAAACAATAGAACAATGGGAATGACATTTGAATCGGTTGAATACAATTGATGCAGATTGAGTCAACTATAGATAGGTTTTAAGTTTCACAAGTTTATTGGACAATATTTAGATAGGTTATTGTGATTAGATTATGAACATCAAAGAAAAAAATATTTTTGTTTAAAATGAAAAATTGGGGTCCAAAATTCTCTGGCTCAATTTTTTGTTGGGTGTTGACTAATAAATAATAATGGATTGACAATATGGGCATAATTATCAAACCGACATGTTAATTAATGTTACGGATACGAAAGTTAAGCTTTATAAGCTAATTTTATACTTTCGCGGTCCCCTCGTTTTTTGGCTCTAGAAAATCGAAAAATCATCCGATTTCTATAATTTTTTTTTAAACTTCTTTTTTACGGCGGATTTATGCAAAATATATGGGAAATATCTCATATGGTTTTATGACTTTAAAGGTGGTCATAAACGTATACTTTGAATAGAATCGTTCATAAATTTTTTGCAAACCATTAAACTAAGTACATTTTTTTTTTGTTAATCTACACAAAAAACGAACATTAAAAAAAAAAACATTGAAAAATGTTTATTTTATTTTTTAGCTTAAGAGTACTGTGGGTGGTCCGCTTCGCGGGTTTTCAGGATTTTAACTCCCTTTTCGGGGATCACAACCGCTCACGCAACTCCGTTGCTCCACTTAGGGTATGTTCAGTCGTCAGGCAGGCGCCTGTAGCAACAGTTTTGTATTTTACATTAATTGGAGTAAACAACTAACAGTTATGTACTGTTACCCAAGAAAACTGTTGCTACAGGCGCCAAATTAATAAACAAACATTTTGATCTGATTTGACATTACGATGATAGGGAAGACTAAAACAGTGTGTCTCGCAATTTTGTCTGTTTGACTACAGTCTACAGCCTAAACGGCTAGGTCGATGTTCTTTAAACTTGGTAGATAGCAATTTTAAAAAAATTTCCCGCATAGGTACCTACTTTATTTTTGTTTCAAAAAGACCAAAAATAACGGTACCTGACATAGTTTAACATTTTTTGCGAATTTCCGCTAAATATTTGTTTTTCTCAAAAACTATTCTACAGATTTTTTTTTTAATTTCATTTAGTGTAACCTTGAAAAAAATGGAACAATTTTTTTTCTTGTTTTCGATTTTCTGAAAAAACGGTGCAACTGATTTCGATCAATTTTTGTATGCTAAAGCTCCTTTAAAGTTTGAATAATACTGTGTATCAAATTTTCAAAAAAAAAAAATGTTTATGATTTTTAAAAAAAAGTTCAATTGTTTTCTATATTTCGAAAACCCCATGTTTGATGTTTTTGAATCTTGACAGTTAACAGCTTTTAAATACTATCCACAAGATGTATGAATAAAAATTATTTCGGTAAATATTTAGAATTGGGGCTCCAGACAAAATCGCTCCAAAAAATTTTTCACCATCTGGAAATTATTTTATTAGTTAGGCTAGGACCGCACTTGCGATTTTTTGTCAAGGCGATTAAAAAGTCGTAATCGCTACAAATTATTGTCATGCACGCACTTGCGATTTTTGGCCGCGCGATTATTTAATCGCGAAAAATAAAACACACTACTTTTTATGTGAGTGCACGCACTTGCTACAAATAAGTAGCGACAGAAAAATCGCTTGAAAAAATAGAACCTGTTTCATTTTTATAATCGCTACGATTTTTAAGTCGCATGTGCGTGCATTCACATTTAAGGCCATGTGTCTTACTTTTTGCGACTAAAAAATCGTGGGTTAAAAATCGCAAGTGCGTGCATGCCGATTTCTCTTTGCGACTACGATTTTTAAGTCGTAGTAATTTAATCGCAAGTGTGGGCATATCCATTTGAGTACATGTGTTTCATTTAAGTTTACGACAATCGCATCGCAAGAAAAATGAAACAAATTGCGACTTTTAAATCGTCATGATTTGTTGGTAGCAAGTGCGTTCATTCTCATTTAAATTCATGTGTTCTATTTTTGCGACTAAAAAATCGTGCGATTGAAATCGCAAATGCGGTCCTAGCCTTAGAATAAGATAAATAAAGGTGGGGGAGACATGTTTTAAAGGGTTTCATAGAAAAAACCCCTTTTTTAGTTGACATTTTCTTCTTTCAATTAATTTTCACGATCTTTAATTTAATAAAAAAAATTGAAATTAAGATATTACAGCTTGTACCTACCATAGAACCATTTTTTTAAAATTTTGAATTACACATTATCGACGTAACGGATTTTAATGAAATTTTTTATAGAGATGCTTCTAAAACGTTTAAAAAACATTGCATTTCAAAACTTTAAAAAAAGTAAAATAAAAGTAATTTTTTTTTTTTGGAAAATTTGATATCTCAAAAATGACTCAATATTTTTGTTTGGAAATTTAATTTTCATTCGTACCCTAATAAAAACCTAAAGTTGGCGTACCAAATTTTTTTCTTAAGAATGTTTTAAAAATTTTGTATATAAAAGCTTATTTTTTAAAGAAATCACTACACCGACTTATAATTTTTGTTCTTGCATAAATTCATATTTGCATAGCATTCTGTTTTTGTCTCTTACTACTAAAAGAATTTAAAAAAAATAATTTTATCGTTATGAACAGTTTTCTCTAATAACATTCGTTTTTAAAATTCCTAGTCTATTACTTATAGGAGCAAGTTCGTGCGACCCAGTCGTGCATTTTATTTTATAATGCAAGGGTATTTAAAGAGATCCTAATAATTTTAAACACAGCACGGGCGATGGGGAAATTACTGGACAACCGGGACTGAACAACCCGAGTCAAAAACCAAGACAATTTTTCATAATGCTAATTTTGAACCATGTACATTACAAATATTATAATTTTTAGAGTTTAAGTCATTTTATGAGTATATATTATCCTCAAGTTTCACAATTGTATATATGTATTAAGTTCAATAAAAAACCTTGAAACCTTGCGATGGGGAAATTAGGTGGGGGGAAGGATTTGTTGATGAACATTTGTTTTGAATGTTTGCAAACTGAAATGGTAAGAGAAAACCGTGCCGTTTTTGCTAATCATTCTACCGTATTTCAGGCAGAGTTTTTAGCGATCAGTAGAGAATTTTTGTCTTGGCGTAAAGAAAACGAGATTTCAAACACGGCTATCCGAATCTTCCTAGACTCCTTTTAATTCCTATCCAAATTTTCTTAATTGCTCGCACTGTGGTCAAACATTTTATGGGTAGTCATAAGTCATAACCCCTTTGGTGCTCGCTAAATTATAAAAAAAAAGATAGCTAAGAAACTATCAAATCTTTTTGACTCTGCCTCTAGAAAGAAACACTATAACAGCATCTAACTGCCAACCATATCTCGTTGAGAAGGAGGTACTGGGTAATATGGTGATGCCAGGAAACTATTGAATTGATGAACTCGTTTAAAGTTGAACAACAATAACTCTTTTAACATCTCTACACAGAAGCGAATTTAATCCCACTGAACAAATATCTAGTTCATTCAACGAAGAAACTAATGGGGAACATCATCGACCACCCAAATTAGCTTATGAGCAGGATGATTACAGAACAACGACATCCCGAGGTACCTCAGTGTGATGGAAACTCTGGATGACAACGTAATCATGGACAACGAGGACGTAGTCTCGTTCTACGCTGACATTGGGTCAGCCTACCACCGCGGCTAAAACGCCATTCCTGCGCACAATCCACAACAATCACCACTGACAACCGGGAATGAACACCCTGAGGACAATACAGTCAACCGACCTTTTAAATTTTATTTTTTCGTCATGTAAATTTTATATAAAAATAATTAAACTTAAGTCACTGTATATAGTTAGCCCAACGAATGTAAATTTTCACACATAGGTAGTATTTTATTATAGTTGTAAGCCAAATTGTAAATAGTATGTTCAATAAAACAAAATTGAATTGAATTGAATTTTTTAACAGATAGATCTGACATTGGTATATCCGTCGCTACATATAAACGTGATATAGCAGCATGCTATAAAGAGAACAAACCATTGGTGGAACAACATCACCACTTACTTGACAAAAAAACACCGATCCGAGTGGTCTGCCAATTTCATGAAATAAGTAGTGTTACAACCTTCATAAGCAGCTCAAAAGAGTTTAAGGAATCTAGGAAACAATTTTCCTGGATCAGTGTTGTATCACTGGTATTTTGTAAGAAATATTAGAACCTCTTCTTGGTTGTAGGTTCTAACGCTCATTCACAATAACACACTTGTGGTCAGATAACAAAAACAAAGCAAATTTGGTGCCAAATCGACATTGCCACACAGTATTCTATCTGTCTTAATTTAAAGTAGTCTTTCCGAATAGGTGCAAAATGGTATTTGCCCAGCAGCCGGTCCCTAAAATCTCAGAATTTTCCTTGTCTCTATTTACTGACAAAATGTCTCTGATTTCCAAGATCATGAAAACGTTAATAAACAATAAATTTAAGAAATATTTTTAAGAATAACTGGCGGTACTACTTTCGTAGCAATAAGTCAACTGTTATGGACTGAGTTTTCTTAAGTATTTGATAGAGTTTGGCAGAAAGTTCTCCAATCGAAAATGAGTCCATTAGGTAAACATAGATAAGTCCCTTCTTCGCTGAATTAGAAATTTTCCTTATGGCCGTTCAATTCAAGTAATTTTGTACGGTTTTAAGTCTGATATTCAAAATATAAATCCTGGAATGCCCCAAGGCTCCGTTCTTTCGCCCACACTTTTCCTTATCTTCATAAATGATCACTTTTATGAAATTTCATATTCTCTTCATTGTTTCCCTGATGACATCACACTACGTAAGTTGTCTAATTTTTTTTCCAGATTTGCAACCCCCTTATATTGTAAGAAAGGGCCAGTCACTGGACCCAAGAATCTTAGGGTCCAAATTGATCAAAGTCCCAATTATACATTAAATCCAGTTCTAGCAGTTCTTTAAACCGAGTTTGAAGAGCTGGGCTTCAGTTTTATAGTTTAATTAAATTAAATTCAACCTTAATGCATTAGAGAATGCAAACTTTTAAAAAACATCATAAAGTGCGCTTTAAAACAAATTTCTTCTCATTAAAATGTCAAGAACAACAAAAACTCCACTTACTCTTGACCAATGCTCGAATTAGTCATTTCTCAATCGAACGAGCATAACCGAAGCGTGACTTAAATTAAATTTATGCCTCTTATTAGAGATTTGAAGCGATATTTACGATGCCAAAGGTTGTCACACCGGATATACATATCCGGACGAATTTAAAATGCAATAAATTCGAGAAAATCAATTGTTTACCATAAAAACACTTAACTCGGATGACCGGAGGCGGTGTTGAATGGCTCAGATGCAAAACAGTGAATATCTACCTATACTCGTACCTATGTACATTCCAAACCTAGGCGCTGCAACATCATCAGAAACGGAACCAGCTTTGCTGTGTGCAGTCAATGGTGAAGACACAAATCACTTTTTGTCTTGTTGGGTTTTCCAGATGGAAAACTTCGTTTCATCACCCACAGCAGCTCAGCGTTGAGAGAAATGCCACGGTGTTACGAAATTTGACGAAATATCTTGCGGTCCTAATTACCATTTTCTTACATAACTCTGTAGATGGCAGGTATATGAAGGAACTTCTGGTGGCGCATTAGGAAACGTCATGGTTCACGCATACCCAGCAGAAAAACTTCTTCGACTTCAGCGGATGCAGTGGCATACAAGAGTTAAGTCGGTGTGGAAAATAATTCGAACAATCTGAGAGATGAACAAATAGGCTTCATGAATATTCTGGTCGAAAAATTGATGCTCAAAAATGTTACCTCAGGTTCGAAATGTTACCTCTAGATGTTCATAATAGTATATCCATATTTAGGTAGCATCACTTTCTTTATGACCTGTCCGCCATGGATTTATATTTATAATCTTGTAATACGAGCCGCTATCTATAAGCCGCGATTGTAGATATACGATAAGACAGTGATAGCGAAATGAAAAGAGCTTGGACTTGAAGACAGACTCCTCTTCAATTGTCTTGTCAGATACATATAAATATGGATATGCCAATCGGTAGCCGCCACAAGAAAAAGATAAAAGAAGAAGTGGTTGAATGAATTGTAATGGACCATAAACTTTGAAGCGCCATTCAATTTAATGGACGATTAGAGAGGTGAGAGAGATGATCAGCCAATACACAGTAGGTTGAACAAGAAGATGATTTTTTTATTTTTCAATTTGTTGACTTAGAACTAACTTATTACTAAATTGAATCACGTTGGCTCAACAAAAGGTTTATATAATGCTATTTTTTAAGAAGAACATATTAATTTTAACAATCTAGTTCAAGTGATTTTTATTATTGAGATTAAAATAATTTCTTATGAAAGGCTGTTTATTCTATGTAGTGCAGATTGTTGTTCTTTTAGTAGAACGCTGCTTCGTCGTTGTGGATGATAACTTCAAATTGATCTTCTTCAGTGATAGCTCGAGCGTATAACTAGAATTTAGTTCTTGATGGAGATTGTTGCACTTCTAAGACGAAATGATCTTCCAGGTTAGGTAAGATTAGGTTAATGGGCTGACAATTAATCTTGTTACCACTTAGGTCAATGTAGATGCGTTTTGATGTCCTTGTGACTCCCATGTATTGAAACTTTTGATAATAATATGTCATTCAAGTCCGTTACGGGTGTTAACGAGTTTGAGCAAGGTTTAGACTGAAATGTTGGCGGGTATTTATGAAGAATTGTCTGTCGTTACAAAATCATGAGGAGAGACAACTTTTAAAATTTTGATCCTTCCCACTTACCCCTAAATCAACCCTCCACCAGACCCGTAGGAGCATTTGGCATGTGACAGATCACTTCGATAGGATAGTGGTTGTTTGTCGCTGCTCCTCCAAGAAACGCGTGAATCTTGCAGTCGTTTTCGTTCGTTCTATCATTGTCGTCCGTGACCCTTTTTGTGTTTTTGACTATAGTTTGACTCGTGATCGGCTGGTTGATAGAGCCATTTGGTAGCCTTAATAAATTTCAACAGGTATTTGCTTGCAATGTCAGAGAGTTTCTCCAAGTCGTTGAAGATGTGTCTCCTACATAGGTAGTGAAGAGTATCATCATGTATTTCCTCTTCACCGCATCCACTGCATAAGTCGTCCATACGGAGTTTCATCTTGTTCTTGTGGTATCCCAGTTGGATGTTCCCGGTGGTGATGCTCACGAGAAGAGATAGAGGCTTTTAACTCAGTTGGATGATAATGTCGGTCTTTGTTTGCTGAAACTAGGCCATAGTTTTCAGGTTATATGACAAGTATCGAGCCAGTTCCATCTCTTGTTTGTTGTAGCCAGAAGTTTGCTCAAGTACCTGTTTAATATGACGGGACCTGGACTGTTGTGTCTGCCTGATTAAGATCAAGTGTTGATCCTGTTCTCGTCAACGCTTTTATTACCTTGGGAACAGCTGTGACCAGGAACCCAACAGAGCCTTATGTTGTGCTATGTACCAAGAACCTTTAGCTCTTCGCGATAGTAAGTTACGAGCCTCAATTTGAATTGTAAGGTAGAAATCTCTTTTATTGCCGCTTGGCTATCAATCAAAAAGATGATATCAGCTTGCTTGTGGAGACTTTGCTGACAGCTTTCGTCACTACCAGGACCTGAGTGAAAGACACTGCCATTGTCAGGAAGTCTGAATGATCTGGCTAGTCCAATGGTTTCTGAAACTGCACCAACACCAGTCTCCATCTTGGAGCCGTCAGTATATATTTCTATCATCTATTCTATTTCTATCACCAGTTATTTCTGCTAGGAAAGGCGAGGCTTATATGCTTTAAGTACATATGTACCTTACTTCCCGTGTATTTCTGTAGAATCTGCGCGTGATATATCGCACTATATGTCCAGCTACCAGTTAATCCGAAGTGCGTTATTGGCTGCCGATTCTTATCTATATAAATAAATCTGGGTGTTTTAGGTGGAGTATAGCTTCCGGACCCGTTGTGGGGGTGGTCCTCATTGCCCCAGTAATTCTAATATATGCTATTATTTGCAACTTGTTCATGATTTTAAGGTTTGTAAGTTTGTCCAGACTACGTTACTGTATGACAGTAAAGGTCTAATTATAGCCTATACATCTCCTTGATAATTTTTGGACTTGTCCTCCAGGTTTTAAAAAATATTCTCTTGCAGGAATAGGAAGCAAACATGACTGATGATTTTTCTGGGAAGCTGCAGCAAATATTGACCCAGTAATATTAATGTTGCTGTTTCGTACAGCAAGGAGTAAGTTTGCGTGTCTCTGCAGGTGGAGAGAGTTTTCTGCATTTCCAGAGTATTATTGGCCTCTGTTTCAAATTGAAGGATGGTGTTATCGATCTCATTGCTGGTCTGGTTATTCATGTTGGAGACTTTCCTTTCACTTCTAAACGAAATCTTTTCCAGTTCATTTTGTTTTATTGGATTTGAAAATAAGGAAATACGTCCTTTAGTTGTAATTCTGTGTTTCAATCAGACAGTCATCTCAACTCAACCGCTAAATGGTCCGAGTCATTATCGTGTGTCACACAAGTTTTCGAACTCGGGAAAGATGTTGGTGAAGTTTGACGCCACTAAGAAGAAGTCCAGGAGGGACGGAGTTCTGGGAAATTTAGATCTCTGTTGTGATATAATCATAAGTAAGTGAAGCTCGGATCAACATTTTTGACCATTTGAGCTATATATCTAAATCTTGATTCAACTCAGAGTTCACCCTATACGTACCAAATATTCGTCGGATGTTTTTGTCTTAGTGGGAATAGTTCAATACCAACTCTCGTTTTCTGCTTAACGAACAGAGCTCCGCACCGTAAACTGAAGGCAGGACTATCAGTATAAGTGTCCTGTACAGCTAGTACTTTGTCTTAAGCGTGACAAGTCGTGAACTTATTTATTCTCAGAAAACCGAACTAGCAGATGGTTTGCTAGAGTAATTCTTTATCGGATCTGCACTAAGGTGTCTTTCGTGGAAAAAATGTTTTTCCGAGGTAGATTAACTCGTTTAGTTGTTGAACATTGATGCTTTTATTTGATTTGTGAAAGCAATATATAATTGTAATTGGTCTCGTCGTCGTTAACTTCAAGACCAACAAGTGATCAACTTACCTATTATGGTATTTTAAGAAATATAGATACTGTCCTTAGAACACACTTTCGAAAAAGTTATCGAGATGCTTTAATTTTTGAAAATGTCAGCAAATGTCAATACTGCTTTGACATTTGTGAACGTCAATATTGCAGGAACAGGAATCGCTCTACTACTAAAGAAGGGAATTATTGTTTCATTCATACAAAAATGTATAGTCAAAGAATATCGAGTAACAAAACAAATAACCTTGTAAGTTCATCATTGCTGAACATAGTGTGAGTTGTGCTTCTTTGCAAAGCTGACTTGCATTAAGGTTGAATCTTCCTTGAAAAATGCGTGGATATTTGCATATCGCAGGCACAATGAACCTCTTTTAGACAGTGCAAGATCTGCGCGTAAGTCATGTATATAGACTCTTCGTTCATTTCATAAGGTTTGGTTGATTCCTCTTTTTTGACTGGTATTGAAATTGCATTGTGATGCCAACTCAATTCTCCAGCAGCTTTCGATTTCAATGGATTGCCATTCATTGCCGGCATCGTTATCTAGAAAGTGGAAGATTGCATGATCCTCGGAGTCGATTGCCCATCAGTGCGGCCCGGCTGGCGCGCATCCAGAGTGAGTTATTTGCGAGAGGTGTCTAATTTTAACCAACGACGACGGACGCCATCGTATCCGTCGCTCGTTTCGGTTAACTACATATGGTGTGACAGCTACTGGGTAGCTGTTAGTGTGGCATAACGCAGTTGAAATTCGCTAGCTCCTCTGGCGAAAGTCGGATCATTTGTTTTGGCCATTGAAACATTGCTATCGCAGTAGCTGTCGTCCTTCACCTGTTCGGTCAATTAATTAAATGGCATCAACAAAAAGACACCATTTTGGATTCTCAGCGAATAGTTTGCCGCAGCACCGCACTGCGATTACCGTAACGTATACCTATATAACTCATGAAGATTGTGTCTTGTGCTGGATCCTCCAATCCTCCGTAAAACGTCGTAGCGCGTCGTTCTGGTCTGAACGTTGTCTGGTAGATTTGAATGCACCCAAGCAAACACACACACACATGCACACAAAGCTTTTATTTAATTAATTATCGATTTTTATGGCAAATATATTTTATGGAAGATTAATTAAATTTTAAAAATCGCACGTAGACAATTTATTTTGTTAACTAATCACAGGTGCAGGCACAGAGTTGTGCGTTTACATTACGTGATCGGATAACGTTGTTGATGGTGTTTGCAACTATTATACGTATTGCCTGACGGCAAATGTCTGTTGATGTCGTTGAGGTGGTAGAAAGTGTAAGTGGCAAGGTGATGAGATGCAAATTCAGGTCGTAAATCGTTTCCAGATTTTGCTAATTAATTGCACATCCAATTGACTGGCTCATATTTTGCGTATCTTTATCACACATCGGGCTACTGATATCCTCTGATTCATGTTGACAAGTCGTTTATTTGAAGTCATGCGAGCCCAACAGGTTGGTTGAATCTATTTGTCATCTTATTATAGTATACCTATAGCCAATGTGCTGACCGTTGCTTTTTGTTGGACTTCGATGCATAGAATTTTTATTAGCAGAACGTTAGAATGAACTTATTTATAAAGCGACAAAGAAGACGATTCATGATCGTGATTCTTGTGCTTTGATTTGCCTCATTAGCACTTAACGACGAAATGTAACAAACACGTTCTAACTAACAAGTTGAATAGAAGTTAATAAACCTGATATTTATGAAACATTTTTGTCATCAGAAGAATATGATGGCTTCCTATTTATACTCCCACTTTATTGCTTCAGTTTAAATGGGATTTCTTCAGAAGGGCTGATCCGAACGTATAACGTTAAGGGTTTGAACTAAGGGTAGCTGAATGTTGTCTTTCGAAAAGTTATGTTCTCATTTTTAGAAAGAAAGTTCATTGGGGCAAATTTCTTTCTCTTCAAAGCAGGCACTGTAAATATCGGGAATATTGGTTGAGAATAGAGCTCTTAAGAGAGTCCGAGCACGTTGAGCATGTTCTGAACATCCTCTGAACCAAGCGTGCTGTGAGCGCTCTGAGTTGTTCTTGAAACACATCTGGAGCCTGTTTCAGTGTTACTACATCAAGTACAATGTATCATTTTGACTGTTGTATTACATCAATTCTGTTTTATTGGATGTGTGAAACAGACACAAGTAGCACAAAATGGTATAATTTCGGTATCACATTTCTTAATTCATACTTTATTCCTTCTTTATTAGGTATATGTAAATTTATGCCTACTTAATTCCATCTTAATACATATGATCTTTATTAGGTATTGTTTTAAAGAACTTAACATGGTGTGTTTACTTCTACTTAAAGCATTCTTAAATACTTCTTAAATGGGCATTTCTTAAATCGGTTTTTTTTGTTACTTAATTCCTTCTTTAATCCTTCTAAAAACATTCCTTTTTTATTTTGGTATTAAATCGGTATTTTTCAGATTCTTTAATACGTATTTAAGTCTTCTGAAACAGTATGATTTATAACGCCGTTTTCGTACTTTTAGTTTTAGATGGAAAGCAAAATGTGTAAACCGAATTTATTAAATCTTTAAAAAAAGAGATTGTTTCATTATTGAAGATAAACAACAATTAAAATAGCATTTGTGAAGTTAACAATCAAAACGGTGCTAAAGACACTTTTTTCAAAATATGGAGTGTGGTATACCAAAATTTGCGTATCAAAGAGAGCTATAGAATGGTGGAAAAATTGTATTTTAAAACGATCTAGTTTAGAAGTTATTACTATTTTAATGTTGAGTTAAGGATAAAAACGAGGCTATTTTTTATTTTTTAACAAGTTATTTTTCATACAATGCTTGTAATTTTCAAAACAGCTCTATTTTTCTCTAAATGAATCAAATAGATAGGATTGTTTTGATTGTTTTTCAAAAGGAGCTAAATAATTTTGGGCGCTAAAATTGTTGACCCTTATAAAAGGATCTTTAGTTTACCTATCGTATTCTTTGTTATCATTGTTAAATAAGTTTTGATGAATTCCAATAAAAAGAACTTTTCCTTACTTAAATGTTCTCTTATTTTTTAATTTTACAGGTATTTGAGAATCAAAATTTAAGAAACTTATTTTCAAAACGCGCTAAATATATTTTTAACAAACAAAACTGCCTAAAAAAAAAACATTTCACTAAAGGACGGAAATAAAAGGTCCCTTTAGTATTTTTTTTTGTCAATCTAATAAAAAAGACTTCTACAAATTTTACAAAATTTACTGCATTGAATTAACTTAAATATCTTAGGAATTATAGTTTTCCGCGCTTTTGCGCGGTTTCATGTTCATTTTTTTAGCCTCTGTTTGATTGTTAACTTCACATTTATTTAAAATGTGACTTTTTTGATGACATCCGTTTATGTAACTGACAAAATGTCCATACTTAATTCATACTTTATTTCTTCTTTATTGGGTAGGTGTGCTAATTTATGGCTACTTAATTCCGTCTTAATTTCGTCTTTTTTAGGTATTGCTTTACAGAACTTTACATGGTGTGTTTACTTCTACTTAAAGCATTCTTAAATACTTCTTAAATTGGCATTTCTTAAATCGGTTGTTTTTGTTACTTAATTCCTTCTTTAATCCTTCTAAAAACATTCCCTTTTTATTTTGGTATTAAATCGGTATTTTTCAAATTCTTTAATACGTATTTAAGTCTTCTTAAAGAGTATAATATTAAAAACACGAGAGAGTTATTTGAGTAGCACTTTGAGACAAGATATTTTAAGTGTCACAGTGGCACAATAGGTAGAGCACAAGCACCGCAAGCGAGAGGACTCGGGTTCGAATCTCAGTGGAAGCACAAAGGTAAATTAAAAAAACTAACTTTTAAAATTCTTTCATTCCAGCAAAAATTCACATAAAGACTAGAATATAATCAACAATAAAAAAAAAACAAACAGATAATGAAAAAAAATTATTTTTATTGTTTCTAATAATTTTTTTAAGAATTGCCGTAGCTCTTTAAGAAGGAGTTAAGAAGTATTTAAGAAGATGTAAGGAACTATTTAAGAAGGAGTAATGAAGTATTTAAGAAGAATGATATCCCGATTTAAGACCATTTTAAGACTCATTTTATCTTCTTATTTCCTTCTATCGGACCGCCTACTTGCGTCTTTTCTCTACTTAATAGGAACTTAAATCCGTCTTATAGAAGATGTCAGATACCGATTTAGAATTCTTAAAGACTTCGTTAAGTAATTCTGTGCTACTTGTGGAAAAATGTAACTGATGTAGTTGTAGGATGTAGATGTATAAATGTACATAGTTGATGTAGTTGATGTAATAGCTCTGAAACAGGCCCCTGAACACTTAGATGTCACCATTTTTTTCAATTTCCATCTGTCAAATACATTTGTTAAGCATTTAATACCAAGTTTTCACTAAAAGATAACCCGACATTTAAGCAAGAGATTTATGTGGTGTTTCAAGCAGTGAAACATTAAAAAGAAGATTAACTTTCACAACACCTATCAAAATGTTAATGGTGTTTCAATTTTTCTTATAAAAAAAGAAAGTTTCATTTGTGCCACACGATGAAAAGCTATCGAAATAATTGAACACCATATGGATATAGATCCGTTTGAATTGGCTGATTAGTATTGATTTTTGATTGGGCTGAAAGATGAGGTAGTTCGAATATTTCCGAATATTTTCGCACCATTTAATTTTATCGATGAGCTCGGCAATATTGGTGACGTTCACTACAGCTAGGCTTGAACTCAATTGTGGATCATTCAAGCCGGTAAGAATGTACTGGATAATGGTCTTATCTGCGAGTTGAATCATCTTCCCCAGCATATTCATCTCGAAACAGAAGCTTTCGATTGACTCGTTTTGCCTTCGGGTCTTCCTCACTAACTGCTGATGGTGAACTTCAATTTCACTGTGTTGATGTGGAAAATCGAGTTTAAGTTCCATTGCTAGCTGATTCCAAGATTGGACTGGGCCACTCATCCTGGAAGCGGATGCCATAAGAAGTGGCCTTTCATCCCAGTCATAGATTTTCGAGAGCGCTTCTACTCGAGTCACCCAATTTTCTGCCGACATTGATGCCATATCCCCTGGTGAAAATATCGGTATTGCATCCGTTATCTCCTTGATGCTGCAATTAATGCTTCGTGTACATCTTATATCCTGAGTTTCTTCAAGTTGTCTCAGCTTAGCAATTTCCTCTTCTTTTTTCAGCAGGTTCCTTTCAGTTTCAAGGAGCGCTTTTTCTCGTCTGATGATGTCCCATTCTCTTGCTCTTAGTGCATGGTCATCCATTCGAAATCCAAAATATTAGCACTTTATTTAGACTGCATTTCTGAATCGCTTATGAAATATCACTTCAACACTTTTTATATTATACACATAAACATAAAACTTAGCTTTGGTAAGGTCGGTTCCGTATCCCACTTCTGATTCTTTTACAATTAAATAGATTCTTTTTCAATATATTTCAATATTAATATTTTATTTTAAATCATTAGAATGTTTTCGTAGGTTTGCGTCAGTTATTACTGAAAAATTATATTATTATTAAATAAAAGTCTCAGACTTCTATTTAAGAGAGAGGCATGATATACTAAATTTTATTTCAGATTTGAAGAAGAATTATGGTAAAACCAATTTTATCTAAGATTATCTCTTGGTGAAAACGTAGTATAACGTACCCCTATTACGGTTTTCGAATCGAACGTTCGAGGTGAGATTTTTTCATTAGCGAACTAATACATTCGACATACTACGGTTGACGAACTTCCAATTCGAGTTCGAAATTTGATTGTTTATTAAAAATATCAAATATATGACATGAATCAAAGGTTCTCGATTCGCCAACCGTAATACTAATTTCTGACACTCACATTTTTATTTGTTCGACTCTCCATCTCCAGTGGTAATAAGGGGGATAGTCTACTCAGTTATTTTATTTTGAGCTCATAGAGTGCACTCTGAACACACTTAGAACGTGCTGAATTAAAAAAAAAAAAACATGATTTATTTTTAGTCAACTCAGGCCCTGCTCTGAACTAAAAAAGAAAAACGCCCATTGACAGTTCTACAAATTGGGCCTGTTCAGATCAATGAGCTCTGAAATTCCAGCAACCTGAGAAAAATGAACAAGAATTCTGAACCAAATTTATAAGTTTTACTGTAAAAAATTAAGAAAAAAAAATTTTAGTTCGATTGATCAATTTTTGACGGAGGAAAAAGAGAGATGGGTAGAGCAATCCACATTCGTGCAGTCCGGCTAAAGAAAGATTCTCTGTATTTTTATTTCTTGAAAGTCCTATGTATGCCAATACGTATGGAATGTATAGGTAATATCGTTCAAATATTTGCCTCGGCTTCTCACGGTGGCACTGATCCGAGTGGTCCAATTTTCAATGTCTCTTTCGGATAGATCCGGTTGAATTTGAGCGATGTTGACCTTAGTGAGCCCCATAAGAAAATGTCTAGCGGGGTCGAATCGCATGACCTTGGTGGACAATTTACGTCATCTCTGCATAAGATAACCTTACTCTCAAATCTTTCATGCAAAATTTCAAAAGTCGCGTGCGCTGTGTAGCACGTAGTGCCGTTCTGCTGGAACCATATATTGTGTAGGTACATACGGTTCAATTTGGACAGTAAGAAATTGGATATAATTGTTTTGTAGTGGTTGCCATTGATGGTGACCTCCGCACCAACGTGGTTTTCGAAAAAGTAGGGACTAATTACGCCACCGGCCAAAATCCACACCAAACGGTAACTTTTTGAGAATGTATTGTCAGCTGGTGAACCTCGTGTGGGTTGGTATCGTCCCATATACGGCAATTTTGCTTGTTAACACAGTTAGGCTGAAAACACACCGGATAAAGCAAAACGTTTTTTATTCGATAGTCAAAAAAACATTTTTTATTTGAACACACACCAAGCGAAACAGAATAAAACAAAACAAAACGTTTTGTTTTTTTGTTTCGTTTGGTGTGCGTTGAAATGAAACAAAATACGAACTACCTATCGTAAAAGCTTAACTCCGGCTGAAAGATTATAACTCTACAGCAAGTAAACACAAATAACAATTTTGTGTTTACAAAACAGACATTATGGCGCAAAATTTTAAAGATTTAAAACCCACTCTAAATCAATTTTAGAATGGGAGTCGACTTTAAATATTGAGTATAAAACGAGAGCCGACTTTTTGTTAATTTTAAAGGACATAAACTATACTTTAACGTTAAAGAGCTCGTCTTACTTTAACAGCAGCAAATAGTTAGTTTATCTTTTTAAAGTATACTTTATCCATATTGACAATGGTCATTTCATACCAAAGCAAATGGAAGAAAAAATGTTTACTGATGTTTTATTCGATTTTTTAAAGATGTTCTTTGTAAATAGACTGAATCGCTGAATATTATAAATTCGAAACAATCGTACGAAAGTGCTCTACAATTAAAAAATCTGTAGATACAAATGTACATATCTTATGTATGCACGCGCGCCGCCGGCCGCCGAGACGAGTATAAAGCTAAATGAATCTGCACCTTACAACAACAAATTGGGTTTTTTATGCTGTGAATTTGCGATTTATACTTTATTTTCATCTAAAATAATGTAAATAACTTATAAATAATCAAAATCTGTACCGATGTAGTATATTAAATGTACTTTTTTTCGGCGAAAAATTATTTGGTTTGAAGTTGTCTGTTCTTTTTACTTTTTTTTTGTGTTTTGTATTTGTGTGAGTTATGCATCTGTCAAATTAAGGGTTGTTCAACGCAAATTTGCTTAGGTTCTGTTGTAAAACCACATTAGTTAGAAGAGTTGTCTAACGTGATTAAAATTATGAAAAAGTTAGACAAAGTCTCCAAGCTAAACGACTGCGTTAAGTAGAGCCGGTTTTATTGCTTAAACAAGAACTGTTTTAAATTTTGCGCCTATGTGTTTATTTATAAGAAAAGAGAAAAGCTTTTAATCTTGCTAATCTTCAAATGTCATAGTAGGAAGTAGCAATCCACAGCTTATCAATAGTAAGTTTATTGGCATGTTCCTTATCTTTATAATTATAGGGCTTCTTGCCTTAATTAAAAAAAATGAACTTCTCTCCATCTACATTTTTCATATTTATTTAAAATTTGCGCACAGAGTAAACGTAGAAGCAAATAAATCTGTAAAGTGCAACGAAAGAAGAAAATAAAAAGAACGGAATCCAAATTTCGTTTTGCAAAAAACAATAGGTCAGCTATCGGCAACGAAACATGTTTTTCTGTTTTGCTTTTGTTTTTATGTTTTGTTTCATTTGGTGTGCGTTGCGCCATAAGAAAGTATGCAATTATCGTCAACGACCCTTGTTCGAAACAGTTTTGTTGCATTCGGTGTGTGTTGCTCGTATACAATACCATGTATTTTCGACAACCACCATCGAAACACTTCAAACAAAAAACATGTGTTTTGTTTCGTTTTCTTTGGTGTGTTCACTCTCATAAGAAATAATGTTCTCTTGTTTCACGAAACAAAAAAACACGTTTTGCTTTATCCGGTGTGTTTTCAGCCTTATTTATCCAAACATGAGCCTCATCGTTAAAGATGAATTTTCGCCCAAAATTGGGGTCCTCTTATAAATGCTCCGAAGCCCCAGTCAGCGAATAAATGGCGTTGTCTGTGGTCATGAACGGGGGTTCTTGTGCATGGCGCAAACTCGACTGCCTCGGGTTTTCGTGAACGCTTTTACGTAACGCGGCGATATTCTCGGGCGATTTTGCATTCCTTTGACGTACAATTATTGCCTGATTGAATACCGAACCGGTCGACTTAAATTTAGACACCAAACCTTGAACAGTCGACTGTGAAAGGACACTATATCTTCTATAACACACATAATAATAAAGTTTTATCATTTGAACAAGCTATTTAATCGTGTAACTTGACATAGTGATTTGGCATCAGTATTAAATAAAAAACAACAGATTTGACAGATGTCATCCACCACATAAACATGGCCGCCACACGCCGCCAATATCTCTTTATAACCTCATAAACCTGCAGGATCACTGGATCACTTGGCTTAATTTATATTCCACATTTTTATTTTTATTTTTATTTTAACTTTATTGCAGCAATGATTTCAGATATTCATATTTCTCCATTTTCTATTATTTCTTTCTTATTTTATTATTAATTCTTTAACAGAATTTTTTCAATCAGGATATCAGGTGCAGGTGTGTCTGACTTTGACTGTACTTCCACTGTTTATATAAATTTCTGCTTATTTTATATTTGTGATTCTCTAGAGAAAGGAAGAGAGATTTATGTAGTTGACGTATAGCTACAACAAAATTGCTTTATTTCATATTTTCTCCAAACCTTCTTTAAAAACAGTTTGACATTTCCAAATGTCAAAAAAGGTGATGTGTTTGCTTAGTTGCTTGCATGAATTGTCAATGAATTAGGTGTGATAGAAGCAATTTATTTAAAATAGTTTTATTACGATACTAATTAAAAACTGTTTAAAATCAGAAAAAATTAGCTAACTGCTTTTTTGCAAATTGTTAAGTAGTATCATACGAATACCCTTACACTAAGCTGATCAAAAGTTTAATGGGCTTAACACATTGCTTCAGTTCTTTAAAATGCAAGGCACATCATTTCGGCGATGAGTACCTATTCGTGAATGCAGAAATGTTATATGTATTTTTTGTTGCTTTAAGTGTTTTCCAGGTACATAAATCTACTGGTGAAAATTAATTCATACCGCGTTCCACTGCTCGGGTTATTAATCGTAATAAATTTGCATATGTGTAGTCCATCACCTTGACATTGACAGAACTTGGGTGACCAACCATGCAAAACGTCACCGCAACCATGGTTCGTTTGACTTCCTGTTTCGTGATATACAGATACAGAGTTTCAGCTTTCAGTTTAAAGTTGGTTAGGTGCACATTGAAAATAACACTTGTCTTAGGCATTGTTTCTGCCCAACAGGCGACACCTTTTTACACTTGTAGATTGGCGTCCAGTCGCCGCCGCCGCCATACACTCGTCATAATGTAACTTTTGTGCGATGTGGAAAGAAAACAATTTTTTTTTAATTTCATGGAATCCCTACGTTTCATCTGTCAGCAAATCGTGATTAGACTTCGACCCAGCACACTAATTCCCCGATCAATCAATTTATTTCAATGTGCAATCAAATGTCGCTATCGTGTAATAAAAATCGCGATAAAATTGCCCATCACTGCTGGGACTGGGACTGGGACTGGGACATCACTGATCCTTTGATCGTTTGCGGATAACTCCATGCGGGCTCATTAATTTATATGTAATGTTGGCTTGTTTCCGCGAACTATGCTGCCGTATTATTAATGCCCCGACGTTACTGGCATAGCTAATGCCTCCTGGACAATTGGCTCTACATTGAACTTACAATGGTGCAGCGCGTATAGGAAAAGTACATGGTTACGAAGCTGGTCATACAGCGGTACTTAAACTTCGTCATTGGGTTTTTTTTTGTGTTGCAAATGGTGCGGTGCGGTGGGTCGATTGCAGCGCCACGAGAGAAAATATACTTAGCTGAAGTCGTCGTCGTGTGAACTTTATTCGATGTGGTGCAGGCAAAATAGAGGAGGACTCCTTGTTAAGAATTGCGGTAGGTACTTCGTGACCGCCAGAGAGAAACCTGCGCGCTGCAGGTGATCATACAGTTGCAAGTCATGTTATGATTTACAAAGGTCTTGAACAATTTCACTTTATCATTGAGGACCTTGCAGTTTTATGCAACGAAAACCAATGGAGAAACCACATGGGTGGTTTGGTCGGTTATGATGACTATGGGGAAGCCAAGCAAAGTCGTCTCTGGAGGTGTCACCTATAGGATGATCTATGGCAGCGAATAGTACAATGTGGAATTGTATGCGAAGATGTGAGTTTCTCTGTCTTAGATTTTATATGAATTTAAGCATTAAAGGGTTTATGATGTTACATGACTTTAAGCTGGTTGAACACTTATTTCATTGCGAGTATAGGATGTTGAAAAGGAAAGCTAATGCAAGTGACTTAGAAAAATGAAAACCATAGTGTTTGTTATTTATTATTGTCATTTTACAAGGGCAGTATGAAATAAAATATAGATATAGATAGGTATGTAGTTATTTACTGGAAAAATGAAAATATGGGGTGACCCGATAAGAATTATTTGAAAAGAAATTTAAATAAAACAACAACGGTGTGAGATATAGAATTGATTCTGGCCTTGTTTTGAAGTAAATTTTATGGCATTATGTATGGAAGAGCACATCATTCAAATGTGTCCCTCAGCTTCAATTCAATACCGGCAATATCGTTTTGAATGTTGGGCTCGAGTCTTTCAAAAGTGGTTGACTTGTAAGCGTAAGGACTTGGCGTAGCGTAGCCCCTGATAAAAAAAAATTGAGTGGAGTCAAGTCACATGATCGCGGTAGCCAATTGACGAAACCCCGCCGTGATATTGACGCAGTCGACAAATTTCTCCCTCACAACTTCGAGTGTTGTGTTTGCTGAATGGCATGCAACGAACGGCGCGCCGGCGGATGACATTAGTAACTTTGAGAGCTGCTGAACAATTTTAATTAAAAAACATATCATTGCTATAATATAATATTGCAATGGATGCGTTTAAAATACTATGGCTGAGTATAAGACTCCAGATCCTTGTTTTGTAGGTCATTGACTCTTCAACATTTGCTGTTCCAAATTTGAGAAGAATGGTTAGCTAATAAATTAGCTAATATTCGTTCCTCAAAGGTATGCAAGATCGGTCGAGAACATCGATCGCCTTCCATAAAAGTGAACACCAGAACCTGAGGCAGTCGGTTTTGTGCCGTCCACAAGAACTCGCTCTTTCACAGTTTTCAACTCGGTGAATTTCGCATTGGGAGTTTGATCTACAGCCATACAAGATCCAACCGGGCCAGGTGCTCAAAGTTCATGATCATGGACCATGTAGATTATTCGCTGAATAACCTTTAAAGCTTTTGCAAGAGAACCCAAATTTTGGCCCAAAAGTCATCTTTTGAGACGAGCCACATTTTTGGATGAATTGCTGTGCTTAGTATATACATATGTGACTACACCAACCCATATGAGGCTCACCAGCTGACAATGCATCCTCAAAAATTACCATTTGGTGTGGTCTTTTGGCCGGTGGCGTTATTGGTCCGTAATTTTTCAAGGACGCTGTTGGTGAGGCGGTCACTGTCAATGGCGAGTGCTACAGAATGATGATAACCATTTTCTTATGGCCCAAATTTAACCGTATGGATCTAGATGACATGTTATCACACAGAAGATGCCACGGTTGACATTCTACATGAACGAACTTAGGATAAAGATTTCTTGTGGAGTTTTCTGAATACGCGTGTCTATTCGAATAAAGCGCTTGGAGTTAACCTAACGCAGGCCATCGATCAAATTCATTTTCATTTTTTCATTTTTTGTATCAGTTCCACCGTCAAAAGTACTTGAACTATGTCATATTCCATATTCCATACATAAATGCCTTTTAACTCAATTAAAATTTGCAAAATCGTTTGGCTTAATTTGTCCTCTTGAAATTTGAAGTGTGTTCTAGGCTCTAGTTTAAATTTATGAATGCAATGAGTTTACTTTGAAATTCTCAATAATTATTGTAAAATGTTTAGATGGTCAAGTAACTGGGAAAAGGCAGATTTACTTTTTTGTCTTACATAACGTAACAAACCCCTTTTCTTAACAAAAAAAAATAAATCAAACATCAAAAAGGGACAGAGATTCAATACAAAAAAAATGCTTACGAAAGCCTTTGTCAGTCTTTATCTCCCTTCACTTGCAGGAAACTTTTTACTCTTCGATAAAATATATATCCTCATTCCTCTTCGATGTTATAGATTTATCAGAAGATTATTCAACAAACCGATCACCATCAATACCTGTGGAGGAAGTGAAAGTCGATCGATATTTTTGTTATTTTTTGTTTTTTATTTGCTGCACAAAAAACATCGTCTGATAAAATTCTTAACAAGAAAAAAAGTCCGCTTCAGCAACTCTTTCGATTGTCAGATTTATCAGAGGCGTATGGCGCGGTGTGGCGTAAGAAATGCTCTGGCCCACAAATCAATGAACGAAACAATTCATAACGAAACGCACAAGGAACTGGCTGGATAGACTCCGGGAATCATGTCTTATGGCATGCTCTTGGTTGTTCCATGTGTCCAAACTTGACTCGGAAAAAATGTCACAAAAACTCGTTCCAATTGATTACGGAAGCACTGCAAGAGCAAATGCTACACTTTTAAAGATTTTCAATTTCATTAAATAATAGAGATCGTTGCGTACGCGTTGATGGTGATTTTTCACACAGCAGAAAAAAACCGCTACAGATGTCATCTTAATCCCCGATCCACGGAAACATGCGGCTTTTTAAAACGCACCCATCAATGCATAAAGATATGTATACCTATTCAACTTTTTGCAATGCTCTGCACTCAGGTACGAATACATGAGGAGGGACAAAATAGAACGCCATCATCTCCGGGAAAAACTGATGTATTCCCAGCTAGTTACGAAGGTGTAGCTCCAGCTCATCTTCGATTCACTAAAGAAAAAGAAGTCAGCCGGAGTCGATGGTATTGGATATTGTACATCTTTATCTACCTCAGGGAACAGTTGACATATTCGCCACAAGAAAAAGGGAAACGATAACTGCAGTCCGTCCAATCTCCGATCGATAAGTGTTCTACCGAGTGAGAGCAAGGTATTCGAGAAAGTAATATATAGAGCCCTTCACAAGTGGGCGGAGGACAATAATATTGTACCGGATCGTAATCAGTTCGGTTTTAAGACGGGACATGACATGATTCGATAAGGAAAGGAACAAATGCAAAAGACAGTGTGTGGGTTCCTGGTTAGAAGGTCTTTATCTAAAGCTAACCAGGCTATATGACATTCTCAATGGTAGAAAGTTTGTTGTCAAGAGTTACAATATACTTCTACCCTAATCTTTGATATTAAAAATGTTCTTCAGCAGTGATCGATCAACACGCCGATTCTATTCAGCACTTACACCAGCGATCTGGTAGTTAACCTAACTCAGAAAATTGCGTATGCCGATGGCCTAATAGAGTAAAGAACAGCTCCAAAGGTCGAGGACATCAGAATTCTTTTGCAGTGTGAATTCGACAAGATTCAGCGATATTGCGATAACTCGAAGTTGAAAATGAACTTTCAGAAATCAAAAGCTATTCTGTTTGGAACTCGGTTGGCTAGAGTCCCAAATAATGTAAAAGAATGAACTGGCGCAAGTTGGTAATCATGGGGCCATATGGACATCCACTGGCGAGTAAATAGTAGTAAGGTACCTTGGTATGTCCTGGATCAATATTTTGTATTTCGAGATACATACATATAAATGATGCTAAGGGAACTTTTGCCCTGAATAAATATAGCAGCTGGCTTGACACTAGCGTCTTACCAAAGCTGTTTCGGGGTAATTTGGCAAGAGCGATGTGCTCAGCTAATTGCTTAATCTTTGGGGCTTACTACCCCAACAATTAATATTTCGAGATTGTGCGTTCAAGTTTCTATATTCCACCTAATGTATTTCTCTATTAAGACAGTCGAAGGCTGATATAGGATAGAGAAGCGGTTCCGCTATTCTACCATGTCGGCCGTAGGGCTGTAGATAAGCGGCTTCATTATGATCGAAACGTGCTCACACAAGGAGGACTGAGTGAATTCGGTTCAGTAGATCTGTGTCCTATCGGGATCTAAGAGATAGGAGGAAACAAGATAAACAGTTTAGGTGGCTAGATTCCGACAAGGACAACTAGATAACTTAAGTCACCTTGCGTTCGTGTCTCATTGGACTGTCATGCAGAAGGTTTTGGGTTTGATTTTCAGCAACTCAAAAAAAATTTTTGCTGGGATGTAGTCTTGAAAGAAATTGACAAATTCTCTAAGAGTATCTCTTGATATTGAGAAGTGCTGCTCACTAGCCGTTCGGAATCGGCAGAAAATTGTAGGTTCTTTCCATTCCTGGTAATACGCACAAAGGAATGGTTGTAAGTTACTAAGATTAGGCTCTTTACGAGCCGTTAAGACCTCCTATTATTTATTAATTTTAGGCTATTTTTTAATGAATTATTTTGTCTATAGCTTGAAGAAAGTTATAAGTTTGTATTGAAATAAAAAAAATAAAAGAGGACAAAATAGAAATAATTTACCCCAACCGATGTATGTATATATCAGAATATAAATATATAATGTCCGACCATGCCTTTAGTAATTGCACTTTATAATTATATTCTAGTATAGTTGGTACGATTTTAAAACTATATTTTAGTATGACACTAGCACAACACTTTCTCTAACATTTTATTAAATTTAAAATTTTAGAATAACTATTTTATTTTTGAAGTATCATGCTAACTTTATATGACACTTTCACATTTCGAAGTGTCAAAAATATCTCTTTTCTAAGGTATTTGCACGAACTGTCATTATTTTGGGTGTGTTCAGAAACAGTTTATTACATAAAATAATAATTACATATAAGTAGCCTTTACAAGGCACTAGTTAAAAAATGCTTAACTTAGTAAACTTAGTAAACTGCTCAAAAGTATATCGTATACATATTTGGATTAAAGAAATCAAAATCAAATGTGAGTGCTGTAATTGAGTAAAACAATCGGTGAATCTGCTGAAAGATCGAGATCTACAAAATTAACTTTTGAATGGCAAAAGAAGAAAAATCTATTTTTTGCCTTTTGAAGACCTATGTGTGCCTATTATAACTAAATAGATTTCTAGCACATACATATTTCAGTTCAAACAACTCAGAAACAAAATGTAACATCACCCTCCTCAGAAAAAAAACCTAGTTACGAGCTTGACAATGATACACAAGAAAATAATATTCAACTTGTTGCTTGAGATTTCTGGAAAATGTATCTTTTGTATGAGCCACTTAATATTATGCCAATTCGAAGACCAACCCGCTTGCAGGGGTCTGCGCTAACCATACCAGAGGTATACGATGTGCGTATAAATCAGCATCACGGACCAAAAAATGTAGACCACTGAGTGTTCATAAATAAATCGAAATGTTTTTATAGTTGTTGGCTTGAAGCGGTGGTGGGTGTTTTTAGGTACCAACCATTGACTCAAGCACCATTGACGAAATGGTTATGCAATTTGTTTTTCTTTCGGTCTCACAGGTAGTTTTTTTTCTTCGTCCAAATACTTTGAGAAATAACCAAATAAAATCCATAGAATCAATGTTACGAATAAGCCATTGAAGAGGTTGCAAATATAAATATTTGTTTGTTTTAGCCCATATGGTGTGTAAGACGTTTGGTAGTTATGCAAAAGCAAATGAAACCACTCACATAAGTCTACGAGTATTTGTCTGGTTGATGCCAGAAAAGATATGTATAATAAACTATATTTAGGTGGGTTCACTGAAGTTTTGTTTTTATGTATAGGTCTAGTGAATCATACATGATTCTTCTCACTTCTTTTGAAAATATAACAATTTTTCAAAGTTCGAACAAAATCGAATAATTACTTTGAAGAACATAACGACATAAGTAATTCGAATAACTGTTTGTTACTTGCCAGCCATGATTAGGAACTATTTAATAAAAAATAAACTTTGAAGTTTGAACCAAATATTACTTGTTTTCAGATGAAAGAACATTTTTATTTTTATCTTCATTTTTCAGGTCAGGTTAAAAAAAAATAAAATGGTTTTTAAAATATTGAATTTTCAAAAAATGTTTAATTTTTTTAAAATCAAAAAAGTGATTTTTGAAAATTTTAATACAGAATACTCGTACTACTTTTTTTAGAAGTTTTAAATAAAAAAAAATTATCAAAACCAGTGATACCCTTTTTGAGAAAATCGAAAAACTAAACAAATAAAATGCACGACTGGATCGCACGAACTTGCTCTTATGTAAAAGTACTTTGGAATTTAAAATACATTTTATAAATATAAAACATGAATTTAATAAGATAAAAATTACACATATTTTTTTTATTAAAATCGTTAAGGCCGTTTTCGAGATATATAAGGTTTTGCAATACGGGTGTATGGGGGGTACCGTTAGTTTTGGAGCTAAAAAAAAATTTCAATTTCTTCTCTAGGGAATCACCGAAGACCCTTAACTACCGGGATTTAAGAACATAGGTCTAGTGCTTTAGGCTGTAGTGAGAGGTACAGACATACAGACACACTGAAATATGTTTTTTGTGTACTAAATTTTCCTTTAAATTTTTATAAAAAAAATTGATATGCAAATTGTTAGTATTCCATAAAATACATTTTATAACGTAATTTATAATTTTATAACGTAATTTTCAAAAGAAAATTTGTATTATTTTCTTAAAAATCCAAAAACTATTTTTTCGAAAAAGTTTTAAGATGTTATATTTTCAAATACGTAGGAGCTTCTGCATAAAAAATTTGGTTAAAATCGTTAGAGCCCCCAAAATTGTTTTGTTACCAGAATGTAGTTCATGTCCATAATATCACACCTAATTTTTTTTATCAAAATCGTTAGAGCCGTTTTCGAAATAAATAAGATTATGCATTACGGGTGTATGGGGTGTACTGTTAATTAAAGAGCTAAAAAAAATTTCAATTTCCCCTCTAGGAAATCACCGAAGACTCTTAAGTACCGAGTTTGAAGAAAATAGTTCTAGTGGATTAGGCTCCAGATCGAGGTACAGACATAACGACATACAGTAATACAGACAGACAGACGGAATTGTCGGACCCACTTTATTCGTCTTCGCTGATATTACGATATCAACTTTGATCAAAATCTCAAGTTCGATTTTTTTTCAAATGCAGAATTTGCCCTATAGTACCTATATATATTGCAAGTAAAATGGTTCTTTGGGAAATGCTGTTATCAAGCATTTTTTGGAAAATTTTATTTGTAGCTTTTACTAAATGAAATTTTTGGATTTTTTTTACAAATTTGGGAAAAAGTTCATGAAAGTTCATGGCAGGCAATTTATTTTTGGTCTTTTTTTCAGTCGATTAGAACAGACATATAGACGAACAGACAGGCTTACGAGGCATACATATATACATATACATATATCACAATAAAAAAAAAACGATATAATATCCACCCATATGGAAAATTTTCTAATAGAGACGAATTTATGTTGACAATCTATGGCGACCATGTTGTTTTGGTGGTGTCTGTCAAATTTGTTGTTTGCTATTGGCTCACATGAGTGCTGTAAGCCACAAGATTGAGTAGCTTATCTAAATGATAAAACTTAAAGGGTTATCTCTCGTGGAGGCAGGACGTGAATTTGCCACCAAGATTTGATCCGGTTAGACTTTTTATATGGCGTGTTCTTAGCCGTACGTCTATGCCAATATGACCCAATTAACCAGTGCCCTCAAAGTCAACATAACCCAGGTCATCGCTCAACTTTAGCCGGATCTACATATGTGGCAGAGTCATTGAAGATTGGACCTCTCTTCCACACATTTTAACGAATATGATATTCCGTACATAGTATTATGGGATACATGGACCTTAAACACAGTTTGTTTTATTTTATTTCACCACCTTTACTGGAAATCCCTTTATTAACAGTCTTCATTCTTATAAGCCAGACAACACTTTATATGATTTTTTATTTATAATTTTAATAAAATTTTTGAGCACAGTGCGAGCGTTTAGGAAGTTTGGAGAACATTTAAAAGGAAATAACATCGGTTTTGAATGTCTGAATATAGTAATGGGCGGGATATATTGATCCGACTAAGGCATTCCACATTCATAAAGTGCCCCTGAAGAAAGAATTTCTGAATTTAATAATACTTCAAAGGTTGGGCTCAAGGGTAATGTAATGGTCATTCCCTGAAGCGTGAGTATTTCGGTTGAATTGCTTATGGGGAGAATACAACTGCCTAGAAGATTGTTAACAAAAATAACGCAAAATAATGAAAGACAGGAAATATTGGGGTGCTTCAAATCTTTCTGTTATATTTCTATCACTTATCGTTTATAAAGCTCTTTTTTGGACTCTAAAGTCTAAACCCACTTCCGAAGTACAATTACCGTAATATGGAGACAAATATGAGAGGTTGAGATTAATTTTGTCAGCGAAACAATTTAATGAATTAGAAGATTCGGACAAAAGATTATTGATAAATATGAAAAAGAGAGTCGAAGACAAAACGGAGCCCTGTGACACATTAGTATTTATTTAATGAATATATGACATGAAACCATCCAATACAACTTGTATTGAGATGTTCAAAAGGTAATTTCTAAAATAACTAAGAAGAGATTCGAAATGCACTATTTCCGATAAGAGAGCTTGATGCCAAACTCTATCAAATGCTTTTGAAATATCAAGTACAATAACCTTACTTTCTTCAAAACGATTTTAAGATTTGTGTCACTATTCGGTGAGATATACCATCAGTCATCACCATCAGTAGACGTATTGCTACTATTGTTATTGTTACTGCTGGTAATTGAGAAGCTTTGGCTCTTCAAGATAGTTCTTGAACTTATAATTTATCAGCGTTTACATGACCTTAGAAAGTAGGGACGTATGTAAGTGCAATTGGAAAAATTAGATGGGAAACAAGATTTTCCTGCTTTCAGGGCAGACTGGACAAATGCTGTTTTCCATCTACTCGGAAAAAGACCAGTAAAGTAGAGCAGTTGAAAAACCTGACCCAATGGCTTTGCCAGCGTGGAAAAACAACTTTTCAGAACAATAGGCGGATACTATCCAGCAAAGCGGATTTGTGAGATCGAGACTCTTCAGTACCCGTGCAACTGTACGAGTGTGAAAGAAAATTTGTCATGACACTTTCTGATGGCAACGTCCAATTCCCAGCAAACTGTGCAGTAAGAAAATTTGCTTTTTCTTACTAGCTAGCATAAGGAGTGTCACTGACGACGAGTATTTGATCCGAATTTTTTACAAATGAACAAAAATGTGTACTTCTTTAAGGAAATTGTACATAGTATTTTTTGCCATAATTGTTGTCATGCTAAGTTTGGTTCCTCGGATATGTTCATTAAAGGGCTTTCAAGAGGAAATAATGTTTATCACGGTCAGAAGGAAAAACCAAATCAAGGATGTTGACGGATTACCTTGCAACGTCAGGAATCCTAGTAGACTCATTAACAAACTGAATCAGGGTGCTTGACTCAGCAAAAATCTCGACATGTCTTCCTTGCGGTGATTTCCGACCAGAGTGCTGCAGCCGAAGAACTATATACATTGAAATCGTTATAACAATGATTTCACAGCCCAGATAATTAAAAACAATTCTTTGGATAGAATTGTTGTGACACTCTAAAACATGTGTCATAGGTATATGCCCTGAATTATGAAATTTACGTTTGTAGTAGTAAACCGCCGCGCCGCCCCCTTCTATCAAATATATGCTGGTGGGCCTTAAAGCTTTCCGTTCTTCAACATCATATGTCGTAGGCGTTAAAACTATAAATAGGAAATTATTTCAAACCGATGCTGAAAAGGGGTTTCCAACAAAGTATAGGAAATGTGCAAATGTATGTAGATGTATTTCAGGTGTAAGAGAGATATGTATGTACGTACATATGTATATTTTTGTAACTCGAGCAAAACAATTTATAGGAATGTTGATAGTACCTATATATACATATTCCAAAAACAACTAACTTTCTTCCTTCAAAAACCGTTTAAAACCTTTTTCATAAAATGAGATTTATCAAAATCAACCCAGCATTGTAAGTCTTTTCTGATGACAAATACATACTTTCACATAAATAGTTTTTAACCTAACTTTTTTTTTATTTTTTTTTTTTCAAATTAAATAACGATGCACCTTCCACGTGTCAATGAACTTGTATCAGTCACAGAGAATAAATTCAAGTGAAAATAAACAAACAAAAAGAACATTTCCCAGCACGCTTCAAGAAGCATCCTGGAAGTGTGTGTGTGTTTGTGGTTTATAGTACTAGACTGGCATACGCCTGACAAAGCACCAATAAGCCAAACAGAAAGAAAAACCCAAAACTACGTTACTTCTTTGGATTCGTTTCGAGTGTGGCAAGTCTTGCACTATGTCATGCTTCCCTGGCCATGGATGTCAACCGTGTGATTCTGATGCGTTCACAAGTTTTGTTGTATTTGTACATTTGCCGTGTCATGTTTCGCAAAGTTGTGTAGGTACCCTGTCTGACTTAGTCTAGTTAACCCTTTTGCAACTATTATGAAAATAAAGATAGCTCATTTATTTATAGTAAAAAGATCGACCAACATAGTTTACTTGTGTCAGGATAGCTTGTACGCGTACTATGATATAAACGGGGCTGTTGTTCGCCTTATGGATAGATGATTTATACCCAGTAAACTAAAGGGTGTGGCTACCATGATGAATCACAAGTCACACAAAATCAACATTCATAGTAGGTTATACAAACAAATAAATAACGTATAAAAGAACTGCATTGAGATTGAAATGCATTGAAGCTTACCCTACTGTACCCCTGAACAGCATGATTTGGAATGTAGTAGTTGCTTTGTAATCAAATAGTGACACTAAAACTATAGTACAATAAAATCTTGCGGTGTATTCCAAAGGCTATTAAATATTTAACTAATGCTCTTCAACTCTATTTGAAATTGATGTCAATCACTTCCCGTATATAATTTTCATTTCTTGGTCGCGTAACTATACCTTAATAACAGCTGAATTGCTTGAACTCGCTTTTATAATGGCCCACAGATTCTTAATCAGATTGAGGAGAGACCAGTTGCCAGACGATACCAGTACTTTAAAATTATGCTCCGCAAAGAATTGCTTATTTTTTTTTCAACGTGTGGCATGGGGCAAGGTCTTGCTATTGAAAAATGGGCCCTGAATAGAAGTTCTTTAGATGATAGGAAGAAGCATTTGGATTAGGACTTCTACCCATACTTGTCACTGTTCATCATGCCTTCGATTGGCTTACAGCTTTCAGGACTCTAAGAATTTAAACAACTCCAAAATATAATTTTTGGGGGGTGCTTAGGCCAGATCGGATTTTTTCGTTGTCAATTTTCTTTCACGTCTTTCAAGCATACGACCCTTATGCTTGAACCTGGAAATGTGTCTCGTCTGAGTAGATTAATTTTTGATGTGAAGTGGAAGGGTAAGCCAAAAACGGGGGTCTTGCGTCTTTATTGAAATCTCGATTTACATAAGTACTGTACATTCTTTAAGTACTGGTTAGAAAGAACTAAATATCTTCATTCCCCAACATTTCTTCACCTCTCACGCAATATGTCAAAAAGACGAAAGAATTGGTCTCAAATTTCATCACAGGTTCATTCAATGTTTTAAAAAAAATCCCCCTCACTTTATGATGGACGATTGTAATTTATGATCCGGAAAATGCATTTTCAAAGTTGAAAAAAAATTCTAAATATGATGTTGTTTTTTATTTTCAGGCCGGAAAATGCATTTTAAAGGCAATCGGTTGACATTTGCAACGAAATATTCTCAAAACGTCAAAATTTAATTAGTCGCTTATCTGTCAAACCGCCTAATACCAAATTTCGAATTAAATATTCTAAATATGTACATCAAAATATAGACTGTTTCTTATCTGTCAAGCCTTATATTTACTTTGATAATTTCCATTACAAAATGAGAATTCTGTGTATCGGTTTATAAAACTTCATTTGAAATAAAGTACAGAAATGTAAAAAAAAGTCGGAAGGTGGAGTTCAGTGCGAACACCGTCTATAGAAGGAAGGCCACAGTGGATTGCAACCCCGCATTACTCATTAACTATACACTGCGGTAACCAGACTGATTTTTTATTTATAGAAAATAAACAACTGTGAAAAATTAAACAATATCCAACGCTCAGCCTTAAGGTATATGGTTGGTGTACTTCGCACGACTTTCTCCACACCACTTGCATTCTGTTCCATCTAACGTCTAACACCCCACGCAAACAAACGGCCGCAAGCACACCCTTTTGCCCTATGGATTCCACACAGTGGACCAATAACGAAATTGGCGGAATGAAGGAGTGCATTATGAATTCATTCGTTTAAATACCAATCAGTGTAGAATATACCATTCCACAATTACAGTTCGATAAAAGACTTTCATGTTCCTTTCCTTTCCAGTCTGGGATGACTGACATTCCAGAAAGACGAATTGATTCTGATGGATCAAAAACTAATAAGAATGAGAGAGTTGATGCGGGTGTATACTCAGACAGACGTGATACCAAATAGTGATATCTTCATCGTCTCAAGATAGCCAAGCTGCTATTAAATCTCTGGATGTTTCTAGAACCTGAATAACAACTCTTAACTACCGATCATCTCTCAAGGAGATTGCTCAGCAGTTCAACATTTATCTATATTGGGTTATGGGCCACAGGGACATTCCAGGAAATTTTAAAGCTAATGACTAATGAGCCAAAAGTAGAACTACGAGTACAAATAAAGTAAACACGAGTATCAGCGTTAACACTTCTGGACAAAAAGTCGAAGTAGAATTGAAGGAAAAAGTGAAGTAACTTGAGAGAAATTGAAGTAGATTTGAAAATGACTTTTTACTTGAATTTAGAAAAAAAAATTAACTCAAGATTTTTATCAGTTGACATTACAACACGAAAAAGTAGTGATTCAGCCTGTCTGCGAAATTTTCATAAGATTCTTGCATACATGTAAAATTACTCATTTGTGTATTTATTTTGTGTTGACACAAATTTCGTTCATGGAAATTCTGGGGTTATATACTACCTAGAGTGAAATAGAGAGAAAGAAGTAGATTTGGTTTTTTTTTTTTGTAAAATTGAAGTAGGTTGAAACGAAGATTTTGAAAGGAAGTAGATTTCAGTATTTTGCTGATGGTGCTAAGCACGGTTGCCAGTTTGGTCATTTATGACCAAATCTGGTCTTTATTTTTTCACTTGGTCACATGGTCATTTTTTATTCCATTTGGTCATTTTTTCAACGAAATGAAAAAAATAAAAACTTTCTTTACTTTTTATGTTCTCAAAAATGAAATGTATACCAAAAGCAGTTTTATTAGCGTATGATGCAATTAATGCGTTTAATTGAATGATCTACAATACTCCCAGCACGATCACTGAATGCGTTCATTTCATCATCACTTTCGAATTTAATGACAGAGGACTGGAAAACTTAAAATTGTGCGTTAATTTTGTTCACCGTTGCTTCTTCGCTGGGTAAAAACGATTCCGATAAGCGAAAAGTTTACGAATTAAGTTTAAAAAAACTAAATTAAAAATTAGACTCCATTTTGAAACTATTGGCGCAAGATGTTAAAAAATTTAGTAATATGTTAAAGCGGTTTTAGTAAGTTACTAAGTTAAAATGAAGATTTTGATATTTTTAAACGATTTTAGCATCTTACTAACTCTAAATATTTTACTAAAGTTAAAATCACAAACTGGCTACTTTTGAGTTTCCGACATTTCAAATTATTAGGTCTGTTCCCAAGATTTAGTTTTGTTCGTTTTGTAAATTTTCTCGAACTGTCATAATTTAAACGTGCTCAGATGCACCGTTTTTAATAAAAGGGAGTTAGTATTTTACTAGTTAGTAAAACAAAAAACAAAATTTTCGAAGAGCTAGTAAATTACTAAAAGTTTAACAAATTGGTAACTAGTAAAAAGGGGAGAGAAAGTATGACCCTAAATTCGATTGAAATTTGAAAAATGGTTGGTTTTACATTGTTTCATACTAAAACAGCTTTTACATCGTACTAATTCTAATGCTAATAAATAAAATTTTGCGCAATAAATTGTGATCTTATCTCAAATAGCTGTGAGAAGCTTATATTTATGTTTTGTTATTTTTATTAATGTGAATTTTTTAGTACCTGATTTTGTATGTTTTTGTTTATTATTGCTAATAAATTAACGTGTGATCTGTATAATATACATAAAGAATATATGTTCCAATAAATGTGATGAATTAATTGTTCTGTGTCTTGTTTATTTGTGTATCTTTTTTTATTTTGGTCATTTTTAGCTACATTTGGTCATTTTTATTTTCAACTTTGGACATAAATTTTTTTTTCAGGTGGCAACTGTGGTGCTAAGTAGAAAGTAGATTTTAAAATATTTTGAAAAAAAAGAAGGAGATCTACTTCAGTTGAAGAAAAGTGGTAAAACTGATGGGTATACGCTACATGTAAATTTATGCTGAAACAAGATCCTATTGAGAAGCGACAGCTGGATCTGAAGTATTCTAAGCAGATTACACATCGGCTCTATAATAGGTGTCGTAACTGGATGCCCTGATATAGGTAAACATGTAACGAGACTCGGAGTATTCTCAAACGAATTTTTGCAAAAGCTGTATGGAAGGGGAAGAATCGATTCCTCATCTTCTCTGTACATGACCTGCTCTATGTCAAAAACGTAGGCTCCATCTAGGAGAGTTCTACTAAAATTATCCTCGCGACCTGGCAAATATACACATTACGCTTCGTAAGTAGCTCTTAGTGGTTCAACTAGTAGAGAGAAAGCCTACTCAATTTATGTGGTTTCACATTGGACCAACTTATGGCCTAAGTATATCAATCATCCACGCTGACAGCCTAACCTTACCATGTATTGCACTCGATACAGGTTGGTAGTTCAAAGCATAATTTTTTCATCATTTACAGTGTTCCCAGTTCTAAATTTGGAATATGGTGCAGGGATAATTCTTCTCATAATGGATAGAAAAATAATCTTCCTCTTAATTTATACCAGATAGATAGATAGATAGATAGCTAGATAGATAGATATTCTTGACACATGCAATGTGTGGATTTGATTTCAGTTATAGAATTTTTGCAGTCAAAAGTTCTCTTTTTTTTTTTTTTTTTTTTATAATCTACACGCGCTCAAGGGATGTTCTGAGACTGAAGGTTGTTGTCTCAGATATTTTATCTCCAGGAATGGCGGCTGAACTAAAGCGGAGAATGCCGTGTTTTATTTTTATGTCGCTTATAATTCACATTATTTTATTCGTGTTCATTCTTGTTGGGCATACTAGTTTAACTCAATAACATGTTGTTAGTGTTATGCCTGAACAACATGTAATGAGTAAACTACCACAACCCATTGATGACAATTTTAGAAGGTTTTTAATGGAATTAAAACGACATAGACCACGGCAGGGATCGAACCTGTGATCATGAGGTTCACAGGCGAGCACACATCCATCGCGCCACGGCCACCCCTTATTTGTCTAACGGGTGATTTTTTAAGAGCTTGAGAACTTTTTTTAAAAAAAAAACCCATAAAATTTGCAAAATCTCATCGATTCTTTATTTGAAACGTTAGATTGGTCCATGACATTTACTTTTTGAAGATAATTTCATTTAAATGTTGACCGCGGCTGCGTCTTAGGTGGTCCATTCGGAAAGTCCAATTTTGGGTAACTTTTTCGAGCATTTCGGCCGGAATAGCCCGAATTTCTTCGGAAATGTTGTCTTCCAAAGCTGAAATAGTTGCTGGCTTATTTGTGTAGACTTTAGACTTGACGTAGCCCCACAAAAAATAGTCTAAAGGCGTCAAATCGCATGATCTTGGTGGCCAACTTACCGGTCCATTCCTTGAGATGAATTGTTCTCCGAAGTTTTCCCTCAAAATGGCCATAGAATCGCGAGCTGTGTGGCATGTAGCGCCATCTTGTTGAAACCACATGTCAACCAAGTTCAGTTCTTCCATTTTTGGCAACAAAAAGTTTGTTAGCATTGAACGATAGCGATCGCCATTCACCGTAACGTTGCGTCCAACAGCATCTTTGAAAAAATACGGTCCAATGATTCCACCAGCGTACAAACCACACCAAACAGTGCATTTTTCGGGATGCATGGGCAGTTCTTGAACGGCTTCTGGTTGCTCTTCACTCCAAATACGGCAATTTTGCTTATTTACGTAGCCATTCAACCAGAAATGAGCCTCATCGCTGAACAAAATTTGTCGATAAAAAAGCGGATTTTCTGCCAACTTTTCTAGGGCCCATTCACTGAAAATTCGACGTTGTGGCAGATCGTTCGGCTTCAGTTCTTGCACGAGCTGTATTTTATACGGTTTTACACCAAGATCTTTGCGTAAAATCTTCCATGTGGTCGAATAACACAAACCCAATTGCTGCGAACGGCGACGAATCGACATTTCACGGTCTTCAGCAACACTCTCAGAAACAGACGCAATATTCTCTTCTGTACGCACTGTACGCATTCGTGTGGTTGGTTTAATGTCCAATAAAGTAAACTGAGTGCGAAACTTGGTCACAATCGCATTAATTGTTTGCTCACTTGGTCGATTATGTAGACCATAAATCGGACGTAAAGCGCGAAACACATTTCGAACCGAACACTGATTTTGGTAATAAAATTCAATGATTTGCAAGCGTTGCTCGTTAGTAAGTCTATTCATGATGAAATGTCAAAGCATACTGAGCATCTTTCTCTTTGACACCATGTCTGAAATCCCGCGTGATCTGTCAAATACTAATGCATGAAAATCCTAACCTCAAAAAAATCACCCGTTATTTGTTGTTCTGTCCACTTAATTCAATCAAATGCATCATTTCACGTCGTCATATACAATAAAGTAAAAAGACTTTTTTCAATAAACCAAACATACCCTATGGATCAATAAGGTTTTTATAAAAATCCATTAAGAGGAGTCACAGTCGGCCATACAGTGCCATATAATAAAAGCACTCAATTTCCTCGTTCGTATTAGGTTACACTACTTTGTCTGGGTGTAGGTACCTCCTATACCCATCAACCCAGCTACCTATAGGCAAGCCACCTACCGAGGTTCCTAGCCTGGTTTCCACTTGATGGCGTTTTCTTTTGTATCCGCTTTTCAGTGGTGACACATTCGGATTTCGATTTTATTTCGTTTTCCGATGTAAAAATAACTAAGGGTTTTGTTGAACTGTTTTCATTCCCTATATGATGAGTTTGTGTGAGCGAAGTTCATTAAATTACTACCCAACCTAACGCAAGTGGATGTGGATTTCTTAATTACGTATCTAATACTCTTTGGGGACGAGCAGAAAACCACTTTGAGAGACGCACAAAGTCGATTCTAAGAATCGACTCCATTTCATCTGTATATTTACGGCGGTATCTTTAAGGCGTAAATAGTCGTTTATTACAGTGATTTAAGGCTTTCTGTCAGATCGACGGAAATGGAATGCATTATCATCATCAAATCACCAGTAGCTATACAGAGGCACAGGAAATTATTAACCCTGCGGAGCTACCGCGCAATGATTACCCTAAGCAGATGACGCAGGTTTTCTTCTTTAAGGGAAATTACAATCATACTCGTATGATATTCCTTATACATAATAGAAGGTGAGAGGAGCCCTTTTGTATTTCCCTTGATTTCAACAAGTTAGCACCTCATCGACAAGGAATTGATTTTCTTCAGTCTTCTGTTCATCCTCAGGTGTTGATTACTCAATTGGAACACCTGTATTTTATTGGCAAGCTTCGGTTCTCGTCATGGCATAGCTTCTTCGAGATAATGGTGATGCTGACCTCTGATTTTTCTTCTTTGTGACTTAACCATACCGAGGATAATGATGACAATGAAAAAAGCAAGTTCCAATTATATAAAAAGTATCATGTTTTTGTATGATGTCACGTAGGAAGGGTCCATTAGAAGCAAGAAAAGTTCCCTTTCGAGCTCATCGCAATGGCAAAACGAGAGGAAAATGAGATGCGTTCCTTGATTTCTTCTTTAAATGTGTAATAATTATGATGTCTCATTTTTTTTTTGCTACGTGATGCTGGAACGTTTTTTTGCAGAAAGTTTTGTTATTAAAGTTGTGAGAGCACATGGAAAGGTTGATATGATAATTCGATGTATAATATCTACCTTTATTGAATTTCACCTTTAGGTTTGCTGCTAAAAGCAATCTCAAGTCCTGATGGTTTTACAAAGTTATCAAAGGGCACGGTAGTGCCCAGCCAAGTTCTGGCACTACACCCTTTTTACAGGAACAAACTCAGGCGATTTTTGACCCCTTCCTATCTTCAGTACCAATGAATTCAGAAACTTAAAACTCCGAATATATACTAAGCTAGTCAGGCACAGGCACCTCACCAAATATCAATTTTCTAGCATAATCGGTTCCTGAGATATAAGGCCTCAAAAATCACAAAAACCGTAACTGACTGACTGACTGACTGACTGACAGATCATCAAAATTATGGAGCACTTCCCGACATCGTAGAATCTTGTAATTTTGCACAACGGTAGGTCTTGTCATGTAAGCATAGGAAAAAATCGAAAAATTGAAATTTTCCATTCAGGGGGCGTGGTATCCGCCCACTTTCTCCGAATTGTCTCCGAATTGGTGTTGGTTGAATGGAGCACTTCCTACTGCTGTAAAACGATGAAATTTAGTGAACGGGTAGGGCTTATATTGCATATAAAGAACCAAAAATAAACACCAAGATTTTCCTTTCGGGGGGCGTGGTATCCGCCCACTTTCTCCGAATTGGTGTTGGTTGAACGGAGCACTTCCAACTACTATAAAACGATAAAATTTTGTAAAGTGCTAGGGCTCAAATTGCATTCGAAGAAAAAAATATAAAATTAGCGGTATTTTATTCAGGGGCGTGGTATCCGCCCACTTCCTCAGAACTGATGTAAATTATATATGGCGCACTTCCAATTACAGTAGAACAATGAAATTTGGGAACGGTAGGGCTAAAATCGCATATAAAGGACCGAAAATGAAAATCGAGGTTTTCCATTCAGGGGCGTGGTATCCGCCCACTTCCTCAGAACTGATGTAAATTATATATGGCGCACTTCCAATTGCAGTAGAACAATGAAATTTGATAGAACGGTAGGCCTCAAATCGCACATAAAGGACCGAAAATAAAAATCGAGGTTTTCCATTCAGGGGCTTGGTATCCGCCCACTTCATCAAAACTGATGTAAATTATATATGGCACACTTCCAATTGCAGTAAAACAATGAAATTTGGTAGAACGGTAGGGCTCAAGTCGCATATAAAGGACCAACAATAAAAATTGAGGTTTTCCATTCAGGGGGCGTGGTATGTTTAATTTATATGGAGCACTTCCGATTGCTGTAATTAAGGTAGGTATGTTAGTGTTATCTTGCCAGGATAAGAAGAAATAATTGAAGCGCAAATCAAAACAACCAATAACAAAAAGAAAATATACCAAAAGAAATAGGAAGCTATAAACTAAGTTGATTTCAGTAGGAAGAGTCCACCCTTCTATCTTTCCGTATCTTTCGAGATTTTGACATGGCAAAATATTTAAATCTTTGCAAAAAGGAGTGAGATCAGACCAAGAAACATAAATGTTAAAAAAAGAGCCAAGTTCTTCTGTACAAAAACCTTTGTGTAACAAGTCAGCCGTGAAAAGTAATGAGATCTAAAAGTGCGCCAAGTTCTTACTTCTTGAAGGTTTAATACCGAATATTTAAAGTAGAATAATATTGAAACAGCTACAATGTAATAGAAAAATTTTATTATTTAATGATTACTGAGTAAAATTTGATGGGCTTACTTGGCAAGTTTTTTTTTATGCCCAATTCAAACGGTTTTAAAAACTTGACCAGTAAGCCCATCAAATTTTACTCAGTAATCATTAAATAATAAAATTTTTCTATTACATTGTAGCTGTTTCAATATTATTTTACTTTAAATATTCGGTATTAAAACTTCATGAAGTAAGAACTTGGCGCACTTTTAGATCTCATTACTTTTCACGGCTGACTTGTTACACAAAGGTTTTTGTACAGAAGAACTTGGCTCTTTTTTTAACATTTATGTTTTTTGGTCTGATCTATCTTATTGAAAGAAGTATAGTTACTCAAAACTATCAAACATTCATGAGTGCAAGATGTTAAACACCCACCACAAATGATGCGGATCGTACAACTTTCATTCGAGTTCGAGGATGGTTTTTAATGGATTGTAATAGGACTTTAAAATTAAAGACAGAATGAGTATCTGAATGTGTAAGTTAATTTAGGTTAGAGTACCCGTTACTAAAATATCGTTAAACGTTACTCTCGTTTTTTTTGTTAAATTTATATATATTCTCTGGGTATCGGATTTGTAACGAATACGTAGATATATGTAGATAGGAAGTCCGAAAAACGCATTAGGAACCATTAAACAAATCAAATACGTTTCATAACGTTGGTTTTTATCCTAAGCCTTTTAACAATTTTAACAATAGGTAACAAAATATAAAGTAATTATGACTAACAAAAGAAGGTGTTTTCTTACAGACTTAGGTAACTTTAATTTGAAATAAAACACAGAAAAACGTTTTATTATTACTGAAATTTTCTTTATTAGAAAGACATTTTTTTTTTTCACTAAAGTTTAAATATGTTTTCAGGCAATGTGGGCACTGCGACTGGACGTGCGTTATCTGGAGGCCAATTTTCAGACACTCTTCGCAGTAAATCAGGTTTGCGATCATCATCAACAATCACCGCGCTGCACATCAGCGTCCATAATTTCTCGAATTAATCGCTCTGTTGGACTATTGTGAGCACCATAAAACTCAAGGAATTTTCAGTTCGTTTCTCGAATTTCAAAATAAATTTGAACCATTTGCGAACATTGCTCTGTCGTGGAACTTTCAAGTCCGTTGTCACAGAAAACAGTGTTACCATTTTCAAAAAATCACCTGTTAGGTCTTGGGCTTCCAATAAGTGCTTCTACGAATTCTTAACTCGATCACGTATGTAGTTTATCATTGGAAACATGGTTGATTGTATACGACTTTACGATAGTTTATAAAGGGTGGTTAAATTTTAAGGGCCGATGTTGAATGTGAACCACACCTAAACGTCAAGTTTTTTTCTGCATTTCATTTGGCATTTCTCAATTTCAGACTAACTCGATTTGAACCATGGAAAGATACACAATCAAGCAACGCGTTAAAGTTATTCAGGCTTATTATGAAAATGGGCGTTCAAATCAGAATGCATATTGTGCACTTCGTGATTTTTTCGGTCAATTTAATCGTCCAAATGTGCGTACAATCGGAAAAATCGTGCAAATTTTTGAGCAAACCGGGTCTGTAGGAGATATGAAAACATCCAGTGCATACTCGTACAGCTCGTACTGCAGAAAATATTGCTGCTGTTCGCGATAGTGTGGCTGAAGAGCCGTCCACCTCAACTCGTCGTCGTTCCCAACAATTGCACCTCTCACGCTCGTCGTTGATGAACATTATCATAAAAACTTGTATTTACACGCTTATACAAAGTGCAATTGACTTAAGAACTAAAGCCTCTTGACCATTTCAAGCGTCGCCAATGGTCAGAATGTAGGCAAGAAATGTCAACAGTGGATGATCAATTTCGAAGAAAATCATCTTCAGTGATGAGGCACATTTTCACCACAGTGGATTCGTCAACAAGCAGAATTGCCGCAATTGGGCGAATGACAAACCAAGAGTGATTATCGAAAAACAAATGCACCCACAAAGAGTGACTGTTTGGTGCGGTCATCATCGGGCCGTATTTTTTCCAAAATGAGGCCGGTCATGCAGTTACTGTGAATGGCGTTCGATATCGTGAGTCGATAACGAACTTTTTATGGCCCGAATTGGAAGATATGGATGTATACGATATGTGGTTTCAGCAGGACGGTGCCACTTGCCACACAGCTAACGAAACAATGGCTCCCTTGCGCGACAAATTCAATGGCCGTGTTATCTCACGTTTTGGCGATGTCAATTGGCCGCCAAGATCATGTGATTTGACACAGCTGGACTTCTTTCTTTGGGGTTAATTGAAAGAAAAGGTGTACGTCGATAAGCCAGCAACAATTCAAGAGCTAAAGGATGAGATAATTCGGCACATTAACGGCATAGAACCTGAATTATGCCTCAGCGTCATCGAAAATATGACCATCGGATGGAGATGTGCCGCCGAGGTCGCGGCGGCCATTTGGCCGATATTTTGTTCCATATACAATTGAACTATACCATTATTATCATAATATAAAGAAATGACAATAATTTCCTATATAATTTGTGTTTTATTCAAAATCAACATCATAATCATCATCAACATTAAAATTTAACCACCCTTTATGACAAGAAATTCTGGTCTCAAAGACCAGACAAGCCATGTTTAAGGGTGGTACCGAGAAAAGGAGTATGAAGTTCGCAGTGCCTAGAATTTTGCAAGAAAAGGCCACTTTAACTACTGCTATTTTTGCCTTGCAAATCCACGAAAAAGACCTAGTGGCAATAACGCTTAGCTTTTTTTTCGAATATCACAAAACATCCGTGTTTTCTATGTTCCTCCATCTTGGCCGATAAGAACGGAAACATAATAGACTAAGAGCCCACAGCAATTTTTGGGTGTGATTGATAACAAAAAATAATTAGCATAATTAGATAAGCTTTTAGTAGTTATTTACAAATTTGAACGTCTTGCATGCTCTAGTGGGAGCAATAGTGCATAAGAGTGCATCATATATGCAGTTCTTTCCCAAGTCTAAAAAATTGTGATAAAAAATTTGCCATAACTTCAAAATGAAGAGCTAAGTGCTCTGATCGCAAATATCGATGTCCAAGACGTTTTGAAGGCAGTCTTCTTCGTGCAAGAAGTAAGCTATTCTTATCGCGTCTTGCAGGCAGAATTCTGTCTGCAAAACGTCCCAGACCTCAATACTTTCAATCAGGGGGCTTAACTCTACATTTTGGCAAAGTTGTTATCACAATTATTTAGACTTGGAAAGAACTGCATATATGATGCACTTTTATGCACTATAGCTCTTACTAGAGCATGCAAGACGTTAACATTTGTAAATAACTACTAAAAGCCTATCTTATGCTAATTACTTTTTGTTATCAATCACACCCAAAAATTGCTGTGGGCTCTCGGTCTATAACTTTAAAGGTGAATCTGTTGCTGAAAACAATATGTTCTTGCTCTTCTACATACATAAAAGGAGCGTTCTGAGAAGCACAAGCAGAAGATTTTAAAGGTGTTAGTGAGTTTCAATACCTTTAAAGACAATGTAATGAAAATATGATGGGAGACTACATTTGGGGTTTATTCATTTAGAAAGCGCTTCAGAACATGAAAGAGTATCAAGGTTCACTTTTAAATTATTATTTTTCACAATTTTGTTAATTTCTACTGTAAAAATTTGTATTATAATGCAAAAATAATTACAAATCTTTTTGTTTTGATTTACAAAAAAAAATTAATCATAGTTTTAAAAATAATAATACAAAAGAAATATTTTTGAGCTACGCATTCCAGATAGATTTCTTTTATCTAATTTCATTTTATTTCCATTTATGGGATATTTTTTAAAAAAATATAGCATCTAACTGATTTTACGCCATCAAATTAGTTTTAAAAATTTATTAGCCCGAGAAAATTTTGTGTTCAAGGCTTAAAACTGCCCAAGGTATGTGCATTTTTGGCCATTTATTTGTGGGATATTCGCAAAAAATGTGTTATTCGAAATATTAATCAATTTTTTACTTATTGTTTTTTTCTAAATCACATTATAGATTATTAGCACCTTATTTGAGTGATTTAAAAATAAATTTGGTTATGCCCTTTAAAAGACTACTTAACGGTTTTAAAATATTAGCTCTTTTCAATAATTGGTCAGCTATCGATTTCTTAGTGAATTCCTATATAGTTTTGTTTGGAATCTCCATTGACCAGTAACCAACCAAAGACCACTAACTTATCATAAAAGGTTAACTACTTAGTTTCAGATATTAGTCAACCATGAGAAAAAGGAAATTAAAAACCTTTAACATTCATAAACAAAATTTACGGTTGACCAATAATTACTGAAACTAACTGAACTTAACCATTAAACAACTTATAAACATAAATAAATAAACAAATAAAGTTTTATGACGTTAAGTGCTCTTCAAAAGGCATACTAGCAGGTTTTACAAATTGGCAAATTGGTCAGCCCTAGAAAATACATAATCAAGGTTTGAAGGCCATCCAAAAGATGAAAAGATTGAGATATAAGATCAACTATTTTCATCAGCTAGGATTTTGTATGATTTTTAAAGATCACAGTTCTGTGACCTTGAAAATAACTTTAAAAATTCTTTGAAAAAATGAATGGCTAAGGCTGATCAATTACCGGAAATAGCTGACCTTCTAACATTCGAGCTGACTTGAATACTTTTTGAATAGCTACTAGGCTTAAGAAGAGGCGTCGAAAATGATATAAATATATGGTGGGTCATTTTCATATCTTTTGTAAGCAATTACGTAATTTTAAATTGATGCAGTTTCATAAAAAAATATCAAAATATATCCAATTCAACCTCAATACTCGTTTCTACAGATGCGTATGAGTTAATTCCCTGAGCCCAATTCAGACCCTACAGGGTGACAAGATCGCAATGATAGATTTTCCAATTTTACGAGTATGTTTCAGCTGCTTTCAAAGTAACCAATGTCTGACTTTTTCGTGCAGTTTATGGCACCATTATTGGATCTTATTTCAGTCTTAATGATGACCGCTACCGTCAATGGTTATAGAGGGATTCTGTAGGCAGAGCTCAACAACATCGATATATCCGAGTTCCAACAAGGCGGAACTGCATGACATAAAAAAGACAAAAACCCTTGAAATTGTGTTATCTCATGGCAGAAGTTAATCAATTGGCCAAAGCGATCATATACCCTGACTTTTTTCTCTGGGGATACGTCTAACAAGCCAACCACTTTTAACACGTAAAGGTAAACATTCAAGACGCTAATGGCGGAATAACCCCGCAAGTCATCACGAATTGGACTGATGAACGGCTGAAAGCCATCCTTTTAATGATGTGTCATTCCATACATAATTGCATGAATTTATCTTGAAAATAAAACTAGAACAAATTGTATATCTCACACGGTTTTTTGTTTTATTTAAATTATTGATTTCTATCGTTCTTATCTGGTTACCCTATATTAAGTAAAAAGATTCTTCCTTTGGCATTTAATCACGAATATGCTTCACCTTTATCAATTTTTTTCTCTATATAAGAACTTTAAACCAAATGTATATCAGCTTATTCTTTGCAATCCATCCATATTTTCCTTGCGTTCGCACTATGTTTAATCATTTTAAAGGTGTGCACACACTTAAACAAAAAACCTTACTCATGGTAAATTCCAATTTTCTTAAACCTTGGGTGTCAAATTCAATCTATCCAAACGTAATTAAAAAGTCATAAGATTACATTTTAATAATTTGCTGTATTATCATAAAAAAAATCGCGATACCAAATTTTTACAATCTCACATAATAAAAGAAAAAATCATTTTATTTTTGTTCGAATCTAATATCCCATTACAATTGCTCAGACTAATTTTTTGACAAATAAGTGAATAATTAATGTGACCTCAAGTGCCACCTTAATCTTAAATTGGTATTACATCATATTTAAAAAATAAAAAAATAAAAGTGATTTGTTGAGTGTCAGCAAACGAGTAAATCTATTAAATTTAAATTAAGATGTCAATCTTTTGATACCTAACCTACCTAACCTTACTTAATACAAACAACCTCACCTAACTAAGTCAAGTTATGTACGTAAAAAGTTTGTAGCCTACTCCTGCTGTATTTTCAAGGGGAAAACCAATATAAAAAAATAAAAACAAAAAACTTTCGCTTTCTTTGAAATCTTCATCATCCACCCACGGTGGACTTAAAGTATCGAACTCATCTATTCGCTGCCGCCAACACGAAAAATCCAAACATAATTCTGAATAAGAAAAAAAAAAACAATAAATTGATATTACCTATAAAAGGTTTTCCCCAAAAGATTGCTATTCAGAAAACTAAACCAATGTAAATATAACTAAACACGTCACGATGTCGATATCTCCTAAATTGAAATTGGTATCGAATTCGTGCCAAACATAAATGTCGAATGGACAGTAAACCTTATCTTTATGGTCTCTAGGGATTGGTCTGTTTATGTGTATCTTTTGACGCCCTCTGGTAGACACGAATGGCAGGACACGAAATTCATCAACTTGACGACTTTTTATAAGGGCTTGCCCGGGAGCGAAGAACTCATAGCCTCGTGCAACTACCCATCACAAATACTTTCAAAAATATCAATGCAGGTACGAGTATAATGACTTTTGATTTACCTATCCAAAACTATTTCAAAGAATTCTATTTCAAAGTCTTTCAAATATACAAAAAAAATAAAGCGTATATTAAATTGGCGGGAGATCAAATTCAACTGCTTTAAGTCCCATGAGAAAACTCCACTATTACAGTGCTCTTTCTCTCAAAAATCGGAGAGTGAAAGACACTTCGTATGACCCACATATCAGAAGACACCAGCAAGGCTATCAGCCTCTCTATCCAAGATTTATTAGTGCAACAAGTACGAGTAGTATTTATGCAACCGATGCATTTCAGACTTCACTAAATTGCAAAGGAGTTCCCGGGTTACCTATTTTCGCCTCAATTCCATTTGAGACTTGTGAACATTGAAGGTAGTACTTTAGTGGTGTTTAAAGTAGGTATCTCTCATGATACACGGTGCCATCAAGATGCGTTTACCAGTAAGTCAAAAGAATCATAATTCTGCACGCCAAGTAATTTGATTTAAAAATACAGTCCTCTTTTGAGGGGGAAGAGCATTTCTTCTTTAAGGATGTAGCATTGAGTGGGCTAAAGAAATGCACATGAAATGGGGATTTTGCGTAAAGCAATTTCTATTGGGAGCACATTATCAAGTGAAGGGTGTAGCTTGCCACAAAAACGTATTCCATTAAATGTTCTCTTTTTTACAGAAGAAATAGTTCAAAAGACCTTCAAGTCAACTTATATCAAAGGAATACGTATGTGGGTCATTTTTTAAAAATTGACATTTTTTTTTGATCGTTTGAAAAATTTTTTTTTCAGTTTTTCTTGGGTTTTAGTTTCTAAATCTATAGTAAACAAGTAGAAAATAGAAAAGGAGTTCTGCGAGTTGCACAAAAATAATTTAAAATATTTTCCATTTTACGAGTATTTTTTGATAAAAATTTAAATTTTAAATTTCGAATGTACTAAAAATGTTCTTTTCTTGCATAAAATAACAATAATCCACAATATAAATAGTAACAATAAATAGTTGAAATTTTGTGGAAAGCAACTAAATTTAATAAGATAATTAATAAAAAAGTTGTTTGTTTACGAAATGATTTTGTTTAAAAGCATGAAAGACAAAAAAAAAATAATTTTAAATAACGGCACATAACTTTCTTGGAACTTTTACGGTACCAATATTGTAAGGAATGATGAAATTCAGTATATTTATCTAGAATATAAAAAAAATAATAATGATATGAGCCATTATAAACTAAAAAAACATTTATTAAAAAACAAATACGAAAATAACCACGGAGATTACAGGCCACGGAGATTACAAAATCGACTATTTCTTAATTTTAATATATTAAATGTAATTCAATGTCATCCAAATTATATTAGGTTCAAGTATGAGTAAATACCTTTCTTTTGGCGGTGGTTAGACTAAAAAATATTTATACGGTACAAAGATAACAAGGCCACGGAGATTACACTGAATTTTTACTCGGATGAAAAAATTATTTTGTATGCAAATTTTAAAGGAATTAACTGCAATAATTAAATTATAATAAAACATGAAATTAAAGGTTTTTTGACGTACTATAAGATAATGCATCGTAAAAAATTATTAAAAATTGTTTAGTTGTGTGAAAAACCGAAAATGTTTAATTAGGTTTTTTTTTTTTCCAAATCTTGTCACACTCGTTCAACTAAGTATTCGGACAACAAAACAATTTTTTTTTTTTTTGGCATATCATAAAATTGAAGTTTGAGAGAAGGCCTTTCAAACGACAAGGCCCAAAATTAAATAAAAAATCATTTTCATCATTAAAAATATTAATAAAACTGATTAAGCATGAAAATCACATCGCAAAAAGGCCACGGAGATTACACATTATTAATTACCATGGCTATTCGTTACCATCAATCGATCTGCAAATTTTTTCTTATAATGCTGACATATAAACACAGTTCCATGCCAAATTTCAAGTCTTTAAATTGAAATGCAAAGAAAATAGAAGCTATAACACTAAAAATGTAATTTTTTTAAAACGACCCATGTATGTCAGTATGCATGCTGTAGGTATATTATGAGAAGTATGTACTCTTCTTAAAAGCGACGATACAAAAATAAGAAATTAATAGCTTAAATATCTAATTTATAAATGAGTACGTAGATCTCTACGAAACTGTGCTTCGCTTATGCTTTTCTTATGTGCCTCGGAAGGAAGTTCCACAGTCGTATTGCGTTGACGAAGAACTGATATTTTGGGATCTGTTCGAGTACCCAAACTGTATCCTATTGAAAACACCACATGGTTCATGACTCATGAGTATGTAATATATTGAACAGTAATACAAGAGCTTGGAAGCGGAATAAGTTATCAAGGGAAGTTGTTTATAAGAATTTTTGGTAAAACTAGCAATTTAGTTATAACGGGTGATTTTTTTGAGGTTAGGATTTTCATGCATTAGTATTTGACAGATCACGCGGGATTTCAGACATGGTGTCAAAGAGAAAGATGCTCAGTATGCTTTGACATTTCATCATGAATAGACTTACTAACGAGCAACGCTTGCAAATCATTGAATTTTATTACCAAAATCAGTGTTCGGTTCGAAATGTGTTTCGCGCTTTACGTCCGATTTATGGTCTACATAATCGACCAAGTGAGCAAACAATTAATGCGATTGTGACCAAGTTTCGCACTCAGTTTACTTTATTGGACATTAAACCAACCACACGAATGCGTACAGTGCGTACAGAAGAGAATATTGCGTCTGTTTCTGAGAGTGTTGCTGAAGACCGTGAAATGTCGATTCGTCGCCGTTCGCAGCAATTGGGTTTGTGTTATTCGACCACATGGAAGATTTTACGCAAAGATCTTGGTGTAAAACCGTATAAAATACAGCTCGTGCAAGAACTGAAGCCGAACGATCTGCCACAACGTCGAATTTTCAGTGAATGGGCCCTAGAAAAGTTGGCAGAAAATCCGCTTTTTTATCGACAAATTTTGTTCAGCGATGAGGCTCATTTCTGGTTGAATGGCTACGTAAATAAGCAAAATTGCCGCATTTGGAGTGAAGAGCAACCAGAAGCCGTTCCCATGCATCCCGAAAAATGCACTGTTTGGCGTGATTTGTACGCTGTTGGAATCATTGGACCGTATTTTTTCAAAGATGCTGTTGGACGCAACGTTACGGTGAATGGCGATCGCTATCGTTCAATGCTAACAAACTTTTTGTTGCCAAAAATGGAAGAACTGAACTTGGTTGACATGTGGTTTCAACAAGATGGCGCTACATGCCACACAGCTCGCGATTCTATGGCCATTTTGAGGGAAAACTTCGGAGAACAATTCATCTCAAGGAATGGACCGGTAAGTTGGCCACCAAGATCATGCGATTTGACGCCTTTAGACTATTTTTTGTGGGGCTACGTCAAGTCTAAAGTCTACACAAATAAGCCAGCAACTATTCCAGCTTTGGAAGACAACATTTCCGAAGAAATTCGGGCTATTCCGGCCGAAATGCTCGAAAAAGTTACCCAAAATTGGACTTTCCGAATGGACCACCTAAGACGCAGCCGCGGTCAACATTTAAATGAAATTATCTTCAAAAAGTAAATGTCATGGACCAATCTAACGTTTCAAATAAAGAATCGATGAGATTTTGCAAATTTTATGCGTTTTTTTTTAAAAAAAAGTTCTCAAGCTCTTAAAAAATCACCCGTTATTTAAATAAATATTTGTATGGAGAAATTTGACTCGTGGTCAATTCTATGTTACCCGAATATATGTATATAAAGCGTGGTATTCTTCGCCTGCTGACTGCATCGCATTTTCAATAGATCTCACACCCGTATGTGTATTGGTATAACAAGCGTTTTAGCCAATAACAAACGAGTTGTAAAAGAGGTGTAATATTGCCGAGTAGTTCGTATAACTCACCAAAGGCAGCATTTATATGAGTATCCCAAGACTATTGAACAACATCCCAAGATTTCTTGCAGTTGAAACATAATCAACGCGTACATTTTTAAGTATACATAAGTTACGGAAATATTTAAGGTTAAGAGTCTTGATATAAATGACTATGCGTTTGGATTCAAAAACAGACCATTAGATATTGACCAGCGAGAAATGTCATCGAGGTCCCAATTAATTAAGTATGTGCAATTGTCAATTAGCCCAATAAGACAACTTTTGTATAATTTAACATTGTCAGCATACAATTGGATGGATGGTCCATTAATCTTTTTGGGAAGTTCAATGATATAAAGGTAGAAAAGAAAAGCTCCTAAGATAGAACCCTGAGGGATTCCTCTAGTTGTTGTAAGGTAGGTTGATGTGATTGCAAACTGAAGGTAGGATATTAATGAGAGTACTGCAAGAGGTGAAAAACGATAAAAAGCTGTAAGCTTGTGACAAAGGTTAGTGTGATCAACAGTGTTAAATGCTTTAGAAAGTTCAAGTAGTACAAGGCATGTTACAACAAAGGGCACGGTAGTGCCCAGCCAAGTTCTAGCTCTACACCCTTTTTTACAGGAACAAACTCGGGCGGTTTTTGACCCCTCCCTATCTTCGGTACCAATGAAGTCAGAAACTTAAAATTCCGAATAGTTGCTAAGCTAGTCAGGCACAAGCGCCTCACCAAATTTCATTTTCTAGCATAAGCGGTTCCTGAGATATAAGGCCTCAAAAATCACAAAAACCGTAACTGACTTTCTGACTGACTGACTGACTGACTGACTGACTGACTGACTGACGGACTGACTGACAGATCATCAAAATTATGGAGCACTTCCCGATATCGTAGAATCTTGTAATTTTGCACAACGGTAGGTTTTCCATTCAGGGGGCGTGGTATCGGCCGACTTTCTCCGAATTGGTGTTGGTTGAATGGAGCCCTTCCGACTGCTGTAAAACGATGACATTAGGTGAACCGATAGAGCTTAAACTGCATATTAAGGACCAAAAATAAATACTGAGGTTTTCCATTCAGGGGGCGTAGTATTCGCCCACTTTCTCTGAACTGGTGTTGGTTGAATGGAGCACTTCCGACCGCTGTAAAATAATGAAATTTAGTAAAGTGGCAGGGCTTAAATTGCATACAAAGAAAAAAATATAAAATTTGAGGTTTTCCATTCAGGGGCGTGGTATCCGCCCACTTCCACAGAACTGATGTAATTTATATATGGCACACTTCCGATTGCAGTAGAACAATGAAATTTGGTAGAACTGCAGGGCTCAAAAAATAAAAATAGGGGTTTTCCATTTAGGGGGCGTGGTATCCGCCCACTTTCTCCGAATTGGTGTTGGTTGAATGGAACACTTCCGACTGCTGTAAAACGATGAAATTTAGTAAAGTGGTAGGGCTTAAATTGCATACAAAGACAAAAATATGAAATTTGAGGTTTTCCATTCAGAGGCGTGGTATCCGCCCAGTTCCTCAGAACTGATGTAAATAGTATATGGCATACTTCCGATTGCAGTAGAACAATGAAATTTGTTAGAACTGTAGGGTTCAAATTACATATAAAGGACCAAAAATAAAAAAAGAACGAGCCAAGTTCTTCTATTCAAAAAACTTTGTGTAACAAGTCAGCCGTACTGAGATCTAAAAGTACGCCAAGTTCTTACTTCATGAAGGTTTCATACCGAATATATTTAAAGTAGAATAATATTGAAACAGAGAAATTTTATTATTTAATGATTACTGACTAAAATTTGATGGGTTCACTGGTCAAGTTTTAAAAATCTTTCGAATTGGGCATACAAAAAAAACTTGCCAAGTAAGCCCATCAAATTTTAGTCAGTAATCATTAAAAATTAAATTTCTCTATTACATTGTAATTGTAGCTGTTTTAATATTATTTATGAAATTTTTGACCAAGTTCAATTGTAGATTTATTTAAGAGTTGATTCTGCTCGGCTTTGTTGGTCGTAATGTTGATTAAATGAAAGATTTTTTCATTTCCTTTTGTTGAAATATGTTTCTACTGTAGCGTTCACACTTTAATATATATAATTTTATCACATACTTTTTATGTTTCTTATCAATTAATGTTTCAATAAATTTTCATTCGATAATATTGTTTCAACAGAATAAGTCGCTTATATATTTATTTCTCATGTTTATTTGTTTGCGGAAGCTAAATATTCTACAGATTATGAGACTTATTTAAAACAATAAACAGAGAAAATTAAGTTTGTTGAAATAACAAAAGAAATCAAGATCACAACGGAGAAACGAAGCAGAATTTTCTAGTTAGAAGAATAATGGCAGAAGGTATAGTTCCCAAGTTTGCGAAACTTAACAACTCAAACTACGCTAACTGGAAATTTAAAATGGAACTGCTGTTACTAAAGCAAAATCTGTGGAAAAAGGTGATAACAGGACTTCGACCTCAAGAAATAAGAATGGAAAATGGAACTATCGAGAATCAAGATTATATCAATGAATGGTATCAATGTGACGATGAAGCAAGAGCTACAATAGGCTTGTCGGTTGAAGACGATCAACTGGCACTTATTCGATCAAAGACAACAGCTAGACATCAACAAAATGCAAGATTTATTCACTCGACTACGTGATATTGGAGAAGAGACATTGTCAGATAAATGGAGTGCAGCTATGCTACTAAGCAGCTTACCAGCTAGTTATGATACTCTAATCACAACACTAGAGGCACGTAAAGAAGAAGAAGTCACATATGCGTTGGTTCAACAACGAGTAATAGCAGAATATGAACGACATTTTCATTCTGAAGGAACTACAAGTGATTCGGTACTAAAAGTTATGGGAAAAGTTACCATTTGCTTTTTCTGTAAAAAGCAAGATCATTTCAAGAAAAATTGCCCAAAATATAAAGAATGGCTAGCAAAGAAGTTCAAAAACAAAAAGAAAAGCTCAGCTGATATAGTGAATTCTATCGAGGAGAAATTATCATCAGGTAGTTCTTTGAATTCTTTTAATGAACAAGATTTTGTCTTCACAGTTGGACACACAAAGAAGTCTGAATGGATTATTGACTCAGGTGCAACCAGACATGCAGTAAATGACAAGCGTTTTTTCACGAAAATTGATGAGTCCTACAAGAGTACAATCAAGTTGGCAAATGGTGAAATAGCTCAAGTGCAAGGAATTGGCACTGGATTTTTAGAATTTTGTAATGAGCGTAATGACGTACATAAAGCAATTATCACAGATGTTTTGCTTGTACCTAATTTGGTTGGTAATATTTTATCAGTTAAACGACTTACCAATAAAGGTATGCGCGTTGAGTTTGACAATCTATTTGGGGAAATAAAGTGTAAAGGCAAGCAAATAGGTGTTGCGGATGCAGTAAGCGGTATGTATGTGTTACGTCAGCCAAATGCAATATGTGCCTTACAACATAATGATAAATGCATACATACATGGCACCGAAAGATGGGTCACCGGAATCCAGAAGCTATTCGTACTATGGAATCAAAGGGAACGATTGAAGACTTACAGATAGTTGATTGCGGAATTAAAGAAACTTGTGATACTTGTTTAGAAGGGAAACTGACCAGAATACCATTTCCAAAGAAATCAAAATCGCAATCTTCAGCACCACTAGATTTGATCCATACAGATGTTTGTGGACCTATGCAAACAATAACACCCGGTGGCAAACGATACATCGTAACATTCATTGACGATTATTCAAGTTTTACAATAATATGTTTGATAGCACACAAATCAGAAGTCGAACAGAAGCTGAAAGAATTTGTTGCATTTTGTGATACTAAGTTTTTAAAGAAACCAAAAATTATTCGTTCAGATAGAGGTGGTGAATACATGGGAAAGAACTTGAAAGACTTTTTGAAGAAAAATGGAATACAGACTCAGCTAACAACATCATACAGTCCCCAGCAAAATGGAAAGGCCGAAAGAAAGAACCGGACATTGATTGAAATGGCACGTTGCATGCTAATTGATGCAAATCTTTCATTTAATTTTTGGGGTGAAGCAGTAGCAACGGCAAATTTTATTTTAAATCGTGTGATTACAAGAGCAACGGACATGACACCATACGAAAGATGGAATGGAACAAAACCAAGAACAAACGTATTTCAAATATTTGGATCAAAATGTTTTGTTCATATACCAACAGAGAAAAGACAAAAGCTTGACAGTGTTGGTATAGAAATGATTTTCTTGGGATATGACGAACAATCAAAAGCTTATCGATGCTACGATCAAAAATCAAAAAGGGTTATCATAAGTCGAGATGTAAAATTTGGTAGTTCAAATAAAACCAAAATTAATATTAAAATGGAAGAAGGTTTCGTTGAATTGGGTTCGACTAGTAAATTAAGAAAACACGATAAGGAAACTTCACATGCGAAGCCAATAGTACAGGACGGAGAACAAGATAATAACGAACTTATTGACCAATCAAGAAGTCAAGGACCTACCTCAGTGTTACATGAACCTATCCGAGTTTCACAGCGAGTTAATAAAGGAGTTCCACCAAAACGTTTACAAGATGAGTTGAATAAGAACGTAATATTAATGGAAAAGGAATTCAGAGAGCCAAAGACATACACTGAAGCCATCGAAAGTGATGATAAGGAACATTGGCTCATTGCAATGCAGGAGGAGATTGAATCACACGAATCAAACGGAACTTGGGAACTTGTCGATTTACCAAAAGGAAAGACAGCAATAGGAGGTAAATGGGTTTTTAAAATAAAAACCAATGCAAGTGGCGAAATTCAGCGGTACAAAGCAAGGTATGTAGCCCAAGGATACTCACAAAAATATGGTGAAGACTATGATGAAGTTTTTGCACCTGTTGTTCTGCACACTACATTCAGAACCTTACTTTCGGTAGCTGCAAAAAGAAAAATGCTTGTTTATCATCTAGACGCGAAGAGTGCATTTCTGAATGGGAAGTTAAGCGAAATCATTTACATGAGACAACCGGAAGGATTCAAAACTCTCAATGAAACAAAAGTATGTTTATTAAAAAAAAGTATTTACGGACTTAAGCAGGCAGCAAGATCGTGGAATAATGCATTACACGATGTCTTAATTGAGGCAAACTGTCAACAAAGCTACAATGATCCATGTTTATATTATAAAAGGAGTGGTGATAATTACTGCTACATCATTGTATACGTGGATGATATTATAGTGGCTGGTCTCACAATTGATCAAATAAATGAGATCGAAATTATTCTAAAGTCGAAATTCACAATGCAAAATTTGGGACAAATTAAACATTATCTCGGAATGGAAGTTACCGAAGATTCTTATGGGAATTTTGAACTTTGTCAGTCAAGTTACATCAAAAGGATTGCATTAGATTTTGGCCTGATGGATGCAAAAGAAGCTAGAACACCATTAGAAGTTAAATATGGAAAAATAGTAACATCAACTCAGCTAGAAAACAACACAAAGTATCGGAGATTAATTGGACGATTATTGTATTTGTCAGTTAACATGAGACCTGACATTTCCGCCAGCATCAGCATTTTGGCACAAAGGGTATCGAGTCCAACTACAGAAGATTGGAATCAGCTTAAACGAGTGGTGAGATATCTTAAGGCAACATCTTATATGAAATTAAAGCTCAGCAATATTCAAACAAATGACTTGTCACTATATGGTTATGCTGATGCTACATGGGCTGATGACCGAATAGACAGGAAGTCAAACAGTGGGCGAATTATATTTCTCAATGGAGGAACTATAAGTTGCTCATGTCAGAAGCAAAACATGGTAGCATCATCAACTTGTGAAGCAGAGTTTATATCAATATCTGAAGCTGCAAAAGAAGTAAAATGGCTACGACAACTATTGACAGAGATGCATGAAAAGATGGATTCACCGACTACAATATTCGAAGACAACCAGGGGTGTATCGACCTAGTGCGTGACAGTAAGTTCTCATACAAAACAAAGCACATCGATACAAAATACAAGATGATTCGGGATTTGGCAACCAAGAAGGTAATAGAATGTGAATACTGCCCAACTGACAAAATGATTGCAGATCTTCTAACTAAACCTTTAAATGCAACAAAACATAATTATTTTAGAGAAAAATGTAATATTGTGTGAACGAGGAGGAGTGTTGAAATATGTTTCTACTGTAGCGTTCACACTTTAATATATATAATTTTATCACATACTTTTTATGTTTCTTATCAATTAATGTTTCAATAAATTTTCATTCGATAATATTGTTTCAACAGAATAATTCGCTTATATATTTATTTCTCATGTTTATTTGTTTGCGGAAGCTAAATATTCTACACCTTTTTCCCAACGTTTCGACGGTGGTTGCCGTCTTCTTTTGTTGTAGAATGTTTAATGTACAACATTACGACCAACAAAGCCGATGAGAATCAACTCTTAAATAAATCTGTTTTAATATTATTCAACTTTAAATATTCGGTATTAAACCTTCATGAAGTAAGAACTTGGCGTACTTTTAGATCACAGTACTTTTCACGGCTGACTTGTTACACAAAGGTTTTTGTATAGAAGAACTTGGCTCTTTTTTTAACATTTATGTTTTTGGTCTGATAATTATTATCTAAGGCAAGTTGAATATCTTCAACGATGTTGATAATAGCAGTAGTGCAAGCTGAAAGAAGCTATCAGGTTTAGCGAAGTAAGGAGAACCAATTAAGGAAAACAAGTCAGAAATCATTGCAACACTATTATAAAAAGGACAAAATTTTTACATGACCGGAAATTAAGACAACAAATCCTTCGATGCCTAAAATGCAGCAGAAATTTCTGGTCATTTGTCAAAAATTTAACTTCATCTTCGGTTACAACACTCTTCTACATAGACAACCCGCTAACCAGCTCTTCAGACGAAGCAAATGTACTTCCAGCTCATTTTGTTGCTAGCTCTACGTTGCATGACAGAAACATTGCCCCTCTTATACTTGAGAACGTAGGTCTATGGGACAGGTTTTCTTTCGAACTCTCAGAGTTGCAAGAGTTTGTGGTCTTGACAGAAACAAATCCTCTAGTCCTCATGGTATACCCCAATTCTCCTGAAGAGGAGTTTTGCCACGCTGGCAAAACCATTAAAAATCTTGAAGATCGAAAGCTTCTTAATGACCCGCAATACGGCTTTCGCAGCAATCGTTCCACTGGTGAGCTGATGGCATATCTCACCGAAAGGTGGAACAGATCTTTGCGTTGTGTTGGAGAATGTAAGATTATTTCGCTTGACATTCCTAAAGCATTTGATAGAGTTTGGCACCAGGCTCTCTTTTAAAAAATGAGTGCGTTTGGTATCAATGAAACCCTTATTTTTTGGATTAGAAACTCACTTCTGGGTCGTTTCAGACATATTGAATTGGACGGTTTGAAGTGTGATCTTCAAAAAAAAAACATGGTGGTGTTTTCCAGAATTCCATTTTGTCTCTTTTCAAAATCGTGTGGAGTCAAATGCTTTAAAACTTAATGGTGTCTATTGTCGTTCAAGCAAAATGTAGCAAAATTGTGCTTGAATCGCATTTGTATTGAAGAAGCCGAAAAGCTCTCAGTACTCGGTATGTGTATCAACGACGATCTTTGTTTGAAAGACCACATTCTCAAGACCGCTGAAAATGCTGCTAAATGCTTAAGATTTCTTTATCAGTATAAGAAATTTGTCACCTCTTTTGATTCAATCGTGGTCGCACTTAGGTACAGGCTGAATTTCGTGAAGGTCGTCGATTCGGTTGTTGTGCCAGAAATAACCGATGTTATGGGTGAATTGATGTTGCAAGATCTTCACAGTGACACATCTTGAGAATGAGATACATTCAATATAGCATGAACATTTTTTGACATCAAAAACAAATTTTGTTCTCATTGAATACCGCGTAATCGCTCAAAAAAAATAGTCTCAAGACCGATCCAAATCCAACAAAAGTTGTTCGCGAACCAAGCACTTCCTAGAAAATGGTCGCAGGTTTAACCGGAATTGCACATGTCGCACACGTGCCATTAGAGAAAATTAGAACGATCAATTCTGACTGCTTCATTATTATTATGTTCAGAAAAATAAGGAAAACCAATCGAAGACGAATCATAATCCATTTCAATAACGCAAGCTCTTAAACATCGACTCAAACAAGTGCATTTTTGAGCATTCAAAACATCAAATTGATGGGTCGTCCCGTTGTCCGTCCTACAGTCTTGGTATGGCACTTAATGGTTTCTTTTTATTCCCGCAAATAAAACATAAAATGTGATGTGAATTTTTTTCGTCGCCTAAAGAAGCGGTTTATGCATTCGAAAGGCATGTCTTGGAAATATCTCAACTAGAATGGAAAAAGTACTTCGAAAACTAAAGCTTAATCTCTTAAATTCTTTCCTACATAGAAGTGACAATACGATAAAGAACATTAAACGAAATTCTTCTTTGCCAGACGCTGTTGGGACCTATTGGTCTTCAAGATTCTTACCCAATTTATGACTCTCAGAATAATTTTTTACAAAAAGGAAAACCAACTTCGAACAAGAACTAAAAGTAGGAAACTTTATCACTGACACACATTTATTCGAGACACAAGAAAAATATCAAATTCGTTCTGACATCCATGATGGGTATACATTCGCCCATTTAAGTACAAAACATGCCAAAAAAGAAATCCGTCGAGAGAAGAGACTTTGTGGCATCAGTGTCACGTGAATCGCTAAATATACAAAAAAAGTTCGCAAAAGAATCTGTCGATGTTTGATTGTATCTAGTTTCACCTTCACTTGTGCGATAAAAATGAAGAATTCCTCCTCAATAATAATTTTTTGCAGCAACCAGAGCCATGGAGTTGGACCAATGTCTCACGTATCCGAATTTGTGAAATTTAGTGTCGTTGCGCTTGTACGTCTCGTCTACCTGCCTACAGTTTATAGCTCTGGAGCGTGGTTTGCTCCTATGAGTTATGGGAACCGGTCGAGTGAGGTGTTGCTTCTGTGGATATGACCCAGAATCCGAAGCGCACTCTTATCTTCTGTGGCTATCATCCTCGCGTTCAATTGCATTCTCTCCTTACTCACAAAAATGACGGTAATTAAAATAAATTGGAAATTGCAGCGGGGGCTGGCTTCCTACCGAGAATCAGTGTTTTTTTTATTTTTCTCAGCCCAACAGAGCGACCAACGAAGAAGAAAGTGGCTTTTGTTTTTGATATTCCAATCGTGACAATGTCGTCGAAATGAAAAGGATAATCAAGATTCAGGTTTTCACCAGCTTCGTGTAGTCGTCGCGTCGTCGGCATCGTCTGCGAATCTGGACCGATTATGCGTTGTTGTCGTCGTCGTGGATGCCGCCACTACCAGCACCACCGCCGCCGCCGTCTTATGATTTGTCCTCATCATGGTACACCGAAAGTTGTGCACTTGTTTTCAGCACCCGACCGGTATTGGGGCTTCAGCTTCGGCACCCGGAAAAAAGATCACTTAAATTTTAAGGTTCATTTGTCTGCGCAGCAGATTATGCCAAAGAAAGTGGTTGCGGTGGTTTCGAAAGAATGCACTTTCCTTTCGAAAAAAGTGATTCCTCATTTCAAAATTCCATACATAATGAGCGCAAAGGCTAGGAAGTCAGAGGCCCAACTGATATCTTACGTTTAATCAATTCTATATTTTTCTCCCTCACTCTCTTCGACTATTTCCATCCAATGTAGGCATCCTAATGAATATGACCAAGATCACGACGATGTCCGCCACTCCTAGAGCTGTCACTATAATCAAGGAAATAAATTGGCTTTCAAATTCGATGATTCGCGGATGATGATGCCGATTGGTGATGTGATGGCCAGAGACTCCAGGTTCAGTTCTCCGTAAGACAGTAGCTCAAATGATGGTGCTTTGTGGGAGGCTGTTGTTTATTGTAAGGCTTCCAGTCCGTTCATTCATTTATTCGATTCAATTGCCCACGAGTTGGTGATTTTTCCGTCGTAATGAAGGCAAGATAATTGCATATATTTTGAGATTTTCTTCTCAACTGAGGTTAACATAGTGGTTGTAACCCGTATTCAAATATGCAAGTTTTGCAGCATGGAAATGAGGTAGCATACTGCCACAAAGGAGGCATAACATAATGTTTTAGCATGAAACAATGTATGGTGGTGATTGAGATGGTGATATCATTTACAAAATTTTGGCCAAAATGAGTTCCGCAATTTATAGAGAGATTATATATTTTTTGTAAAGTTGAAGCAGGAAAGGCAGTTACGAGTTGAGAGCCGATTTTAGCTTGGGAGAAGACCTTAAGAAAGTATTCTACCAAGTGGTCGTCGTCAAATTGATAGATATTTTGATTTAAGACAATATTTTATTTATAAAAATTGAAAATTAAGCAAAAGGCTATATACGAGTATGTACATGTTTGTAATGTTTCGTATATTTGACATAGACTCGAATCCAGCATTGGAGATAGACTCCAACGAAATACTTGATGAAGGTACCAAGTGAATGTTCTGAGTTCTTATAGAAACCAGAAGAGACATGTCCAATAATTCCTGGCATCAACTAAAAACCAGCAAAAAGAAATACTCTTCTTAGATATATGAGGAAATCCAGCGTACCTTAATATTTTCTTTGAAAAAAAAAATTCAAATCATTAGCACACCAAAACAGTTGATGTTTTTATAATCAAAGTAACGTCAGAAATGTAAATTAAGTCGTGTTACTAAAATTCATCAATGCATCAAAAATTAATTGATAAAAATATGTCGAGTTTCTACACAGGTGCACACAAAAATAAAAAAGTAGTTAATTTCAAAAACCGAACCTACATATCCTTACGTATTTTGACGCGTTGAATTTGAATTTCAAGTTAGAATTGGTCCACCACCCTCAAGTTTTTTTCAAATCGTAAAAAACTTACGATAAGTTCATCGACCATTTTCTTTCCTCATGCATGTATGTCAGAGAGTAAAGTATTACTTACTTTTTGTTATATGCCATTATTTCATAACTTATACATCAATTTAGTTTTTAAAATTATAAAATAATAAAATAAAAGTCCGAGAAACGTACATGAAATAAGTTAAAAAATTTTCGTTTAAAATAAAAATTCATTTTAAATAATCTATTTAGTGGAATAAAAAATGATAGTTAATACAGTTACTTTTTCAGCACTCACTCTCTGGATAACTTCAGGTTTCTAGGCATTTCTAAGCTTTTTTTGAGTGTGCTCTTTAATATTTTACATCTAAAATAAAAATTACGCTGTCGAACATTTTTTTAATTCCTCGATAAGTTTGTAAAATTTTGAGGCACATTAACTTTTCTGGGCTGAATTTCTTCGATTTTTATATAGAATATGCACAAAAAATTTTATTACGATATATATAAATGCTTCAAAAAGTTATGAAAAGAAAAGTGTAACGATCTAATTTTCAAAAAGAGCGAGGGACGTGTTTTTATTAGTTCACCATTTCAATATTATTAGTGGCACACCCAAATATCAACATTCAACATAGATTATACTTATTGAAGTAAATACAATAATTATTTAAATTTTCAGGTGGATCACACCATCAAAAATTTACAAAGTTTTGAAATAAAAAAACATTGAAAGGGACAAATTAAATTATTAAATTTCGTTGTTTTCACGTAATAATATATCTAGCTGTATATTCAAAATTAAAAAATTTTATGTTGAAATATACATATAGATCATCTTTCTATTTAAGTCCTATTTAAAAAATTACACCAATAACAACTATTTTAATGAACTATATTCTTATATCTGCTAGTGACATAAGATCCTAAAGTACGCTGGATTTCCTCATATTTTCGTAAGAAGTTGGTTGGTTCAAAGTTTCTTGATAGATTTTGAAAGATTTTCTTTTTGATGACGACTGAAACGGCCAATGGTGCGGGTAAAAAAATATGTCAATAACTTAAGAAGACGGAAGAATTTCGTTATTCTGAACAAACCCATTTCAAAAAGTATAAAGCTATAACTTAACTCATGAGAGCATGTAATAAACAGCTCGGAAAATGTTTTAAATGCCATCAATGCCCAGGAAACATTTGAAGCAAAGCAAAGATTTTGGGGATCTTTAAGCGCCATACTTTGATGAAGTCCGTTATCAAAAAGTGTACCGAGTGTCTTCAGGCAATTCAAGCCAATTGTTAAGGAAATGGGCCCACTACCAGAAGGTAGGTTAGTAGAATACACTTCACACCTATGTTTTAGTATGTTGGTGTTCACTATTATGGGCCAATCATCATGAAAGTCGGAAAGCGATTTGGAGTGCTTTTTCATGCCTCACATTGAGAGCTGTTTATTTGTAAGTTCCTCATAGTACTCGTATGTCAGTAGGTATCATGTTCAACATAAATGTTATATAGACGAAGAATTCTAAAAGAAATTTATTCTAATGGGACGAATCTGAGAGGCGCACAAAAAGAGCTTCGGAAAGCGTTTTATTGTCTAGAGTTTCACAAAATACAAGTAGTCCCATCAAATTAGTATTTTATATCTACAAAAAATACTGCGTCGAATTTTTTTTTTGTTTCTTAAAGAGTACCTATTGGAGAGTGTAAATCCAAAAAGTTCGAACAAAAAACGCCCTTGCGTTGTCCGCCTTTTTGAAAAAGGCTTTGGAAAGCTTGAACTTGATTTTCTCGGCTCCTATCATATATAGAGCTGTATTTTTTTTTTACGTTTGTACGTTAAAACATCTTCTTTAACTTTTGTTGAGAAAAAAAATTTGAAACCTCTTTCCAAAAAAAAGTTATCGACGAAAAACTGTCGAGATTTTGAAGTGAAAAATGGTTTTTAACGTTTATCTCGCCTCATGTTCATCTCATCGAAAAAATACTTAAGTTGTTTTTTATAGATCACTTTATTTACTACATTTTGGTATATTGAAATTTTATGTGCGACAAAAACTGTAGGAAATATAACCTGTTAAAATTGCCAATATCCTGCGAAAATTAAAAAAAAAAGAAATTTACTCACGTTTGAAAATTTTCAAATTTGATTATGTTCATTATGAACTTTAAAGAAACAGTTTAAACTGTTTTTCACACCACCACCGAGGTAGAGTTACGGCGCGTTTTTTTTAATGTGGTGTCCCCAGGAGGTATAATCCACGATTCAATCGTTTTCGTTTCTATTTCAGCCTATCGATAGCTCAATGTGGCATAGTTTTTTTATGTCGTTCTCCTTTTTTTTTGGCGTGCGAACATCAATGATCATATTAACGTTGTTAGTACTGCTGGGATCGTCATTGGTAGTTTCTTCAATGTTTTCAGCTGAGGAAAAGTTTTCACATGCGTCTTCATCTTAAATTAAAATTAAATTTCGGGACATCATTTCACAGGCAATGAAGTATCTTTTATTGAAAGTAAAATAGAATCAGCGGTTTCATAAACGGATTCTACAGGCCTTACGAATGAGGCTCGTGAGACAAAGCTGCATCTGCGGATTCATCGCCATGCATGCGTTTTTTCCTGCGAATTCTTCTCTTTTTGAGTTCGATTCCGAGTTTTTTCCAAAGAGTCTTAGAAAAGTCGATTGCGGCTTAGACGAAACGGTCTCCGCTCTCCACTAGGTGAGCTTTTAAAACGCAGAGTTTCTGAGCACACTTATCCACACTCAATCCACGTTGCTGCGGGTAAATCTGTGCGTTATCTTCTTCAGGTAGCTCTACAGCTCAAAAGCCAAGAAAAGTGAGGAAGTTGAATGACTGCATGACTGTCAGAAGAAGACTGGATACCGATCCGTCAATTCTTCCAGTACCTCAAGAACTTCCACAAACTTATTTTTAAGCGTCTTTCCAGCTTCACGAGGTTCACTTCTTCTGCAGGCTTGTGACTAGATGCTTGAGGTACTTCTGGTGTGTCGACTTCGTCTTCGTCTGCACGTCTTCTTCTTCTGCCTGTAAAATAACTTATGCATTTCCATGAATATTGGCTGGAGGACAATTCTAGGCCACTCACGATTGTAGATGGAGGAATCTTACTTATATTGGAATCACTTCCGCTGCTGCTGGATGCCACCGAAGACGTTAACGTTGCTTTTGAACCAGAACTAGAACAGAAATATTTCGCGTCTTCGCGTCTGCTTTTTTCTTAGCCTTTTTCTTGTGGTATTCCGCGCCGCTTCCTTTAACTCTTTTCATTTTCAAAAACTAGTTCAAAGGTTGAGTGAAATACTAAGTGTTTAGTTTTAGAAGTTTCAACAGTATTTAAACTATAAACAACACAATTGAAATAACTTTCTGTGATGCGGAAGGGAGCAAAAGCATTGATCTGGCTGAGACAAGAATAACGTTTTCGTCGAATCCTAGTTATCTTATCATATCTCGCATATGCATATCATATGCTTCGGAACACTCCCTTTCAGTGTTGCGAGAGTTTCGGAACGTTTTGTTTTAGTTTCGCGAGTCGCGAATGCACTCTTACGGCCCTACTCACCGTCTACGAATTCACGAAAATCAGCCGAGAGCGGTCAACGACGAACGACGAACCACAGATAGGGTAGCAAATTTCAAATTTACATCATTGTTGTTTGTTCACTTGTCAAACGATCTTTCATAAAACATATGATTTCTACTGTACCCGCATCACCGGCGACATTTCGCCGCCCCCTAGGCCTGCCGCCCGGGGCGGACCGCCCCCCACCACCCCCCCTACGCTACGCCACTGGTCATGGTGAATATCGATCCAAGTCTGTACTTGATGGTAGGTACGGAAAGTGTGTTGACGAGCAGCTGCTGCACTAGGAGGCAATGAAGATAGATTAAACTTAGCGAGAATGTTCCTTCCTTGCAAAATTTACTGTAAGATGAAGACGCATGTGAAAACTTTTCCTCAGCTGAAAACATTGAAGAAACTACCAATGACGATCCCTCTAAAAAAAAAATACAGCTCTATATATGATAGAAGCCGAGAAAATCGAGTTCAAGCTTTCCAAAGCCTTTTTCAAAATGGCGGACAACGCAAGGGCGTTTTTTGTTCGAACTTTTTGGATTTACACTCTCCAATAGGTACTCTTTAAGAAACAAAAAAAAAAATCGACGCAGTATTTTTTGTAGATATTTCGAATTAATTAATTTAATTTGACTGGACTAAAGAGGTTTAAGACTTCAGAAACGAAATCGTTCATCAAACCTCCAGCAGCATGGAGGTGCATGAGAGTGATTTGGGTCAGTAAAACATATAGGTACTGCAGCAGGTGATGGAAACCCAACGACAAACCGATGAGAAATCTTTTCGGTAAATGTTAATGGAGGTCGAAATGATCGTTAACACTCGACTTATGTACTCGTATGATATAAGTGATATGCGCCTGCTAAATCTCATGACCTGAAAGCTTTTACCCCGATCCACTATTAACTTGGTATATGAAGTAGATACTAATCGACAGGACACTTTTGCGATAGCGACCTTTTACTCAACATAAGCAGTTGCGAAGATGCTAAAGTTGGGCAGATTTATTTTGGAAACGATGAGTGGGTGATTGCCAACGAACGCTAACACAAAGTACTAAATGGTTTTAAATATCTAAAAATATTAAAGAAAGAGGATACTTGGTAATATTTGTTGATGAAAACCTACAGCGAGGATCGCAAAAGGAATAGTTACAAGAATAGTCAAAACAAAGGATGATGGTGCTCATAAAGAAACTTTGAAACACCTTCAGGAAGGTATAATAAACCCGTGGCAATCTTGGCGGTTCTCAACGTCAGACAAATTAAACATGATGGTTACTCAGCAGCAGGAAAGTGTAGAATCACAATAGGGGAGAAATTGTGATGATAGCAACTTGAGAACATTAGACCATGCTGAAACCAATTTATTATTTGGAAAAAAATTGGTTTCAGCATGGTCTAATATTCCTTAGTCGCTTTATTTCTTTAGCCATCATCAACAAATATATTCGCTTAAGAAATTTCGAAACAAATTAATTTTTCAAAATCGATTTTTTAAAATTAAATATGTATCTTGAAAACGCGTAGATAAGTTTTATTCAAATTATGTCCAAAATAGAATGTTATTATTACTATTTTACTATTTAATAATATTCATGTTCGAAAATAACCGGCGCTATCACTACTATTGTGGTTGTAATATTATCTTATTTAGCATTCAATCAGAAATCAGCGAGATTTCTTTTTCAGAGTATACAACTCATGAACATCTAAATATCCCATAACAATCAACAAAATTATTATTTATTTTTTTATTTATCACATGAGGACTTGCTTGAATCAACAAAAAGGACCCTTTTTACATTGGTAAGAGTCATTGCTTTGAAGTTGAATGTCCTAATTGAAACTAGGGGTTTCGGTAGGTACTTCCGGATCTACTAAAGAGTTATGTCTGATGTACTTCAGCGTCATAGCCTACTGTTTGAAGTGCCTGACCTGCTGATGATCCAAAAAGTTTTAAGCCTGTGGTTTCCAAGTGCTTCCAGCTCCAAAAGACAAAATTCGATATCACAATATCAAGACTTAATTAAAAAAAAAATTAAAACTTGATGAATGTTTTACTCTCGGCCCGGCTGGCTTTCCATCATTTATTTTGAATAAAATTTGTATCTTACCTTTTTAAACGAGTCTCTTAAATGTTTAAAGTTGCCTACTATTTTGAAATATTCTTTCCGAACGTCAATCCATAAAAAAGGAAATGAACTATCGTTCTAAACCGTTTGAATCTCTTGGCTCAAAATTAGTTTATTTCAATTGTTCTTTTTGTGTTATATTTGAAAATCAAGGTGGTTTTTGTGATGAACAAATCCACAGGTGGTTAATTTTTAAGGGCTGATGTTGATTTTGAATAAAACACAAATTATTTAGCAAATTATTGTCATTTCTTTTTATTATGATAATATTGGTATGGTTCAATTATGTATGGAACAAAATATCGGCCAAATGGCCGCCGCGAACTCGGCGGCACACCTCCATCCGATGGTCATATTTTCGATGACGCTGAAGCATAACTGAGGTTCTATGCCGTTAATGTGCCGAATTATCTCATCCTTTAGCTCTTGAATTGTTGCTGGCTTATCGACGTACACCTTTTCTTTCAAATAACCACAAAGAAAGAAGTCCAACTGTGTCAAATCACATGATCTTGGCGGCCAATTGACATCGCCAAAACGTGAGATAACACGGCCATTGAATTTGTCGCGCAAGGGAGCCATTGTTTCGTTAGCTGTGTGGCAAGTGGCACCGTCCTGCTGAAACCACATATCGTATACATCCATATCTTCCAATTCGGGCCATAAAAAGTTCGTTATCGACTCACGATATGGAACACCATTCACATTAACTGTCTGACCGGCCTCATTTTGGAAAAAATACGGCCCGATGATGACCGCACCGAACAGTCACTCTTTGTGGGTGCATTTGTTTTTCGATAATCACTCTTGGTTTGTCATTCGCCCAATTGCGGCAATTCTGCTTGTTGACGAATCCACTGTGGTGAAAATGTGCCTCATCACTAAAGATGATTTTCTTCGAAAATTGATCATCCACTGTTGACATTTCTTGCCACCATTCTGACCATTGGCGACGCTTGAAATGGTCAAGAGGCTTTAGTTATTGAGTCAATTGCACTTTGTAAGCGTGTAAATACAAGTTTTTATGATAATGTTCATCAACGACGAGCGTGAGAGGTGCAATTGTTGGGAACGACGACGAGTTGAGGTGGACGGCTCTTCAGCCACACTATCGCGAACAGCAGCAATATTTTCTGCAGTACGAGCTGTACCAGCATGCACTGGGTGTTTTCATAATTATCATATCTCCTACAGACCCGGTTTGTTCAAAATTTTGCACGATTTTTCCGATTGTACGCACATTTGGACGATTAAATTGACCGAAAAAATCACGAAGTGCACAATATGCATTTTGATTTGAACGTCCATTTTCATAATAAGCCTGAATAACTTTAGCGCGTTGCTTGATTGTGTATCTTTCCATGGTTCAAATTGAGTTAGTCTGAAATTGAGAAATGCCAAATGAAATGCAGACAAAAACTTGACGTTTAGGTGTGGTTCACATTCAACATCGGCCCTTAAAATTTAACCACCCTTTATTTCTATTTTACACTTTTCGTTAAGATGCCTTTTGAAAATCACTCGCGATAGTTGATTGTATCTTTAAAGACTAAAGTAAAGCTTTTGACTAAGTATTGAAAAATCTTGAAACAGTTAATTAAATATAAAAAAGGACTTAACAATTTTTGATACCATTATATCTTTAATATAGGTATTATAAAGCCAGTTCATGTCTATTTAAAGATTATTATGCTGTACCTCAGGGAAGCCATCTTGGTCCTTTGCTTTTAATTGAAGATGTTCCTTCTATATTAGAACATTAAATAGCATACAAATATTGTGAATAATTAAGAAGAAGAGAAGGATGAAGAAGAGGAAGAAGAAGAAGAAGCTCCACGCTTCATTATATTATGTATCATTATCAGGTGCTAGAGATGATATGTCTGTCTTTGGGGTGTCATTCGACGGCAAGCTTGAATTTATTTTACACATCCACTAATAGAGTCCAATTCAAGATAAGTCAAGATAATTTTCTGAACCTTATGTTACAAAGCAGCTTTTCACAATATTTGTTCGTCCCATAAGGCCAGACTAGAACTCATGCAGGATTACCGTAAAGCCGGTAGACCTAATCTTGAAAATCGAATTCTTTTTGCTCACATTTTCCATCGAATATGAAGAAAATAGACACACGATGCATCCGTCAAAGCAATAACAAATCCTTCGACGATATTTTTAATATGTTTACAGTTTTTATGTTTTAGTTTTTAAAAACAAATTATGTAAAATTAAACAAAATAGCCAATTAAACAATAAATTGTTGACAGTTATTAATTTTCACTGAAAACAATATATACAAAATACAGAGATCTGGTGATCTCTCAATATTTTATAAGTTATTTAAAACTTATATTTAGTAAGTCTTATTATATATAAGGTGGCTTACAGAAAATAATCCTCTTCCTTTACCTATCTTTTATCTATTTAAAAGCTTTAACTACAGTATTAAAACAAATATTACAGGTCCTACCAAAAACGGCAAGGAACTATTTAAAATATATTATGTAACTAAAAAATAATAAAAATTAATAGGAGTCAATATAATATTTGTAGAGACCACACATAGATGGCAATAGTAACAAAAAGGAAGAAAGGGGTGGACATTTTGTTTTTCATTAAAAATCATTAAAAGATAGAGTAGTGGGTTGTAAGAAGTAAGACAGACGAGATTCGTGATTAAGAAAAAGTTAAAATAAAGAATTGTTAAAATCAATTGTCGTGTTTTTTATTAAACGTAAATTCGTAAACCACGAACACGAAATTGGTGACCCCGAACAAAAATAAGAGAAAACAGTGCTCACACGCAACCTGTACAATAAAACACGAACGCACGTAAAGCACGTGGATCACCATCAATCCTCGTGTCAGCGTCAAGTCTCAAACCATCCAGACGTACCAGCACCGATTCTCGCTTTAAAAAAAAGCACTATTTGCAGAAGATACTAGTGCTTCATAAAAATCTCGAACTGTCATTCAACACCATCGATTGACGACACCGCAAAAGAGCGACCTCCGTCAAATTGCGTCAAATAACCACATCCGTTGACGGAGCCACGTCTACAACAACCGTTCATCGTCAATCCATCTACCACCTCCGTCAGCCATCGACGACACGTTTCATGAAGAGACATCCATCGCCAAAACAACTACATTTGGAGAAGGTTTTGCTCCAAAGGACATTCGTCGTCAAATCACGACTAACGGCGGCAGCAATCGACGGTTCACCGAAGGGTCATTTCTTTGTAGCAGCCTGTTAACTGATCGATCGACCAAAATCTCTACTTACCATTAGCAAACAAGGAAAACCAATCAAGGAACCCAACAAGTATCGTAGCCGTACTTATTATTATACGTATATTATAATTATTTATCTAACTTTTTAAGTACCTATTTCATATAAAAAAATTAATTATTTCAATACATTCCATCTTAAAAATTTTCTATATAAATCCAAATTCTTTGAACATCCCTCTTTAGAGTATTAAATTAAAAATTTATTGTAAGTCGGCCACCTTTCTTCCTTTATCGGTATACAATCTTTCACGCGGTAACTTTAGAAGTAGTCATGATCAATACAGTCACTCCAAAACCACAAACAGACGATACACACACACCCAGTGGCTCTCAGCAAACGGGAATGATTCAGGCGGTGGCAATAAAACTTCCAGAATTCTGGACAAAAATGCCCGCTATCTGGTTTATCCAGGTAGAATCACAATTCGCGATTAGAAACATTACAGTCGAGCAGTCAAAATTCCATTATGTCGTCCAATCGCTTCCCCAAGACGTGGCTGCAAGTGTGTATGACATACTTACTCAGGATTCCCCTACCCCTTACACAAATTTAAAAAAGGCACTCATAGAACGCCATTCGATGAGTGAAGGAAAGCGCATAGAAGCACTTCTATCAGGTGAAGAGATGGGTGATAAAAAACCATCCGAATTTTATCGCAGACTCCAAAATTTAGCAGGGCAATCTACAATGGTCTCAGAAAGCCTGATCTTAGAATTGTGGAAGCGCAGACTTCCAACACTTGTTCGAGTGTCAATAAAAGCTAGCTCTAAATCAAAAATCGAAGAACTACTAGAGATAGCTGACGATATATACGAAGTGTATCAACAGCAAAACCCCTCCACGTTCTCCATCGCGAATAATTCCGACAAAAGTATTAGTGAGCTTACTAGCATTAATCAAAACCTCCAAACTGAAATTTTTGAAATAAAAGCTATGCTCTCAGACCTCAAGCTTAACAATTCTCGTGCTAGAAATTCATACAGGTCGCTTTCCTCCACCAGACCACTTCGTAATAGATCCCGTTCAAGAACCAACGACAGGGCCAAATTTTGTTGGTACCATGCTCACTGGGGAAAAAATGCTCAAAAATGCAGTAAACCATGCAACTTCAATAAAAATAACCCAAACTAAATACTACTGTCATTATGGCGGCCAATGACAGTAGCACTCTTAATTTACAATGCCGCCTTTTCATAAAAGACCCTATATCAAACATAACATTTTTAATAGATTCCGGTTCTGACGTATCAGCTCTCCCTGCATCACATTACAAGCCAAATTCGAAAAAGCCAGACCAATTCATCTCTGCAGCGAACGGCTCATCCATCAAAGCTTTTGGAACCAAATTTCTTCGCATGAGTCTAGGGTTCAGACGTGTGTTCAATCATACGTTCCTCATAGCATCAGTCACTAAACCCATTATCGGTGCTGATTTTTTAAGACAAACTGGTCTTATAATTGACGTTAAAAACTCGAAAGTAATAGACCCCCTGACGAACACAAAGGTAAATGGGATACCCTGCCAACAAACGTTGTCAAGCCCACGATTCTTTGCGGTAGAAAAGAAGTACAACTCCATTTTAACGGATTTCCCGTCTTTAATGGAGCCACCCGATTTCAACTTCCCAGTTAAACATACGGTGGTACACCACATCTTGACAAAAGGCCCCCTACCACACTCAAGACCGAGGCGTTTAAACAACAATAAACTCAAAATCGCAAAAGACGAATTCGATTATATGGTCCAGATAGGGATTTGCAGACCATCTTCGTCTTCATGCGCTTCCCCGCTGCACATGGCACCCAAAAGAGAAGCAAATGATTGGAGACCTTGTGGTGACTACCGTATGTTAAACAGTATAACAACACCAGATAGGTATCCACTCCCACACATACATGATTTTGCCACCATCCTTCACGGATGCACAATTTTTTCAAAAATTGACCTCATACGTGCATATCATCATATACCAATGGCTCAGGAAGACGTCTTAAAAACGGCAGTGACCACACCCTTCGGGCTATTTGAATTCACCCGCATGCCATTTGGGCTACGAAATGCAGCCCAAACCTTCCAACGGTTCATGCATCAAGTTACTAGTGGCCTTGACTTCATATTTGTCTATGTGGATGACATCTTAGTTGCCAGCAAGTCTGAAGAGCTGCACGAGCAGCATCTAAAGTGTCTATTCCAACGGCTCACGAACTATGGTCTACGAATCAAAACCTCAAAATGCTCCTTCGGTGTATCTACCTTGCAGTTTTTGGGTTTTGAAATTTCAAAGGAAGGGACGAAACCATCTCGAGATCGGGTTAAAACAATCGAAAACTTTCCTGCCCCCATATCAGTAAAAAATGCACAACGGTTCATCGGAATGGTAAACTACTACCATCGTTTCATACCAAACCTTGCAAATGTCCTCACGCCTATGTACGACCATCTAACACAACTTTCCAAAAAAGATAAAAAGTCGAATGACTTCACTTGGCCTCATGAGTGCCAAGAAGCATTCACAAACGCAAAACAAAAACTGGCTGAGGCAACACTGCTCATTCATCCAAAAGAGAATGCCAAGCTCAGCGTCACAACAGACGCATCTGCGACTAGCATTGGGGCGGTAATACAACAGTTAAATGTAGATATCTGGGAACCACTCGCATTTTATAGTAAGAAGCTCTCGCCTACCCAGTCAAAATACTCTGCATTTGACAGAGAACTGCTAGCGATCTACATGGCTATAGAGCACTTCAGAAATTTTCTTGAAGGGCAAAATTTTTCTGTTTTTACAGACCATAAACCCCTAACAACAGCTTTAACAACAAAGACAAAGCGTAATCCAAGACAAGAGCGGCAACTAGATTTCATATCACAATTCACAAACGACATACGTTATATTAAAGGCTCGCTTAACGTGGTGGCTGACACCCTGTCGCGCCCAGATATTGCTTTAATTGATTTAACCCTATCCGGCATTGAAAAATTAGCCGAAGCCCAAGTTTCCGACAAAGAACTTGCCCAACTCATTGACAACCCACCCAAAAATTCCAGTTTAAAACTAGAATTTTTAAAAATTCCTGCTTCCAACAGCTCCTTCTGGTGTGAAACATCCACAAACACCAACAGACCATACGTCCCTCAAAGCGAACGCAAAAACATATTTAATGCAATACATTCACTTGGCCACCCAGGAGTCCGAGCCACACGAAAAAAAGTCGGAAGAATGTACTTCTGGCCAAAAATGAACCATGATATTAACTCGTGGTCAAAAAGTTGTGTTTCGTGTCAGAAAGAAAAAGTACACAAACATGTTAAATCGCCGACTGACCAAATTAAAATTCCTCCAGGCAGATTCCAACACATCCACATGGATATAGTGGGGCCACTACCCCCGTCAAACGACAACAAATATCTTCTGACAATAGTAGACAGATTCTCCAGGTGGCCAGAAGCTTATCCAATGCGGGACATTAGTGCAGAAACAATCGCCAAGACTTACGTTTATGAGCACGTCTCTCGATTCGGCGTACCTAACACAATAACAACCGACCAAGGCTCACAATTCGAGTCAAAGCTTTTTAGGGAATTAAATAAATTTTTGGGTACCACACGTATCCGCACAACAGCCTACCACCCACAGGCAAATGGAATGGTGGAAAGATTCCACCGCCAATTAAAATCATCAATACGTGCCTCTGGAGACAAAATAAACTGGTCACAAGCACTACCTTTGATATTGTTAGGAATTAGAACGACTACAAAAGAAGACACGAAACATACACCATCAGAACTTTTATACGGCGAAAATATAAAAACACCACACGATCTTTCCTTTTCATCGACAATCACAAATGACTCAGATGAACATGATTTTATTCAAAAATTAAAAAAATTTTTCCAAAACATATCGACAACGACATTACAAACTAGAAAACAGAATCCGCCAACACCAGTCCACTTCCCAAAAACGTTGTACAATTGCAGTCAGGTCCTGGTAAGGAACGATAAAGTAAAAAAATCATTAGAATCTCCTTATGAGGGTCCTTTTAAAATAGTTAGAAAACTACGTAAACAATTTGTGATTGAAAAAGCTGGAAAAAACTTGTCAGTTGCCATTGACAGAATCAAACCGTTCAACGATGCTGACAGTGACAGATGGCAGAGTTCAGATGATTCGCTACGCTGGGAAGGGGGTGATTGTAGAGACCACACATAGATGGCAATAGTAACAAAAAGGAAGAAAGGGGTGGACATTTTGTTTTTCATTAAAAATCATTAAAAGATAGAGTAGTGGGTTGTAAGAAGTAAGACAGACGAGATTCGTGATTAAGAAAAAGTTAAAATAAAGAATTGTTAAAATCAATTGTCGTGTTTTTTATTAAACGTAAATTCGTAAACCACGAACACGAAATATTCTAGTCGATTTCTGTAACCTTAACGCCGTTAAAAATATTTAAATTTTGCCAAATTCTACATTCATTTAAATAAATTTACTGCTTCATCTTCTAAAACTGATCTCTGATGGGATAATTTCCGCGATGTTTGTCGAACACTTTCAATAACCTTTGAGACCTTTTAAAAGAATCATATTAAATTACAAAAACAAATCACTGTTCAAAATTATATATCATACCGGGTCCACTAAAGTTGAGTTTGCCATTGAAGTCTTATATCCTCTTAAGGACTCACTTGCATTACGAGATTGATTGCTGAAATTAGAACCTTATAAACCTTAAGCATTTGAAAATCCGAATTATATCGAAGTTAAATTACCCAGAGTAAGACCCTGAATTTTCTAAGGTCTGTATCAAAATAAAATTGTCTTTTTCCGTTGTGTGTAGAAGATCTACAAGATTTTTGTTTTCTTCAAGCATTTGTCTATTAAACGAAAAATGGGATTTAATAAATGTATTAAATTTGTGTTAAGCAGTACTCGAAGACTTTTTTACTTAATGTGTTTCTCAAAGAGCTCTGTTTTTTTCTGCATCTCATTATCAATCTGAATTTGTTGCCGTTTCCAAGAATCTAATGCAGCTATAATTTTGTCCTTCTCGTCGTTAATTCTTAAAAGTTTTCTGAAAAAAAGTAACGTATTTGTACAACTCAAACATGTGTCAATACTTAAGAAAGCTTTTTCTTTTGAATAATTTATCAAACGCGATAATTCATTTTAGTAATATTTTAAATTTAAGATGGCAGAAATTGGAATTCGCAAACTCAAGTAAATAATGAATAAAATAAAATAATAAAATACTAAATTTAATACCAAGAAACCGATGCGCCCAGTGACGGCAAATATATGAACGACAAACTAACTAATGTCAAACAAAATGGGTGAGTTTACTGAATTTATAACAGGCAGTTGTAAATCCTGCCCATATGGTAGGTTCAGCTATTTGATTGATCGAATCAACAATTAACTATGTATAAATATGAAACACGGAGTTCACTTGCACTGAAAATGGGCGCCAAGAATTTGTGTTGATGTAGAGTGAAATTCCAAGACTTAAGATTTTATTTTAAGGTGACAATGAGACTTTTAAATTATTTTTTATTTGGGTAATCCCTGCTGGGGCAAGAGAACACAAAATTCTTGCAAAAGAGAAGACACTTACATCATAAGAACTTCCGCACAATGATGGAAGCTTTACAGGTAGTGAAGAGCAGAGGTCCACTCTGCTGCTTAGCACGCACTTTCCTGGCAGTCAACCTTTAACAGAGAGAATACCTCTAAAACCAAATAGAGAAGACTGGAGGACAGCTGCAACCATCTGTTCAAGTAAAAGGATACACTGAGCGATAAGCACTTTTCACAGTGAAAGGGACTGGCTTTTCAAATGAGTAGTCACTAACCTTACCAACATTCCTAGGGATTGAATGATAAAAAAATTAGTTTCGTTGACACCTCAAAGCCCTTATTTTTTGCTAAAATCCACCAAAACAAAAAAATTAAAATAAAAGGACTCGAAACAAATTTTTCACTAGGCACTTTCTTAGCTACTATTACAATAATCGCTAGTGATTCGAAGCGCATGATTACTTCAATCCCAAAACCATTTTTTACGATACGAAAAAGGTTATACATATACTCGTACTCGTAGAGAAATTAAGTTTTTTAAGAATCATGGATGAACGTTATGTTAATTTACAAGCTGGGAATTTAGATACAAGTTAGAGTCCGCCTGTCTCGATTACTTCGTCAGCTCATTCGCTGGTACATCAATATGAAACCAAAGGTTTTCATTATTAATAAGATATATAGAAAAGGAAGGCTAACAATGGAGAAGGGAGAAACGAATAAGTAGGTGAAACTTGTTAAGGTAAAATTTAGAGCAAAACTATTCTTTCGTCAGTTTTTAAATGTGTTTAGGAAGTCTTTTCGAAAAGGTAACAAATGATCAGAAGTGAGTTATACATATTTGAAGTATGTTTTTAAATCTTAGCACTCGACTCTAAGGCTAGGCGCGCACATTAAATTTTTAGTTGCACAACAAACTGTTTGGTTGCTTATAGAAAACAGATGAACTATTTGGTTGAATGTCCGCGCAGGTGCATATAATTATATGTTACACAAAATATGATTTTCGGCAATCGTTTAGTTTGTGTCAAAAGACAAACTTTTTAGTTGCTCGAACCAAGCAGTTGCGAAACTAAAAATTGAATGTGCGCGCCTAGTCTAAGGATCTACAGAGAATTAAAGAGGTTCTACAAAATTACAAAGATATGTACATATATTATTGAAATACATGTTTTCACATGTCTTGGCTTTCTTCTAAATTATCATATTTGCTAGATATTGAGAATATAAGAATAGAAATTGGTATTTATCTATATACATCAATAACAATCAATTGCCACAAGTATGAAAGATCATCATTTGATAACCACTCAACCGACTTTAGTGGTTTATTTATTTTTTGTTGTGTTCGTAATTGTTAGGAAGAGATTTGTATGAAACATAATATGTATGTAATATGTATGTATGTATGTATGTATGTATGTATGTAAGTTTATTTCTCAAGATACAGGTTATAAAATACAATATCAAATATACCTACTTCGATTTTAGTTTTAAAGAGAAACATAAGTGACATTTTATATTTTAAAATAAAATAGTGTTAAATGCCCATTATCCATATAAATAATTCAAAACATAAACAAAATTATGGGTGGGGTGACCCTTTTAAGATTTCAAAATTATAAAAAACTAAGAAAAAAAAAAGTAAAATATATTTTAATTATCTAAGAGAAGCAACAAAAACAAGAAAAAGTAGCAGATATTTCTTACTATATATTTTTGGAGAATTAAAAGCAGTTGAATCTTGTTATAGTATGTACCAGGTACCACCCCAGCAGCAGATACCATACTGCAGTTTTGAATGAAAAACTCCGTAATATATTGTAGTTAATAGTTTAGAAGAACACAGTTTTTTCAAATAAAAAAAATGTCTTAGTGTATAGCGAAAATATTTTCTTAGAGCAACAGAGTGGTTAGAAAATGACAAATTAGAATCAATAATTAATCCCAAGTACTTGAACTCATTAACCTGTTCAATTGAAAAGCAATTTTTGGAACAAACAACACTTTCCGAAAAACTAGGCGAAGAGTTACAAGCACAGTTAGTTAATTTGAATCTTTTACATTCTGGTGCATGATAGCTAATATCCACATCTAAGCTGTTTTGGCAAGACAAACTAAGAAACATTATTTTTGTCTTTGAGCTAATAACTAATTTATGTTCAGCGAACCATACTCTTAATAAATTAAGATTCCAATTGATATCCGAAACTAGATCTAAAAAACTAACTTGGCCGTATACACAACCTATATCGTCAGCGAAAGCTTTAAGTACACCTTTAAAACTAAGACTAAAAAGAGAATTTATATAGATAGGAAATAGTATAGGCCCTAACACAGAGCCCTGTGGCACACCTATGCCCATAAATCTTACACCACTTCTAATTTCATCTATTTTTACTCTTTGAGTCCTATAAGTCAAGTAAGATTTAAACCATTTTAAAATGAACCCCCGAAAACCAGCCTTATACAGTTTTTTTTAGCAAAATATCATGGTTAACCATATCGAATGCCTTGGTTATGTCAACAAAGAGAGCAGCTGTAATTAATTTGTTGTCTAAATTATTGTATAATTGTGAACAGAAATCTAATAAAGTATCTTCAGAGGATTTATCTTTCTGAAAACCAAACTGTACCGAGCTAAAAAAATATATTTTATTCATAAACTTCATGATCCTGTTTTTAATTACTTTTTCGAAAACTTTACTCACCGAAGGCAGAAGCGAAATAGGTCTATAGTTTTGAACACAATCCGGTTCACCTTTCTTAAAAAGAGGTATCACATCAGCACATTTAAGACCGTCTGGAAAACATCCAGAGTAAATGATCATATTAAAAATAAAAGCAAGAACATCTATAATAAAGCAAGATATATTTTTGAGCAATTGATTTGAAACCCCATCAAAACCGCAAGAATTTGAAATTTTTTAGGGACCCAATAACTTTTAAAAGTTCCAAAGCTGTTATTTGTTCATATACAAAACTATTACTTTGAAAGGGTTCAACATTATCATTTTCATTGCCTATACCATTACAAAGAGGTCCTACTACATGACTTAATTGAGGTTTGAGTGTATCTGCTATTGTAGCGAAATAAGAATTAAATTTATCAGCTACAATATTTTAAAAATCGGGAAAAATAGAACGTTCTTTTTCTATAGATGATATACAAACTTTAAAAAAAAAACTTACTGATATTCCTCTGCCTTTTCATTATAATTATCAACAAGATTATTATGCCTCACGACAAAGTCATGATGTATTTCTCGAAATTGGTTTCTTTGATCACGATGAGTATTTTCTAGTTGACGATTTTCCTCTTTACATTCAAATAGTTTTTCCTTGACAAAAAATAGCTCGCTTGTTGTTCGTTGAAGTTGTTCTTTAAGACTTTTCTCAGTTCCCATAAGAGAGGCTTGAGTTTCTTTAAGTACAGTAAGCTCTAAATGTAGTAACTCTCTCTGCAATACAAAAATAAAATAGTTTTAATAAATGAAACAATTATGATATTAAATTTAATGCGGACCTCTTTTTTAAAATCCTCTTCATTTGCATGAAGTTCTTCGATTTCTGTTTGAAAACATGCTATTTGTTTAGAAAGTTTTTGAAGAGATTTACATTGTTCGAGGTTTTTCTCTTGTGCAGCATTGAGTTTTGACAACAATTCTTGTTGATTTGGATTCCTATCCTGGGTTGGTGCTCTTCTTTGGAGGAGTTTTGTTTTGGCTGTAAGTAAGTTAAATGAAACATAAGCACCAAATAAAAGATTGTTTCTTCTACATAAAATGCGACACAAATCTTGATAAAAACGGAAACAATTTTGATAACATACGAGTGCTACCTTTTTTTTAATATATTAATAGTAATTCTTGCAATTCGCATTAATCTAAGCTATTTAATTTCAAATTAAATTTAATATAGTGTTAAGTAATATTTTTAAAGAAAAAAAAACCTAAACTTAAAATATAGGACTATAGATAATACAACATTCTTATGCCGAAATTTGTTAGTGTACTTCAGCCAATTTTCCCTCCAAAAAATCAGTAGAAAGCGACAAGACTTATAATTACGTACTTAAAAAGTTACCAAATCTTGCGGTTCTCCAGTTGACTATAATCTATAACAACTGTCTGAACAACAGCTATATTCCTGCAGTTTGGTAAACGACAAAAGTTGTCCCCGTCCCAAAGAAGAACGACCACTCAAATGTGAAAGGATATCGGCCAATTTCCATGCTTAGCTATATGAGAAAGACACTGGAGGCGTTAACATTGAAGAAACTCAACATTTTCCGCAGAAAATGTGGCTTTCGAAATAAACAATCTACTCAAAAATTTCATAACCCATAGTCTTTTTTATGTACAGGTAGCAAAACATGTATCATCAGTTAAGGGAATCAACGCTGGAGTTCCTCAAGGATGAAAATTTGGAACGCTGCTGTTCAACGTTTATACTGCTGATTAACCTGGAGGGTTCATTTCCACAACTCGATTATAGTCAGACGATATCATTTGAGCGAAAGCGTTGCCCTTTTTGGATTTACGTAAGTCGATAATCGTCAAAACGATAGCTTTCGGACAATAGCTAAATTGATATCGTCTTGCATTAATTTGGAAGTTTGTATTTGACTGTACTTGAATGATTGAGTTTCCACTATAAATTGACATCGTGTATTGTTATCTTTTGAATTGACAAATTGGGTTTAAAACGATTCGTCGAAGAAATTTTCTTACTGTAGAAAATGAAAATAAAAAAATACAACTAATACGCATGCGTCGACAGTTGAAAGAGAAATCAAATCTCAACTCATATGTAAATATGATTTTTATCGTAAAAATCTATACCTAATTGTAATAATTTATCTATTCTAGCACTGTTCAATGTTTTCGTCTATCAAAGGAAGCATTCGTGATGGTAATCTACGTACCTCCAATAATTTTCCTTTAGTTTAAACACAAAACAAGAACTTTAAAAATGCATTTTATTGACAGTTATGACAGCCAATTTGACTTTTCAACTACAGTTTGAGAGTTTCTGCAATGCATCAAAATCTCTAAAACTGCGATCGATACACGAGACGACCTCGTTGACGATTATAATTTTGACGATTATCGTTTAAAAAATTACGGAATGACCCCCAGCCTAATCAAACCAGGTACAAAAAATAATATTTATGCAGACGACTCCATCACATACGCTACCGCCTTTTGATGCCAGGAGAGTGCAAGAGAACATTAAAAACCTATGGGAATACTATGTCAAATAGGGACTGAAGATAAACTGAAGATAAGCCGAACTCATATGCTTCCGAACACCAGCGACTGTCATTCGAAGACGAGTGCTTGCAATACGCTGTAATCAAACTAAGGTTTCCAGATAACACTGAAATAACAGTCAAATCATCAACGAAGTACTTGAAAATCAACTTTTCCAAGAAACTCAAATTCAAAAAGTATGCAGACTTGATGATCTCTGCTCTTGATCCATCCGCCCATCTGCTACACAGGAGGCGAAATGGACTAAGTACAAACAACTTATCCGACTCGTTCTGACATACGCCTTCCTCATCTAGTTTACTATTTCACCTTAATGCAAACAGTAAAAATTGTTTTCTTTTTTCATAAAACGGAGATCAAACAACTGTACAAAAAGAGACCAAAACAATGAACAATAGATAGCTTAAGTTATTTAGGGATCGTTAAATTCTTTAGATCTGCTTTTATAGTGCATTTTGTCAATATGGTGTTTAAAATTAAGTTTATTGTCAATAATAATCCCTAAGTCCTATATTACCCACTTTATTTTGAATTATAATTTGTTCATTAACAGTATAGTCAAAATTGCACTTTTTTCTATAAAATAAAATTGTATTGCACTGATCCATATTTAGATTCATTCCGTTCATCTTACACCATTTAACAAGAAGTGTGCTTAAACATTTTTGTAATTCGTGTCCGTCAAATGTACATTTTAAAACAATTTTAGGTCTTCTGCATATAGAAGATATAGCAAGGGCAAGTCATTTATAAGTAACAAAAATAAGAGAGGGTCAAGATGACTACCTTGTGGTACTTCAGATGTGACATACATTTTACGAGAAATGTCATCACAAACTGAGTTCGATTTGACTAATAAGATTATTCAATCCAATTCAACAAGTTTTCATGTACATATGCCATACTTTCTTGGTTTAAATAGAAGAAAGCGATGACCAAATTCATTGAAAGTTTTGCTTAAGTCAGTGTAAATGGCATCAACCTGGTTCCCTTTTTCCATTTCCAGAAGAATGTGAGACGTATAATCTGCCAGAATACCGTCGACGAAACCATGTTCATATCAATAATGACTGATTTTAGTTCAACACTCAACTTATCTGTGACAATTTTTTTCAAATAATTTGGGAATAGCTGACAAGATTGCAATACCCCGATAATTATTAATATTTGACATATGTATATCATCGTTTTTGAAAGTTTTTTTTAAAAAAGAATTTTTCCAAATAAGGGTTTGGCAATACTTTCAACAGTTTTCCTAAAGAATGTTGGTGGGATGCTGTGGGGGCCACTACTCTTGTTTATATCAATACAATTGAGCTCCCGAACAAGTTCGAACATTGTTATTGCTAAGGAAATTAATATTGTTTTCTACAATATGCTGGAAATTATCAATATCAAATTTTACAGAATTTGTACTGACTGTTTATTGACCGATTTAATGAGTACTTCAAGCAATACAGCACAATGGTCTATTTAAATTTTGTTTTGCTTTTCAAAATATAAAAGTAATATTTTTTACCTGCATTGAAATTGAAAATTGGGCTACAAGAAATCTATGAAAAGTATTCCTCGGAATTCTCCAAATGTAAATATCTGTACTCGATTAAAAATATGTAATCCATATAAATAATACTCACCACGATTTCGTTGAATATCTTCTAACTCTCTTTTCAACCGTTCATTTTCCGACTTCAGATTTTCCACAGTTTTGCATTTCCATTTGAGTTCAGATTCAAGCTTGTCAAGTTTTTCATCTGAGCTAGTTCGATGTGTTCGTTGCCTTTGAATTTGCTGTTGATTTTCAAATCGCGCATTATCTTCGCATCGTTCGCAAGGTTTTCGCAATAACTTATCAATTTCATTTTGCATAGAAGATACTTTGTGCTCTTGAGTTAATACTAAGTTTTTCAATTCTTCATTCTGTAAAAGCAAGACATTTTTGTGTAAAAGATTGCATTTAAAATATACACTATCTTCTTCTACTATGTACTTTTGTTTGAAGTGTTCGTTCTATTGTTTCTTTTTCCTCAATTAAACTATCAATTGCCGCCTGAAGAAGATCATTTTGTGCCTCAAGGCCTTTTAATGAACTTTCGAATCGTGCAGCTAATTCATCGTTCAAAAACTCATTCTGAACCATGTTGACCTGACAGGATAATGTATTCAAGTCAGTACTCAAATCGTCGATGATTCTCAAATACACACTGTGATTTTCTTCTGGCGTGTCTAATGAATTCTCAGCACGATACTGCTCTGCCTAAAAATTGAATTTATTCATAAACTTGACAGATAGGTGTGTAGTCTATTTACCATTTCAAAAGAGCAACACTCGAAAAACCTCCCAAATACGGACAAACATTGAACTGAAGAAAAATTGCATTTCATTGCATGCTTCTGCTTAACTTAGACAAAAACGAAAAACACTTTTACACTACTTTCGAATATTTGATTTAAAAACTCATCAAACTAAATTCATTTCAAAAACTCTTCGTTTCCTAATTTTATTAAAACTTATGATGTTTTTTTTTGGAGGTTTTCTTGCGCCAAATTGCAATAAAGTTTGTGGTTTAAAGTTTCAACGTGACAGCCAACGATTTGATTCTATCCTCAGGTTCTTTGGTTTGTTTTGATAGTCCTTAGTCACGAAAGAGTAGGCCAAGACAACTCCCACTATTCTAGACTTATTTACGTTTACTTGTCTGGAATTTGTTTAACCACGAGGACTTTATTAATTTGTTTTCCAAAGTAATTATCTTCTTATGCGAAGTAATTAATAACTTAATATCCTGGGTGTGGTTATCAATGAAACCATTAGTTTTATATCATAGCTTATCTCCAATGACTCCATATTTGTTAGTCACAGTATGTACTATGTTGAGCCAATGAAGGGTGTCAGATTGCATGTTTTCGATTTATTTATAGCCTTATGGAATTTATGACACCCTTCCCAGCATTATTTTTTCTTAAAACTTTGTTTTGTTATTTTGTTTAATAATATTTACTCGTATGTACATTTATGTATATTAATAGAGAAATTGAAAATTTATTTTTTAAATTCATATAAAACACTTTAAGAACAACATTCGTATTTGAAAAATTTTCCGCGGTCAAATTTAGGTAAAATTTCTATCCAAAATTTTCAACCGACCCGACCCGACCACAAGGAAATAACTCGAGAATCTAAAAGTTCGTAAAGAAACTCAAACTTTGATTTCGTTACGAAGTAACTGGTTGGCAGGAGTAGACAAATAGAAATGTCAATATATGTTAGTATTCTCCCCTTTCATGACTATTTATGAGGACTATTGACTGGTAGATAGTATGTAGTTAAGGAAGGCGATACCTTAAATTTAGCTTTTTACGTGAGATCTGAAGTTTTCAAAGAGATTCATATACTTAGCAGTATCTTGGATATGTTTGTATGTTTGTATAGAAGGAATCTCTGAATTTAACAGTAGGTCCGAAGTTAGGCTCATGGGTAAAATGATTCTCACTACTTGAAGCTCGAGAGATTCAAATGATTAATTATCTATCATTTTTAAAGCTCCTTCTTGAATTCTATCCAAGAGACTCAAGTGTGTTATTGGAGCGTCTGCTCAAATATGGGAACTATACTCGAGCTTTGGACGAATATAGTCAGATCAGAAGGAATGACAAATTTCATAGCCAATTGCACTTATGTACGTCTTTCAAAAATCACGGAAACGCTGATCAACAATCAGTTTAAAAATATCTCAAAGAACGAAATCTCTTTAATGACCACTGATGATCTGATGGAATATCTCACTGAAAAGTGGAACCAATCATTTTTGAGAAACAAAGGTTATTGAACCTTCTAATTTTAACGAATTTGACAGAGTTTGGCACGAAGCTCTCATATTGAAATTGTGTGCATTAAGTATCGATGAGTCTCTCCTTCCTTGGCTAAGACACTACATTTTCGACAGTTCAATTCAAGTTGTCCTGAATGATTTTAAGTCCGATGGTGTGATCAAAGGCTTCGTTTTGTCTCTAACACTCTTCTTTATCTTCATAAATGAGAATTTGTCTGAGCTTCGAATCCACTTTATTGTTTCACTGCCGACAGCACCCTCAACTTTTCAGACTCGCAACCCAGTTCTTTGTTTGTGGAACTGGAGAAGACAGCGTATGCATTCAAAAAATGGAATAATTCACAACCGCGTACAATTTAATGCTTCGATAAAACAAACCTGTTTTCTATCGGCCAAGCGAAATATACCACCTATGCTAGTAGGCTTTAATGGCACTTGTATAGAAAATCGTTCGATTGTCGGTATGTGTGTTACCGACCATCTCTTATGGAATGAACAGAAACATAATACATATATTCCACGTAGTAAAAACGTCAGCGAAACGCTTATAGGTTTAACTAAAAGATGCAAGAAATTTGAAATGCAGACTTATTTCAATTATTTAAACATTACCATGTTTATGAAGTTCATTTTTGATAAAAACTGAAGAAAAAAAATTTAAATCGTTATACGAGTACCCTTTCTAAAACAGTTTTATCACATAAAAATTCTTTGTAACAAAATTCAAGAAAACCCGTCTATCTATTCAGTCTGACACTCTATTCTTTACACCTGTAAACATATACATCCATACATACATCCATACAGATGCACAGAAAACACACCACCCAACAAACGGTATGACGAAAAACACCAACATTTCCAGCGCCTAATTAGCGAACTCAAGGAGTTTTCAATGGTCGTCCGGGTAAAATGGCAAATCTTACTGTATATTTTGACAGCCAGATGTCATTGTTAACTTTGACACCCGCTGAAACGTAAAAATTAGAAAAACTCTAATTGCTATCTGTCACTCCTTTATATGGACACTGTGTATTGTTAACAGAAAGTTAACAAGTAAAATGTTTTCATCAATTGTATGTTACATCGGTCTTCAGTATTTAATGTAAAAATAAATGGAACTTCATGTGAGTTAGCAATCAAATGTTTGAATCCTCTCACTCAAAACTGAAGGGAGAAAATATTGAAAATAAAAACAAAAAAACCCTTCCAGGAATTGTACCACAGACACAACATAAAGACATACTCGTTCATAAATGTTTTATCATTTTATCTGTTCAGTTGTTTTTTGTAACACATTATATTGACGTTCGATAGAAGGGGTATCAATCAACACATAGCTGTGAGAATCCTCGCACCAAACACAAGAAATAAACAGTCAATATTAAAAGAAAGGATATACATATAATTCGGTGACATGACATGACAGCTCGTGAAAACTCGAGTCTAGAAACTTACAACTCTCAACCATTCATGTATTGGTGTTTTGAGCAGAAATGACCTTCAATTTTCTGCCAAGTCCGAACAGCTAAAAAGAGAGGTACTTCTTCATAAGAGGACTTGTAACCTTTAAAACATTTTTGTTTTTTAGTTGGCATATGCTAGGAAAGTGGCGTATGGCAGATCTTCAGCATAACAGTTCAACCGACTTACCTTTACACCAAAGGAAAAATTTGAACTTTTGTTTTTTACTCTTCTATAAAAGTACTTTTAAATGATGCAAATAATATTTTATTCTAAAATTTTGCAAAACATTATTTTTTTTCTTAATACTTTTTTTTTTTTCTTTTTCAGATTATTTGGTAATATTCTTCAATCTGAGCCCCAAGTCAAAAATCTTACAATTTAAATATTTAAGCTATGTAAGTTTGTAAATAATTCCGGTTTCGAATCAGAAGTTAAATCGAAATTATATTTTTTTCAGAATACTGTCAGTTCAGTTCAAGTGCAAATGAATTTTTATTATTAAATGTTCGGGGGAAACTATATTAGTTTGAAGTATAACAGATAATGACGAAATTTCAAACTATTACATTGCTATTCAGCTATTTCTTTGTGAAATGTTTTGTGTCGCAATCATTTAATGTGGTTTTGATTTTCAAAACTTAACTTTCTGATAAACTGCTTCACCAATTTTTCAATTATATTGTACTTTCAATGTGAACATACCCTTAAACCAAATGATCAAACTGTCAATGTCAAAACTATAAATTAAAAACAAAATTTTCTTCATGGTATAGCTTCTGAACGAAGAACGTTTAGAAATAAGAAAAATTCATAACCAAAATTCCGTGTAAGCCAATGTTTGGTCATAGTTCGCGTGAGAAGATTTTTGGACAAACGTCATCTTTGACAAACATCACATCATTAGGTGACAACTGTCATGTACTTCAAGAAACAACATTTCGTCCACACAAACTAACTGTAGGGTTCTCATAACGGTGTTTGTGTCATTGAACCGTTTTTTCGTTGATGAAAATGACGGCCTCATTAAATTACATGCTCAATGGTAGACATTTTTTTTGTCAAAAGTGGAAAAGTAATTCTACCGCAATCTTTGATATTAAAAATGGAGCGTTCAACTCGGCGTTCTATTCGGCATTTACACCAACAATTTGATAGGTAGTCTTACTCACGACTGTTGCGTATGACGACGAACTAATAGCGTACAGAATAGCACAGAAAGCCGAGGTCATCAGAACTCTTTTGCATCTTGACTTCGACAAGGTTCAGCAATATGGTGATGACTAGAAAATCAACTTTCAGAAATCACAAACTAATCTGTTTAGAACTCCGTTGCATAGAGCCTCAAGGGATACAAAAAGGAACTGGCGCAAGTTAGTGATCGTAGGGCCACATAGACAGCCACAGGCGAGTAAATGTGTAGTAAAGTAACTTGGCATCTAGGTGAATCAGTATTTGTATTTCGAGAGGGCTAGGGGTGCATTTGCCCTCACAAAACGGTTTGATAGCAAGGTGAAGGTGTTTTGCTACATGGCCCTTATCTGGCCGATGATTTCCTATGGGTGTCCGGCGTGGTTCAACGTTGCCCCATAACAATGATAATTTTTTATTAAAGCGATGTTAAAGCGATTTTGCAAGAGCGATGTCCTCGATGATTATTACAAGAGTGCTCATCTGAGCGGCTTTAAGGACCCCCCCCCCCCCAAACATTCTTCTACTTAGACAGTCGAAGGCTGGTCCAGGAAAGAATGGTGATTCCGCTAATTTACCACGTCAGCCGTAGAACTGTGTATATGTGGCTCATTTAGATATAGTCGAGATGTCTTCGTACAAGGCGGAGCCAGAGCGGACTGTGAACAATCGGGACAATCCTTGGTTTAAAAAAAAGGATGTGTGATTTGACACCTCTAGACCTTTTGATGAGCTCCGTTAAATCATTGGTCTACCTCAACAAGCTGGTGCCCCAGAGAAGCTCAGTACCAATAGTCACAGAATATAATGGTCGTTGCCGAGGACGTGTCCTTCGAAATTTGTTGTTGAGTCATCGAAAATTGGGTTTAACAACTCGTTGACCGTTGCAAACTTGCCTGTAATGCTCATATGCTCATATGTGCAATTCCTTACATTTATGTAAATAATTTGATTATTTTTCAAACCAAATCAAATTTTCGAAATATGTATATCAAATAGTTTGCATTTTATTTAAACAAAAAAAAAGTTGTCAAGTCCTTGATGGAAATCCCGATCTAGTTCATTTACATTCGCGTATACCGCATCTGTAAGGGATACTGTATAAAATACATATACAATTGTACACACCTTCCATTTACAGTGGATAATAATACCAACTCCATGCACGTTTATTATTATATTATTTATTGCTATTATTTTATTTCAGGATATCGCACATTGTTCCAATTTGTAAAGTGTTTTTTGGGTGTCTTAGTTCATTTTGTTTGGGCCAACGGAGATAGTATTTACCTACACTTGTCTTTAATATAATACATACCTCAAATACATCCCTATTTTAGACAACAACAAAAAAACATACGAAATCATGGTATCGTGTGAAAGTAAGTGTAAAAATCCCTATTAATCAACAACGAAAGGTGTGCACGTGCACGTGAAACGTTGACATGCAATATGACTTAAGTAGTTTTGTATTAGTTTTTAATATTTTTTCCTCGAGTTTTTGAGGGTGTTCAGAAGTTTAAGTAGACAAATAATATAAAAAAAAACTACATATTAGATGAATTTATAACCAATTGATATTTTCGAATTCCTTGTCTGTATGCTCAGTAATGTATAGCTTCACTTAAGTTTTGAATTATTTGTTTCATATCGTGCTGTATTTCACCATAATACTTTCCCTACAGGTATTCTTCGTGAAAGCTTGAGTATGAATTATTAAAGGTTTTTAAAATATGGGTTTAAGAAATGCATTGGTATAATGTCAAATTCATCTTCTTTATTTATCAATTTAATTCTTTGCTATAAAATCGCGTATTAAGAGATTGGGGCGATAGGATGGGGTCTGTAATTTATTGGAAGTCACTCTGCTCGGGTTTTTAAGATGGTTAAAATTTTATCTACACCCATCAAAGGGCACGGTAGTGCCCAGCCAAATTCTGGCACTACACCCTTTTTACAGGAACAAACTCCTATCTTCAGTACCAATGAAGTCGGAAACTTAAAACTCCGAATACATGCTAAGCTAGGCAGGCACAGGCGCCTCACCAAATATCAATTTTCTAGCATAAGTGGTTCCAGAGATATGAGGCCTCAAAAATCACAAAAACCGTAACTGACTGACAGATCATCAAAGTTATGGAGCACTTCCGTAGGTCTTGGAGCACAACGGTAGGTCTTGTCATGCACGCAGAGGAAAAAATCGAAAATTTGAAATTTTCCATTCAGGGGGCGTGGTATCCGCCCACTTTCTCAGAATTGGTGTTGGTTGAATGGAGCACTTCCGACTGCTGTAAAACGATGAAATTTGGTAAAGTGATAGGGCTTGAATTGCATTCAAAGAAAAAAATATAAAATTAGCGGTTTTCCATTCAGGGGCGTGGTATCCGCCCACTTCCTCAGAACTGATGTAAATTATGTATGGCGCACTTCCGATTGCAGTAGAACAATGAAATTGGGTAGAACGGTAGGGCTAAATCGCATACAAAGACCGAAAATAAAAATCGAGGTTTTCCATTCAGGGGTGTGGTATCTGCTCACTTCCTCAGAACTGATGTAAATTATATATGGCACATTTCCGATTGCAGTGGAACAATAAAATTTGGTAGAACTGTAGGGCTCAAATTGCATATAAAGGACCAAAAATAAAAATTGAGGTTTTCCATTCAATGGGCGTGGTATCCGCCCACTTTCTGGAAAAATGTTTAATTTATATGGAGCACACTAGGAAGCTATAAACTAAGTTGATTTTAGTAGGTAGAGTCCACCCTTCTATCTTTCCGTATCTTTCGAGATTTTGACATGGCAAAATATTAAAATCTTTGCAAAAGGGAGTGAGATCAGACCAAAAAACATAAATGTTAAAAAAAGAGCCAAGTTCTTCTATACAAAAACCTTTGTCTAACAAGTCAGCCGTGAAAAGTACTGAGATCTAAAAGTACGCCAAGTTCTTACTTCTTGAAGGTTTAATACCGAATATTTAAAGTAGAATAATATTGAAACAGCTACAATGTAATAGAGAAATTTTATTATTTAATGACTACTGACTAAAATTTGATGGACTTACTTGGCAAGTTTTTTTTATGCCCAAATCGAAAGGTTTTAAAAACTTGACAAGTGAACCCATCAAATTTTAGTCGTTTTAGTAAAACGACTATCGGAATAAGGGTGAATGTGATCCATCATTAAAATTTTCCGAAAAAGTCTCATATCAAAAGAATATGCTTAAAAGAATTTTGCAGTCAATGACCATAAAGTAAAGTACTATCTAGATCTAGCAATGTAAAATTAAACAAGATTAGTTTACTTAAAGAAAATTTCAACTAATATATTGTGCTAAATTGTATGTTCTTCTTCTGGGAATAGTATTTTATATAAAACAAACTATTTTCGAAATATATTAAGCAAGCAACAAAAGAAGGGACTCATATTTGACAGGAAAAGCGCAGAGCCACCAAGTAGCTACATTAATTGAGATATTGGTCTGAGGTCGTGCTTTCTTCATGAGCTTGGTTTCCTGGAAGGAATATTTGGTCACACCATGGTATAAGTTTCGTCACCATGGGAAAAGTTTCGTGCAAAGCTAAACACCCTGCATAATTCAAGTTTTGAGATACAATTTCGAGTGATAATTGTGTGGTTTTGTTGTTTAGCGCATTTACGTATTGAAAAATTGTTGAAAATTTACCAGCGAGGGCTTTTGAAAATTTTAATTTCGCCTGCCTTATTTCAATCTGATATTTACCTTTTCCAGTAATTTTCTTGAAAATTCTTGATTTTGAAAAAGTTTTCCCCTGTTTGCATACTCACTTTGTATATGCATCTGTAAAAAAAAATTATATGAATGCACAAAATAAAAAAAAAATTGATTTATTAACTTTTTAAATAAATTAAACAAAACTACTCAATTATTTCTATTTTTTACAATATGTTTCAAGGCGTCAAATTTTAATAGAAAGCAATTTACATTTAACTAAAAATGTAAAGTTTCATTTGCTTAACAGAAAACATAAAACATTTCTAAACTTTCTTAAAGATACGTAAAGAACGTAACTTTAGTTCTCATTTAATTTCACAACGATCAATGTTAAAGTTGATGTTATTATCATACCGAGTTCTTAAGTTCAGATAGTTGATCTTGTAGATTTTCACTATTTTCTTCTAGTTCTTCATTTGATCTAATAGTGTTTCCGATTTGTTTACGTAATTGTTCAATCTACGGGAAATTAAGAATACAATGTTTTATTCAATAATTAGATTGTAACTTTTAAAATATTTTTTAATTAATTTCAATTAGCTTTCAAAACTATAGGTCATTCGAATTTTGTAAAATAAGTGGCCTGATTAAAAAAATTGAGTAGACAATTTAATTTTGGACTTTTAATTGGTATTTCAGTAAACCAAAAAGATATCCAAAAAATCAAATCGAATACAGCCGTTGTAGTTAGAGGATTTAATAATTATTATTATTACAACTTTTTTATCGCTTCAATTCGAATGCGTACCCAATGTGAAATCCTTTAAGTCTATGACACTACATTGAAATATTGGACGGGAATGATTCTATTGTAAGCTAGTCGAAAATCAGGCCACCGCTTTCTAAAAAACTAATTTTAGATAATCGCGTTATCTTTCTACTTTACAGAGTTAGCCTTCAACATTGTTTTAATTTACTTACAATCTTATCTCGTTCTGTCAGTGTATCAAGTAGCTCACCAAATGCATCTACAATAGGATTATTTGACATGTTTGGAGTTTGTTCGAAAATTTCTTCATAATGAATAGGTTTACATAACTGTTAGAAATAAAAAATATTTATATTTATATGTAGATAACTTTTTGTATAGATTTTGAAATGGATCAAATACCGCATATGAAATCTTGTCGGCTACCTCACGAAGAGCTTTTGATGTTTTTTCTAAAAGGAAAGATTTCGCTTTTACTTGGCTGGTTAAACCTAAAAAGAATATTATAAATTTTAAAAATGATTTTACATAAGTACGAGTATGTTTGAAATATCATATAATAATTTCGAAATGTGAAGAATAAATCAATGTTTTCTTAACGCTAAGTAAAAAGTTTTGTAGTTTTCCATTTAGTGGCAGATTGTATTCTCCCACTTTCTCCATAAATTGCTTATTTATATTTGCGACATATAAATAGGTACTACATACATAAATGGCAAGTTATGCATTTGTAAAAAATATATACATTTAATTAAAGTTGACATTACGATGATAGAGAACGCTAATAAAGTGGGTCCGGCAATTCCGTCTGTCTATCTGTATGTCTGTACCTTGGATCTACAGCCTAAACTACTGGAGGTATTTTCTTCAAACTCGTACTAAACGGTCTTCGGTGATTCCCTAGAGGAGAAATAATTTTTTCTTGGCTCCAAAACTTACAGTACTCCCCATACACCCGTAATGTAAAATCTTATTCACCTCAAAAACGGCTGTAACGATTTTGATAAAAAAAAGTAGGTATGCTTTTATGGGCATGGACAACATTTCAGTAAAAAAAAAAATGTTGGGCCAAAATGTTATTAACGGTACCTGTTATAGAACCGTTTTTGGGTTTTCGACTTTCTCATTAACGGCTCTAATGATTTCAACCAAAATTTTGTAAGCCCTTAAATTTAAAATAATATTTTATATACATACATAGGTATATTCGAAAAAATATTTTTTGGGGTGTTTGAAAAAAAATCACAATTGTTTTTTTAAATAAAAATTTTCAAAACGTTGAACGATTATTTTTTCAAAATGATTTCCTAAAATCTATAATAGGAAACACCTACAATTGGCATCCCAAATTTTTTCCTGAAAAATTTTAAAGACATTTCTTATATAAAAAAATTAATTTAATAATAAAACAATTTTTAAACTTTGTTTGCATAAATTCATACTTTTCTAGAAACCAGATGGCAAGTTTGTGCATTTGAACATTTTTATCTCAATAAATCCATGTTTTTTTTTTTATAATCTACCCGCGCTCAAGGGATTATGATTACCCTTTAAATGTTTCAACACAGCGCGGGCGTGAAGTTAATGAAGAGAAAGAAGGATAGGAAAGATGTGTGGCACGATGTTCTGAGACTGTTGGTGGTTGTCTCAGATTTTTATCTCCAGGGATGGCGGCTTTGCTAAAGCGGAGAAATGCCGTGTCTTATTACTATGTCGTTTATGATTCACATTATTTTTTTTATTCATGTTCATCCTTGTTGGGCATACTAGTTTAACTCAATTACATGTTGTTAGTGTTATGCCTGAACAACATGTAATGAGTAAAACCAGCAACCCATGGATGACAATTTTAGAAGGTTTTAACGGAATTAAAACGACATAGACGACGGCAGGGATCGAACCTGTGATGCTGAGGTTAACAGGCGAGCGCGAGCACACAACCATCGTGCCACGATAATTTTTAAACTTCAAAGTACTTTTACATAAGTGCAAGTACGTACGATCCAGTCGTCATTTTATTTGTATTAGAAATTAGCTTCTGCATTGTTCAATATTATGTTGTTTTGGACGATTTGAATTTTGATATTCACAAATTAAATGCTGGTTTGACCTAGGACTTTCTTCCTCATTTTTATAAATGATTTCTTGGATGAAGCTTTTAATTCATTTCTTGGCTTACCCGACGAATCTACGCTCAGCTTCCAGTTCTCATATTCACGTACTTGTTAATGACTTAAAGTCGTGTGGAGTTTAATGTTTCAAAAACTCAATGCTGTTTAATGTCATTAAAGCAAAATGTACCCCCTATGCTATTGTCCCTGAATGGCACTTTCATCGAAGAAACCGAAAAGCTGTCAATTATCGATATGTGTGTTAACGAGAATCTTCGTTGGAATAATCACATTCTCAAGACTGCCAAAAATGCTGCTAAATGCTAAGGATTTCAATATCGGTGCTAGGAGTTTTTCACCTCTTTTGATCTTCACCTGATCTGATAGAATTCAGAATTGAGCGTTCAAATTGAAAGGAAACAGAACTATCATGCAATCATTTCCACCTCTCGAACACTGTCGGGATGTTTCATGTACAGTGAAAGCTCTACTTGCGGACAGCTCCAATAAGCGGACAGCTCCCTTAAACGGACACACTTTCGGGAACGAACTTCTTTTTCGAAAATCTCATACAAATAACTTTCCTATAAACGGACACTCTCATAAACGGACGCGGACACGTTTTCTTGCCCATTTTAGATAGAAAACCTCCCATACGCGGACACATTATTTTATTTAGGGATTATTTTTTCTCAAAAATGTAACGGAAAAGAACAGCAGATCTGGTCTAAGTACAGTTTATGTTTAATACGTACAGTGATCCACAAAAGTCTGCGTACAAGGAAGAAATATTTTTAAAAACTGCTGTTATTCACAAATTTAAAGTGATTTGTTTAAAAAAAAAATATTTTTTAATAAAGAAATGTACAAGGTTTTTATTTTCAACAAAAAAAAATTAAAACAATTATTCATAACAAGAAGAAATTAATAACAACAAAATAAACCTCTGAAATTCTTCCACAAAAGTCTGCGTACAGCTGTAACAGAAATTAAAAAAAGTTAGTTAATATAGACAAAAAATAATTATTTTTTTGTACTACTTTCGCTGTTAATATTTGGTCGGATACCCTTTTAGCCTTATAACTTCTTTCAAACGGTTTTGCATTGAACCTACCAGTTTTTCTGTATAAGAACTATTGATCTTACTCCATTCAAGCAACAAGGCTTCTTTTAACTGCGCCTTTTTGCGGATATCGTGAGTTCGGATCTTTTTTTCCAATTCATCCCAGCAGTGCTCGATAGGGTTAATATCTGCACTCTGTGGTGGGGTTCGTAGCAGGTAGGGAGTGTTATATGCCAACCACATGCGCGATTATGGGCGGTATGTTTGGGGTCATTATCTTGCTAGAAGTAATAGTCATTGGATATACCCAGAATTTCAGCACTTGTTTTCAAATTTCTTTTGAGGATAACGATGTATACATATTGATCCATTGATCCTTCTATTACTTCCAGCTTACTGACTTTTGAAGACGCCATACAGCCCCAAACCATAACACCTTCATCACCGTGCTTGGCAGTCTTAATTGTGCATCTGGGATAAGGAGCATCGTTTGGTCGTCGCCACACCCTCAAACGACCGTCAGAACCAAAAATGTTGTATTTTGATTCGCTGGAGAATATAACCTTATGCCAGAAGTCCGGAGGCTTGTTAACATACTCTTTTGCAAATGCTAGCCGTTTCTTTCTCTTTATTTTACTGACCAATGGTTTTTTCCTGGGTGTGCGTGACTTAAACCCCTCTTGAACAATAGCTCTTCTTACCGTTTCTGGATGCACTGTATTGTTGTTATATATTTCGAGCCGTGTGCTTATCGTCATAGCCGTTATAAAGTGATCTTGCTCCACCATTCGCTTGATCACACGCTTATCCCTTTCAGAGAGCTTCGAAGGTCGGCCTTATCTTGTCTCCGATTTAATCTGTCCTGCGTTTCCAAAGCGATCTACCGTTCTCTGTATCGTTGACCGAGCTCTATAGGTTATTTTTGATATTTCACCATACGACTTTTTTTGTTTAACGTAAAGAATAATAAATCAACTGCCGCTCACTCAAACTTAACTTTTTATTTGCCATTTTTGGCTTTAAAAACAAAAAAACAAATCAAAGACAATGATTTGCAATACGCGTTTAGAACGATTAAAAATAAACAAACAATCATATTATGCAAAAACAAATTAATCGATACTTAAAGAGAGTGTAATGCAAGAAATATTCACCTGTACGCAGACTTTTGTGGAAGAATTTCAGAGGTTTATTTTGTTTTTATTAATTTTTTGTGATACGAATATTTTTTTTTAATTTTTTTTTTTGTTGAAAATAAAAACGTGGTAAATTTCTTTTAATGAAAAATACCTTTTTTTTAAATAATTCACTTTACATTTGTGAATAACAGAAATTTTTAAAAAATATCTTCCTTGTACGCAGACTTTTGTGGATCACTGTAAGTAAATCTATAGAAAATCTCCGATAACCGGACGCGAAGCTCTAATAACTGGACAGTGCGATGTTATGTTGAAAGGTTATTAGGGGATTTCCCGAGTTAGTTACTGAGGGTAGTTGGTGTAATTTTGAGAGCGTATGGTTCCCTCTTTTCATCGCGTTTCGTTTTTACACATGTCATTTCCTTTCCTTCAGCTACTAATTCATCACACTGAAAAGTTTTTTGTATGAGCCTAGTACGCAGATCGCGCTAAATTTTATCTCCCACATTTTTCTCCAACCATCAGCTAAAATCCAAGCTAAATTTTGACATAAGCACTTTGTGGAGAATATGTCACAGAAAACAGCTGTTCTCTAAATGAATTTTCTCAAAGATTTAAAAAAATTTGTTTTAAGGTATGATTTTTTCAGAATTATGAATGAGAACGAATGAGAATTATGAATTATGAGTGATTTTTGTTGTCGAAAATCTTGTAAGACTCCCGTCACTAAATATTCTTCTAAATATAATTCAAATATTTTTCCATTTCAAATTGAAATTGAAATTTAGCTCGAGAATAAATGTGCCGGACAATTATTTCGTGCGCTAAATTTTGACAGATAAGTTATGTACAGTTCGAAGAGAAGTTTTGATTTTTTAGCTGGAGCAGCATACCTCTCAGCTAAAATTCTTGACATAATTTTAGCTTTGCTAAATTTTGGAAAGAATTTTGTATGGGATATAAAATTTAGCGCGATCTGCGTACTAGGCTATACCGATACCCTTAATATGTCAGAGAAACAGTGTGAGCAATAGGAAAAAAGGGAGGGGTCAGAAAGGAGGTGTCGGTGTACATTGGTTTTGAATTTTTGAACATAGCAATGACTGGGAAAGACAGAGCGTGGTAAGGAATTCCACATTAGCGTAGTACGGCTAAAGAACGAATCTCTGTACTTCACAGTACGCCCGAAGTTGGGCTCAAGGGTAAACTGATGGGCATTCCCAGAAGTGCGAATATTACGGTTGAATTGTTTAAGGGGAGGAATGCAGCTGGCCATTTCACTAGAGCATAGTCCGTTAAAATAACGGTAAAAAAGGGTGAGGCAAGAAAAGTTGTAAATTGCCAATGCATTGGGCAACAAAAAATTATTGGTTCGCGCTTTTGCAAAAAGGTTTGTTTTTTTTTTCAGACACGACATGAAATATTTTATATATATTCTATGCAAAGTTTTTTAGATTTAATATTGGAAAAACACAAGCTGCAGAGATTTCAAGAAATAAAGAAGATGTTCGTGGAAAATGGTAAGGTAGATCGTAGATCCAATATTAATCAGAATTAATATGAAGTTAAAAAAAAAAGTTTTTTTTATTGCTTTCCCTTAACCGGACAGTTCTCATAACCGGACAAAAATTGGGGGACCATGAGTGTCCGCTTATTAGAGCTTTCACTGTATTTCCTTAATGTATTGATTTTTGTATAAGCAATGCTCACTCAAAATTGCATTCTTTCTCTCAATCAGTTCATCCGTGATACCCATTTTGCAAGGAATGCTCATCAATTCAGCCTCGAGCCCAATTTTGGACATAATCGTTAAATACCGATATTCGTTTTTTAGTCGCACGAAACGACAGTGTTTTCCTTTGACATTTTGTAAACTTTCAAACCCAATGCTCATCGATACCCTCTTCCTCTCGTCCCCTGATTTTCCCGATCGGTCGTGCTCTTTTTAACATTATAAGGGCCTCAATAAACCCTTTTGCACCACAGAATTGTAAACAAAAAATTGGAAAATATCGCAATAATATTGTGTTAAAAAAATTGATTTAATTTAAGCCTATAAATAAACCTGGTAGTCAAGAATAACCTTTAACTTATTCACTCAAAAATTACACCCACCTTCATTTTCTATATGTAAACGTTGTTCCCGTGTCTGTGAACGTCCGATCTCGTCGACCAAACAACTAATACGACTCCGAACTGCATTCACAATCTTAGCATCACTATCCACGTCTGAACTTATTCCTGAATCCTCGTCGGTTATAGTCCTACTTGATTGTGGATTCTCCAAGTTTAATAATTCGAGTCGATAAAATCTCAGCTTAATTTGTTGGTCATTATTAGTTTTAACCTTTTTATGAAATTAAAATATGGAATTTCAGTTTAGAGCTTTTTTAAGCAATTTCATTATTATACCAGCTTGTCGACCATTTTACTTATCCGTAGTTGAAGATCTTTAAGTTCGCGTTTTTGATTGCCAATATTTTGATTATAGGTTTCTTGAATTTCATAAAACTGTTGCAGCTCATCTTTGAGTCTCCTTATTAAATTTTCCTCATCCTCGTCGTCTTGAGAAGTTAAACTTATTTCAGATGTATTCAAGGAATTTATCTGCAATAATAAGAAGCTCAAATTAATTTGTCGATGTTGTGGAATAGCTTAATCGGTCTTACCGAATGCCTATTTTTACTATTTTTGTATGAGTCCGCTCTAGGAGTATCTAGAAAATCTATTTCACACGTTTCTGAGATCCTGGCTTCTGTCATTGTTGGGAAGCAATCAATAGGTGACAGTCGTTCTGACACTCTTCTTCCCCAAGCAGATGCAGACTTAAAAATAATAAAAATATTTGAAATTCGTGAAAAAAGCAAGTAATTTATTTTAAGCAATCTACATACATATCAAATTGTTAGCTTAATAAAGTGATTTTTGTTTCATTTTTTGAAAAAGATTTTAATGGAATTAGTTAAAGGAGGTCGTGAAAGCAATAGCCTGTACACCATTACACTTAGTCTCATATAAGTTTTAACACACAAACCTTTGGATATGTTTTTAAATCATTACGTAGTTCTCTTATGACGTCATCTTTCAGCTGTATCTTCTTTTGTGCATTTAAAATGTCATCTTCCAAAGATATAATTTGACGTTTTAAATCACGCAATTCATCGTGTCTTTCAGCTATGTCGATGGCTAAAGCTTTTAGGTGGGCCATAAGCTTTAAGGGCAAAAATAACAATTTCGAGCAAATAATAATGTAGATTTGTATATTTGTATTTGTAGTTTTTTTTTCAAAAGCAAAAATCTCAAGTTATAAAAAATTTATCAAAAAAACAATCATTTTTTTTTAATCATTACAGCTTCTTTTACTAACCTTGAACTTCTGAGCAGCACATGATTTTGGATCTATAGAGCTTGATTGCTTGGGAATATCCTGAAAAATAATTGAATTAAAGTTTTTGCTCCAAACTAAATGAAAGCAAATGAGTTATTTAAACCACAAAGTGGCGCCCAACGTGGGAGAGACAAAATATTGCCTTATTCTGAAGATATTTATCTAAAACTTACGGATTCCTTCTTCATATTTGAATCGCAACATAATGTCTCCTGAAAATAGTTAAAAACTTTCCATTAATGTTTGTATGAATTAGGAACATTTATGTAAAATAACCCCAAAAATATCTTGCTCCGTGATTGTTTCAAATTCAAGATCATCAATGCTCCAATCACCATTCTGTCTTGCGTTGCGAATTAAGTGCATAAGACTGTCTATGTCTTTTCGACATTTGCACAGCTCTACGGTCTGATCATGGCGGCAATTACTGCTGGATTTCCTCTGCAACAATGACAAGCGTTTTGTTGTTTCACAATCGATTTCCTGAATATTTGTTATAAGTGTTGCGTTGATTTGTCGGAGCATAGTGATCCATTCTTTGTATGTTATTTCCTTTAACTATAGAAAACAAAAAAAATGCTTGGTAAAATTAAGAATTATCAAAAACCAATATTGTAAAATCATTAGAGAAGTTACAGAATGAGGCTACTAATAAATCAAGATCAAAACATGTCCAAGCGGGATCTTATGGGGTTTTCGTTTTGTTTTTTCCCAATGGAAAATAAAAGGATTTATCACTTTGACATATTAGCCGTGTTTTTTTGGAAAAGTTATCCGTAGAACAGTAGGATTTTATATGAATAACAAATACAACATCCGCAGTAGGATCTTCTTCTTCTTCTTCCTTTGTTTCGGCGCTGTTATGATCTCGATGTCGAGGGGATCATAACTCTCCCACGTATCTGCTTCACACTAGTGATCCGCCTGTGGGGTTCGCCGGGTTGACCTCAGAAATCGGCGGCAAGCCTCCCGGTTTTGTATTGTTCCATTTCTGAGGCCAACTGAATGCTGGTGTTTTTGCATTTGTTTGTACCAGGAGTGTTTAGGCCTACCTTTCTTTTTACTCCGAATTGGAACGTTGTATGATATTGCTCTTTTGACGGGGTTCTCAGGATCTCTCCTTTGAACATGGCAATACCAACTGAGTCGGTCGTGTTCAATTTTTTGGGAAATGGTATTCTTAACATGAAAGGCTTCCTCGGATCTTCGTACTTCTAATTCGATCAAGCTTTGTAACTCCTGCTGTCATACGAAGCATCTTCATCTCAGCTGCCGTTAGCTTACTCTCATACTTTTTGTACATTGTCCAACATTGTGAACCGTATGTGAGTGCTGGACGCACAACTGAAGTGTAGAGCTTTCCTTTCAGCTTAGGGGGCATTTTTCTGTCACAGAAGATAGCAGAATTTTCCCGCCACTTCATCCACCCTACGCTTACGCGATGATTGATATCGTCATCACAAGTAGCTTCGTTATTTATCATAGACCCCAGATATTTAAACTTTTCACACTTGGGAAGCACTACTCCATTCAAATAAATGTCTGGAATAGGCCTGTGTGGATCAGAAAATGGGCAGCATAGGTATTCTGTCTTTTTCGCGCTTATGCGGTACCCACTTCCTTCTAGAACATCCACCCATACGTCAAGTGCTCGTTGTAGGGATATCGGGTCTTCACTTATGATGGCTCCATCGTCAGCAAAGAATAACTGATGCACTTTTGGATCCGTCACTTTGCCTTCAAGCAGGTAATCAAGAACTGTAATAAAGAGCAGGGGACTCAAGACACTTCCCTGGTGTACACCTACTGTGATTTCGAATTCTTCGGTGACTCCAGCTGCGCATCTTACTTTAGTAACTGCTCCATCATACATGTCCATAATTATCCGCACATAGGTTTCTGGAACTCCTCGTTGCCTGAGGGCCACCCATATTAGATCTCGTGGTTGCCGATCGAATGCTTTTTCAAAATCAACCAATACGACATGCAAATCCTCCAAAGAATCCCGATGTTTTTCCATAATTATTCTTATACTCTGGATTGCATCCGTGGTTGACTTACCCCCGACAAACCCGCACTGGTCATCAGATAGCCTAATTATTTTTCGCAGTCGGCTACCCAAGACTCGCTCAACGATCTTCATGGTGTGTGACATCAGCTTAATCGAACGGTAATTATCACAGCTTCGAGTATCACCCTTTCCTTTATAAATTGGAAGAAGGTAACTTTCCCTCCATTGATTAGGCATGCGATCACCTCGTATAAGTTTGGAGACAAGAATCATGAGCCATCTAAGCCCGATGTCTCCCATCTTTTTCCAAAACTCTGAGGGTATTTCGTCTGGGCCAACAGCTTTTCCCTTTTTGGAGTATTTTACCGCCTCACTAACTTCTTCGACTGTGACGTCGGATACTTCGCTTAAGTTAGGTGAAGCTATTGGAAAGTACAGCCTTGGAAATTGTTCGTTTAGAAGTCCGTCACAATACTGTCGCCACCTGTGAAGAATTTCGTTGTCTTCCACAAGAAGTTGGCCTTGAGCATTGTTAATGAACTTTGGCGAACAAATCTCCTGGGCATTTCTTCTTCTTTGAGCGGCTATTTTGAAGATAGTTGCGCCCTTATTCGTGTTTTGCCGTAGCTCTTGAATAGCACCAGCTGTCGGGGTAGAAATTTCATCCAGCTCCCGATACAGGTTTTCTGTATTCTTTGCTTGAATTTGGGCGCACTTCTTCTTCGCTTCTTTCTTGCAGTTTCTATATTCCACTTCGAGGCGTGACTTTTGCTCTGTATCATTAGAGGGGCACTTCGACCAAGCCTTGAAAGCCATTTTCTTTTTACTTATAACTGATTTAGCTTCATCATTCCACCACCATGTTTCTTTGCCTTGTTGGTTGTGTCCTTTTGAAACCCCTAACAGTGTTTTGGCTTTTTCTTTGCAAGTTCTCTGTAGGAGATCCCACATACTTTGTGCTGTACTCTCTTCATTTCGAACTATATCGGTGTTGTTATACAGAAAGTTTTGCATATTCGAAATGAAAGCTTCGCCTTTTCCCTTATCCAGATTATACCATTTGATCTTCCCAAAAGTTTTTGTATGTTTGTTGTCGTTCACTGTCTCCATAAAAAATTCTGTCAGTAGGAGACGGTGTTGGTGGGCGATCGCTTCTCCTAGTATCACTTTGCAATCTTTTACCCGGGGTTTCATGAAACTAGATACCAAATGGTAATCAATCTGGGTTTCATTTCCACCACTGCTGTAAGTGTCCAGGTGTCGGCTTTGTTTGACGAACATGGTATTTAGTACGATAAGACCGTATGTTTTGCACATGCTCAGGATGTCTTCACCAGGAGGGTTCCTGGTGCCGTATCCGAGGCCTCCATGGCAAACTTCATAGTCTTCGTTTGTCTTGCCGACATGTCCGTTCAAATCTCCGCCCACGAACAAAAACTCTTCCTTTGGGATGTCCTTAAGTAGATTGTGAAAGTCTAGCCAAAATGCATCTTTTTCCACCTGCTCACATCCAATTTGGGGAGCATATGCAGTGACAATATTCCACAACTTTCCTTTAATCACCAATTTAAGGGACATCAAACGGTCGCTGGATTTCGAAATGGTCAATACGCTGCCTAATAGATGTTTTGCAAGGATGATTCCGATTCCGTTTTTACCCTTTTCCGTTCCATAGTAGAACATCTTATAGTTTTTTGTCCTCGTATCCAAGAAACGGGCCCTGTTTCCCGTGTTTCGCCATTTTGTTTCTTGAACACATAAGATGTCCACTCGCCTTCTTTTCATCATCTCTTCCAGCTCGAAGCTTCGACCTGTCATACTGCCAACGTTCCAACTCGCAACTCTCAGATTTTGTATAATCTGCGGCATTACTTTGCTAGCCCCCGGAATCCGTCTAGCTCTGACCCGAGCATTGCTGCTCGGTCCAGGATCAGTACCATGTGTAACAATGGTAGTGCCTGGCGGGGTAGTGTCATTTCGGACGAGTACTTCCATAATGCTTGAATTCACAAAATACGTTGTAAGTATCGACGTGTGCATGCTCCAGTTTTGTATTTGATCTCTCTTTTACGGCACCGGTGATCTCCAGTCGTGCCAACCCAGGGACTGGCATGCACACTTTTGGGAAAGTTTATAGGTGTTACGTGTCGCTAGGTTCACCTTGCTGTTTGTGGCCTAGATGTATTTACTCCTTTAGTCGCCTTTTACGACAAGCGGGGAGGCGCTGCAGGAATATTCTAACCCGTCCCTGCACAGGGAACATCCGCAGTAGGATCACTGCCGATAAAAGGAGAGATTTGACGTTTATTCGAGTATCGGCAGTGATCCTAATGGGGATGTTGTATTTGTTATTCATATAAAATCCTACTGTACTACGGATAAATTTTCCAAAAAAACAAGTCTATTATCCGACAAAAAATGCCTTTTACGTAAATTTGTGTTTAGAGTTTAGAGAAAAGAAAACTATTCCAAAAACGTCACTTCGAACAGTTAATAGAAGGATCTTCGAAATTAATTTCTTCATGACATATTAAGTTCGAAAGAGAAATTAAGGTGAAACAAGTAGTAATTGATTTTGTTTTATTTCTCTTGTTTATTAAATTAACGTATCGCTTAGTATCCCTTGTTTGTAAAACGCGCATGTTAACTTCTAGAACTAAGTCACAAAGCTTTAGGTTAGCTAAGGTGGGGTGATGATGGGGCAAGCCGTTTCACCTCACTCCATCCATTGTGATCCAAATGATGTGAGTAATAAAGGAATGGAAAGGGTAAGAGAAAGGATTGAGTGGAAGTCTAAGGTATAGGGTCCCTCCCTGAACCATCCTGATATCTGAATGAAGTTAAGAATACTTTTTAATGGCAAAAATGAGCGTCGCCCAGTGTCTCGTTGGAAAAGCATTCTTCTCCACCTCTTTGTCCTGACACCCTGTAGAAGATGCCCATTCTATTCATGTGAGTTCCCATTAAGTTGTGACCCGTAGCGATTCCAACCAAGAGGATACTCTGTTTTTTCCTTTGATATATCTGGCCAAAGATTCCTTGAAACCCCACAGGTGTCAATTGTTGACCATCTGTCATTTGCGGTCTAGAAAACTTTGGTGAATTAGAATTCACTTTGGTGAATTAGAATTACTTTCCGTGGCATTAGTACCCAGAGTACAAAAATTGGCTCAGTTCAAGTGATGAACCGTTTTCGGCCAGTTCATCAGCTATTCCATTTCTATAAATGTCACGGTCGGTGTCCCGAAACCCATCGAAGGGTAAAGCCTAGTACGCAGATCGGGAAAAATTTTGTCTCACATACATTTTTTTTCCGGGGACAAATTTTGTCTTGGATATTTTTCGAGCAGTACGCAGCTCGCGTGCAAAATTCATACTTTTGTGCATTGCTGTACAAAAAGTCTCCACTAAATTTTGCCATGAAAATGAATGATACAATCATTATTTTTCGTGACAAATTTGATAGCCACCGTATTTCCGAAACTGATTTTTATCTAAAAGGTGCTGATGCTTGTCTTGAGAGCATCAAGCCCAAGTAACATTTTTCATCTCATAAGATGCTCCAAGAGTTCAACTAGATTAGTTAAGAGGAGCTAAAAGTAATCTTAAAGAATACTACGAGATTCTTTTAAAACTGTTAAAAGCCTTAAATGGCCTAGTTATGAGAGGCTCTTCCTACTTATTGTAGCAACAGAAGTTTCTTTATGGGATGACAGATGCACGTTTATATTAAAATGGCACTTCTAAGGCTCTAATAGAGATCGTCAAAATCCTATTATGAGAAAGCGTCTCTTCCAATAAGAGGTGATAAAAAGAGAACAGAATATTTGTTAACTAATAAAGAATGAAACAAAATACTTTTTAAGTTTGTGTGTATACATGATTTGCTATGCCAACAAACTGTTAGGCTTGATATAGTATTTATTTTGTAAGTCTATCAACTATTATATTATAATGGCGATGCATGATATTTATTATTTTGCACATATGGGAACCGAAATGTAAATGCGGTTGAAATTGTATCTACTAATTCTAACATTTTACTTCGAAAAAACACAAAGCCCCTTCAAAATAATGCATGTTTAAATTATTTTATTTATAACTTTTATCGGAAATAGGGTTACCATATATTTCTTTCGTATAAGCAAATAAAATCAAAATTAACTTTGAAATTTGTTTTGTTTTTATTTAGGTCATGGGTCATTTGCTTGTGAGAGTAAATAAGAAACAGCAAAGGTCAAATTTAATATAAAATATTCCAAATTACACACTGAGAGTCTTATGCTGCATTTACAAGAGTAATAAAATCTCATATTCTCTGTAATTTTCTGCTATTACTCTTGTCACAAAAAATTACTACTCGTGTAATGCAACATAAAGAATAAATTTTTTTGTTAATTTTGAATGAAAAGATAGTAGTAGCAATAAAATCCCAAGATGTTAATGTATTTAGTTTAAATTGAAAAAAATTTACACAATATATTTTATACTTTCTATGTAATCACAACAATGCTTAAGCCTAGTACGCAGATCGAGAACAATTTTGTCTCCCATACAATTTTTTTCCTGGGACAAATTTTGTCTCGGATATTTTTCCGAGCAGTACGCAGTTCGCGCGCAAAATTCATACTATTGTGAATTGCTGCACAAAATGTCTCCACTAAATTTTGCCAGGAAAAAGAATGATACAAGCATTATTTTGCGGGACAAATTTTGACAGCCACCGTATTTCCGAAAGTGATTTTTGTCAAAACTGGTCTTATGTAAAAGGTGCTGATGCTTCTCTTGAAAGCATCAAGAGGAGATTCCAAAAAGGTATGAACGACTTTTGTAAGACAACCCGTTCCAGAGATACACTAAAAAACACATCAAATTAGATTTATTCTCTCCAACTTCAAACTTTTGCGCGAGATTTGGAAAAGTTTTGTAGAGATTAAAATTGTAGAGATAAAATTTTTCTTGTCTCGATCTGCGTACTAGGCTTAAATGTAAACTTGAAAATGCCACCTAATAAATTTTAAGTCAGTGCTACAGCCAAGTTATTTTATCGAGATCATAATTTTTTAAGTTATCGTAGCCCTCAAATGTACAGGCAACTACTTTGCTTGTGTATAGGAATATGGCTGCTGCTGACGCGACACTAACTCTTCTAGTAACATCTTTATTCTTTCTATGGGATCTTAGACGCTTCTTTATGATTTATGTGTACTTACGTGTGAGTGAGAGGAGAATGTTGACATCAGAAAACTGAAGTTTGTGAATAGTTGTGAATTTTCAAAGTGGTATACAAATAACTTTACTCTTAAATATGACTTGTTATGGGATTATTTGGACATATTTAGAGCTCAGTTTTCAGAAAGGGATTCTTATAACACTATAAGTTTTTATAATCTAACTACAAGAAGAGAAAATAGTTTTGCTATAAGATTTAAGTTCTTTTAAGCTGGAAAAGTGTTTAACTCTTAAAATAAAAGTGTTATGACATCCAGTTGAGTTTCATAACAAGATATTAATACTTTAGTATAGCAATGGGATATAAAAGAGTTGTATGAGAGTTTTTTTTTTCAGATTTCAAGAGCTAAGCTCTGGAGAGTATGTTAGTTGGGAGAGGAGATTCCAAAAAGGTACGAACGACTTTTGTAAGACAACCCGTTCCAGAGATACACTAAAAAACACATTAAATTAGATTTCATCTCTACAACTTCAAACTTTTGCGCGAGACTTGGAAAAGTTTTGTAGAGATTAAAATTGTAGGGATAAAATTTGTCTTGTCTTGATCTGCGTACTAGGCTATACACTACAAAACACATTAAATTAGATTTCATCTCTCCAACTTCAAATTTTTGCGCGAGATTTGGAAAAGCTTTGTAGAGATTAAAATTGTACTGTTATTTGTATTTTAAAATAAATCTTAATCATATTCATTTCTATTTTACTCAAAATTAAAATTTTGTAACCAAATATTTGGTCATTACTGTACTACACAAAACCTTCCATAACATCCCTGTTTCTATGTTATCATATCAAACAACTGTCAAAATATTATCAGAGAACACACAAGGCAAATCCAAATATGTCAACAAAAATCTCTTTTCCAACCAGGCATCCACCCTCTCTGATAATATAATGCACTCAAATTTAAATAACAAAATAAATCATTCATAAAAATAGAAACAATCACCGATGCATCGCCATTTGCTTGTTCATTGATTTCAGCTAAACGTTTCTCGTACAGACCATTGAGTTTCTCCTCAATCTCAAAAGCAGGAGCTGCTATTCCGTCTCCGGAAAGTTGCTGCTGTGGTTGCTGTTGTTGGGTCTGTTGTTGTGACACGGTTTCAGTACCCTGTTCTGTGATTGATGAAGAGGCTGACCTATTTACGTTAATCTTCTGGTACTGATTTTCACTCATTGTTAATACACCTGTTCTTATCTGAACAACAAACACTTATGGTAAACAAACCGAAATTCTATTGAAACGGTGGCTTTAGGTAACTCGACGGAGACGACAACAAATGAAAGTAAAAGTGGCGCAATCGGAGCAGAGCAGGGTTAATACTGGCAGGAAAATCAACTCTGTTTTGAAGCGAAAACGACGTGCTACTACGTCAACGAGCAAATCTACTGACACACACGATAGATTGTCCGCCAAAGGAACTAAACCAAGCGAACGCAGCTGGTTGGGCTAGCTTCACTAGCAGCTAGTTCTCAGATGATACCACAGAAACGTCTATAAAACTTGAATCGCACAGAGGTGCGAACATCTGGAGTTATACTTTTCAGACACACTTTACACCAACGAAACGTTGAAAGACAATTTTCCAATCTAAAAGAGCTCGGAATAGCTTCAGTTGTAGATTAAAACTGCGTGTTAGGTTCCCAATAAAAGACTAGAATATCTTTGAAGCCACCATCCTCGCTGACCTGCTTTTTGGACAACATTCGAATGCAACTGGCTGAAAAGTAAAGTTGTTCATTGATGTCACAGTCGTAGAGCTTTTTCGCCAAATGCCTTGGTTTTTCTTGTTGTTGGTGTTTTGCTCTCGACGACACGGCTACTATAGACGTACTATGTATGTAGCTAGTTTTAGGTTTTTTTTTTGTTGTATAGATAAAAGTTCTTAAACCTCACGCAGAAATTATGCCAAATGCGTGGAGTAACTTTGGTGATTTAATGCATTCCAAACTAAATTTAAGTTAGACGCAGAAAAGCCTTGAACTTGAGTTAAATGTTAAGCTTTTTCGGGGATGTTTTCGCTTTTTATTGTACGAGAAATTAAGTAAAACTAAATAAACATTGTTAATTGGATGTAAATATTACGTATACGCCACCGCTACCGTCGGCGCCGATTTCGATATCTTGCGGTTTTTAGGGCAGTAAATCAGATTTAAGGTACAGTAGCGGTGTAGATAAGTGTACATAATTTTGTAGATTGAACGGTCGACGAAAATCAAACATATTTGTTCATTCTACATAATTTTGTGCATACATAAAATAAGGGATGCTTACTTTTAAGTCTTACAACAATGTTATATTCATATCTTGTGCATTCATTAGTTTGTATGTACATAGTTTGATCTAAATTAAAGACAAAGAAGGATTCTTTCAAGTAGCTTATTTGGCTATTTTGTTTGCTGAATTTTTGTTTTGAAAACTACAACATTGCTTATCTTAAGCGAAAATGTTCGCTTTGAATACCCAATAGCTTGGAGTGTTAATTAGTTTAAAGTTATATAGTCAGATAAATCACTCTTTGAGATAGTGTTGTATTGAAGCGTCGTATTTATTAACATTAATAATTATGTCATTGTGTGCAATAATTAATTATGACGATAAGAATTTTTGAGTTGGAGCACAAATTAAACCAGAAAGCATTACACCTACATTTAACGATATGATACTGAGCTGCTTACGCAGTTGAGAAATGACAATCATCCTTATTCCGGTAGTCGTTTTAATAAAACGCCTTTAAAACGAGAAGGCTCCAGAGACCACATTTTGTTGTTTACATAATACGAAAAGGGCAGCGTTCTCTATGTTCTTCACTTATAACGATAATCGTTTCAATAAAATTCCAATTTTCGTTTCTAGAGCCTTGTCGTTTTACTGGCGTTTTAGTAAAACTATCGGAATAAGGGTGAATATTCTTTTATGATGATCGCATTGACCCAATATCGTACATTAAGTTTGTTATTTCCAGGACATGAAGAATCCACATCTTAAAGGATATCAGAATGTAAATAAAACCAAAGTTGGAGATTCCTGATATTCAACCGTCATGCGGTTATTATGTCTTTATTTCCAATTTTGTGGATTTTATAACAGTGTAAATACCTACTCTTCATTTCGGAGGGATATTTCATTAGAGTGTTATTTGCCGCTGGCCAAAATGAAGTACAACCCTTTGTCCTCATTACGTAATACGATTATCGTTAAAATACCACGTTATCTTTAAAATGTAATAATGTTAAACTAAACGATAAACGTTTGTGTAAAACGATAGTCGAAATTTTCTAATTGTCTATTGACTCTAGTATAGGTTTAATTTTTGGCCATTGACGAACTTTCGGAAATGAAGATCAGATACTTGATCTCTTTTCACAACGCGATGAAATGGCTCTAGGGCGAACTTCGGTTACTTGTGTGCCTTGCTCTCTATTTGATTCTTTAGATCCGGAGCTCGCGGACTGAAGGCTTTGACGGAAGTTTACGGTGCGGCGATGGACCCGATGATCACTCAATCGGATTAGCTTCTGTTTCAGCACCAGTCAACAAGCTGTCTTGTTTTGCTCAGAGTAGATGGTATGAGTGTTATAGTTCGGTTAAATGAGTAATCCTGGGACTGGCTGGACTGCTAGTGGTTGCCATTTCTTCCTACCTACCTAGAGGCCTGTGGAGAACCTGAACTAAGTAACGTACAACTATCAATCATTCCTGCGTTCGTGTTGTTGGCAAGAATAAAGGGAACCTACAATTTTCACGATAATAGATACTCTTCGAGGATTTGTCACTTCTTCGCAAGAGGTAGTGTTTTTGAAAAATTTCTTTTTAATATGGTACTCAAACCAATTGTTTGATAGGTCTATAATCCTACAAGAAGTCCTGGAATTTTACGGAAAATTCTTTTTAGTGGGAATTTGTTTATGGTAAAGGCCTTTGTTCTGAATTTGATTCCAGAATTGAACACACAGAGACAATTTAAATGTAATAAGCACCAGGTTAATACATTTATGATTGTACTGAATAAACAGTCGGGTTCATATGGATAGACCCACAATTTTTGTTTATGTAAATCTTTGTTTAATGTTTTTCATGCTAATACAAAAAAAATCCAATTATAAAATAGGTTATTAAGTTCTCAGTGAAAAAATATAAAAAAGAAGTTTGGTGAATAGACACATTTGCCTTTTTAACTTCCCATAGGGAGTTATTGTAATCGGTCCGATTTGTCAAATTGGAATTTTTGACATTTCTCGACGTTTCAAGGTCCCTAGAGGCTATATCAATCATTTTTAGAGAGATGTCTGTGTGTGTGCGTGTACGTACGTTCGTACGTTCGTACGTCCGTACGTTCTTGTACCATTTTTCGTGGTCGATATCTCAAGAACGAGTAAAGATATCGACTTCAAATAAATTTTGTTTAATAGATAATAACTTCGAAAGAGGCTGAAAAAGCGTTTATTAAAATTCAGTGAGTAGTTTTTTCACTATAACGGTTTAAAAAAAAAAGTAAAAATTTTGGTTAATTTCAAATATCTCACAAAAAATAATGCTATTGATTTCAAATAAAATTTAATGTACTCATTATAAGGTCATACAGATTTGGTATGAATTTGGAAAAAAATGAACATACCGTTATTTTTTTAAATAAAAAAAAAAAACTGAAAAAAAAAATTTCATAACCCAGATATTCTAAGAACGGAAAACAATTTGAAACTCAAAATAATTTTATTTTATGAAAAATAATGTGTTTGACAACTGGTGAAAATTTCAAAAAAAAACAGTTTACAGTTTTTTTTACAAAAATAAAAAACTATATAAAATTCTATTGAAAATTGGTAAAAATTGTTTTTCGACTCAAATTTCTCGAGAACTAGTAGTGATATTGACTTCTAATTTAGTTTATTTTATACATAGTATAATTTTGTACAATTAGTAAAATGTTGACAAATATTGAAAACTAGTTAAAATTGTATTTCAAGTCGAATTTCTTGGGAATGAACACCGATAGTGCCTTCTAAAGTATGTTGTTTTATACATCGATACCTTCCGGTAAGAATGTATACTAAGCGACATTTCTAAAATTGTTCAGGAAACGAAAAAACGAAGAAAGTTCTAGTTGAATCATAGTGTGCTAAGAGGCAATTTTGGTTAAACTAAGTGACATCTAACAAAATTTTTTGTTGCTCACAATATGTTTTGTTGTCACAATACGTTTTTATCTAAATATAAAGTTTTCAAGACCACAAATGGGAAGTTATCAGTGAGGATCGCACCCAGCCTCTTTTCTTACTTCGCGTCTGGAAGCGAAGGTTTCTTTCGAATCACCTATCAAAAACACTATTCAGTCTAACCTACGGTGAAGTGACAAGTTTTTAATTCATTAAACAAGACTAAAATAAAAATTCTATTTCAGTTGGGCTGGTAGGTTTGACCTATGTTTATACTACAAGAAAGTAATCAGCCCTATCAGGAATTCCATTGAAATCGGAAGCTTGTTACGAATCCCGAAACAAACCATCACAAAATCCATTGTAATGGAAAATCCAATACAAATTCCTGTTACGAACGGATTTTTGTCGAGATTCTTAAAAGTTCCGATTACGATGGAATTTGTGATAGGGCTGAATGTTTTAGAGAAAATAAGACATTTTTCTAATTAGATTTTCTTACAAAATGTATTTGTGGATCGTATTGAAAGCGATGCCTCACTTTCTACCGTCTTGGCTTTGGATTATTCCCAAAAGCAAACAGGAATGACTACGATCCTTCCAGAGTTACAATTTAATTGTCATATATTTCCAACACCATTATTTCTTGCAACCTTCCAATTTAAATGGTAGCTCTTTGTAAAATATGACTGTTGTTTTCCGGAAAATACTTATTTTATAATTAAAGTATTTTATAGTTGCTGATTTTGTATGATTCAAAAAAAAAAAATTTGAATTTTTATGGATTTCATAAGTATTTTATTTTTTTAAATGCTGAGCGCGAAGAACCATTCATCAAAATAGAAAGAAAATTACAGAGAAGTTGGTCTTCCCCGCTTGATATTTTTGCTTATTTATCATCACAATTTAAATGTATTTAATTAATTTTATTCAATAATGTTTGTTAAATTATTTCGATTATCGAAGGAGGCATTCTTGTATGTTTTGGAAGATATTAAAGATCCACCAACAATCAGTCACTTACATTGCTATCGCTTTCAAATCAAATAACATTTTGATGGAAAGATCTCAAAATCGATTCGCTTTCCATTCGACCTTATATGGAAAGCGAATCGATTTTGAGAATAGGAAAAATTCAAATCCGCTATTAAAATAATCTAAGACATAGATGCAATTATGGGTGTAATGAATCTTTTTCAAGATGTATTAAATTTTTTAATTCTATATGCAATGAACTGGATCTCTCATATAAATTTAAAATTATTTAAATTTAAAATAAAATTACAAAATATTGTAAATTACCTTTAAGTTTTCTTATTTATTAAATATAAACTATAACTTGAATTTGTTAGTAATCTGTAAAATTTATATCGGTAGATAAATAAATAAATAAATAAAAGCGATCCGCAGCGCTTTTTGGAATAAACCTTCTGGAAACATTTCCATAGATAATTTGGTTTCTATAGATAAATAACCACTATGACAGTTGTTGTAAAATTTGACCGTTCTCTGGGCATTGAGGGTTGTACATAACAAACTTTTTGGAAAAAAAATTCTTAAAAACATTTATTAAATGCTTCACTATCCGGCGTCAAGTGACGTTTTGCCGAAAAGCATAGCTGGGCACCGTTAATCAAAAAGTTAACTTCGTTAATCGTTAATCCGTTACTAAAAAAGTTAGCTTCGTTAAACGTTAAAGCGTTAAATTTCGGAAGAATTAACGGAAGTTAACGTTAATCGTTAATCCGTTAACATGTGATAAAAATTGCATTTTTTATATTTTTTTACTCTGAGCACCGGCTCTAAGTAATGCCGGTCGTCTACTAGACGATCAACGCACAAATTTCGAATTCAACGCATTCAACTCTAATGTGCGGTGCCTTCAATTCTGTTCAACCAACGGGTTGGATCTAGTTGTTGGCCGTTGCTCAACGAATTGCGCAACAAGTGTACGGGTAGTGTACGTTGCTCCTTGAAAATGTTCGATCAACAAGTTGAGCAACATTTTCAAGATAATGTGTTGCACATTATTTGTTCAACGCGTTGATCAACTTTTTAATTTTCTTTGGGAGCCCCTCTTATAAAAATCGAGATGCCAGGGAATTGGCTTGGTCTCAAATTTCCTCGAAAATGCAATTGCATAAACTTTGAATTCGAATTCACGGGCGCGGTGGGATCAATCGATTTTAATTTCTCATATGTTTCATTGAAAAAACACTTTTCTTCGCGACTCAAGAAAAAATCATCTACCCAGAATCGTCTTGGCTGTGTTTACTTCCTTTGTCGTTCATTTTCTAATATTATCAATGCGACAGCCACTTTTTTTTCTTAGAGGAAATCATACTCAAACGGAACAAATTTAAGAATATTTTAAAGCGAAGGCGTGCGTCGACAATAAATGTACTGAACTGAAGTCAAAATTATTTCAGGTTTGACGTTTGAGTTTTTTGTTTATCGTGGTGCGTTCAACGCGTTCCCCAACGAGTGATCTTTGGTTAAGTGTACGAAGGTATTAACTCGTTCATCAACTGGTTGAGCAACAATATCAAAAACGCAGTTGATCAACTCGAAAAAAATTTTTTTCTGTCAAAATCGAACAAGTTTATCAACTAGTGTACGATGTTATTCAACATTTGAGTAAGTTGGTCAACGAAAGAGTTGAATAAAAAGTTGAACGAAGTTGGTTGAACTTATCGCGCACATACTGGACGACCGGCATAATGAAATGATCAAACGAAACGAATCACTCGCACGCGCCGTCAAAATATAATACGTACCTATGTAGCTGTTTTTGTTTCACTCGCGGCACGCGCCGCACGGCACTTGTCTCATACTTGTCTGAACTAGTTTTTCGCGCCGCGCGGTAAGTAGTATGCATTGGATTAACGATTAACGGACTTAACGTGGATTAACGGATTTAACGTGTCCGTTAACATTTTTAAAAGTTAACTTAAAAGTTAATCCGTTAATCAAAATTTTAACTTCGTTAATTAACGATTAACGGATTAACGAGTTAATGCCCAGCTATGCCGAAAAGTCAATTAATTATTGTTGCCTGATGAAAAATGTATTCGTGCTCGAAACGTTGCTAATTTAATCAGTCTATTATTGACCTAGAGCCCACTATAAAAACATTTGGTTATATACAGCTGAGGTCACAAACGAATTCCCAAATTTGTCAAGTATACCGAATATCAATAATTTTGTATTAAAATGTAAGTAATTCCTATTTTTTTTTTAAATTTTTAATAATACACAACATAATAAAGGACAATACTTTTCCTTTTCCAATTTTTAAGTGAAAAGCCCGGTAGTGCACAAGGATATACCAAAGAGAAGATGCGTGTTGTCGAACATCATTATTTTTATATCTTAGAAGTGAACGGAAGCAGTATGGCGATACAAATTTTGGCAGTCATAATTATGAACGATATTCTTGAAGAGGAAGAGGAAAAAAGAATGAAACTTGCATTTTCTTCCACTTCTTTATATTTTGTTAGGAGGTTTTGATATGATTTTAATTTTAAATTCTTATCTTTATAAATTTTACTTTTTATTTTCCACAATTCTGATAAATTTCTAATTATAAAGTTCAAGAAAATCTTACCAAAACTCATTATTTGGTATAGATGCCATTTTTCCGTTTAATATTTTATGGCCGAGACAATTTACCGAATGAACAAAAATAACAAAGTCGTCAACATCTGTTCACACAGGTTGGTTGGTTGGATGAGCCACCCAGTTTTTCAAAATATTTTGTTTAAAATAAAATTTAAAATTTTGCGCCTGTGTTTTTAAGTTCGAATTCATCAAATATTTAATAAATTGAAGTTTAATCAGCTTTATTAGAAAAAAAAAACATATATCGCCAAAAGGTTCACAACATATTGGCACAAATGTAATCAAATTTTGGAAAAAAAAGTCGAAAAAGAATTTAACAGTTTGGGCCCGCCAAAAAAATCTATTTCTGTACGGAAAAAAGTAAATGATAAATTGATTAAATTATGTTCTAAGAAAAAAAATGATTAAAAATATATGAGGAAAAAAAATGTCTGAATACATGAGACACAAAAAAGCAACTAGTGCTCAAACTAGGAATATAAATTCAGTGCGTTGAAGAAAACGATTTTACGAATTTGTACCTTAGACCAATCGGCAGCCGTTCTTTTGAAGTGTTAAAGGAAAAATCATTCGACTAGAATGTTATGTTCGAAATGATCATGAATTAAGTTTTGAAATGCAATGTTTTTTAAACTTCTTAGGAGCTTCTTTGTAAAAAATTTCATTAAAATCCGTTATGCCGATAATGAGAAATTCAAAATTCGAAAAAATCGTTCTATGGTAGGTACAGTCAGTAATATCTAGATTTCAATTTTTTTTATTAAATTATAGATCGTAAAAATTGATCAAAAGTAAAAAAATTAAGTAAAATTCTCGGAATCGTTTTCGAGAAAAATACAATTTTCGAAAACCATTTAACATTTGTATGGAAGGTACCGTTAGTTTTAGATAAAACAATTTTTTTTTTCTCAAATCTTGTAGATTATGTTAAGAAACTTTCATTTATCAAGTTTAAAAAAAAATCGAGCATGGGGTTTTCGAAATATTGAGTTTCCATAAAAAAATTTTGAAATTTTTTTTTTAAATCCAAAAAAATAAAAAATTGAAAATTTGAATATGTAATAATATTCAAACTTTGGAGGAGCTTTAGCATAAAAAATATGATTTAAATCGGTTGTACCGTTTTCGAGAAAATCAAAAACAAAAAAAAATGGACCCAGGGGGGCTACCAAAAATAACAATTTTTTCTAAAATTTGTTTCAACCATTACCTACCGAGTTTTAACTAACTGAAATTTTTCAAATTTTTTTTTAAATCTGGGAGTTTTCGGGGAAAAAAATGTTTATAAAATTTCGAAAAAATTCGTATGGCAGGTACAGTTATTTTTGGTCTTAAAAAAAAAAACAAATAAAAAAACATCCGGGGGAAAAAATTAAAACCCATATCTACCAAGTTTGAAGAAAATCGGCCGAGCCGTTTAGCTGTAATCGAACAGACAGACAGAATTGCGAGATGTCGTAATGTCAACTTTGATCAAAATCTCGAGTTCGATTTTTTTTCCGAATGCATAACTTGCCTTATAGTACCTATGTATGAGTCGCAAGTAAAAATGATTCGCAGATGAATATTGAGACCAGGGGTGGAATCGGCTAAGGTGATTGGTGATTATCACATTTGTGATTATCATTTGTGATCACCTTTAATTTTACATCTGGGTAAGGTGATCACAAAAAAATATTTAAAATTTGGCATGACTTTAGAAGAAAAGCAATGATGGTTGTTTTTCATTTCAGTTTTTCTTCTATTTAATTTCAATTTTTGCCGCGCGAAGTAGAATTTTGTGGAAAACAAATTATAATCGAAACAATTTTGATAAATAAAAAAGTTGAAAATGTAAGTAAATGCTAAAATCCTATTTTAAGAATGTTATGGAATGAAATATACATGTTTTCTATAGGTCACAAGCCAACACATCACAGATAGATTTGCTAACTAACTACATGGAACATCATCCGCACAAATAATAGATATAATGTAGAGGTACCTCCTGGAATTCCAAATTTTTCGAAATCAAATCTTTTTGTTGTCTCCGAGGTTATAAATTTTGTATATGGGTGGACCGAACTCCAGTGGGTAAATCCAAAAGCCGTAAAATATATGAAAATGTCTCTTTAGTTACGCGGAAATTTTTCAGAAATCTATTAAATCAAAAAACAGTTATTAAGACATAAAAAATCATGAAAAAGAAAAAAAGCTTACTTTGCATTTGGTAGCTCAAATATATTTAATTTGTTTCACAGATTCAGATTTATTAAACGAACTTGTCTGCGGTAATTGTTTTCACCGTCATCATTTTCGTTTCTAAAAAATAATTACACAGGCACAAACACGTTCATTTTGTATTGAAATATATGAAAAATTAACAAAACGAAGTTGAAACACGACAATTTTACTTAGAAGTGATAACAAAATAGCTGTCACAAGCAAATGTCACAAAAATGTGATTATCACATGTGATAGTCACCTTACGCAGACCAAATTTGTTTTTTGTGACTGTCAACTATCACAAATCACCTTAGCCGATTCCACCCCAGGGGTGGAATCGGCTAAGGTGATTGGTGATTATCACATTTGTGATTATCATTTGTGATCACCTTTAATTTTGCATCTGGGTAAGGTGATCACAAAAAAATATTTAAAATTTGGCATGACTTTAGAAGAAAAGCAATGACGGTTGTTTTTCATCTCAGATTTTCTTCTATTTAATTTCAATTTTTGCCGCGCGAAGTAGAATTTTGTGGAAAACAAATTATAATCGAAACAATATTGATAAATAAAAAAGTTGAAAATGTAAGTAAATGCTAAAATCCTATTTTAAGAATGTTATGGAATGAAATATACATGTTTTCTATAGGTCACAAGCCAACACATCACAGATAGATTTGCTAACTAACTAAATGGAACATCATCCGCACAAATAATAGATATAATGTAGAGGTACCTCCTGGAATTCCAAATTTTTCGAAATAAAATCTTTTTGTTGTCTCCGAGGTTATAAATTTGATTACCAAAGGACACATTTTTCTCTCCATTATCTTCAAAGTTGCTGTAGTGACCTCACTAACGGTGCTTTGTCCCATCGGAGTCGACTAGTGAAAGCCAACTTGCCTTTGGTAGGCTCCCCCTCCAAGAAAGTTCAGCGTCACAGTTAACTGGAGGGTGGGTGGTATATGGGTGGACCGAAATCCAGTGGGTAAATCCAAAAGCCGTAAAATATATGAAAATGTCTCTTTAGTTACGCGGGAATTTTTCAGAAATCTATTAAATCAAAAAACAGTTATTAAGACATAAAAAATCATGAAAAAGAAAAAAGTTTACTTTGCATTTGGTAGCTCAAATATATTTAATTTGTTTCGCAGATTCAGATTTATTTAACGAAATTGTATGCGGTAATTATTTTCACCGTCATCATTTTCGTTTCTAAAAAATAATTGCACCGGCACAAACACGTTCATTTTGTATTGAAATATATGAAAAATGAACAAAACGAAGTTGAAACACGACAATTTACTTAGAAATAACAAAATAGCTGTCACAAGCAAATGTCACAAAAATGTGATTATCACATGTGATAGTCACCTTACGCAGACCAAATTTGTTTTTTGTGACTGTCAACTATCACAAATCACCTTAGCCGATTCCACCCCAGAACTTTAACTCCTCGTCTTACAAAGAAGTTACCAAAAGGCATATGTGGCGTCGCTTTGGAACGTGAAATTGATAAGAAGGTTGTCCATTAACAAAATTATCGAGTTCCAAAAGAATACGTTGGCTGTGGTAGTTCCAATGGATTTGAATTGTCAAACTTTTCCTTATAGTTCTTTGTTCAATTCCATTGTTCTATTTTATGCATTAATTACAAAAAGTATATTCTTTGCATTTTTAATTCAGGATTACGACAAAAACAATTTGTTTTCTCTATAAATCGACTGTCAAACTATTCGAAAATCAATTTATAATTTGCATGTTGGCAAAACTTATTTCCAAGAAAAAAAATCTGTGGGAATTTCCGATATTAGGAACTTATTCCCGGGATGGGAAAATTTTTACGGAAATTCGCACCAATTTAACTTGGAGAAAATTATATCGATATCGATAAAAGTAATTGTAGAACACCAAATTTTATTTATTTGTCGATTTATTTTGTATCGATTGTCCTGATTGTCAAGTAAGTTTGTTCATTCATAGGTACTTAAAAAAGTGTGTTTGGTTCAAGCATTTCAACTTGAAAACTTTTACTGAAGTTATGCTGATCGACTGTCATAATATGACCCCCTTGAAAATCTTAATTCCAGAAAGATAGTTTAGTAGATTCACCCATGTTCTGTATTCGAATTTCAATTTCACTTAAAATGAAAAGGCATGTTCTACATTCCGAGTGAATTCAATTCACTCCGAATTTATTTGTGAAATGTCAAAATGAGCTGAAAGACAATTTGCATCATTTATTCAAACATTGTTTCTTGTGCAAAACGAACACGAATTTTCATCTCCGAAAACTCAATTCACAATCTTCATTTTGGGTGGAATTTAGAACACCAACATTTCACATTCGGAATGAAGAAATCACAAAAGTCATTTTATGCGGAATGCAGGACATCAAAATTCAATTTTGTTTTCGAATTCACAATAAGTGAAATGCAGGGTTGCCAGCATGTAACTTGATACAATCGAGTCTAGTCGATGTAATCGAGTATAGGGAGTTCGTTATTTGATTCAATCTAATCGAAAACAATCGGCTGATCATAAGAAAAACTGCCTCGATTGCATCGACCTAACTCAATCGTATCAAGTTACATGAGTGATTATAGAACATTGGTTAGTATTTTCTATTAATCACTGGGAAATCAATACCAATTTCGCGGAGGATGGGTGTAAATACCAAACTTTTTGTGGGTCAATCCAAGTAATGATCCAATTTTGATTAAAAGATACCAAAAATTGATTAAAAGACCCCCAGACAGTCTGAATAATCTTCTCAATGACATACTAAAAATCAAACAATTTAATTGAAATCTTAAAATATGTATATCTCAATATAATATATTTGTATTTCCTTTCTTAATGTTCTTTTATTCAATCGCATATTTTATTAGTAACTAAATTTAAATTATGTACATATATATTCACATATATGTAGTTTAATTTTAAGTAAGGAAAATTAAAAAGATCTAAAACAAAAATCAAAAATAAGTTTAAATTACATCTTGCAAAGTAAACATTCAAGTTTAGACATTCTCTTTAAACTTTTGTTTTATTACTATTGTTTTTATTTTATAGTATTCACATAATATTGAAACTTTTTTGTTCTCCTCTTTTATTTACTATTTTTGTTTTTATTAAAATTTTATCCATTCGTTATCATAGATAATGAAACAAAATATATATATTTGCTTGGCAAGCAGGTGAAAAACTTTGAATTTGTGTTCTACCATTTGTTAATAAATTATTTCAGTGACAGATGAAAATGATGACAAAAAGCGTGTGAAATAAGATTTAAATATGGTATAAAAATAAGTTGAAAGCATCTCTCTATTTTTATTGTTTATTTTTTTTCAATTTGTCTGATAAGAAAAAAAGTTGTTTGCCATTGAAATGTTAACAGAGACAAAATATCGATAACAGTTTTTTTTTTTGGCTTTTTGTCTCTGCCAGATCGACTTGAGGAGACAGAAATCGAATTTATATAATAAAAAACTTCCTCACGAACCGCAAAAATTTCTATTTTTGTTCTTCCCTCTGTGGTTGTAAATTTAAGCCAAATAAACGTAGACTTTTCGATCTTCTGGCGTTCGAGCTAAATACTCCCTCTCGATGAGGTTCTCTATTCGCTTCTTAATAAATACAGGTGAAGGTAGAAATCTTGATTTAAGCTGAGATGTAACGTCTGAAACAAGCAGGTTATGCTGCAAAAAGTAAGTAAAAAAAAAAACAGATTATGACTCATGAGTTTAGTTTATCTATTAATTGACGCTTACCGTCAATCGTTTTCTGGCCTTCATTATCCTAACAATTGCTGCCTCAATTTCATGCTTACGATCTTCGTCCACTTTACCGCGAGTCTCTCGCCGTTCCGGCTCGGATTCACCCTTTGCAGCGACCGTTTGAATTTTAACCCTAAAATGTGAATCGTGAAAATCTTTCCCACACTCTTATTTATTTGAAATTTAAAAATTTTTAACTTACCTATGAAACTTCGATATGAATGCATCGTTAATATGAAATTCATTTGAAGGTTCAATATCCTTTGTTTTGGGATTGCGTACTAGCAGTCTTTGTGCTGGTTTACCCATTGACAGTGATTGTAAGGCCCTAATTAATTCCCTTTCAGGAATATCTGTTTCTTGTTGAATTTCATCGTATGAAAGGCGTTCACGATTGTTAAATAGCATAAGAACACACATCTGAAAATTCATAAAAAAGTACCCATTTCAAATCAACAGTTAAAATAAGAGTTTAACAAAGTAATATGTGCGTAAAATTTAGTGTACAGTACAGGATGCGTCAAAAAGTTGAAGGGGTTTTAAAATAAAAGAAAATGAACAATACTTGAAACTTATTTCTTAATACATAAGATAGTTATTTTTCAAATTTTTAGAAGAGCAACGTCTATAATACAAAGACCAAGCTGCGACAGTTCAGTTTAAATGTAGAGTTTCTAATGAACTGTCCAAAAATAGGCCATCTCTTGATCCGAGCCAAACAGATATCTCGGTACTCATGCCACTAGACCAAGATTAACCAGAATCTACTTGAAGCTGCGCATTTCGGATGAGCAACAATCGACAGTTGTCGGGTTTTAAGGAACCTATGGTCTAATATTTTAAGGAAAAAATAATACTATCCATCCTAATCGAAGTCCTAACGGCCTACAATATAATAGGAATTCACATGAGCAGAATGGGCATTAGCTTGTCGGACTTGTATAGAGGGTGTTAAGATAAAGATTTACCTTTGTAAATGCCTAGCCTATATTAATATTTCTTCGACGAATTGTGGGAAATCCCTACTCTGCCAATAAAGAACATCCTCAAATTTACTCAGAATGGTTAAGGGAGGCATCAAAATCCTAAACTCCTTTGAATCCTCTCCCTCCTCTTCCCCACATCCATCTTATCACCTTAAACTTAACCTCTTCTAACCTAACCTAACATATGGATGAAACACATAGAAAGTGACCCCACGACGCGCATTGGAGTGGGATTCTTTTACAAAAAAATGTAGTAGACTTGGAGCAAGAGAAAAACTTTGTGCAGAACATTTAAACAAGATCAGTCTACTTGGAATAGAAAGGCCTTTAGTTTTTTTTTTTTTTTTCAAAATCTAACATTATAAATGGGGCTGCACTTTAGTGAAGGTAAAACAAAGTATATGGTGGCGTCGAATGCGAGAGGAACAGTTGGTCAAACAATCAAGGTAGCGGAGCACGAATTTGAAGTGGTGCAATCCTTTAAATACCTTGGGTCAATAGTAGCAGCCGATAACAATATAGAAGAAGAAATACGCGGGCGGCTTCTTAAATCCAACAGAGCCTACTATAGTCTGTCAAAGCTCTTCAAATCCAGAAATCTCACCACAACTTCAAACTGCTGCTGTACAGCGTGGTAGACCATGCTTGCGCTGGAGAGATGGCGTAGACCAGGACGCCCGAAGCCTTGGGGTGCGCAACTGGATGGCGTCGGCTAGAGACCGGGATAGGTAAACTTGTTGAAAGAGGCCAGGACCGGTACCCGGTTGTCGAGTCGATGAAGATGATAACATTATAAAATTAAAACGTGTAGAACTTTTCAAAATGTTTGTTATAAAAAGATCAGAATTCAGAAAAGGAGACAAATTTCGCGTTGGATGATGGCAGTTTTCGGAAGAAAGAGGCTTGAGTTGATTTTGATTTGTCCACTACGATTCTATTATTAATGGTAATGATGACTAGATCCAGAAACTTTGCATTGGTATCATCATCATTAAATTGATGAAGTTCAAGTGAAGTTAAATCATCAATTAATTTTGAGTCGTCCGATCGAAGGTTATCCGAGTAGCGCAACTAGGCGAAATTGGTAAGAATAAAGTCACCCAAGCTCATTTCATTAATATTCTAAAAATTAGCTGATATTCGAAAGCTTTGGAATAAACGTCTTTAATGTTTTAATGCTAATTTTATGCAGATGATTTCATTGTAAAGTGCTAGAGGAACAAAAATTGTTACAGCAACGAAGGAAGAAATTACAGCAATTAAAATCCCGCCTCCAACAGTACCGATATTCGGATAAGAATATCTATCACAGCGTTGTGAAACATTTCTGAGTCATTAATACCAGCATGCAACCAAGTCTCAATTAAAAAGATAATGTCATAAGAACAGTTTGAAAATGAATTGTAAAACTTGTTGGTCTCAGCCCGAAGTCCTCTAACATTTTGATAAAATATGACAATTATTGATGACGCACGATGATGTCATTAGGCCATTGTTTTGTTCAGATCGAGGTAGATGAATCTTAAAATGGAAATGATGCATAATCCATTATTTTGTTCAAGTTTAAGCTTTGCATTATTGAACCGTGCGGATATGTCGTGGCAGCTTGTGCTGGGATCAAAGTTTGACAAGAAGATACTCTTAAAAAATTCTTTATATAAGTTAGTATCAGGAGTTTTAAAGCAATGTTGGTGTCGAGGACGTAGTGAGAAAATTGATAAAGGCGTCGGAGGTAGAGTAGAAACATTTTATGAAGAAAATTAAAGTGATGTTGAGGTTGAAAATGTTGGAAAGACTAAAACGATGTTTCTGTTGAAAAAGAAGTAGGAAAAGATGAAGATAACTCATATTCTTAGGAAATCGGAGAATGTATAGAAGAAGTAGATATTGTAGGTACTGTAGATAGTGCAGTTGATGAAGTGATGATGACTCAGATGATGATGATGTTGAAATAGTGGATTATGAGGATTTGACAGATGATGATTTTGTGGAAAGAGAAATTGAAGGTAATGTAAATGACGAAGATAATTTTGATGGCATAGCAGTAGTTGAAATGGATTTTTTAGGCAATAATGATGGTGATGTTTGCTTCTTTATCGTTTTAGTTAATGGTATGAGAGCATTCTCTTTTTAAAGCATTTTGAGTAAAACGAGTAGAACCAGAATGTTGAATTAATATTGGGAATGATGATAGTGTTCTTTTTTAAACTTTCAATTGTCGGTGTCTTCGGTATTATTCCTTAAGATGTGGGTGATTTATTGAATATTATAATACATATACAATGTATGTACCTAGTCCTGCCATAAGTTCTGTCCCTAACAAAAACACGTTCTATTTAAAAAATAAAAAAGCAATCAAAATTCTTTTTACGTCATTTATTAAGTATTAAATTTACAATATAAGTATATAAGAAATTATTCAAAATGCCCCCCCTTAGCCTTCAAACACTTTCTTAAACGACCGGCCTCGCGTCTATCGCCGCACGCACGACTTCCAGTGGAAACGAAGCTACTGTCTTCAACAAATCAGCTTTGAGAGACTCAATATTTCGGTGAGGCTTACAGCAAGCCTTCTCCTCCAAAATGTTCAGCGGATTAAGATCGGGGCTGCCCGGCTGGCAAGCACTGAATATTTCAGCAAGATTCTGCGCCGACCCACAAAGCAAAAACAACACAACAATGGCTTAAGGACAATTTACCAGAGTTTCTTGCCGCAGAAGATTGGCCCTCGGGCAGCCCCGATCTTAATCCGCTGAACTACACTTTAGAGAAGAAGGCTTGCTGTAAGACTCACCGAAATATTGAGTCTCTCAAAGCTGATTTGTTGAAGACAGTAGCTTCGTTTCCACTGGAAGTCGTGCGTGCGGCGATAGACGCGAGGCCGGTCGTTTAAGAAAGTGTTTGAAGGCTAAGGGGGGGCATTTTGAATAATTTCTTATATACTTATATTGTAAATTTAATACTTAATAAATGACGTAAAAAGAATTTTGATTGCTTTTTTATTTTTTAAATAAAACATGTTTTTGTTAGGGACAGAACTTATGGCAGGACTAGGTATATTGAATTAAAAATTTGTGCTTATGTTTATTTTTTATTTTGTTACTATCACCCATGTTCTCTATTTCACTTATTGTGAATTCGAGGAACAAAAGTCAATTTTGATGTTCTGCATTCTGCATAAAATGACTTTTGTGAATTGTTCATTCCGAATGTAAAATATTGGTGTTCTGAATTCCACCCGAAATGATCAATTGAGTTTTCGCAGATAGAAATTCGTGTTCTACATTTCAAATACATAGCGTTTTCCGGTGAATTCAACTCACTTATAGCCCTATTCTGCTATTCATGGGGGTGGGGGGAATTTTTCTTGAATTTTCACTTATCACTATCCTGCTATTCATTCGAAGTGAATCTGTATTTAAGTGGGTAATATTGCGCGGTATTCTGTTATTCACGTAAACGGATTAATTCTATACAAATCGGATCCGGATATGAAATGTTGCGGATTTTTCATTTAATGGATCGTCTGTCTGGTTGGTTTTCACTAAAATGTAAGTAAAAACTAATTTATTGCCTAATTTAGCATATTTGTTTGTAAAAAATAGATTATTAAAATTTTTAAGGGTAGAAGGACAAAAAGATCAAATTACTAGGTAATAGATTGCTTATGAATGATTGTAATCATACTGTGGTAGCCCTTTCTGATGTATGTAAGAGTTGCGGGTTTGGTAGAGGGTCATTATGGGAGTGTGGATACCGTCAACGTACATAACAACTCCAGGCACACCACATTTTTGGTTAAACTTACTTTAAGTTTTTCTTCTGTCGTCATTTGTAGAGTAATCCAATTGGGATATAAGTGGGCTTTAAGTGCGTCCTGTAATGTGGACTGCGTGAAGCCCGCATCCAAATTTTGCCCAACGCAATGTTGCAAATTATCTACAGCAAAAAACCTCAAACAAAAATTAGTTTCTCTTTTCTTTATATTGACTTATTTCGCTGTGGAGGTGGAAGCTTTCTGTTGGAGGATTCTCTTATTCCTCTGCTTGGAATTAGGACAAAAAAAGGTAATTTCCAAATTTAATAATAAAGATAAAAACAAATTAGAAAATTAATTCTGTTTAGGTAGAGCGATTGAACTTAAATTTTTAATGAAAGCAAAAACAATTATCTAAGATTCAGAAGATTATCACATGAAGAGCTGTTTACGTGAATGTCAAATTGGTTCGGGATAATGTAGTTCACCCGATGGATAGCAAAATGCAAAGGCAGTGTGAAAGGGAATCGAATGGATGGATCGGATATACAATTTATGTGAATAGCAGAATAGGGCTGTTATTTGGTGAAACTTTACATTTGCGCGACATTTGACAAACATGTAAACAATGCTTTGAAATTTTGCCTTGAATTGTTATTTACAGGGGAATTTAGCTGATTTTGAAATTTCGGAAATAAATTCGGAGTTAATTAAATTCACTCGGAATTCAGAAGCTGTTTCATTTAAAGCGAAATTGAAATTCGTTTTTAATTCACTGTCACGCGGAATACAGAATATGGGTCTATATTTATAATTTAAGCCTATGTATTATTGGTCTTTGCTGTATGATATTATCAGGTGGTTCTGTTTTATGATAAATATAGTGAAGTTGAAATTTAGTATTGATTGATGTCATGTAAGATCCTAGACATTTCTCTTTATCGCAGGCTCCCTATTCTTCAGCTGCCTTATAAACTGTAGTTGCTGCAGCCTTAGTAGATTTTAAATTCAAGAATCCGAATAGTTTCTTAACTTCTTTTTTTGTAATCAAACAATCCCAGTTGATGTAAAAAACGACTCATTTGGCAGTTGTATGAGAAATATAGTATTCGAATTATTGACAAGAAAATCTTAATCTACAAAACGAGTACTTAATTGAATAAACATTATATAACAAGCTCAAGTGACCTCAACTCCAAGGTGTGTTTGGCCCAGGTTCGACAGTGGGCCCATCAGTTAGTTAGATGCTGCTGTACCCTTCTAAGACGCAAATATTGGTCCATGTTTAACGACTCTTATAAAATGTACAGAATCAATAGACTATGAATTTTATTTTTCTAGGGGAATTTGATTCAATTGATTGAATTGAATCAATTGAATCAAATTCAATCAATCTACTTAAACCGAAATAATTTTGGTATTTCTTATATCTTCAATGATTATATAACAAATTCTGTATTTCAACATACTTGATCTATTCCTCTTTCCAAAAATAAAATAGGAAGACGATTTGCAATCTCACTTCCACCTATATCCTCCAGAAAAGTTATAGACGAACATAGTAATTTCATAAATATTGGTAAAAATACGCTAATAGCAACCGCAAAGTCGCAGCACTTTCCTAATTTCATTTAATCCCCATAAAAACAAATTAGACGAAACAAAACACATGTATCGTAACCGGTTGTTGAAAATATGAATGACACGATGCTCACCGTATTGAACACAGATCCATAAATACATACCTCTTAAATGTTTATACACTATACATATGCATATAGAAATATAAGAATTTTTTTGGGTGCACTAATTAACAACATACCTGGTACGTGGATACTTGAAGGACGTGTTTTCTGGTCGTTGTTGGGCCACCATTAGTACTGGATGACAAACTAGAACTTGGACCATCCTTATCTTTTTCACATTCCGATTTTGTTCCATAGAAAACCGCATTTATATATGCCGTTCCTAGAAAAAAAAATTTTAAATATAGACTTTATTTTTGAACAAAAATAACACAAGAAAAAAACAATATTGTACCCATTTGTGGTTGTAATGTTAACTGGCGACCAGAATGTTTATCTAAGTAGAATTTTTTAAACGTCTCAAATGCAGTTCTCGGCGCCACTGGTATATTACAATTAGGTGTAGCAGTCTTGGCAAAAACAAAAATATGGTTTCTTAAGGAGGGATTTTTTTTAAATAAGAATATTAATCTACCTGTGTCGGCCAGAAACCTGTTGTTAGGATTCTAACTGTTAGCTCAACGCCCGATAACGATAATTTATGATTATTTACATAGTTTTTAAATTCATCCATTATTGTATTTGACACCGACATATCCTTGAACATTCCTTCTAATTTAGAAGTAAATTGACACCCACATTCAGTCTACAAGGAAAATCAAAAATAGCAAAATAAATATAGTCATTCAAAAACTCTCAAGTTTACCTTTAATTTTGATATCATATTCTTTTCGAAATCATCTGAGACTGATTTGTTTAGCAATAATCGCTTGGCTAGATGTGTCTTATAGTAACGTTCAAATACATCCTTCTCCAAGAGGAATCGGAAAAGTACCATCGTCTTGTCCAGTATTGTCTCAATTTCTTGTTCGGTCATCTAGGACGAAATTCAAAATAGTTAGGCTTGTTCAAAAACATAAATCTTTTAATATTTTCTTACTCCTTTGCCACCTTTCTTTAACTTATCATCAATAAAGAGCGATAAATACTCGGGTGATTTGCTGTTTAGATTAAGAAAATGTTCAAAATCAGAGGAAATCATATTCTTGAAGATCCTGTCATTGTTGAAGGAATGATGCAGGAAATGGTCAAAGCGATCTTTTAAATCGAGGAGATTTTGAACAAACGTTATCGGATTGGTGCCGTTCTCCTCTTCTTTGACAAGTAAACGACCCTGTTCACGAAGGTAGGCTGATACCGTATCGGCGATCACTTTCAAACCCTTGTCTTTGAGGCGGGAAAAGAGCTTGTATGTGCATGCAAGATCGTCGGTTTTTGAATTCTTGATCATGTAAACAACACCAGAGTTTTCCATTTCAACAATAGTTCTCATGTGGTGTTTGATTAGCTCATCTTCGACAACCTTCACAATGCGTGGCTCTGTGTCCTTATCGAGATACAAAGCTGCACGTGCAGACTCCTCTTGAATTCGCGCCTGGAAATGACAAACATTTAATCAATATCTGCATTATAAGGTAATTCAACAGCAGACAACATACCTCGACTTTCTTTATGCAAACACCAGCATCATTTTCAGCTAAATATTTTTGCGATTCTACTTTGTAGAACGATGCAGATTGCTTTAAGAACGGTACCTCGAAATCATCTTCGTACACCGACCTCGTATTAATTCCTAGCGACATTAGCATCTGACATGCATTCTTGATGGCCAAGTGATTTATAACTTCTCCACTTCGTTCCAGCAGAACCATCCCAAGCAATGTTTCTCGCAAATGTTCCTGGATCACTGGATGTCGGACGATCTTTTGGAGCACACACATTGAATAAAGAGCATATTAAACTGTTCAATTCTCCTCAACTCACCTGCTCCTTAAATATAATCAATCCCAGGTTGTATACATTTTCAACTTCACGTTGCTGCACAAACACTCGGTCCATGTACATCAGAATGTCTCGGATCATGACCATAGACGTTTGATGGTCATTCCACGCTTGGTTCAATTTTGGCAAAAAATTGTTATGCAAGCTATCCAGAACCTCGGGTCGCACCTTGTTCTCCAAATGGTCCGATACCACTTCCCTCAATCCAAAGTACAACCTATTGCCATGCTTGTGCAATACCATGGTATAGGCATTGCGATAGAGCTCCTCAAATGACAAACCCGAATTATTCTTCTTTTGGATTTCTTGAATGGCATTTTTCAGACTGGCCCAAATTGTTTCCACATATTTTTCGTCCATAGAAGTCTGAGAATAATAAATGGAACAAAAAAAAGAAAGAAATTAGTTTTATCAAAGCTTACTTGAAAGCCAGTTCTATAATGTGAAATCCAGAGTGGAAACAAACGATGGATTTCGGTGACTGATAGAATTTTGGGGAAGTCATTGCGATAGTATGATGATCGGCGAGGCAATTGCGATCTTAATGCTTTTTGAGTCTTTCGCATTTTGAAGAAATTTTTACAGCGGGCGCTGACTTTAAGCACGTGATGTGCATTTCTATTGAACGTTACTGCCAGCCAGCCTCAGGTTTACGATTTTTATTTAAAAAAAATAATTTCCAATTCCCTAACGTCGGGTTTACTTATAAGATTTTTGTTAAAATCAAAATATGATAAAATAATCGAAATGAAAATCAATTGAAATCAATTCAATTCGAAGTTTTATAAAAAGCTGACTAGAAAAATGCGTTTTACAGTGAGAAGAATATTTTGGAAATTTATTTTTCGTTAAATCGCTAAACAGTTGGTCTGTGATTTGAGACCTTAGACTTATATGTATATGTACAAATATGTATTTTATCTAAAATCTGCGTTTAATTTCGTATTAAATGTAATTTTAAAGCATTTCTCTTTGAAGAGAAATATCTACAGAAGGATCTTTTCTTTATATGTAATTTTATTTTTCCGTCCCTTTAATATTAGAACATCCGTTCGTAATTTAGATTGCCGATAACGATTTGAAGGGTAAAAAGCATTGCATTAATTCGAGTGAGCCTCTACGAATAACAAAAATACGAGTTCTTGTTCGAACAACCGAGTTTTTTGATTGGGGAAATTATGTATGTTTTAAAACTTATTTTCCAAATTTTTGAAAGAGGTTTTTCAATTGGTGCGGGTAGATTTTAACTACCGGTGGCGGCCACCTTGTTTTGGTTAAATCTGTCAAATCTACTGTTCATTATTCTGCTACTGATGTCTTATCACAGTTACAAGTTACAGGACTACTATCAAATGAGTGTTCGTTAGAGTAAACGTTACGCCCATTTTACGGTAGACATCATGGCCTTTCACAGTCGACTCTTCAACGTTTGGTGGCCAATTTTGAGACGGTCGGTTTGGTAATCAATCATCCAACATTTGTACTTCAAAGCAATACGAACCGTGAAAGTGTATAGCAGAACCCGAGGAGGCAGTCTTCGCCGTGCATTAGAACTCGGCCTTTCCCAGACTTCAACTTTGCGAATTTTACGTCGGGACTTGTTCCGCGTACAACTGACAATGCATCCTCAATAAGTTATTGTTTTTTGTGGATTTTGGGCCACTGGCATCATTGGTCCGTACTTTTTGGAAAACGACGTAGGTGAGGCGTTCAACGTCAATGGCGAGCGCTACAGAACGATGATAACCAATTATGTACTGTCCAAATTGAACCATATGGAACTAAAATACGCGTGGTTTGAGCAAGACAACGCTACGTGGCACACAGTGGATGCCAGGATTGACATTCTGCATGAACGATTTGAAGGTAAAGTTATCTTTCGCAAGGGTGACGCGAATTGGCAACCAAGGTCACGCGATTTGACCCCGATAGACCTTTTCTTGTGGGGTTTTCTAGAAGTCGCAGGTCTATACGAATAAACCTCAATTGACCGATTCCCTTAAGGTGAACGTAACACAGGTCTCGCTCAAATTCAGCCGGATCTAATTTTCAGACACTCTTCGCAGTAAATCAGACTGTATTGACGAATTTACACATTTCGATCATCATCAACACTACGCTGCGCATCAGCAATTGCTTGTTCTCGCGAACTCTTGCGGCGTGCGTATTATCGTTTAGACGAAACGTATTGTGAAAACAATCCATAGTTTCTCGAATTAATCGCTCTGAAGGATGGTTATGAGCACCATACAACGCACGTAATGTCCAATGTGTTTCTCGAAAATCAAAAGAAATTAGAACAATTTGCAATCGTTGCTTCGTCGTGAATCTATTCATGATGAATTGGCAAACAAAACTAGCATCAAATCAACAGATAACTTTCAAATCAGCCGTCACAAAAAACAGTATTACCAATTTAAAGTTCTCCGCCCCGAAAAAATGGTCATTATTTACTTCCTGCGACTAGTAAGTACTTCTGTTTTATGCATATGACCTTTGTATATAATCTATAGTATTATCATGGAGCGTGATTTTGTATTGCGAACGCTATCCTGGGGGTGGGGCTGAAATTAGCGCACGATTTTACAGTGGAGAGTAGGATAAGATACAAAACAATTAGTAAAAAAGAGAATATTTTATTATTAAATTTAGCAGAGACAGATCTAGCAAGTACTGCCCCTATGCTTAAGATGTCGCTGCAAAAGTTCGTCTTCTTGATAGTACTATAAGTTTTATATACAAAGACATGACCTAATAACTAATAATTTATTTCTCATTTTCGCAATTAGAATCTTCTGAAAACTTGGATTCCGGTAAAGCACGTCTCGCACATTCTATTTAAATCATCGAGTTTTACCTCAGCGATAGGCTGACCAAATTTTTTCTTGGGGATTTCTATTACTACAAAGTTTTCATCAAAATTATTTTTTTTTTTCACTGCAAACAAATTGTATATCTATTCTAAACCAACCAACAATTAGTATGAATATTAGCTGTTTCCATCTATCGGATCTTCTCCACTAAATAGTATTATACCAGATCAACGAATGAGGCACATTCTGTTCTGTTCATACTTTTCAAATGGAAGCCAGATTCATCAACTTCCCACATTAGTGTTCGTAGCTCAAGTTGATGAGACTGAACTCTTCTTTCATGAAATTGAGTTAAATAACATACATATTGGATGAAATTCCACTGATTCAACAATTAAAAGAGCAGCTGGCATCAATAAATATTCGAAATATTCGAATATACGAAACCAAGAAGAACAATTTGAGCACCTGTTATAACTGTTTTAATACACTCATAAAATTAAAATTATCTACCTGTTGTAGGTTATCCCCAAGTTTTTTTTTTATAATTCACACGCGCTCAAAGGTTTATTAAGATACCCTTATAATGTTAAACACAGCACAGGCGATGGGGGAATTAGGCGGAGAGAAAGCAGGTGTCGATGAACATTGGCCTTGAATGTTTGCAAATTGAAATGGCAAGGGAAAACTGTGCTGGATAATTTGTTCCATAATCGTGTTGTGCGACTAAAAAACGAATCTTTATATTTGACGGTACGACCAAAATTAGGCTCGAGGGTGAACTGATGAGCATTTCTAGTGAAACGGGTATCACGGGTGAACTGATTAAGGAGATGAATGCAACTGGCTTCTTCGAGTGAGCATTGCTTGTAAAAGAAGCGATAGAACAAGGAAATACATGATACATTCCGATGGTGTTCAAAAATTTAACAATGCTGTAAGGATCAGAGTTAAGTGAGCTAAGCATACGATACTGTTGCAGTTCCACTTTCGAAGGAGGTGGGCGTGAATTTGAGAACGCGTATGGGAAGCTGAGAGTAGACTCGTCGGCAAAACAATGAAGTGGATTAGAAGTTTCAGACAAGGGATCATTTATAAAAATGAGGAATAGAGTCGAAGATAAAATGGAGCTATGGGGAACACCAGCATTTATTTTGTTTAGATTAGACTTAAAACCGTTCAATCTATTGAACGATCTAGAAGGTATTTTCTAATCCAAAGAATAAGGGTTTCGACAAGAGAGCCTGGTACCAAACTCTATCAAATGCCTTAGAAATATCAAAAGCTTAGGTTATTTCAAAAGCTTAACACTTGAAGCAGTTAAAGCTAAAGAAGAAACCACCCCTTAATCTGTCCCGTAAAGAGCAATGCTTTAGATCAAAACAAATTTTAATCTGGACGGCTCAGACGTTTTTTTTTTTATGATTTGCGAAAGCAAGAACATCAATTTTATCGTTTGCACAGCCGAGTAGGCTGTTTTATGGTTTGGGCTATGGAACTTTAGAGTTGCAGTTCCCGACTCCTCGGTTAAATACACAATCATACTCGAGAAGGCTCTTCCTTCTGTAACTCAATTGTTTGGTGACACTCATTCACAATGCCTGAGTCGTAAGACTTTTCCTAGAACGTCAAAACGTCTCATTGTTGGATTACTCGCTAGACCTAAACGTTATTGAAAATGCTTGGGAATGGCTTGTTGGGAGAGTGTACGAAACTGTTGAAACCTTGAAGCTTTGGAAGAATATGGCATCTTCGTCAATACCAGGATTAGAAAAACTGAAAGGAAGAGAAAATTATGAAGATTGGAAATTTTCAGTCGAGTATTTTCTAATTCACGAAGACCTGTGGGATTGTGTAACTGGAACAGAAACGGATGAGAAGAAAATAACAAAAACCAAATCAAAAATAATTGTATTGATTGAGCCTATCAATTATGTCCACGTTAAGGAAGCATCAATCGCAAAGGAAGTTTGCGACCGACTGGCAGCTGCATTTGCCGATAATGGCTTAACAGGACGCGTTGGTTTACTGAAGTCCTTGTGGAGTATCAATTTAAAAACTTGTGGTTCTTTCGAAACATACGAGTATGTTAACCAAATGATTTCAACGGCTCACAAACTAAATTCGATCGGAATGAAGGTATGAAGGTAGGGGCTGCAATAAAGATGAAGTTAATGCAAGATGTTAAGAAGGATGATATTCAATCTGAAGATGATGGAAAGGTATTTTCTGGTCGACACGCTGGAAAAAGAATTTTTCATAAAGGCAATAAACGTCCTTCTAATGGTCCTAAATGCTTCGAATGTGGAGTGTTTAAATATTTCATCATTATTTTATTGTACACACTAGACTTTAAGTATGAGAACAAACCAATGTTTTGAGGTTCACGCTTCTCGAGTTCCAATAGTTCAAATCATCATTATTTTATTGTACACACTACCCTTAAAGTATGAGAACAAACCAATGTTTCGAGGTTCACGTTTCTCGAGTTCCAATAATTTAAATCATAAAAAAAGTTTGTTCTCACGCTTTGAGTAATTTTGCATGCTTGCAATTTGTTCATAGCCATAATAAATAATTCTAAATAAAATTCATTCGTTGTAAATCCACCAAAGAGTTGTGTCGTGTTTGATTTATATATTTCTTTTTGATCTTTTTCCGATTTTGAAAATAACATTGATATTTCCTTTTGATCTTTTTCCGATTTTGAAAATAACATGGAGAATATGGACACATAGCTAAAAATTGTCCTACAAATTCAAGAGCGGTAGAGGGTAGATTAAAGAACAAAAAATATGGAAAACAAGTTCTTTTTACATCGCTTATTGCAAGAATGAATTCGGAACAGAACACTGATTGGTTTATTGATTCAGGAGCATCAGAACATATGACTAATTGCAAAGAATGGATGAAGAATCAATCTAAAGTCAAGGGAGAGGAAGTCACAGTTGCAGATAATTTCAATTTGAACGTCGAAGCTAGAGGAGATGTTAAACTGGAAATTTTGGTTAAGGAAGAACCATTGACTGTAACAATCAAAGAAATTTTATACATACCGAATTTGAGTGCGAACCTTTTATCAGTTAGTCAAATGACAAAATACGGTTACAAGATAGAGTTTAAAAGTCATAAATGTAAAAGTTGGGACAGAAACAGTTTGATTGCTAACGGAAGTCGTAAAAATGGGAAACTTTATCAATTGGATCGGCCAATTTCAAGATCAAATGCAAGGAATATGATAGTTGAACAGAAAGTTTCGTATGAATTGTGGCATCGCAGATTAGGACATCCAAGTCAAGAAACTTTAGTCAAGATGAAGTAAGGATCTGTAACAGGAATCGATTTTGTAGAATCAAAAATACAACAGTATATCAAATGTCTTGAATTCTTTTTTAGGACTTCGTTAACAGAGATATAGAGTGAATAGTCAACTTTGGATAGATCAAGAAAAGTATAAAAATGAGATGATTAAACGTTTTGGCTTAACAAGTTGCAATCCTTGTTCAACACCGATGGACAATAACCAAAAATTAAGTAAAAACATGTCACCGCAGTCGAGAATTGAAAAAGAAGAAATGTCTATGATCCCGTATCAGGAATTAATTGGAAGCTTGCTAATTGCTGCACAAGTATCAAGACCAGACCTAAGCTATGCGGTGAACACCTTAAGTCGGTTTAATCAAAATCCAGGCAAAGCTCACTGAATAGCAACAAAACGAATATTACGATACCTTAAAGGTACGCAAACAAAAAGCTTTGCTATTCAAAGAAGGATTATGGTGATTCTTTTATTACTGGATTGTATGATGCAGATTATGCTGGTAATATTGATGACAGGAGATCTGTTACAGGATATGTTTATAAAATGCATTAAATAAAATGCAAGGTGGTGCGATTTCTTGGTGTTCCCGGAAACAACCTACAGTGGCCCTATCGACTACAGAAGCCGAATATATGTATGTCTTTAAGTACGACTATTCAAGCAGCAGTGTGGTTACCCAGATTATTAAATACTTCGGGAATTCATATGTGAAAATATTCTATTTTTGATCTTCAACGAAACAGACAAGCAATACTCCAAAAAAAGATGATCTCATAGAAGCAATTAAAAGTAGCTGTGCCTCTTGAGGTTATTTATAATCAAGCATCCATTACTATTTTTTTTTTTAATTCATAAAATCCATAAAAATAATCTTAATTTTGTTCCTTATAGTTAACTTTAGTTTAAAAGTGTAAAACAATCCTTAAATTAATAAGAGGAGTTGAATTCGTTTGGTTTAAGTCATACCTTATTGGGCGTAAACAAATAGTGAACATTAATGGGGTAAGTTCGGAAGAATTAAATTCTGATTTAGGTGTACCACAAGGGTCAATTTTAGGAACATTACTTTTTCTACTATATATAAATGATATAAAAAAAGTCTTAAAATATTGTAAAATAAAGTTGTTTGCAGATGATGGTCTGTTTTATGTTGATGGCAAAGATTATACCAACTGTGTTAAAAAGTTGATGATAGATATTAATAATATAAAGAATTATTTAAATATGAATAAACTCAAACTAAATATAGAAAAAACTAAAATAATGCTATTGCCAGAAAACAAAATGATATGTAAAATTAATGAATTTGAATGTGTTAAAGAAACAAAATACCTCGGCATAATTTTAGACTGTAATTTAGATTTTAAAAAACATTTTGAAATGATTTACAAAAAAATTGCCACGAAAATCGGGTTCTTTCGAAGAATACGAAAAAAACTTAGTATTGCTATGGCAATTAAAATATATAATTCCATTATACAACCCCATTTTGAGTATTGTCCAACAATACTATTACTGGGGACGGAATCAATGATAAATAGACTACAAATTTTGCAAAATAAAGGAATGAGGTCTTTATTATGTTGTGATAGATATACATCAATAAGAAGTATGTTAAATACATTAAAATGGCTTTCTGTGAAACAAAAAATTATTATGAATACATTAATATTTATATTTAAAGTAAAAAATAACTTAATGCCAAATTATTTACAAAGAAAGATTACGGTAAGAAGTGAAAGACGTCCATATAACTTAAGAAATAATGATAATTTACACTTACCATTCTTTAGAAATTGTAGAACACAAAACATGCTTTTTTATAAGGGTATTCAAATTTATAATAATCTTCCAAACAATGTAAAAATAGAAAGTAATTTAGTAAGATTTAAGCGCTCAATTATAAATTTTGTTAAACACAATTATTGAAATATTATGTACATAATATACTGTGTAAAAAGCTTTAAAATAGCAAACTCAATGCTAAATAAAATTTTAACTAACTAACTAACTAATTAATGTTTTATGAGTAGGTGCTATTCAAGTGATCCAAATTTTGATGTAAATATTTTAAGCCATTTAAAGATATGTATTAAACTTAGAACTCGAAGCAAACGGGGTAGCTATTCAAGTGTGCGGCACTGTACTCTTAGAGGATTTGTCATTCCCGAAAATGGGAATCGAACTTAAGACCCTCTGCATGAGAGTTAAGCCAAGGGGTACTACAGTTTTATTAAAATAAAGGGTTTTCAACAAGGACGCTACAAAAGTAGAGCGACAGGGACAGCAAACGACGCCATATTTCTTGCCGCTCTTTTGACATTTCTCTTCAATGAGGTTTGCCATTTCATGATGGAAAGATATACGAGCCAACAACGAGTCGAAATTATTAAAATTTACTACCGAAATTCGGAGTCAGTGGCCTCAACGTTAAGAGCGCTACGTCCAATTTATGGTGGTCATAATCGTCCTAGCAGATCAACATTTGAGCGTCTAGTGGAAAAATTTGAATCCACAGGCACAGTACAAAATGTTCCCGTGCCAGTGAGACAAAGAAGTGCTGCCGCTGAGGCTTCAGTTGCAGAAAGCCCAAATGTGTCTCTCACACGTCGTTCTCAAGCGTTGGGCATCTCTGTGATGTCGTTGTGGCGAATTTTGCGAAAAGATCTTGGCCTACATCCTTACAAGATTAAATTGACGCAAGAACTGAAGCCGCTTGACCACCAGAAGCGTCGTATGTTCGTGAATTGGGCTGAGCAACAACTTGAAAATGATTCGGAATTTCATCGAAAAATCATCTTCAGCGATGAGGCTCATTTCTGGCTGAATGGCTTCGTCAATAAACAAAATATGCGGTATTGGTCAGGCAGCAATCCACACGTACTCCATGAGTCATCATTGCATCCCGAAAAAATTACGGTTTGGTGTGGTTTATGGGCCGGCGACGCGGCGTCATTGGGCCGTACTTCTTCCGTGATGATCAAGACCGGCACGTTACTATGAATGGGGATCGCTACCGTTCAATGATAACCGAATATTTTTGGCCCCAATTGGAGATATGGACTTGGAGGACATGTGGTTCCAACAGGACGGCGCGGCGCCACAAGCCAAACAGCGAATGTCACTATCAATTTATTGGAAACCAAGTTTGGAGAACGTGTTATCTCACGAAATGGTCCAGTCGCTTGGCCGCCTCGGTCGTGCGATTTGACGCCGTTAGACTATTTCCTGTGGGGCTACATCAAGTCTATGGTCTATGCCAACAAGCCAGCGACGATTCATGAACTTCGTACGAATATCGAACGTGAAATTGCAGCAGTATCGGCCGATTTATGCTTGAAAACCGTCGAAAATTGGGTTCAGCGTGGTGGCCATGGAAAAGAAATCGAGTTCCATACATAATGGCATCGAACGTACTTTCACAGGATAAAGAATTTTATTGATATCCAAAACCGTTTTTGTTTTATTTAAAAAACTTTTGTAGCGCTCTTATTGAAAAACCCGATACCATTTAAAATGCATGTGACCCTAAAACATTTGTTTTGTTCTTAAGGTTGGTCAATGATTATCGTGGCTTGTACTCAGACAAGTTCATCACCTAATGTTTTAAATTGATATGGATCAAAAAAGTTTTTAAAGTTTAATAAAATGAAGATCAACTCATTTTTCACAGAAAATCTCCAATTCGGGGTTGGGGGTCAATAACATTTGTTAGCCATAAGAAACTCGGCATTATGCTTATCTAGATATATTTGAAAATAAAGGTACATATTAATTATTAAATTCCTTACCGGAAAGGCACGAATTCGCATCTTTCCTTCCTTCTTGGGAACGGTCCCCCTTAGATTCATGTTCTGGAGACGTCTGCAATTCTCCTCCACTTTATCAGATTTTCACAACAGAATTTCTCAAAGTCGTGTCTTAGATTTGATTTCTTCCAATACAACTCTGCAGCAATTGCACTATTAGTTAAATTGGTCCTTTTTCAAAAATATCCTGAGATTTCACGTTGCTCCTTAAACATTGATGTTGTGAGTTTCAACCAATCTTGCCCTCCGTTCTAGTATTTAATTTTATTTGTGTTCTCTGAAATAAAGAAAAATAAAACAAAATTTAGAGTCAGCAAAAAAAATGAAAGAAAATTAAATTCATTCGGATTTTGAAGGCGGATGGACATGGATAATGGTTTTTCGCTACCTTTTCAACAAAAACAATAATTTTGCTATTGTTTTATTTCCAGGGACGACAATAAGCAATAATTTTTACTGAAAAAATCGCAAGTTTTCCTTGTTTGCCGCGGCTATTGAACAACAATGGAGAAGGAGATGATGGTCTCTGATGTGGATCGTTCTCAAGTCGATTATTTCTTTTTCCTGCTGCTATTGTTCACTTTTAGTTTGGTCGGTAAGTTTAGGATTGAATTATATTAATTGTTTTGTTGGGGGTCAATCGAGCTCAAGAATTTGTATAATGGATAAACCAGAATTTACAAATTTAGTTTTTATTTTCTATTTTAACTCTTTTGCGGGCAGAAACACAGAAAAAGAAAAAAGTCAGCACCGTCAACATACACAAACAATATTCGCACTCGCACACAAATATGGTTTGATGACTTACACGAAGTAAACGAAAAAAAACTGCACTTGATTTTGTTTTTTGACAGTTCTTCTGGGTGTTCGGAGAAATCTATTATTTTCCAGGGATGGTACTGTGGTGAGTAAATTATAAAAGAATTTTTTTTAAAGAAAAAAAAAAAAACTTGAACAATCGCCCAGATGTCGTTGAAATAAAAAAACGACATTGCAATCAAGCAAGGTCATTGATTGATACTAATATAGGTTAGCTGGATTAGTGAAACTACTGGTTCAAGTGAAATTGTACAAGATTAAATCTCAATCTCACAGATTTACGAAGTAAGCTTGTGTGATAGAAATGTGAAATTTTATGTGCGTTGGACAGACACGATAAATCATAAAAAAGTGCAGTTTGTACATCCCGTCTGTTCTTGGGGACAACACACACACAGAAATGGTTAAGGATTCAAGGAACTGGTGTCTGGCTCTCCATGAGGTCTTGGGCTCAAGTTTATTTACTTTAAAGGAAAATGCAATTAAATATTAAGTTTAATAGTGCTTGTAACCGATATACTAGTTTTTGTAATTATACGTTAATCGCTTAGTCCCCTATTACACGTTGCCTCATGAGACATCTCATTTTTGACTTTCCTTTTAAATTTGTATCCCGTAAGGCAAAAGCTATTACACGTTGACTCATGTCTCAAATTTGACAGTTGTTCGTATTTTTTAATGCACAAGACAACATAAAACGAATATGAGAAAAAGAAACGTCAAAATGAGACTACTAAAAATCAGCCCGGTAATCACAGGGAATTTTTTTTTGTATTTCATTTCCTCTTATCTGCTTTCTTTTTCGCACTTATGTGAGCCTCGTCTCGTGAGACATCGTGTAATAGGGGACTTAGCCTGGGTGCCAGCACGTAACTTGATACAATCGAGCATCGGCAGCACTTATATTAGCCGTGTTTTTTTGGAAAAGTTATCCGTAGTACAGTAGGATTTTATATGAATAAAAAATACACTATCCGCAGTAGGATCACTCCCGATACTCGAATAAACGTCAAATCTCTATCCGCAGCAGGATTTCACTTCTCCTTTTATCGGCAGTGATCCTACTGCGGATGTTGTATTTGTTATTCATATAAAATCCTACTGTACTACGGATATATTTTCCAAAAAAACACGGCTATTGGTTCAATCGAGTATCCTCGATTGTATCGTCAGATTTTGCAGCACATAAACTTGAAAATGACGTTTGAAACACAAGTTTTCACTCGACAGAAAAAAGTTATCGTCGGCAGTGCCTTTTTTAGGAAAAAGCATGGAATTTCGTTGTTCAAACAAATCCTATACCATATTACAAAGACATGCCTATTAAATGAAGAAAGAAAGTTTCAGTAATCCTACTGCGGATGTTGTATTTGTTTTTCATATAAAATCCTACTGTACTACGGATAACTTTTCCAAAAAAACATGGCTATTGTATACTGTTTGGAAAACACACAAACGTTTCGATATAACGATCATTTTCTTTTTTTTTCAATTTAACAAGTGAGGTGAATATACAAACTCATTTTGGCATCACCAATATTCCAACTCTTGAACAACCCCTGTATTCTCATTCCAACAAACAAAAACAGCCGACATCTTTCCGAATTATATTTCTTCTCGGAAATCGGAATGCGAAAATTTCACAAAATGTCATAATTCTATGAAATTTTTAACAAGAAAACTTATGTTTCACAAACAATTACAACAATTCTATAAAAAGGACTTTAACAAATTATTATCTTATAATACTTACATTTCAAATAGTCTAAGACTAATATTTCAGCTTTTCTTTATTCACAAATTAACACTTACACTCTTCACAGTTTTAAAGTAAGATTGAAGATTCATAATTAATGTAAACTTTTGCTATTATTTAACTAATTCCTCTATCAAAAGATTAATTTCTGTGCAAAATAGAATATTTGAAAACGATATTTTATATTAGTTCAATTTGTTGGGCCTAATTTTAAATTCTTTTTTCGTTCTCTGGCGTAAATCTAAATATTCACGGCGACGTTCAACAACCAATCTTGACTTTTTCTCGGTTCCGTCAGTTTTCTTCTTTCGGAGTCTATGGGAGAGGTTTGTTTGTCTCTTTTCAACGGACTGTAATTTTTTGGTGTAAGGCCCTGGTGCCACTTGAAATCTCGTGCATGGATTTAAAAAGAAGTATCGAAATATCTTACCATTAGATGATCTAGGGAACATCTTCTTCTATTAAATTTAAAACCTGTTATTGAAATTTAATTTCATGAAATACGTACATATAACTTGCCAATTTCGGAAAAAAATATCCAATTTGTACTGGCACAAAATTTTAAACAGCCTAGTGTTAAGCTAGGCGCGCACATTCAATTTTTAGTTGCACAACTGTTTGGTTGCTTATAGAAAACGTTCGCGCAGGTGAATATAATTATATGTTACACAAAAAAGCGAACTCATTTTAGGCAATTTGAGTTGCTCGAACCAAGAAGTTGCGAAACTAAAAATTGAATGTGTGCGCCTGGCCTTAGGCTAGCCGCGCACTAGCAATTTTTAGTTGCGAATCTGCTTGGTTCGAGCAACTAAAAAGTTTGTGTTTTGACACAAACTAAATGATTGCCTAAAATAAGTTCGCCATTTTATTGAACATATAATTATCTGCAAATTCACGGACATTCAACCAAACAGTTCATCTGTTTTCTATAAGTAACCAAACAGTTTCGCAACTAAAAATTGCTAGTGCGCGGCTAGCCTTAAGGTGTAAGAATTTGCTAACTTTTCAGTAACTTACTAAACTTTTCTTAATTTTAAACATTTTGTAACTAGTGTAACTAGCTAAGTCTATTTTTGTAATAAATTGCTTCTGAATATACATTAAGCTTTGCCATTTTTTGCAAAAAAAAGTAAGCATATTATGATTTTTGAAGTTTTTTAAGAGTCGTATAAAGTAAGCACGATACTTAAAAAATTAAATAGCTATTTGATGATTTTAACTTCAGTAAAATTTTAACTTTAATGATGATAAGCTCAATGGAGCAAATTTGTAATTGAATTAGTACTATGCTATAGCTGTTTTAGTATGATACTAGGTTAAAACATCGAATACCTACTTTATTTTTTTTAGCATCGTGCTAGATTCATATAACTCTTTGACATTTTGCAAACATCAAAAAAGGTTAGTGTCCTTAATTTTTTACACGAAATGTCATTGTTTTAAGTGTGTTCAGAAGCAATTTATTAAGAAAATTCTTTTAGTACGATACTAGTTAGAAAATGTTTAAAATTAAGAATGAGTTAGTAAACTACCACAAAGTTAGCAAATTGTTAAGTAGTATTATACTAATACCTTAATAATAGGCTGTTTAAAATTTTGCGCCAGTTAAAATTAGCAAAACACCGTTTTAACCAAGTATCATACTGTCATCGTAATAATTCGTAAGTAAAGAGTTGCCAATGTGCGGTGCTCTTTCAACTGGTGATTAAACTATTTGGCCCTTAGTAATAGACATTTATAGAATCGGTTTTAAAGTCACTTTTTGTTAGATGTAGAAAAGTTGCTTTTAAAATTTCGTAGTAACACATCAAATTTATAAAAGTCTTATTTATACCAATAATTGTGACTCATTTTCATAATTTCGTTATTGTGAACTGATACACAAACAGATTTCTATTAACTGGCTGAACACAATAGAATGCTGCAACTGGAGCTGCAGCTGCAACTGGAAGAGCTGTCAAAAAGTGTCGTACGTACTTTTTTTTATGTGCCCACAATGAGGCTGTACAGCTTTCATTGTTTTGTTGTCATTTGTTGGGTCAGGTGTTGAATCTTTGGCAAATTGTAAATATTTTAAGTAATTGAAACTATAAAATGGACACTGAAATTGAAGATTTTCGTCCATTATTTTAATTAAAATTTAACCACGAAATCACAATACAACAAAACAACACTTAAAATCACAGTCAGATATATAAAATTTGAAATGTCAAAAATGCTGCACGAAAAAGTTACTGGCTGAACACAATAGAATGCTGCAACTGGAGCTGCAGCTGCAACTGGAAGAGCTGTCAAAAAGTGTCGTACGTACTTTTTTTTATGCGCCCACAATGAGGCTGTACAGCTTTCATGTTTTGTTGTCATTTGTTGGATCAAGTGTTGAATCTTTGGCAAATTGTAAATATTTTAAGTAATTGAAACTATAAAATGGACACTGAAATTGAAGATTTTCGTCCATTATTTTAATTAAAATTTAACCACGAAATCACAATACAACAAAACAACACTTAAAATCACAGACAGATATATAAAATTTGAAATGTCAAAAATGCTGCACGAAAAAGTTACTGGCTGAACACAATAGAATGCTGCAACTGGAGCTGCAGCTGCAACTGGAAGAGCTGTCAAAAAGTGTCGTACGTACTTTTTTTTATGCGCCCACAATGAGGCTGTACAGCTTTCATGTTTTGTTGTCATTTGTTGGATCAGGTGTTGAATCTTTGGCAAATTGTAAATATTTTAAGTAATTGAAACTATAAAATGGACACTGAAATTGAAGATTTTCGTCCATTATTTTAATTAAAATTTAACCACGAAATCACAATACAACAAAACAACACTCAAAATCACAGACAGATATATAAAATTTGAAATGTCAAAAATGCTGCACGAAAAAGTTAAAAGTTCGCCAACTCTTGCAGCACCGACTGCAGCACCGACTGCAGTTGCGTTGTGTTGTGTTCGTAACATTGAATTTACGTGTATTGAATATTTTGACAGCTATTCCAGTTGCAGCTCCAGTTGCAGCTCCGTCTCCATTGTGTTCAGCCAGTTAAAAGTTCGCCAACTCTTGCAGCACCGACTGCAGCACCGACTGCAGTTGCGTTGTGTTGTGTTCGTAACATTGAATTTACGTGTATTGAATATTTTGACAGCTATTCCAGTTGCAGCTCCAGTTGCAGCTCCGTCTCCATTGTGTTCAGCCAGTAACCAGGGGCCTGTTTCAGCGATACTACATCAAGTACAATGTATCATTTTGACTGTTGTAATACATCAATTCTGTTTCATAGGTACTTTCGATTTTCAGTTGTAGTACATCAGTGTAGATATGGATGATACGCTGGAATTATTGGAAAAATGTATGATTCTGTTTCACAGCTTTTTGAGCTACATTGTTGTAATACAACTAACAGTAAAATCTTGCTACATTGATACACTATAAATGTTTGATGTAGAAGCAGTTGGAAAGAGTTTAAGGCCAGGCGCGCACATTCAATTTTTAGTTTCGCAACTGTTTGGTTGATAAAATGAAACATATGGGCTTATATGGGACACTTAGAGCAACTCGATTCGAGCAACTAAAAAGTTTGTGTTTTGACACAAACTAAACGATTACCTTCGCAACAGTTGAGCTGTTTTCTATAAGCGCAAGAGAGAAAAGAGTGTGAGCGTGAGTAAAGAGTTGCCAGTGCGCGGTTCTCTTTCAACTGGTGATTAAACTATTTGATTTCGATCACAGTTGCCAGTGCGCGACTAGCCTAAAGGATATTAGAAAATAAAATATTTACCCAAAAATTCAATTCAACCAAAAATTCAATACAATTTCTTGGCATTCGAAATCGCTCCACAAAATATGGATCTTCCAAATTAAAATTGATTCTTTGTAAAAATACATTACTTCTTCTTTCAACGCGTATATCAAATTCAAAGTCATCAATCATCATCGAAAATATTTACATATTTTTGTTAAATTAAGTTTTTTTCACGAGATTTGAATTAAACAATAAAACATGAAAACTTAGCTCAAATAAAAATATGCAGAAGAAATGTCAAATGAACTACATCAACTATGTTTTCCAGGTACATCATACAACACTTTCAGTTTTATGTGTGAAACAGAAAAATGTAACTGATGTAGTTGTAGGATGTAGTTGTAAAATGTAGTTGATGTAGTTGATGTAATAGCGCTGAAACAGGCCCCAGATTCGTAAAGTTCTATTGTGATTCTATCATTTTAAATTTAACTTAAGCTAAAGCTAAGTGTACACGATTGGTAGATCTTACAATATTGTCAGATCTGTCAGTGAAAAACATGCTTACAATGTCTTACAACCGTGTAGTCTTACAATTAATTGTCAGAAAATTTGTCTGACAATTAATTGTTAGATCATTGTCTGACAATTAATTGTAAGAAACCTGACAATCATGTGTACGCTAGCTGACAATCGTGTAATCTTCCAATTAATTGTCAGAAAATGTATCTGACAATTAATTGTAAGACGGTAAATTGTAAGGTATTTGATAATCGTGTACACACACAATTTATTGTCAGGCCTGCCAATTTTTATCGTTGTCTGACGTTTCTGACAATGAAGAAATTGTAAGATGTTCGTTTTTTAGCATCATACAATTTTTTCATTGTCAGAAAATTTGCAGCCAAGGTTTAATTGTCAGTTTCCATAACCAACAAAAACTGACAATTAATTGTGTGTGTACACGGTTGGTAGAAAATCTACCAATCTCTTACAATTAATTGGTAGGTATTAAGCCGGCTATCTGAAAATGAATTGTCAGTCAACTTCAGACAGTTAATTGTAAGAGATTGGTAGATTTTGTACCAACCGTGTACACACACAACTTATTTGTCAGCTCATTGGTAGATAATTGTCAGACATTGTAAGATCTTACAATATTGTAAGATCTACCAATCGTGTACACTTAGCTTAAGTGTACACGATTGGTAGATCTTACAATATTGTCAGATCTGTCAGTGAAAAACATGCTTAAGCTTAAAGCTTAGTGTACACGATTGGTAGATCTTACAATATTGTCAGATCTGTCAGTGAAAAACATGCTTACAATGTCTTACAACCGTGTAGTCTTACAATTAATTGTCAGAAAATTTGTCTGACAATTAATTGTTAGATCATTGTCTGACAATTAATTGTAAGAAACCTGACAATCATGTGTACGCTAGCTGACAATCGTGTAATCTTCCAATTAATTGTCAGAAAATGTATCTGACAATTAATTGTAAGACGGTAAATTGTAAGGTATTTGATAATCGTGTACACACACAATTTATTGTCAGGCCTGCCAATTTTTATCGTTGTCTGACGTTTCTGACAATGAAGAAATTGTAAGATGTTCGTTTTTTAGCATCATACAATTTTTTCATTGTCAGAAAATTTGCAGCCAAGGTTTAATTGTCAGTTTGCATAACCAACAAAAACTGACAATTAATTGTGTGTGTACACGGTTGGTAGAAAATCTACCAATCTCTTACAATTAATTGGTAGGTATTAAGCCGGTTATCTGAAAATGAATTGTCAGCCAACTTCTGACAATTAATTGTAAGAGATTGGTAGATTTTCTACCAACCGTGTACACACACAACTTAATTGTCAGCTCATTGGTAGATAATTGTCAGACATTGTAAGGTCTTACAATATTGTAAGATCTACCAATCGTGTACACTTAGCTTTACAATGTCTTACAATCGTGTAGTCTTACAATTAATTGTCAGAAAATTTGTCTGACAATTAATTGTTAGATCATTGTCTGACAATTAATTGTAAGAAACCTGACAATCATGTGTACGCTAGCTGACAATCGTGTAATCTTCCAATTAATTGTCAGAAAATGTATCTGACAATTAATTGTAAGACGGTAAATTGTAAGGTATTTGATAATCGTGTACACACACAATTTATTGTCAGGCCTGCCAATTTTTATCGTTGTCTGACGTTTCTGACAATGAAGAAATTGTAAGATGTTCGTTTTTTAGCATCATACAATTTTTTCATTGTCAGAAAATTTGCAGCCAAGGTTTAATTGTCAGTTTCCATAACCAACAAAAACTGACAATTAATTGTGTGTGTACACGGTTGGTAGAAAATCTACCAATCTCTTACAATTAATTGGTAGGTATTAAGCGGGCTATCTGAAAATGAATTGTCAGCCAACTTCTGACAATTAATTGTAAGAGATTGGTAGATTTTGTACCAACCGTGTACACATACAACTTATTTGTCAGCTCATTGGTAGATAATTGTCAGACATTGTAAGATCTTACAATATTGTAAGATCTACCAATCGTGTACACTTAGCTTTAGTTACAGGAAAGCAGCTTTTAAGTATTTATAATTGAAATTTGTTTTATTTCTACGAATGTTTGGTTAAAATCGAACTTAGGCTAGATTCGGATCTATTACTCAGGGCCTTTGATTTCGATCACAGTTGCCAGTGCGCGACTAGCCTTTAAAATAGGTTTTGTGTTGATTTCCTAAGCATATGCATTTTTTTTACATTATTATCGCAAGAAAGTCGTTGAAATTTAAACTGAGGACATAGGAGTCTGCCTGTCGACTGAATATACTCTAAACTTGACAGTTTTGCTATTTTTTTTCTTTTTTCCGGTTTATCGATTAAATAAAACTATACAACAGTAAAAATTGGAAGCATTAAGCATTAGTACGCAGATCGCGCTAAATTTTATCTCCCACATTTTTTTCCAAACATTAGTTAAAATCCAAGCTAAATTTCGACATAAGAACGTTGTGGAGAATATATTACAGAAAACAGCTGTTCTTTGAATGAATTTTTTTTTCAAACATTTAAAAGAATTTGTTTTAAAGTATGATTTTTAAGACTTATGAGTGAATGAGAATTATAAGTAATTTTTCCATTTCGAATTGAAATTGAAATTTAGCGCTAGAATGTGCCATACAATTATTTAGTGCGCTACATTTTGCAAGTTTTCTTTTTTGAATCCTACCGGTCAAGAAGGAGTAAATTCACTGAAGTTAGCTTGAGTGAATACCGAATACCTTAAGCTTACGAAGTAATATGTTGTGGCAAACTGAATCGAAATCCTTGCTAAAGACCTTATAAATATGATTTCTGAATATTACAACAACAACTTGAATGAACTACCACCAAGTATGTTTTTATTTTGGCTGGAGTTATAGCTATTTCACGGGTGCCAAGCCGATCATCAGCCTCTTTTATTAGTGGTGCTTAGCCTTTATACTTTCAAGTTTAATCGAAAAACTTTTTGGCCTTAACTGAGATTTGAACCCAGACCTAGTGTCTTCAGAAGCCAATGCCCTACGCATCACGCTACCGAAGCCACATGATCATGTCCATCCCAATTAAGGTTTTACTGTTTATCAATTATGACCTGACGACTAGCATTTTTTTATTAGTCACCCAAGTTTGTTTTTATAAATTATATAACCTTATAAATAGCATAGACTTGATTACAATTTACGATAGTATGCACAACAAAGCAAGAGAAACATTCTAAATTAGTTATAGTTGATCTTCCCCAGATACATCCATGGCAATACTGATAAATGTTCTTTCACCAGAAAATCAAGCTTATTTTTTACTAAACTTTCTCAAAGCTTAGGAACTGCCGATAACTTGCACATTCCCCTATAATTTTCATTAAATAAAAATAAGATTTTCGTTCGTCCAAAAATACTCCAAATGACAATTGCAGATTAAAAATAATAAGCAAAGGTAGGCAAAGCGAATTTGCACATCTTTTTAAGATAAGGGCAGAAATATGCCCATCAACTCCAGGCTTGGCATTTAGTTTAAGACCTTGTAAGCCTTTTGAGATATCAAACAAATCTAACTGTATTGACCCTATATCGGCCTTCGGATCATTTCCACAAGGGATGACAAGGTTTATCTGCGTGTTAGAATACCCAGATCCTAAGAACCTAGCAAAAAGTTCAAGAGTATTATTTGCATCATTAGATTCATTACCTTTACAATTCATAGAACTTCGTTTTGAATTAACAAAGAGCCAGAATTGCTCCGGGTCATTTCTTAAGTTTCACTCAACATTTATGACATAATTTCTGAGCGAGAATATGAATAATGAATTCCTTTCGAAGTTTACAAAATTGTATTTTGTCATCCAAATTCTTTGAATTTCGATATATCAGGAAATGTTTTATTTCACAAATTAATGTTAACGGGTTGATTACTCGAAATCACAGGTCACAGCGACAGTAACAACTTTTAATTTCAACAAAACGTTCATCTAAAAAGCACCCTTTATTTGTCTACGAGAAGGTTGCTCAGTTGGGTGCGAAGATAGACGACTCCGGGTTCCGGGAGTTGTTTATACTTGCTCCGTTTTAAAGTCAAAGACAACTACAAAACTTCGTTTTTCTACCTCAAAGTCTTCTTACTTCTTTTTCGAGTTAATGGATTTGATTAGGAAACCTTTAGTGAATTAAATAATTATTCCAAAAATGTTCAAATAAAGCCTTAAAAACCATTGTTGCTGTATGGGAAATTGCTTCTAAGACTTTAACGAAGTTAAATTGTTAATTTAACTGGACGTATGATTTTTTGACAGGCGTTATCTGTCAATGTCAAGAGAGCTGGATATTGATTAAAATGTACATTATGTATTTTCCGTTTTTTAAAACTTAAATTACATTGTTAGCAATATTCCTCCCAACTTTCTTCAGAAAAACTCTATAACGTCTTCAATGACAGCGATAATGTTAATTTTTGGCCAACTTGACTTAATTTTTTCTTGTCAAAAATTCTAGTCGGATATCATGATATCTATCAATCATTAAAGAACTCTATCGTCTTCCTGTCTGACGAAACACCTCTTATCTCAACACATTTGCCATGTGTGTCGATGTTTCAAAAAAAAAATAAAAATATATATTCCTTCCCACTTGACGTGGACCCATAAATTTAACCACCCAATGTGCACAGTGAAATAATTCGCGCCTCATAAAAACGCTGTCATTTAAGTTAACCACCATGGATTGGAAGGAGGATGGATGGTTCAATGGCTTCTGCTAATGGTGAGCCTCAGCTAGTGGCATGAACTCGTTGGTTAGTAAATTGCGTGTCACGTCACCTCGCTTGTTATCCTCTGCAAATCAATCTTCGCAGGCAGGATGTGTTAAGGATGGTGTCGGTTTTGCGAATTCCTTCCCTGAAACCACCACTGCCACTGTCGACGTGGCGGCGCCGCCGATGACGATGATGTTTTTCTAGGTTCAAATTTATTTTGATTGATGTTGCAAAGAGAAATGATGTGGTTCAGATAATTGGCTGTGCGGCGGTGGCGGCGTTAGACAGATTCTCAGGACATAAAAAATGAACTCACTCAGTTAAGGAACACTAATTTGAAATTAAGTAAAGGTGATGAACAAACAAGCAAGAATAAGTCGAACATGTTAGGATGAGTTGTTTGAATGGGTCAAAGGAAATTTGTTGGAATCTTCCTGAGATAGTGTTGGATATAATCTAGAGCTGCTTAGAAGTTTCAATTTTCATTCATAACCTATTTTCAGTTGTCGTAAATGATGTATATTCAAAAAGTCGTCGACCGAAACACACGAGTATATCTGAGTGAGGTGTGAAGTCCAAGGAGAATCAACTAACCGACATTGATGGCCAGCGGCGGCGGCATAAAAGTCATCGCGAAATCTATACATACATTTTTATACTCATACGTTCTCGCAAGTAACCACAGATTATGTAGAAAATGCCTAGCTGGTTCACTGGAGCCTGCTGCTATTTCTGAATTCTGATTCTTCAGGCAGATCCTGCGGTACCGCGAGCAGTTGCAATGTTACCAATTTGACTATGCAATAAACATTTGTGGTATTTTTATTGCACGATCTTGCTATACGAAGTGAAAAATGGTTATGGTCATTATGGTTGTTTTTACCGATAGGTTGGGTCTTGGGTTTCGTTGAATAACGAAAACCTCTAGCAATTCCTTATATTAGAATGTTTTCATTTAAAAAGAGCGAAAGTCATGAGTGCCCGTGTGGTGGTGTGTCGGTTGGTGCGATTGCTTCTGCTGCAGCTGAGATTAAGATTTCTCCATATACCTACCTAGTTGCCCTCCGTAAAGGAATTTTTCGACGACCACATATTCTGGACTTTGAAGTTGGAACATGAAGCTACCACACCGTAGGGCTTTGAAGGCTGTTTTCTGACTCGGAAAGAACCAAAGTAGAGATAAGTTATGCGACGAGAAATTGCAACTTAACGTTGCTGGCACGAAATCAGATCGAGCATATACGAGCCAAGGAGTTGGAGTTCTTTGCTCTACTCTATCAGGGATTTATCTATTCACATCTTACCAAATGTACCTCTCTGGACTGGAGTCTTTCGATGCTGGAAAATATCTAAAAATTCACCTCTCTCTTGCTTTTTGAAGTCTAGGGCCAATAAATTGTACATCTTTATAATAATGGATATTCGGCAGCGTCAAAGTACAGAGCAGGAGCACCAAAGCCCTTTGCGCGATCATAATTTATTGCAATCTGCTCGCTGGGTGAAAACAGCATGTAGACACGAGTAAGCAAGAAATGACCGAAAAGAAGTAAAAAAAAATTGTGCAGATACATTCGGAATCTGAACAAAGGGTCATTAAAATCAAACGTGCGTGCAGATCCGTATGGAACAAAAAGGACGAACATGAGTTTAATGAGGATTTATGGATCAATCAGTCAATCTTTGTTCTTTGAGGGGAAAACTTAGCGCAATTAGGATGTGCATATCGCATCTCGTTTGTTTTTATGGATCTTGTGGTTGCTAAGTTGTTTAATGCGATATTTGAAGCTAAGAAGATTTAATTGGTTTGTATATGAATTGGGAGTTAATTGATATATTAATTGTTTAGCAAGAAAAGACTAGTGAATTAATTTAACTCGGCGTAATTTACGATGTCTTTCAGTGAACTGCGAACTGAAAATTTGACACTTGAAGTCAGAAGAAAAAAAATAATATAATATATTAAACAACCTAAAACAACACAAACAACCCTTTTGTGATTGTTAATTTTCGACTGATTGAACATTGAAAAATCTATCAATCAATTTGAAATTCGGTATTGCGTTACTCAATTGATAAAGGAATTTTGAATTGTTGAAGAAATTGATATTTAGCTGGGAATGAGCCCAATTCGTAACATTTAATTTTTAGTTAGCAGACATTTAAGAAAAGAAAAAGAATGAAATTGAAGAAAAGAACATTGTATTTAATTGTTAACTAAGAAATTTACTTATTAAAAAAACGGGTTCGGTAGGGTTTTGGTTCGATGACGAAGATGTACATCAAGACAGTTAAGAGATGCTTCTTTAATCCCCTAGAAATGGAGCCAAACATGAAAGTACAGAATTTATTTATAAAAAATAAGAGATTTTCAATATACTTACCTATAGTCTGTTCCAGATTCGTTAAAAATTCGGAAATGTGCATTCTACTTACTGTATCTTTAATCATGAAAGATATGTAGATACATTTAACATTCTTGAAATGTTCATTATTTGTCCAAAATGTATAAGATACGACTACTCCGATGCTGAAAAGGTTCATTCAAAGTCGTCTTTCTTTGAGAAAAGTGATATTTCCGACATAACAGGTTGGGTTGACGGGACGCACATTAAAAAAGCATATCCCAAAAAACCGTTCAACATACCTATTATAACAGGAAAGAATTTTACAGTCTCAATAGTATGCTAGTAAGTTATGGCAACGTATATGGTAGTTATTTATATGAAAATACATGACAATAACAACGCAATTTTCAGGTATGTGATGACAAAATGAAAATTGGTTTCTTCACTGCAAAATATCTAGGTTAAAGCCATGGTTAAAATGTGTTGAATATGTCGAGCATTGAAATTGAAGTGGGAACAGCAATACCAAAATGGAGAAACAAACACCTATTGTAACAAAGCCCTCCGCTCTTTTTAAAATGCTTCAGCTTTTGAACGCTTCTGTCGATTTCTAATGGTTTCCCGCTCGAAATCTTGACAGAAAGTCAGTATAATACCTTCAAGGATTGAAATGAGTCGCCTTACGCTTGAACAACGTTTGGAAATGTTGAAAACTTATTTCCAAAGTGATTGCTGTGTAACTCAAACACCAACGGTGCGCACAGACGAGAATGTGGCTGCTGTAGCCGAAAGTGTGAGACTCAATTCACGAACATCAACTCGCCATTGATCTCAAAAGCTTGAAATTACACACAGTAGCCTGAGGAGTATTCTGCACGAAGATCTCAGACTATTCTCAAACAAGGTCTAAGGGCAAATTCCTAAACGCATATCTTGCAATATCTGCTAAGCAAGCAGTTCCAAAATGCAAATACAAAAATCTCTGCCAAGCAGAGTGTCCCAAAATGCATTCGATGCAAATGCAGAGGCATTTGTGCAAATGTCAAACATCTTGCGCAATTCTCTTACATATGCGTATTCTAATTTTCTATATCTGCTTTGCAAGTGTTTTGCTTTGCAAATCTTGCGTTTAGGAATTTGACCTAATTGACTCAGCAATTAAATGCGCTCAACCAGCCGAGGGTGCTAATTGAACAAAGTTGTATTCCATAATCAATGGGAACGTTTGCTTTTGCTAATAAAGCCATAATACATGAACATTTTTTTGTTTTATTCATTTTTAAAAAGAAACTTGTATTTGGCCCACCCTTTATATTCAAATTTTTTTCATAGTCGTTGATCATGATAAATTTAATGACATTCGATGTCAAATTTTTCCATAATTGAATTGAGCGCCATCTAAGCTCTCAACATTTCAACAATTTAATTTCACTCTTTGTACAATCTGATTACTGACCTAAATTGTGTTGACTTAAATTTAGTTGCTGTTTGCCCTGGCCATTCAGTTTTTAAAATGCACGACTTACATATATTTACTAGGGTGGGTCAAAAAAATCAAGTATCTTTTTTTGGATCCAACACATGAAAACTAGTTCCTAGGTACCTCTAGAAAGTACTTAGCAAATAATAGCTCTTAATTTTAACGGGAAGATTATGCTCATCATAGTTTTCCATTTTCAATTTAGGATCATATAAAAATGGTCATATCTTGTCAACAATAGATCGTTTAACCAATCGCATAGTCAATATTTATAGGAAATTGAACGCTCTACAAAAATGGTCTTATATACTTTTTTCATTAATCCAACCATTTAAAAGATATTCAACGTCAAAGATTGAAGTATTTTAAGGAAAATAACTTTTTTGTTTTGAATTTTGTAACTTAATAAAAAATAATTATTGTCAAATGAGTTTCAAAGAAACACTATAGGAAATTGAACGCTCTACAAAAAAGATGCCTACTGATTTTAGTAGTTTTTCAATAAATATTCCCAATTTACCCAGTTAATTATGAATTTTGACAATATTCATGAGAGGTACCTAGGAACTAGTTTTCATGTGTCGGATCCAAAAAAAAAAGGATACTTGATTTTTTTGACCCACACTAATATTTACATTCAAGTTTTTTTTTTTTTTTTATATTATACGCGCACTCTAGGGGTTATGAATACCCTTATAATGTTAAATACACAGCGCGAGCAGTTAGGAAATTAGGATAGGATTAGAAAGGAGATACCGATGCACATTGGTTTTGAATGTCTGCACATTGCAATGAGTGGGAAATACTGAGCCAGGTAAAGCATTCCACATTCGTGTAGTACGACTAATAAAAGAATCTCTGTATTTGACAGTACGTCCGAAGTTGGGCTCAAGGGTAAACGGATGGGCATTCCTAGAAGTACGGGTATTACGGTTGAATTGTTTAAGGGGAGGAATGCAACTGGCTATTTCACTAGAGCACTGTTTATGAAAATACCGATAAAATAATGATAGACATGAAACATTGCGGCGGTGTTCGAGAGATTCAAATGTTTGAGTTAGACAAGGGTCACCTATCATTATTATAGCTCTCTTTTGAATTTTGTCCAAGACACTCAAGTAGGTTTTTGGAGCACCTGCCCAGATATGGGAATTGTACTCAAGCTTTGGACGAATATAGGCCTTATAGATTACAGCCAGATCAGAAGGGGTAAAAAACTTCTTGCATCGGCGGAGAAAACCTAAACACTTAGCAGCGTTTTTGGCGACATCATATATGTGATCATTCCACAAAAGGTGGTCTGTGATACACATACCGAGTATTGAAAGCTGTTCAGTTTCCTAGATGCATGGATAGTGGCATTGAGGGAGGGTTATGCTTTAGCGACAGTAAACAGGATTGAATTTTCGAGGCATTAAATTCTACACGGTTTTTGATTCCCCATAGGACAATGCTGTCAAGGTCAGAATTTAATGAGCTTATCATACGCTGCCGTTGGAAGTCCACATCCGAAGGACAGGGATGAGAATCTAAAAACGAATATGAAAAGCTGAGGGTACTGTCGTCAGCGAAACAATTTAGTGGATTAGAAGTTTCAGATAAAAGATCATTTATGAATATAAGGAAGAGTGTCGGAGACAATACGGAGCCCTGGGGCACACCAGCATTTATTTTGTGGATATCAGATTTGAAACCGTCCAAAACTACTTGAAGTGAACGGTCCGAAAGGTAATCTAATCCAACGAAGAAGAGATTCATCGATACCAAATGCACGCATTTTCGATAAGAGAGCTTGATGCCAAACTCTATCAAATGCCTTTGAAATATCAAGCGCAATAATCTTACTTTCTCCAAAACGATGTAAAGATTTGTTCCACTCTTCGGTGAGATATACCATCAGATCACCAGTGGACCTATTGCTACGAAAGCCATACTGACGGTCATTGAGAAGCTTTCGTTCTTCAAGATATTTCTTGAGCTGATAATTTATCAGGGTTTCCATGACCTTGGAAAGAAGGGACGTAAGTGCAATTGGACGATAGTTAGAGGGGGAGGAGGATTCGCCTTTTTTAGGGACTGGCTGGACAAATGCTGTTTTCCATCTACTCGGAAAGAGACCTGAAGAGTAGGACAGATGGAAAAGCTTACGTAGAGGTTTTGCCAGCGTTGAAGAACACCTCTTCAGAACAATAGCAGGGATACTATCCGGGCCAGCGGATTTGTGAATGTCAAGATCTTTTAGTACTCTAACAACTGCACGAGTGCGAAAGAAGATTCGTCCCATATAATCGTTTACGCTCTCAAGTACAGGAGGAGTCATGTCACTCCCTGGTAGTGTCGAATTAACAGCAAATTGTGCTGCAAGCAAATTGGCTTTATCTATCGAACTTACAACAGGAATGTCATTGAAGACGAGCGTTGGAACTGAGGATGACGTAGTGTTTCGTATGTTTTTTACAAATGACCAAAAATTTTTACTACCTTTGGGACATAATAATATTTTTTGCCGTAATTTTTGATCATATAAAAATTTAGTTCGTCGGATATGAATGTTACAGGTCTTTCTAGCTTGTTTGTACTTATTCCGGTTTTCCTCAGTGGGATTGGCTTTAAAACAACGGAAACTTACTTATTTTACCTTGATAGCCTCTTTACAGCTCGAATCAAACCAGGAGTTTTCTTTCGGTCTGATAGATTTTGTCCTATTCGGAATAAAATTTCTCATACCGTAGAGAATCAGATTAGAGACCATATCTGCACTGGAATCTACATCACTACCGAGGAAGCATAGCGACCAGTTAAATTTCCCGAAGAATTCATTAAGACCGTTCCAGTTGGCTTTCTCGTACAGCCAAACGGTTCTTACAGGGTTTTTTTCTTTAACTGGGGATTGTTGACACGAGAAATTCGCAGATATGACACAATGGTCTGAAGTGCCTAGAGGCGATAAAACATTTATGGTGTATTTATCAGGGTTTGAGGTAAGGAACAAGTCTAGAGTGTTGGCCGATTGACCTGCAACGTCAGGAATCCGAGTTGGCTCGTCAACAATCTGGGTTAGATTGTTTAACTCAGTAAAAATCTCGACATACCTTCCTTCGGGTGTTGTCTGACCAGAATAGCGCAGCCACGAAGAATTGTGTACATTGAAATCGCCCGTAACAACGATCTCACTGTGCGGAAAATGGGAAACAATTCTCTGGATAGAGTCGGACAGGGCATCGAATTCATTTGAAGTCGAATTACTATCCAAACTTGGACTGCGATAAATAAAACATGTATGAATGATGCGCCTTTGGACAGTGAATTTGAACCACATATAATTAAAATTAGTATTTACACAGGGACCATACTGTGGTAGAAGCTGATAGGCAACATCATTACGTACGTATACGGCGCGGCGAGACCATGGTGGGAAAAGAATAATGGCACTAAAATATACCCATGTAGGTTAAACTCCGTATGATCGGTGTTTTCACCAACCTGGGTTTCATTTAGTGCCAAAACAGCTGGCCTGTTTAAAACAGTGTGAACGTACACAGCACATACATTTTTTCGGAGCCCCCGAATGTTACAATACTCGACACAAAACTTACCAGCCATTGCAATACACAAACACAAAAAAAAAAAACAAAACTAGACAATTAACTATGAAGGTAATTAATTTTGGGCATCGTATATGTATATGTTGAAAAGCCTATGTCTCAAAGTGTGTACTTCAGGCGATTCAAAATAAGTTAGTCGCCTTAAGTAGTTATTGAAATACAGGTCGATTTTGGAGCAAGTCGTTTCTTGGGTAACAAGCTAAAGTTAAATTCAAGTTAAAAACGAAGAACCAAAAAAATAAAACTTAGTATTGAAGGATTTGGGCGCAATATACATTGAAACTATTGCCAATCTAGGTATTAAAGTTTTTATTTGCATATTATCTTCTTTTTATCCATCCTCTCTTGAATAAATTTTGTAGTGCTTTGTTTTTCTTTTTAACCTTACCAATCAATGTATGTACATTATGTACATATGTATGTATATACATATATTAACTTGATGTTTCATCTGCACGCAAAAGTTTGAAATTTCACTCCACTTCTACGTCCTTTTGGATACCTACCCGCTCATTATAAACATGCCAAGTAATTCTCAATTGTTTTAGCCAAGTTTTCAAAAATAAAACTTAACAACCGTTTTATGTTTTGTTTCAATAACACACATATACAGATAATAGTACAGAATATAGATGAAAGAACACACATAGACTTGTTATCATTATTTTCACAGCAACAAACATTTTTTTTATTTTCCATTAAAGTACGAGTATAAAAGAGAATTGTAGGTATTTCCGGTTGAGCATTTCAAGGACTTCATTGCAATTGAATTGCAATATGAAAACAATAACATCATCACGTGGTCTTGCTATTCTCTAAAATTTTCAAATGTCCTGTCTGAAATAAAAGAGGAAAAAGAGAAATAATAATAATTTATGTAAGTGTAGGTAGGTAAAAGTTATTTCTTACACACACTTAAATTGCAAAATGTGAGTTAAAAACAAGAAAGGCGCGTAAGTTTGACGTCAACAGTTGTTGCACTATTGCAATTCCTCAAAAGCACGTGTTTTTGAAACACGAGATAATATTCTTCCAAGGATTTCCAGTACGACTGCGTACTTTATAAGACACATAATATATTTACGAGTACATTATGTATATAGTTGGAGAGCGAGAGAGAATGCAAGTGTTTCCAATTAAATTTGTATCAATGAATACAAAAATTAAGGTACCAAGGGTTCATTACTACCCTTATATTGTTATTTTGTATTAACACGGTTCAAGCGTTTAATTTAAGTCGACAGAATTTAATGAGAGCACATTGGTCGTTATACAGGCTCTCAAAATGAGGAGGAAATTTCGGGACAGGCAAAGTAGTCCACATTCGAGTAGTGCGACTAAAGAAAGAACCTCTTTATTTGAGGTTAACTTTGCAGTTATGATCAAGGGTAAAGTGATGACCTCTCATAGCTGTCTCACACCGTCTCGCATTTTCATATCGCTTCTCGCTTCTCGTTTGTTTTTAATTTTATTAAAAATAATAACAATAAATCAAAAAAAAAAAAAAAAAAAATAATGACTATCCCTGCAATCGATCCTGATTTGTACCTATCAACTTAACGATAACAACGAATCAATTAAACTTTTTCGTTTATTTGTCCTTGTTTATTTTTGTCGGGTGTTTGCGCCACATAATTGACCTATTTACATGTGCATTTTGTTTGTGTTATAATGTCAGTTAAGTGTGGTAACCCTTATTGCATTATTTTAGTTACGTTTCAAAATTACAGGGAATCTGTCGAAGAAAATTCTCAGGACCTAAGGACGTGATGTGATTTTAGACGAATTCCATTATATCCCTCCAGTGGTATTGATATGTCAAAAAATAAATTCATAGTCGAAGAAATCCTGGCAATCTACGATGATTCAACCAAATCTGAAAGCCTTAATTTTGCTATTTAATAAACATCCTCATACTATTGTTGCTCCTGCTCCGCCATTGTTTACTACAGCTCCCATTTAATTAAAAACTTTATCTTCTCGCTCTTTACTCACAGGTCCACAGCGACTAATCTCATTGAATTCGTATGCTTTAGCTTCTCAGCTTTAAAGAACGGAAAGGAATTCTACGTTGTTTCAATTGATTTCAGTAAGGCCTTTGACAAAATTTCACATAAGCTTATTCTGCTCAAACTGTCCACCCTTGGGATTGAACCTATCTTCTTAAGATAGATTTCTTCTTACCTGAAAAACCGGTACTTCAAAGCTCGATTCGGTTCTACCTTCTCCGATGATTTTTTAACTACTAGGTCCCTCAAGGCAGCCAATTAGGACCTTTCCGTTTTAAACTTACTATTAAGGATATTGAAATGGTCATCAATTTCTTCAACATATAATTTAACGTCGTTTCCTACGTTTTGGCATTCGTGGTGAGTCTTGAAATAACTCTTTTATTCAACGTCCGGGGCGAGACCGAATTCGAGCTAGGTATATATGTATATGTAAGTAAGGCAGGCAGATGGCAACGCCATTGCCCACTTAAATTATTTATATTTAATATTGTTTTTCTGTATTGTATCTAATAATGTAAATTGAGAATATAATTTGAAAACAAAATTAAATAAAAAATATTTTTCAAAATCTAAAACAAAATCTATAAGTTAGATTAAGATGTTTCTTGGGCTCTGTTTTGAATTATGTATATCCAACAGCTCAGTTATGGGGGTATCAGCCCAGATATTAAGTTCTATTCAAGTTTTTGGTGAATGTATGCCTTAGGTTGGTTCAGAAATGGAAAACAATTTTTTTTCGGTAAAATATGCCATCACAGGTCTCTCTAAAACCTATTCCGGCCATTCTAGATCTTTTTCCTTAAGATATTTCTTAATCTGATTGATCAACAATAGTAGTAAGAAAAGTTAATAAATAAAAATAGAACACTAAAACAACTTTATCAATGACATTTCATTTTTAAAACGGTTATTTTAATTTTTTAATTTAATTAATAAAATGTTAAATGCTTTTTTGTTTTTAAATAGTAACACACATTGAAAAAGAACCCAATGACCCCCTTATCGGTATGAGTTACCTACGGGTGTTATTAACGTTATTGAAGCTTTCATAAGTCTTACGGACAGGTAGAGCAATATATTTGTATTCTTCTTATTAGATTTTTTTAGGTATTGTTTAAATAATTAAACCGTCTCTGTATAATGAATGCACTCCAACAAGTTTTAAAATATGTACAGATGTCCTGCTATATGTAAACTCTCAAACGAATTACTGAATTTGAGTGAATTTTTGGGTATGTTAAATGAACATGCGAGAACAGGTCGGGAACCCATAGAAAAGGCGATGGTTACATCTCGGGTCAAGCGATGCAGTGGGACCCACTCACACAAGAAGACAGACTAGGAGTACTTGACTAAGAATGGTCGAGCAGGAATCAGCACAACTGGGGAAGAGTTGAAGAGAGCTGAAATACATTTCCAGAAACCGCACAGGATGGCGCGTAGGAGTAGTGGAGGCCCTATGTCCGTAAGGAAAACATCACGGACCTAATAGATCCGAGGACCTAAGTAGTAAATAGTCTGCACAACTGTCTTAAGTTTGACATATTTTGGAATGGTTTTATAAATATGACTGCATGTTTAGAATGGGTCTAGTTCTTGATACAGTCGTCGAAACAAATTGATAAGCCTACACACAAAAGAGAATATAAGATGTTTAATATCCTAGTTGTTGGGTAGTAAAATGGACTCGCTATATTTATAGCTTATTCAAATATCAAGGGGAACTGCAATGCCCTTCCAAATTCCCGGAACTACACCCTTTTTACAGTACACTTCAGTACCAATTAAGTCAGAAACATAAAATTCAAAGTAAAGGGTGGTTAAATTTTAAGGGCCGATGTTGAATGTGAACCACACCTAAACGTGCATTTCATTTGACATTTCTCAATTTCAGACTAACTCAATTTGAACCATGGAAAGATACACAATCGAGCAACGCGTTAAAGTTTTTCAGGCTTATTATGAAAATGGGCGTTCAAATCAAAATGCATATCGTGCACTTCGTGATAGTGTGGCTGAAGACGAAGAGCCGTCCACCTCAACTCATCGTCGTGCCAAACAATTACAACTCTCACGCTCGTCGTTGATGAATATTATGCATAAAGACTTGCATTTACACGCTTACAAGGTGCAATTGACTCAAGAACTAAAGCCTCTTGACCATTTCAAGCGTCGTCAATGGTCAGAATGGTGGCAAGAAATGGCAACAGTGGATGATCAATTTTTGAAGAAAATCATCTTCGTGATGAGGCACATTTTCACCTCAGTGGATTCGTCAATAAGCAGAATTGCCGCATTTGGGCGAATGATAATCCAAGTGTGATTGTCGAAAAACAAATGCACCTATAAAGAGTGACTGTTTGGTGCGGTTTATGGACTCGCGGCATCATCGGGAAGTATTTTTTCCAAAATGAGGCCGGTCAGGCAGTTACTGTGAATGGTGTTCGCTATCGTGAGATGATAACGAAATTTTTATGGCCCGAATTGGAAGATATGGATGTGGACGATATGTGGTTTCAACAGGACGGTGCCACTTTCCACACAGCTAACGAAACAATGGCTCTTTTGGCCGTGTTATCTCACGTGGTGGCGATGTCAATTGGCCGCGAAGATCATGTGATTTGACACCGTTGGACTTCTTTCTTTGGGGTTATTTGAAAAAAAGGTGTACGTCGATAAGCCAGCAACAATTCAAGAGCTAAAGGATAAGATAATTCGGCACATTAACGGCATAGAACCTCAATTATGCCTCAGCGTCATCAAAAATTTGGACCATCGGATGGAGGTGTGCCGGCGGCCATTTGGTCGATATTTTGTTGCATACATAATTGAACCATACCATATTATCATAATAAACGAAATGACAATACATAATTTCCTAATTAATTTGTGTTTTATTCAAAATCAACATCGGCCCTTAAAATTTAACCACCCTTTATTTGCTGAATTGTGGAGCACCTCCCGACATCGTAGAATCTTGTTATTTCGCACAACGCAGCCTTAGGACTTCTGGTTCATACAAAGAAAAAAATCGAAAATTTTAGATTTCCCATTCAGGAGGTGTGGTACCCACCCATTTTATCAAAAATTCTTGTAAATTATATGGAGCACTTCCGACTGTAGAACTATGAACATTTTCAGAGCGGTAGGGCTTCAAGTATATACAGAGAAAAAATTAAAATTTGAGGATTTTCATTCAGAAGGCGTGGGAAAAACTAAGTTTTTCGAAAATTCTTAAGGAAATCACAACAAAAAATATAAATGTTAAAAATACCACGTTTCAAAAAACCAAAAGTAGCCGTGAAAAGAAGTGAGATCTTAAAGTATGCCAAGTTCTAAGTTTATGAGGGTTTATGCCAAATTTCTTTAGTATAGAATAATATCGAAACAACTGCAAATTATGAGGGAAAATGTATCTAATAACAAGATTTTCTATATAATTTGGAGTTGTTTCGATATTACTCTACTAAGAAAAAATTTCATAGGCTTCATAAATTTTGAACTTGGTGCATTCTTCTGTAAATTTATAATGGAAGCTTGTTATAATCCATCTTTCTTCTCAGAAGTGTTGCGAATTCTCTTAAAAACTTAAAAACGTGTCAGGAATTTCCATTCTATGTACTTTGCAACAAGTACTAACTATAATAATTGTACATTAGATGGTAAATACCTTTTGAGTCTTTTATTGATCTGGCTTATCAAAGGTACCTTTATAAATTTGGTTGGGTAGATGCTCATGGTAATAGGACTTAGTAACTTGATACTCTTAACCATTCTTTTACGCGTATTGATAGTCAACAGGGATGAATGGGATCTACATTTTTCTGTTGAATCCAAACGACTAAGAATTGGCACACTTTTTCATGACAAGAAATACTCTTGGTAGATTGTTCTCACTTCCTCGCAAGGACCAATGCCTTTTTAAAAAATGCTTGTTTCGAGTGACATACAAACAAAGAGTTAATATAAAACTTTTGTTGTTGCTTGCGTGTAAAAATGAGTTGATCTGCTTTACCACTGTTGAAGAAATAACGGCTATTATGTGAAAATCTTAAAGTAATCGTTTTAAGAAATGAATTACATTGATGATATAATTATCTTTTAGCTTATCCAAATAATTTCACTTTCCAGAAAAGTTAGGTTAACTGAGCGATATAAATTAATAGAAAGTTTTATCAAACGTTTTCTTTCTGGGGCTCAAGGTGAATTATTGATTCTTTTTCTTATTTTGTTGAGCTATAGTATGAGTAGGCCCTTCTTTAGGCTTGTTTATGAATGAGATGGTAATTAAAAAACATATACCTACGTAACATACAATACAAAATTATACTTAAAACTCCAGTTGTAAGTTGTGTTTTTTTGTATCCATGTTTTTTTACTAAGGTTCCTACATAGATTGATGGCCATAATGTTGACCCATCACATACACATTTAATCTTGTATACTTTATTTGATTTTTCTTCTTTTTCTAATTCATCTTTTAATTTTGAGAAAACTGAATATTTTATATAAAAGTTCCAAATTTTTCAAAACTTTCAAACATAAACATACATTTTTTCCTAGGATTCAAAGCTTCCATGCCATCTAAGATTTTTTTTTCACTTCCCATAAGACGGAAGTAATAGCCTTACCACGTCATCCTAGAAATGAAATCGTTTATGTTTTACAAATTTCTGCTTCGATTCATGGTTTAAATAGTTTAAAGTGGTACCACTGGTTATCGAACTACTAACAGCCCGATTCTCCCCAAAGTCAGTGATGCCTCACAAGTCACAAGAAGAGGTGAAATTGATTTTGTGACTTTTTTGAATTCTGCCGCTCAGTCACAACTTGTGAGAGTCACAAAAACTATCGAAACTGTGATCTCCTTCAGAGCAGGTCACAACTCACAACTCATAAATTTTTAAAGTTTCTTTGATTGACATTCAGTAAGAGAATTTTCTAGATTTGTGAATAATTGTGAGTACACAAAAATGGAAGTGGACTTTGTTCTAGTGAATATTTTTGCTGATCTTTCCCACAAAAAAGAAAAGTAATATTATTACATAAACAAAAATTTCTTTAATAAACTAATCGTATCAAGAAGTTTACAGCGTCGACGGCTTTAAGAACATTGAGAGATACAAATGATCCATTCGCTCTCCAAAACAATACATTTATAAAGTTTTTTGACCTTCCGAAAACTTTATGCAGTCGCCACGATTGTTTTCTTCTGAAAATGTTATATTTATTATTTAATCATTTTATTGTTTAAAAATTATGTTACCTTGCATTTTGTAATTTCTTCGTTTTGAATAATCAGCTGTTCAAATAATGACACTTAAAAATCTCACCATGCTGTGGTGGGTTTTGTTGTGAGTTTTCTTGTGACGATTAGGGGGAGAATACCAAAATGTTATCGAATCACAACAATCCTCACAAGGAATAGTCACAAGAGCTTGTGACTTGTGACTCCTCACAAGGGGGAGAATCGGGCTGTAAACTCGCAAATAACAATACTATACACATTAATTTCATTGCTCAAATAAATACATATCTCATCAAAAGTGTAGACTGGAAGTTACTATTGGAACAATTGATATTTTTAACCATTCATTATGTGTTAAGCATATACACTTATGGCTGCTCGATGCAACTCTTTGACGAACTATCTTACCATCACCAGCATTTACCAAACTGTACAATCCAGTTTTGCCGTTCGATGCTGGCTGATCCACCTCTCAATAGAGCAAGTTCTCTCTAACACTTCACAATTTATTTTGAAAGCAACAGGCTTCATGACATACATGGTGGTAGTTTGTTCCACAAATTTCAAACCGGCCTTCAGCGTTGTCCAATCTTCTAATGCATTTCCAAGGTGCAGCAAGCAGCAACCAGCTGTAAACCTGCACTGAGAGTGCTCTCCAAACTCTAATTCAAAATGCCATTAATCTAACTGATATACTAAACTCTCCACTCACTCTTGGAATTGGAAAGTATCTATGATTTTTGTGTTTGTTTCTCTCTTTTGTTGGACTATTCCTTGTTGGATTCATTTTAACTGGTACTGACCAGTGTTGTCACTTCCATTTCAAAACCCGAGGTAGATTGAGATGAAAAACAGTGGTAGATTTAGATTTTGTGTGGTAGATTTGTAATTTTGACGTCAAGTTCGTTTCCTTTTTTGCTTTTTATTTCATGCATTTCTGAAAAGGCTCTTTCTGCTGCAGCACTGCTATGTGGTAACTGGTAAAGCAGCTAAATTGAACATATATTTACTAGAATTCGAAAACATGGATTCTTCGCATAAATTCATCTCTTTGCTTAAACCAGTCCAACCCCTTTAATGTCATTAATTTTTTCACTATCAAAGAACAAGAGTGGAGATCGCATTTATTATTGATAATTTCCTGCTGAATATATTTAAAAGGAATACTCTTTTAATGGCAACAGTTTATTGCCGACCTTTTTGAAATTCTTTTGGACTTAAGAATTGAAGCAGCTGGAGATGCTCACTTGAAAAATCGAACCTTTTTATTAGCTGATCACAAAGCTTAATGTAATACCCAAGAAGATTTTCTTTAATTTTATGAATTTCAATTTCCTGGTTATATGTTTGAATGTGTATAATTCACTCAGTAACTGCCTGCATGCTCTAACTCTATTTAACCAAATATACATAAATCAACCTACAAATGAAAACTCGTGATTTTTCTTTAATTTTCCTGCCCAAAAGTGAACAAATGCTTAGAATTTGATCCTATCTAATTGGAGGGACTCATCAGAATGAGCCAAATGAAACTAAATAAAAAGATGCGGCAGACTCATTAATATCTGCGGGGGTGCCTTCGAGTTTAAAAAAAAAAACCCTTAACTCTGGTACACTGAAGAAAACAAGAGATTCTAGCTGGCAACAGTCTGCGGATAAGTGTTCGCTAGAGTTCTGTGGCTATGTGACAAGATTTGGTTTAAGTTACATTCCAGCTACTGCAGGTGCTAATGGTTATGTGACAGTGCCAGGGCTGCAGAAACTAATGAGTGTATGGAAACATGACGAAGATTGGGCTTTTGGAGCGTGGAACAAGAAAATAAATTATCGCTTAGCTAGCCACTATGTTTGTATGTGTTTTTTAATAAAATGGTTTCATCTCATACAAATTACGCTGCAAGTGTGTTTTCGGGAGCTGCTGTTGTAGATTCTTAGAAGAAAAAGTCCTATGAAAATGACTTCAACAATTCAGAGTTATAGAAGAAATTGTATAAAATATTGAGGATAATTAAATACATCAATGAGAGTTAGAAACCGAAATGTTTGACAGTTGTTCATCTTTGAATCGTAATTTGAATCGTCTATACAGTATTAAAAAAAATTAATTAATTTGTTTTTGTTTTAAAAATGCGCTGTTTCAAGTATTTTGAGTTTAAGTACATATAACTTGTAAAATTTGAAGTAGTTGGGGAATTTTACAAGCAAGGTTTTTGTAGTACGTAGAGCATTTTCTTGATGAATCTTAAATAGTAGCATAGTTACTTTCTTTCTAACTTAACAATTAATTTTAAAACTATCTAAACGATAGTTTATGTTCTTATTTCAATCACCACATTTCCATACTCGTACATTGTAATCGTAATCCTTGGCTGACACCCAAAAGCACTTAAGGTTGTTTTAATGTAGATACATCTTCTCAAAAAGAACCCTAGCGAACACTGATCCGCAGACTATTACCAGATGGAAAATTGATGCTCTGGTAGGCAAAGTTCAACTACATTCTTATTTCTTTTTTCCAGAGAAGCTGTTTGCTGGACATACGAGTATGTATACGTATTTGTTTTGAATTTTGTTACTTTACTAAGTAATATGCTTGTTTAACAATCTGGATCCTAAGTATAATATTATTCTTACATGTAAAAATATTAAAGAAACTAACTTGCTAGGTTGATTATTTTTGTCCTTTTGAAAAATTTTAACGCTTTCATTTTGTTTAGAAGTTGATGGTCCGCATGAAATATTCCTGGTTAAGAAATCAAAAATCCAAATAAGTCTGATTGGAAATGGAAAAAAATTATCTAGACTTACGGTTCAGTTGATTTTCTTATTCTAAATTTCATTAGTTTTGATATTATTAACTATCCTGCGTTTCATTTCAAGATTCAGCTATAACATAAAAATTAACCGTTTTTAATCGATATCACAGAAGGCATAATAAAAACAGTAGAAATAAGCTTCTAAAGCTAAATTCCTTGCAGTGTGTGTTAGCTATACTTTTTATACGCAAACAAAATTGTAACATAAAATGTCTTATTTAAAATAGTAAAATATACATAAAATAAAAATAAAACCATGTTCATGAGTAAAGTAGTCTGTCCAGAAAATGTAGTAGAAGGCTGACTTCTGCATTCAGAAAAAATTAAGACAAACAAATTGTGTTGTAATAGTAATAGCAGATTTTTGTTTGTAATTTTTTTCTTTTTGGGGGGAATGTAAAAAATAGTGGTAGAATTTTGAACTACCGTGGTAGATGTGGTAGATTTTGTAAATCTTAAAAAGTTGTGGTAGATCTACCACAATTGTGGTAAAGTGACAACACTGGTACTGACTGACTTGGGCCATCATCAGCTCCATCCGACAACTAACAGCAGCACCATCATCATCGGAAAGCAGAGGCGAAGGCAACTATCGGCGCGAAGCAAATAATTCCGATGGAGTATCTCCGACGATTTAGTCACCTGTAAAGGTTCCAACGTGCCACATCGTATATGGTGGTTGGCTCTTGCTCTTTGCGTTATTTGTTCAAAATTGTGTTTGTTCTTTACTTTTATTCGTTACCGTCTCTTGTCGTGAATTTTTTTGTTTTAATTCTTTACTGAAATTTTGTAATGAGGTTAAAATATTAAAATTAATTTTGTAAACCTTTTTTAACCACTCCCTTCGGGTGCTGTTTCGTTCTTCGATTCCCTATTAATTAACGTAAAATACCGTTGTTTGTGGTACGATAACCACGAAAGTTGAAGCGATATAATCGTTGGTGCGAGACGACTCGATTAAATTGCCAGCCGACCAACTGCATTTAAGTGAAATCTTTAATTTAAAAATGTAATTTAAAAAAAAAATTAAATAAATAATATCTATTCGTCTTTTTACATTACGGTGCTTTTGTATTGTGAATCCGTTAATTTTGTATCTTATCCAATCCAATTGGCCATCTGTTTGTTTGCCTAATTAATACCTTCATTAATTTTCTTGTGTGTGGTTCTTTAGTGGCATTTCGCCTAACAGTTGTTGCCTTCTGAATTGTCTAGAATTTTTTACTAAGTTTTTTGTTTGGTTTTGTTTTAAGATTTTTAAAAAAGTGCACCGAACAGGTGTCAACGTTTCACCAAGAATACACCCTCAACTCAGAAAGCCGCCAAAAACACAATAAAAACGAATCAACGAAAAACAAACTGTTTATCGCTTAATCGGCGCAGCGTGTGGAACGTGGACGGAGAGTTTTTCCATCATTACTGAGCAAGGTGCGTATATCTCTACTCGTAGATCTGTTTGTTATTCATGGGATGTCAGAAAGGGTCAAGTGTTTTTTTTTTTACTTTGGAAGATTCTGTGTCAAAAACAAAAATACCCTGCTTAAAAGTTGGTGATGGTGTATTTGCTGTCTTCTTCGACTTATTGTTCTGTTTATCATTATCGGCCATTCAGACAGGCATTTCTTGGTCTTCCAGACCAAAGATAGAGAATGTGGTAAGATGGTAGTTATTGTTTGAAAATACCGAAGGTAGAGAACTTGTTAAGAGAACCTGCCACTTTATATGCAAAGGTCATTCACTGTTTTCGGTTTTGTTTGGTTTGTCTGTCATCCAGTTGAAGATTTAGATTCTGAAGAAAATTCAGTAGTGAGCATCGATTTTCGTTCCGGCATTGGTGGTGCGATTCTTGTTTATATTTTCGGAGCGAAATTCGCACAAACGCAAAGTGTGTCACGGTGTCATTGCACTTGCAGTGGAATTTGTCCTGTTTCAGGCGGGAATTCATAAGTTTCCCTTTGATGTTATGCATGGTTGTTTTAAGTGGATTAATAACTTTGAGGGTTTTTTTTCACTAAAGATGACATTTGAAGAGGGAAACTAGGTTTTTTCTTTTTAATTAAGTCGGCTTTAAAGTTTATTTTTCAACTTAACGTTTTTAGGTAGGTGGTACTACAACAAATAGATTTTAATGAGTGACTTTTTAAATAATTTTTGATTCATAAATTTTAATTTAAAGTAACAAAATATAGTTTTCTTATATAAAATGCGAAATGTTGTTTAATTTGATAAACCCTATATAATGTGTTATATCAAACTTACAAAGCGGCATATAAAATTAGTTAGTTTTATAAAAAAATTCATTACTGTTGAAAATGTGTAAATGTACCTATTAAAAAATGCATTTTGTATTAATTTTTACGACATTAATAAACAAACTCTAAAAAATACTTAAACTAGTTTGAATTGATGTCAAAAGATTTATATTTAAACTAAATTCATATCACCACATTTTTCAACTTAATTGGAGTATCTCCATACATATATTTTTTGAGTTTTTTAGACCTTGAAGAGACATCTTACAAACAATATTTTAGAAGAAATATCGAAAAATACTGAATTATATTTTGGAATTTGTCATTTATTTATTTTGATTTCAAAATCATTTCTGTAGATATTTTATAGATCTGATATACCCATAAAAAAGTCAATTATCTTCAGACCATATATCCTTTTGACGATAGGTACCTATCTATTTTTTTAAATAATCACCAGCTACTTTTTGAAATAAAGAATTTTCTTTTTTGATTTTTTTTTATTTATTTTAAAATTCAAAAAAATATTTTCTTTTAATTTTGATAGGCAATGTTTTTTTTTTTAATTCTTAAAGATTTCTGTATACAAACATTTTTCGTTTTAAAGGTTATCTCGATACAGTAAAACCCGCTTAAGAGAAAAACCCGCTTACCTGAAACACTTTTTCATCCCCAAGTATTTTCCGACCAATTTCCCTTAAAACACTCCGCTTAAGTGAAACCCGCTTAAGCGAAAAACCCGGATAACTGAAACATATTTTCAGTTAATTTTTAATATTTTTCATTAAAAAAACCCTCTTAAGTGAAAAAAAAATTGAATAGAACAGAACAAAAATTTATTAGTTTTCGTTTTTCAATAAATTATTTTTGTGTTATTTAAACGTTGTTTTATTTAACTTCTTTCAGGGCAAGTCCAAAAGATAAAAACAATATTGTTTCTATCATTAAATCTCCGCTTAATGGAATTTTTAAATCCGCTTAAGTGAATTTTTTTTTTCACTTATCCGAACTCCGCTTAAGTGAAATTATTTTTCACTTAAGCGGGGTTCGTTTAAGTGAAAAACCCGCTTAAGTGAAAGAAAAACTGTGACATTTTGCCGTTTGTCTTAAGCGGGTTTTACTGTAGTATGAAAGGCAGTTATTGTATTCTATGATAGAAAGTGTTATATCGGCAACATTTTGAATTGTTTTGTATTAGATGGTAGAACGTACAAGTTTAAGCATATAAAAAATGTAATACAATTCTTGGTGTTATTTTGGAAAAAAAAAAATTGGCTCAACTGTTTTTAACATTTTTTGAAAGAAGAAAAATTTGTTTCATCGTTTATATCTTTAAGATAGGGACAAAAAACGACCGTGTGGTTTTCAAATATCTGATTTTCAAACAAAATTTTAATTTTTTTTAATAAAAAAAATCGAAAATTTTGGCAAAACAATCATTTTTTTATGAATTTATTAAAATCTGTTGTATCGTTCTCGAAAAATCAAAAATGTACAAATGTTTTACCTTGTTTTTACTTAAGGTAATTTATTAAATTCTTAATAAAAATCCGTGAAAACATCAAAAAGAAATATATTCTTAAGTGGGGAGGGGGAAATTTTCGTTACTATAATTTTAGTACCGTTATGAAAAATAAAAAAGACTTATCGGGAGAACGGCAAAAAATGATATTGACCAAGTTTAAAAAAATCTACACAGCTGCTTAGTAAGTAACCAAACAGTCATCCAGAATTGCGAAACCCACTTTTTCGTCCACATACATATGTACCTATGTCATGTTTTGTCTAAATTTAAAAATAAAAAATACAAATTCAGATATTAGAACATTCCTTGACTTGAACGACTCAATAATTTCAAAAATTCCTATAGTTACATTTTAATTTATATTTTAAATTATTAACTTTCGAGAAATGAATGGAAAAATGAAAAAAAAAAATTAATAGAAAATCAACCTTCTTTAATTTTGCGCACACTACCGGCATTATGAGTACCCTTTAAATTTGTGAGCACAGTGCGAGCGTTTAGGAAAGAAAGTTGGTGAGGGTTTACATGGAAATGCTGATTGCACATCGGTTTTGAATGTCTGAATATCTTAATGGCATGTAAATATTGAGCCGGGTAAGGCATTTCACATTCGTGTAGTGCGGCTAAGAAGAGAATCTCTGAATTCAATAGTACACCTGAAGTTGGATTCTGATAGTCAAATTGTTTAAGGAAACGATCGCAACTGGTTGTTTCACTAGAACAGTGCATATACAAATAACGGTAACATAATGAAAGACAAGAAACATTACAGCGGTGCTTGAGAGATGCAGTACAAGTACTGCTCATGGATAGTGACATGAAGAGTGGGTTTCTGTTCAACGAAAGGAGACAGCATTAAGTTTTTGAGGTATTAAATAACACGCGGCTTATGATTTCCCATTTAACAAAGCCATTGAGATCAGAATTTAATGAGCTAATTATAGGCTGCCGTTATAACTACACATCCGAAGGACAAGCTGAGAGTACTGTCATCACCAAAACCATTAGATTAGAAGTCAGACAAAAGATCATTGATGAATATGAGAAATAAAGTCGGAGAAAATACGGAGCCCTAGCCCTAAAGCCATACCAGCATTTATCTTATGAATAATTTAATATAAAAAATAGGCAAATTAACATACTCGTATGTACATATTATAAATATGATATCACAGTTCGTTTATATTGAACAGTAAGCATATATTAATTTTAACTTAATTGTATTCAGCAAGCTCAAGTCGATTCAAAATGTTGTTGTTAGCTTTTAAATTCTTTGCTTCTATCAATTCAACATTCACTCCTACAATTGATTGATACAATGGTAGATTGATCAAAAGTTTGTTATTCTGTTGAATTTGTATTTTGTTAATATTGTTCTTGGCTACATGTTGCAATACAGGACAACTTTATACAAAAATTGTTTGGAAAAAATAAAATTAGAATTATTATTTTACTTTCCATTGTAAGCAAAGACTTTCTATTAAAGAATGGGAATAATAATTGGGTTGCTAACTTGACTTTTTTTACTGCTTGATAACATTGTGGTTAAGTTAATTTGACATCAAAATAGATACCGAGATATTTCACTTGATGGACCCAAGAAACCGCTCTACCTAGAACTTGTAATTGATTGCTCGGAAGATAACTAGCATTTCTTGTTATCATGAAAAAGATGGCTTTTAATTGGTTATACTATTCATTTGTTCATCTCAATATTAAGACCAAATCGATGCGAAAAAGTATTGCTGTGTCGTCAGCAAAAATTGCTGTTTCATAGTCAGATAATCTAGGAAAGTCAGTAGTATAGAAGTTATACAATACAAGATCAGCCCAAAGACTGAACCTTGAGGGATACCAAAATTAAAACATCAAATTCTGAAATACCACTATTGACTTGTAGTTAAACAAATACACAAATTAGTTCCACAAATAAGACGGAGAATTCAGAGAAATCATTTTATAAAATATACTGTTCTGCCAAAATGAGTCAAATGCTTTTTGAATGTTTAATAATACCATTCCAGTGGACAAACTTTCAAACCAATTATTTCTAATGGAGTTGCACATTTGAATCACTTTATGAGAATTATTATGATATTTCCTAAAACCAAATTTTTCTTCTAGATAGAATCTGTTATCTGATATAATACTAAGGATATTGGCGGAAAATTTCAGTTGGTTAAAACGACCATCTTTAAAATTTTAAATTAGTCATACGATAAAATCATTTAGTATCGTGTTAACTCAATGTTACTCTTTGACATTTACAAATGTCAAAAAAGGTCTGTGTGTTTTTTTTTTGCATTAACTGACATTGTTTTAGTTGAGTTCAGAAGCACCTTATTGAAACAATAACCTGTTAGTTACAAATTGTTTAAGTTTAAGAAAAAATTAGTAAACTACTTTAAAGTTAGCAACTTGTTAAGTAGTATCATACTGAAACCTTAACTTTAGGCTGTTTAAAATTTTTGCGCAACTATCTTCGTTTATAGATTTAACATAATATTGCTGAGAAAACTAATTGGTCTTCAATTTTTAAGATGCCTTGCCCGCTTTAAAAATCGGTATGACTTTATTTTTATTTATTTATTAAATAACTACAAAAGTAAGGAAGATGATACCTATTTTTGGTAACTTCTTTAAATAAAGATTTTGTATTCCATCGAGGCCATCTGCTTTTCTAGTTTTAAGAGCAGATATGATTTGCTCTAACTCTTCCAGTCCGCAATAACAAACCTTCTTGACATCCCAAGAGATGGTACGATCAAAAGATATAACTTCGAAAAACATTTCAAAACGTAGTTAAGTTGCAAAAAAGACTGGCTAGGCGAAACAGTAAACTACAGTCTTAAAGAAAATGCCATCAAATTGCACACTGACGGATCGAGAACAGCTTAAGGGACTGGTGCTGGAGCTTTTGGGCCTAGAACTTAACTCTTCATACTGAATGGACAGTCCACTAGCATATTCCAGGCAGAAGTAAATGCCATAGGTATATGTGCTGAAAGAAACCTCGATAGAAAATATAAAAACCAAAACATTGCCATCATGTCAGACAGTCAGGCTGCACTAAAAGCACTAAGCTCCTACGCCATCAGTTCCCAAACTTGTTTGGGAGTACGTGATAAAGCTTAATGAACTGGGCAAGAACAACACTGTCACATTTCATTGGGTACCACGTTGGTGTCCAGGGCAACGAAGAGGCAGACTCATTAGCAAAAATAGGTGTATCGACACCCCTTACAGGGCCAGAGCCCTACTGCGGAATAGGATAAAATGTGATTAAAAATAAAATCAAAACAGAAAAGGAGGCAAAAAGATCAAAAATCTGGATAGAACTCCCTAGGCTGAGACAGGCAAAACTTCTACTCGGGGACTTCAACCGAGAGCGTTTTCTAACCTGCATTAGCTTAAGCAGGAACAACCTCAGGAAAATCACAGGGCTTCTCACAGGCCACTGTAAGTTGAGAAGACACTTCGTGAACAACGCGTCTTGCAGATTCTGCAACATTCACGAGGAGACACCTGTCCACATACTGGGGAAATGCGATGCACTCGTGCATCAAAGACATAGGTATCTGGACAAAATACTCCAAATACTCCGTTTCCTCATAAAAGAAAGAAACTTGGAGGAAGAACTGTAATAATGAGCTAACCTTATCCAGTTCTTGATGGGGGGCACAATAGATCTTTAGGTCGCAGTGTTTTTATACCCCAATTTATTCATTCATTCAACCCTTCCTGAGTTGTGTAAATATTTTCGGGCGTTTTGATGACCATCTGATGCTTATAATTTTGAGCTGCAATATCAACTTATTGATTTGTTGTCATATCGCCAAGATTTTGGGATACAGTTTGGTTTTGCGAGAAGCTAAGAACAATTGCATTAGGCTTTTCCTAATCAGAATAATGGATTCTTTTCTCCATTTTATACCTTACAAAAACAAGATTTTAATGCTAAGAGGTTTAACTAAAACTAAGCGAAGCAACGCAGGCATGTGTCTCCTATAATTAATAATAATAAAAAAAATTCTTTTTATTTTTCTTCACAACTGTTGTAATAATTTTGATTCTCTTTGATTACATTTATTTTAAGATTTGAAATGGTTTTCGTATAGTTAATAAACAATTGCAAAACCATTACACAAAGTTTTCTAAGGACCATTTTCATTTTTGACACCAACTTATGTCAGAAATTTTAAGATTTGTTATAAAAGATTCCCATATTGCAAGGACATCATTATTGTTTACTTATTTTTATCTTCAAATCTTCAAGTAATCCTCTCGAACCACAAAAATAATGAAGATGGCATATTACACTTCACTTTGATTTTTTAAGTTATGATAGCAATAATAATATTTGCTTTCTGATTTCACACATTTTTCTTATCGCCATACTTCTTGGATTTTTATGTTGAAAAAATGTGTCCAGCACATTAAACTATCAATTTATTCCAAACTTAGAATAAACATAACATTTTTATCTTATTTTAATGTTTTATATTTTTTTAAGTCAAAACCAAAAGTATAAATTTGAAGTAGAGCTGATTGATAACTTCTTCTATCTGAATTTTCTTAGAAAACTTTTGTCATTTCTTAGGGTCGTAAACATAAGTTGACACAGCTAAAAAAAAAAAAAAAAAAACTTGCAGAACTAATAAATCAAATATTTATGACGATGCGATATGTTAAAGAATTATTATTAACTTGATAATATTTATGTACCACTAAAATACATAACATTGGAGTAGCAAAAATAGAACACTAAATCGAATCAAAAATGTGTGTTATAATTTTTGTTCCGCACTTTTATACCTCATAAATATTTTGTAGGTACCCCAAAATATTAAAAATGTTCTGATTGATGTTTTATTTGATTTTTATAAAAGGTTCTCTCTTGTTATAGTTTATTGCTTTTTAGTCTGCCTTAAAAATTTAATGTGAAGTTATCAATTTTATTCTGCGTAGAAGAAATAAACACTTTTAAATGTGTCTAAAATATATATATAAAGTATCAACAATTGGTTTATATTTTAAAAACTGAACACTTTTTTATTATTTTATTTCTTGTTGCCCGTAGTGTAATGATGAGTTCGCAAAAAACAGTAGGGAATAGAATAAGCACGGGTGGTGTTAAACCTTCTCGAATCCTTCATGAAATCTAATTATCTTATTTTCAATTTGAATTTCTTTTAAATAAATTGCGTTAGCGACAACAAAACTATTTTAAATATGATTCTCAACTGTTTGTAAGCTTTTCACCCATTTGCAGTTTACAAAGTACATACATACTTTTTAAAAACTGAAAAAGTATGTGACAGTCGAGTTATTAAAACTTTGTTATAAGTCGAAAGTCCAAACTCTCAAGTTGTGCATGCCCATAAATAATACATATAAGTTTATGTGTGGCACCTACGTCAGACAAATTCAATCTTAATTTCACATCCTGATAGATAAAGTCTTCATAGTTATGAAAACTTTAAAACTCGGTTTGTATAGAGATTATCATCTTGAGTATCTATATCTCAACATAGTGTTGATAACAATCTGTGTTTTTAATACATCCGAGTATGAGTTTTTGATCTGTTTTCATCAAAACTTTAGAAACTTAATGAACTTACTAGATAACTCTTTAAAATCTCTTGTGAATTGAATTTAAATCAGAGTGATTCATAAAATGCAGACTATTTAATATTAATATTAAAATGGCAATTAGAATTAGGCATCTTATATTGAGTACATGAACATTATTTAATTTACTGTAACATATCTATTGATTTCGAACTTTACAAATATATTATATGTGTAGATGGTTTTACTATGTACATTTTGACATTTTTAAATTGGTGATCTGCAGCAAAACAAAATTATGACGGCATATTCAAGAGCGCTTATTCACACGAACTATTTTAAAACTTCGTATAATTGAAACAAACATTTTTAACTCAAATACACACTTTACACTAATTCATTTCCTCTTAAGTGAAACTGTGCCATTGAACGCTACCATCAAATTTTGAATCGAACACATCTTTTCAAATTGAAATGTCAAAATTTCACAATAAGGGTATTCATGTAACGAGATAATTTTCCGCTTTGTAGAAAGATATAACTTTCCGCAGCATGTTTTCATGAACACCCCCTAAGAAATACTTGCGTAAACGTGGGAAATATTTTGTGAAATGTCAAATTAAAAGTCAGAATCCATACTTCTTTAGTTTACGAGGTTTATTTCTGCACTTTCCGCAGCAAATTTGTGAGATAATTTTATGCGATTTGCAGAAACTTTTTCCCATACAAATTTTGACAGCTCGTTTCTGCGGAGATAAAATTATCTGGTTTACGAGGTTTACGAGGGTTTTCCGCGCTTACATGAATACCCCTAATGTGTTCGTTGCCTTCTATTTTTTCTTGTCCACTTATCTCGGTGCCGGCTTATTGGCTTGTCCTCAAAAAAATTTTAAAGAAAACGTATTGCTGACGCAATATTTTGGAAAATATATTCTATAGTTTAAGACATTGAGCTCAAGAAAGAAGTTAGCTTATACTTATTACATAAATATACATATGTATTAAAAAAAATTTGTTGCAAAATTTACTTACCGTAAAGCAAGCACCCTGCTTGCATTTAAAACCAATCTGAATTTTCTGTTGTGATGTACTTTTGTCAAAGGCTGAGGTTTTGCTCGCCGGATTACCGGGGTTCTATCTAAAGTAGTACTAACTTCAGATTTTAACGTCAATATTCCTTTATTTATAAAATCATCGAAAAGTGAACTTAAAGTAATTTTACATATATTATTTCATATACAATTTTTATAATTAATGTCTTCGTTGTTGGTATCCTTGGTCCGTTCTTCGGTGTGGATTTATTTTCTGTAGATATCCTTTCAGTGCATTCGCCTAGTTTCTGTACGCAGGTTGAGTGTAGTTGAACGGGTCCAGCTGGTACTTCACGCTTGATGTCGCCAGTCTTTAGTTGGATCTGGCATTCACAGCTGAATCTAGACGGGCTCGGCAAATCAACGGACGAATCCGGCAAATCAACAGACGAATCTGGCAAATCAACGGACGAATCCGGCAAATCAACGGTCGAATCCGGCAAATCAACAGACGAATCTGGCAGATCAACGGACGAATCCGGCAAATCAACAGACGAATATGGCAAATCAACGGACTAATCCGGCAAATCAACAGACGAATCTGGCAAATCAACGGACGAATCCGGCAAATCAACGGACGAATCCGGCAAATCAACAGACGAATCTGGCAAATCAACGGACGAATCCGGCAAATCAACGGACGAATCCGGCAAATCAACGGACGAATCCGGCAAATCAACGGACGAATCCGGCAAATCAACGGACGAATCCGACAAATCAACAGACGAATCTGGCAAATCAACGGTCGAATCCGGCAAATCAACGGACGAATCCGGCAAATCAACGGACGAATCCGGCAAATCAACGGACGAATCCGGCAAATCAACAGACGAATCTGGCAAATCAACGGACGAATCCGGCAAATACTTGTGTTACTTTGTTGCGACCCCCTACCACTGGTGGGGGGAAGTCTACAACTTGATACTTATCTTACCTTCCTTGGTTCTTATGCCGACTGAATTTTTGACCTTGCGCTGCACTTTGTTATACGATGTTACCTCTGTGAAGGTCTTCCGCACTCTGTGTCCCGATGTTACCTCGGTAGTGGACTACCGCACTCTGTGTTTTAGTCGAACGTATGGCGGTCTTTTATTATGCTTTTCAGCCAAACTATGCGTGAGTTGTAAAGTTATGAAGCGCACATTTACACTCAACATGCTATCTTTCGCTACGTCATCGCTTTTGTCTATTCATAACATTAATTTCCTCCATATACGTTTTACTGGTGAGGGCGACGAGGGCATCATATTTAACTATGCGTTATCTCATACTGAGATTACTTATGGTTGCAGGTGGGCGGTAAGAGGGAAGTCAGTTCTTGTATGAGCCTTAACTCACCATCTTAGCTCTAGGCCGTAGTTGATAATTGAAGGGGGCGACCGGAAGAGGACGAGCGATCTCTCCTTTTATTGTTCGAAAAACCCACCATCGAGGTTCTTGATCGTTGACCAGTTGCTGCCTTCAGTGGAGTTCTTCCTTCTTCGTAAATAAATTCCTACTATCAATTCACCACTCCTAGTAGTTGTTGTTTTTGCGTAGATGGTGTGGTGTAATTGTGCCATTGATTTATGTTTACTGATAAGCTAAGTTTAAGATAATCAGTTGCTGGCCATGGCTCGCGGCTGACACATGCTATGGGAGCATGTCGTCGCTTTGGTAAGTATTTATTTTATTTACTTTTTCACAGGTCCGTAGCATGGGGGTGGCAGAATTGTAATGCTTCATTACACTTTCACTTGTTAAAACGACTGTAGAGTATATTTTTTTGTATTGCCTATTGTGTTTTTTTTCACAATATCACTTAAATATATTACTTAACTTGTAAATAAAAACTTGATTTGTTGATGTGTAAAAAATTTACGAAACAATTCATACTTCGTCTTTCGTTCGTATGCTCCTTTTCAATGGCACTGCTTTTATCAGTCAGAAGAAAACTGTCCTACTCTACTGGTCTCTTTTCGAGTGGTTAGAAAACATTTGTCCAGCCTGTCCCTAACTGAGGCGAATCTTCTTCCCCCTCTTACTATCGTTGAATTTTACTTATACATCCTTTCTTTCCAAGGTCATGGAAACGATTATAAATTATAAGCTCATTAAAAATTATCGTAATTATCTCAAAAGTATTTGATTGAGTTAGAGTTTGACATCAAGCTCTCTTATCGAAAATAAGGACATTTCTAATTGATCAGCCTCTTCTTCTTTGGATAAGGAACTCTCTTTCGAACTGATCAATACATGTTGTATTGGACGGCACTAAGTCCGAAATTCATAAAATAAATGCTGGTATGCCACAGGGCTCCGTTTTGTCTCCGACACTCTTTCTCATATTCATCAATGATCTTTTGCCTGAAACTTCTCCGCCTCTCATATTCATTTCCTTGTCCTTCGTATGTGGATTTATAACGGCAGCGTATGATAAGCTCATTAAGTTCTGAACTTGATAGCATTGTCAAAACTCAAAAACTCAATGCTGTCTTCTGTTGTTAAAGCGCAACCCACTACCCATGCCACTATCCTTGAGCGGTGCTTGCATTGAGGAAACCGAATAGCAGTCACTCAGTCAGTTATTGATATGTGCATCACAGGCAACCTTATGCAGAATGACCACATATTCGATGTCACCCAAAACGTTGCCAAGTCTTTAGGTTTCGTTCGACGTTGCAATAAATTTTTCACCATAACATTTATAGTACTGCAAAGTGGAAATGTAGTTTTTCTTCGGCTATTTTGGTCGCTGTAATTTTCGCAATGAAACAATCAAGTTACATTAGCTTTCCCAACGTTTCGGCAGGGGTTGCTGCCTTCTTCAGGAGTGCTTTATTTACACAAAAAAATACAAATAAGATTAATTAATGGTTGATAAGTAAAGTAATAACACAATTATGAATACTCACTTAGACAAAATAAGAAAAATAGTCAAAACATTTATATTACAATAAAAAGCACTTCAAAGAATGAAGTTGAGTCTATATGACTTGAACAAAGCACAAATTACATTTAGGAAGAACGAAGAGAGCAATAACACAGCAGAGATGTTTTGTGTGTCTTGTTTTCGATTCATGTTGTTTTTGTTGAGAATGTGTAATGTTTCTAACGTGTATCGTTTTGAAACATGTTTCTCCGTCTGTAGTTTGGAAAATGACCGTTTTCAATACTGTGACTGGTGACTGGCCAAAGCTGTCTTTTCGGAATTTTTAAGTTTTATGTCAGATTTGTGATTTGATATGCGTTGTCGAAGAAGTTGTTTTGTGGTTCCAATGTAACACAGGTTACAAGGTTCGTTTGCTTTTCCATTACAATTAATTTTGTAAATTACATCTGTTCGTTTATCCTTATCAGGTTTCGTTTTGAGTTTTGTAAAACAATGGTCGAGTGTTTTGTTTGATTTAAAGGCAAGGCGAACATCTGTCAGATTTTTTGAAATGGATTTCTTGAAGTTGTCACTTAAAGTTGGGACGTAAACTATACTTTTGTGGTATGTGTTTGTCGGTTCTACAGCATTATTTTTCGGTGGAATTTGAATTTTTTGTTTTGAAAGAAGACTACGAATTATGATGGAGGGATAACCGTTGTCATTTAGTATTTTGGTGACTTTCTTCTCGTTGATGGCGTGGAATCGTACATCGCTTATTTTGAAAATTTTATTCACGAGGTTGGACGCGGTATTGATGATGTGTCTTGCTTGATTTGATCAAAAATTAATTAATCTACCAGACAATGTTGGTTTTTGGTACCAATCGAACAGCAAACGATTTTCTTCACGATGGATTTTTACATCCAAGAACGGTATTGTTTTGTTGTGTTCGTTTTCAACAGTGAATTGAATTTTTGGATGGAATCCGTTGAGGGTCTTTAGTACTTTTTCTACAAAGAAAATTATCATAACATTTATATTCACCCAAATCTTAAAAACACTTCTCATATTTGGACAGGTGCTTTAATAAACCACTTGAGTCTCTTGAATAAAATCCAAAACAGAGCTTTGAAAATGATAGGTGATAGAAGTATAACAGAAGCATTTGCATCTCTCGAGCACCTCCAAAATGTTTCTGGTCTCTCATTATTTTACCCATATTTGCATAAATAGTGTTCTAGTGAAATACCAGTTTCATTCCTCCTTTTTTACAATTGAATCGTAATACTCGCACTTCAGGGAATTCCCAACTCCGGACGTACTGCTAAACACAAAGATTGCGTTAAATACTGAATATTTCCCCCCAGTTACAATATTCAGACATTCAAAACTAATGTGCATCGGAATCTCCTATTAAATTCTCTCCTAAACGCTCGCACTGTGCTCGAAAATATTAAGGGTAGATGAAATCTGTTTGGAACGCGAAAAATAAAAATTAAAAGCATATAAGCAGATCCAGCTTTAATTACTCGTAATTATTGTTTCCTCCTGCACATCACTTATCTGGTCAATAACTGTTCGGGGCCTTATTCTGCAGCTAAATTTTAACAAATTTCGTTATTCTTTTTTGCTTTTTCTGAACTTTACTCTGTGAAAATGAAAATAAAAAATGAAAAATATTTCGTAATAAAAGATTTATTACAGCCAAAGAGAATACTCAATTCATTGGGATTGAATTCACATGAAATGTTTGAATTAAATGTTTTTTTTTTTCAAAAAACGGCTGATTTCTGCTACATATTCTCTAGTTATGTCAAAATGTAGTTTCCAATTTATCTGATCTTTGGAGAAAAATGGGGAAGCCAATTTGCGTACTAGGTTTAAACATTCAAAAAGTTTTTAATTGTTATATGTACTTATGTACTTAGTACTTCTACGATGATTTAGATAACCTTTTTTTAGCTTAATCTAAATTATCCTAACTCTCCTCCAATAAAACTTCATTAGATTTTAAAATAAATGCAATTTTTCAAGATAAAATTCTGCATCCAGTGAGGTATAGAATTTTATCTATTCATTCTCTTAAGACACCTTAATTATCCGAATTTTTTTTAATTGCACTTGAAGAACCTCTAAAAAAGTATAATAACAGCTCATTGAATATTGCTTGCGCCATAACCTAGAACGAATTTACACTAAAGCTTATGCATAGTCCAATTGGTTTTTATATGTACGTACTTTAAATCACATTTTATTAGATATTCCTCAATATAAAAAAGCAATGAGCTGCAAAACTGGTCAAATTATCCATGTATTTTAGGGCGGTGGATGTGCTTGAACAAATTGTTTCAATTCAATGTTCAGTTCAATGTTTGTGTAGATACAAATTGAATAAGTCTCATGAAAAAATAAATAATAATTACAAAAATAGATTGTCAATTTGCAAGTAAACTACTTAATACTTAATAGAACCTCATTTGACCTAAATAATATAATTATGTTAACCTAAGTTCAAAATACTTCAACTTTACCGAAGTAACTCAATCACGGGTGAGCTAGTTTATAGCATAAGTTTCTGTTTCAATTTCAACTAAATTTGGATTCCGAGAACAATGACTTTATATTTCTTTTTTTTTTAAATCCACCCTGCAAATTAAGTGCGCCCTAATTAAAACACAAATCTCTCTTTTCCAAAGTAGACCAACCACATCAAACATAATCTGTTTGTGTCCCTAATTAGGAAAAACAAAAAGGGGCTCTCCTTCAGTTCAAAAAGTCGCAAATACTAAACAAGTACTTGCAAAAGAAGGTAAATAAATTAAATTAACCAAAGTGCACTGACAGGAAAAAAATTCCAACTACCACAAAATATATATACTACTTATCAGGCTTCCGAGTCTTATACTGTGTTATATGATGAGATACTGTGATATATCACAACTCACACAAATTAAACCGTGAAAAGGAGTTTTCTCTTTCATATTACTCGTATTAGTATGAACCTAATTCATTCCTACAACCTGTCGCTCTTGCATGCACTTGCAATGAATCCTTAGAAAAAAAACAGCCTCCCCTCATTTCACTGACAATGAATAAAACAAATAACACACACATCTTGTTATGACAAAAGGAGCAGAATATTAATAAAAAATGAAACAACGTAAATATCATAATTTGTATTATTAATGTTGTACGCTGTACATGTACATTGTACATTATTATGTATGTAAGCTAACGGTATTTGACAAACGGATTATGTCACGTTTATAATAATTTGGTTTGGATGTTTTTTTTTTGTGTTTTTTTGATCTGCTGTTGTTTAACCTCACCTTATCTATCGTTTCATTGTAATGAAATCGTGCTCCTCTGCGTCCTCTTTAAATTAAGTCTTGTTCTCGTTCCCCATCGAAGCGAGCTGTAGTACATTCCATGTCATTTGATTGAGGTCGTATTCCTTTAGAACTCCAGCGATTTTTATAGGATGAAACTCTTCATAACTAACAATTAATATAGATCAATATTCTGGCCAACCAACTTAAAATCCAATTCTTTTTCGGTTGGTAATTTTAAGAACTTTTTACTACTTTTTTTTGTTATATAAAATAAATTCAGTAAGCAATTCAACTTATGGTCAAACCTTCGATCGTCCTTGGCTTGAGTGTAAATCGTAACCACCGTAATATTAGTACTACTTGGACTGACCATACATAAGTTTCCCCATGAGCCTAGTTTTGGACGTATTATCAAATATGAGGATTCTTCTTTAGCCGTACTACACAGATGTGGAATGCTTTACATGACTTTATTTTCCCTGCATGCCATTTAGATATTCAGAGCTTCAAAACCAATGTGCTTCGGTGTCTTCTTTCGAGTCCTTCCCTATTTTCCAATTTCCAAATGCAAGCGTTGTGTTTCACAATTAAAAGAGTAGTCAAACCCTTTCTAGTGCCAGCTTGTTATTATTACTAAGAAAATAAATTAAAAAAAATAAATTCTTCTAATTCTTCAAATAAAGTTTTCTTCGTCTGGTTAGTGTAACCCACTAGGTAATCTCAGCCCAAATTACTCTATTCATCTTCCCTGTAACCCTTACGGTTCCAAATCGTTGACTATTTTTAGAACATAGCCACATTGACTTGTCCGAAGAACAAGGATGTGAATCTGGAAACGAATATGAGAAGATTGGATTACTGTCGTCAGAAAAACAATTTAATGGATTAGAAGTTTTAGACAAACGATTATTGATGAATATTAGAAAGAAAGTAGGAGATAAAATGGAGCCCTGTGGCACACCAGAATTTATTTTTCATTTCAGTTTTCAAACAATCCAATTGCATTGAGCGGTTAAAAAGGTAGTTTCTAATCCAATGAAGCATTTATTATACTATCAAATGCTTTTGAAGTATCAAGTGCAATAGTCTTACCTTCTTTAATACGATGTTAAGATTTGTGCTACTGTTCAGTGAAATAATTGTCAAGTCATTGAGAAGCTTCCGTTCTTCAAGTTATTTCTTTAGCTGTAGATAATAATCTATCAGCGTTTCCATGACCTAAAAAACAAGGGGCGTAAGTATAATTGGACGACAGTTAGATGGGAAAAAAGATTCGCCATTTTTGGGGACAGGCTGGAAAACACAGTATTCCGTTCACTGGAAAAGAGACCAGACGTTTGCACAATGGTTTTGCAGCGTTAGATGATACCACTTCAGAAAAAGAGGCTGGGTGCGACCCACACTGATAACTTCCCACTTGTGGTCTTGAAAACTTTATATTTAGTTTTTTTTTTTTCAAATAACCAAATTTTCAGCAAAACAAACTTTAGCTGTAAAATTCAAACAAACATTATTTTAAGATTGAAAAGCATTTTAATTATTTAAAGAGATTTGATTTTGATTGTCTATCTCTATTGCATTGATCTCATTGTCGTGAGCAACAAAAAATATTGTTAGATGTCACTTAGTTTAACCAAAATTGTCTCTTAGCACACTATGATTCAACTAGAACTTTCTTCGTTTTTTTCGTTTCCTGAACAATTTTAGAAATGTTGCTTAGTATACATTCTTACGGGAAGGTATCGATGTATAAAACAACATACTTCAGAAGGCACTATCGGTGTTCATTCCCAAGAAATTCGACTTGAAATACAATTTTAACTAGTTTTCACTAGAATTTTTAATAGTTTTTTTATTAAAAAAAAAAACTATTAATTTAATATTTGTCAACATTTTACCAATTTTACAAAATTATACTATGTATAAAATAAACTAAATTAGAAGTCAATATCACTACTAGTTCTCGAGAAATTTGAGTCGAAAAACAATTTTTACCAATTTTCAATAGAATTTTATATAGTTTTTTATTTTTTGTAAAAAAACTGTAAACTGATTTTTTTTTGAAATTTTCACCAGTTGTCAAACACATTATTTTTCGTAAAATAAAATTATTTTGAGTTTCAAATTGTTTTCCGTTCTTAGAATATCTGGGTTATGAAATTTTTTTTCAGTTTTTTTTTTATTTAAAAACATAACAGTATGTTCGTTTTTTTCCAAATTTATACCAAATCTGTATGACCTTATAATGAGTACATAAAATTTTATTTTAAATCAATAGCATTATTTTTTCGTGAGATATTTGAAACTAACCAAAATTTTTACTTTTTTTTTAAACCGTTATAGTGAAAAAACTACTCACTGAATTTTAATAAATGCCTTTCAGCCTCTATCGAAGTTATTATCTATTAAACAAAATTTATTTAAAGTCGATATCTTTACTCGTTCTTGAGATATCGACGACGAAAAATGATACCAGAACGTACGGACATACGAACGTACGTACACACACACACAGACATCTATCTAAAAATGATTGATATAGCCTCTAGGGACCTTAAAACGTCGAGAAATGTCAAAAATTCCAATTTGACAAATCGGACCGATTACAATAACTCCCTATGGGAAGTTAATAATGTTAGGGATACTATATCGAGATCTTCCGCAACTGAACGAGTGCAAAAAAAAAATTCGTCCCATAAAATCGTTTATGCTCTTAAAAAAAAATTCATACTATGGTGGGTAAGGAAGTTTAAACTGCAGTGTAAAGAAAGAAGTGAAAAAATAATTGAAAATTAACAAACATAAGGAAAAAGAGGTTTACATATAACACTGCTAACACTTTGATCTGTATCTGTATCAACGACAATTAAAAACGGCTAACATTAGAAATTCGTTAAAGTTACTAGCTGTTTGTGCCCTGTACCAATTCGTTGAGTTTCATGTCTCTAACTTATGTGAGTTTTCTGTCAGTTCTACTGAAGGGGATAATCCAACCGAATTTTAAATTTGCTTATATTGAAATGAAATAAATCATAGTTCGTATTTTTAATGCCTTCATCGTAATGCTTGTTGATGAAAGATATTTTTTATCTTTACGTCCGTAGGTAAAATGAATGCAAAAGAAACATGGCGGTTAAAATTTTTATTTCCCAAACCTCCAAGGATTGGACCTGCCATTTTTTAATCGTTATTGCGAAAGCAGGATGAACCGGAAACTAAACAGGATTAAATTGAAAAAAAAGTCAATTGGTATTCTTAGAATCGGACAATCCTCGCCTTTGCATATTATGCAGCGGCATTTTTGACAAATACAATGAACTTAGGAATTCAATTTAATTTATTGGTGACTTCATCGGAATCGGTAGTGAAATCGATCGACTTAAATTAATGTAGTTGGCCAACGATTTGGCTTTATTAAATTTAAATCGTCTGCGTTTCTATTTTTTACTGCCAAAATACCTCGTTTGTTTTGATTTTTGTAATTTTCACCAATATTTTGGAACACTTTCGTGATATTTCTTCTTTAGAAGTTATAAACTGACGAAAATTAGGCAGAGAAGAAATGACGCCAAATACAATTTTTCCATTTTCAATACCTAATAATTTATTGGAAACACTTCCGCCTATACGTCATTTTATAAGGGGTAAAAGTAATCGCTGTTTTCTTGAGTTTTCGTCTATCTCCATCCATCTTCAAGCAAACTTATAAAGGGTGGTTTAATTTTAAGGGAAAATGTTGATTTTGAATAAAACACAAATTATTTTAGAAAATATTTTCACTCAAATTCCTTGGGTGATGTTAACACTTTATCCCTCATCATAATTCATTTAAAAATAAGCAAAGACATTTCGTTTCTAAAGTCTTATTTTCCAATAAATAAAAAAATTATAAAATATATTTTAATAGAACATAATTAGCGCCAAGGAAAAAATTAAGATTGATAGAAAATTAATGGGTTTCAACACGTTTGGCAATCGTAATACCAAGCTGATCAATAGAACTATTCACAATAGATCGAAAATTCACAGTTCGTCAAACATTTTGATAAGCGATCACCGGCGAGGCAAAACTTTGAACGTGTTTTTTCCAAATTTGTTGCATGATGTAAATTAGAAATCCTTTTTTGTTTTTATAAATACGTATGTACACACATCTTTCGGCTTCATTTTTTTTTGGGAGAACTTTGTCTAGAAAAAAATATTTGGTAATTTATTGTTTTTGATTGATTTTATCAGACATCTATAATGGCATAAATATTTTACGAAAATGACAAATTTTTGACAGTAGAAAAACCACCATTGGTACTTAAAATATCAAGCAACTATTGCTTGATTTGCCGAAAAAACTCAAAAACTAAAACTTAAAAATAAATTAAAATTAAATTAAAGTTTACTCTAGGTCCTAGGTTAATATTTAAAGAAAAAATAGTCTATTTTTATTACTTACAATTACAATGTTAGGATAATTACAAGGAACAAAACTATCTTGGGTCGAAACATTGATGTTCAGAAATTTATGTATCTCCCCTCAATCTTCATAGATATACTAACTACAGAGTGTCAGAAGTATGGAAACAATTGTTTAAAATCGCAAATTGAATGTTTTTCCCTATACACATTTTATCTTTGATGATAATTACTTAAAATTAATCGGTTTAAAAAACAACGCGCTTGAAATAGTGGGGAAGCCTTGCTGGAGCGAGAATTCGCCAAATTTAGTTTGCAATGATTAGAATGTGAGGAAGAATAAATTGTAGTGTCAAAAACCTATTTTAACTGAAATAGTAGTTAGTTTGTCACATTGATTGGATTGTCAAGCTGATGATATTTGCTTAACCTCACCGTCCTTGAGAGAAAGTGAATGAAAGCCTTTAATAATTTATAGTGATATTTACCTGTTACTTAAAATTATCGCAATTAAATTTGTCTACAATGGAGGTATGATGAACTTTGTAATTTGGTGGGGTTCAATGGAGTATGGTCTGAAACAAATTTGGTTTGTTCTTGAAATTTGAATGACTTTCAGCTGAGGTCAAAAGGCCGTTTACATTAAGCTTTGTTTTGGTTTAAAGATGCCGAATTAGGGTAAATGCAGGTAATAATATTTTTGTTTACTTAAAATAATCGTAAGAAAGTTTCTATGAAACCTAAACTCCAATCAAATGACGCGTAGTGTATGGTTCTGTCAGCTGATTCAAGGACGCGCATTTTCTAAGGATCCATGCTGTGGTCGTCGTCGTAAAGTCATAAATGATTATTATTTTCATATAATTTTGCGTCGCGTTGCACGCTGCAGTGTGCCGATGAGATGATATTATCTGCCGTCTGATAGGGGTCAACGATTGTCGTTAGCATAAAATTTATTTTTATTCCCTTTTCTATCTAAATGACAACAACGCCTTCGCCATTCACATATGTACAAGTATGTACATATGTATGTAGAAGAAAATGGGGTTAAAAAAATTAAAAATGCAAGGACAAGAGCATTTGAGAAGGAAATGGGACACAAAAAGCGTTTTAACATGTTTTTATTCAAGTTCTTAGTCATTTTTTTTTAATACAAATTGAGTGCTGCAGGGATTTGAGTTGGGCGTTGTCCTTGATCTGTGTGCGCGCAAAAGGTCCGGTCTGGATGTCACGGCACTGGTTCATCTGCCATTTTTAACAATACAAAACAAAAAAAAAACACTTTCTTTTTGATGGACAAATGAGTTCCTCTTAGAAGCACACCTGAAATCACCTCTTCCTCTGTATCTCCTTTAGGTGATGTGACGTCGAGGATGTGGACTTCCTTGAACTAAATTGCTCCCAAGTTGACAATCCATTCTTATGTTGAGGTAGCAGTTGTTGTTAGTAAGGGTATCTATCTAACTCGGAGTGTGACACAAAAGTGCTACTTTTTGAATAGAAATGCGCTCAGGTTTCTTTTTATTTCTATAAAAAGCTGAGTGTGGGCTGTTAGTCCTGAGAAATTCGTCATAAGTTACCTTGTGAACGAACTATTCATCGTTCGGTGTGTCACCGTTTCCAGTAATGATGGGGTGGTAATTCACCAAAGTATACGACGAGAAAATATTTAAAAAAAAAAAAGCTTAAGAGATGAATAATTATAATAGACTTTATAAATTGGGTTCTTTTCGTATTTCTTTTGATTTTTTTTCTTTTAATTTTCATATTTTTTTCGCCATCATCACTCATTTGATGCTTCAAAGTGGGTGAAACGCTAAAAAAAAAACTTTTTTTATTTAGTTCGGCTAGAAAGTTTCCATCCTTCTTCTTGCTGCATAACTGAAAACTTTCAATTTGAAGAAGAATTTAACCCCCCAATTCACCTAGAAAACACATCAGATAAGTGCGAATGGAATGGAAAAGTCATCATCCCTTATGAAATTAACATTTTAATATTTAATTAGGCAAAATCTCGCGCAAGCACCGGACGAACGTTTTAACCCCGAACGTGAGAGCGTCAAAAGTTTGTGTGCAAATATGCGATGCAAATTGGATTAAAGGACTTTCCGCTTTTCGAATTTGTTTTGTATGTGCAAAGCAATGTAAGAATGTATTTTTTTTTTAATTCATTGTTTGATAAGAAGTGACATTGCTATGCAGGGTGTATCCCACTTCTGATACATTAGGCTTATTGTTATTGAGCCCACTTAACCGGCCGAGGGAATACTCAATTGAAAGATGTAGGTCTAAATGATTTGTGGTGGTTTTAAAACTGACAACCTGATGGAGGAATTCTAAGGAATTTTACTTATATTTCTTGAAAATGTGTTGAATAACTGATAAGATATTTCGTTGACATAAAAACTGAATAATGTGATATGAATATGTATACTGTTTGAGGCCATAATACTGGTTCAAATAATATTCCCCCAAATATTTTCTTTAAAATTTGAGAAAACTTGGTATTTTGTTGTAAATTTAAAGGGTTTCTTAAAAAAATAAATCTTTTCATCATTTTGTTCTAGCTGGTCTGCCAAAAAAATTTAACTTTAGCTTAATCTAGTTCGAAAAGACAGACATTGTCAGATTAATTTGAATTCAATTAAATAGCTTTCTGAGTCTTAGACTTTTATTTATTTATTCATTAATGGATATTTATCTGTTGGTTACAATTTTAAAAGTTATTATATTACAATTTGTGGTTATTATTAAAAATTCTTAAAACAAAATGCTCACAAATATCTCTATACATTTGAAGATTGACTTCAAGATTTATTGAATTTCTGTGACTAGGAACAAGAAAGAGAAGGTGTCTGTTTCTAAGATTCCTCTCCGAAACATAAAAAGGCATGAGATTCAGTAATTCGGGTGAATTAATTCTTCCAACAACTACGTCTTTTACAAAATTTTCTCAATGCAAAGTACGTGAATCTTCTTTAAATATTTTCGATCCTATCAGAAGAGTTTTCATAAAAAGGAGACTATATAACGCAACAGTATTCCAACGAAGGCATAATTAAAGAAGTATAAATAGCTTTTCAATTAAAACTATCCTTAAAAACTACACTTTCACTTTAAAAAACCTTGAAATAAATTTGCCTTGGTTATTATGATATTTAAATGCGAAAAATGCTTGGTGTCAAAAGTAACGCCAAAGTCCTTAATTTCATTAACAGTCGATAAAATTTCGTTACCAAGACTGTAACTACAGTACAGACTGTAACTACAGTCTTGGCCAAATGTATTAGGCACCCCTAAAAAATGTCATAATTTTAAAACCAAGTAAAATTAAAAAAAAAAAAAAAACAAGTATGCAGATATGTTGTAAATTTTTTTTATTAAAGAAAATTTAATATTTTGTATGGCCACCCCTCGCTTTTTTGACTGCTGCCATTCTTGCTTAAGAACCTTTTTGAGCATCTCTTTTAATGTTGTTGGGTATTGTCGGACTCAAAATAACTAAGTGGATGGCAATTTTAAACAGTTTTTAAAGTTTCCGAATTCGGGGCTTCATTATAATGCTTACTTTAAAGTTTGATTCATCTGACCACAAAACACTAATCCAATCTTCTTCTGTAAAGTTTTGAGAGCCATGGCTTTTTCCTCGCCTTGCAACCTTTCAATCGAACTTCTCCGAATCTCCTTCTAACGGTTCTAGCCGAAATCTGTTTTCCACAATGTTGTGTTATATCAGCAACTAGCTCATTTGATGTTTTTTATGGTTTTATTTTTATAGAGGTTCGTATTAAAAACCGATCTTCTCTTACCGTGGTTACTTTTTTCCTGCCGGATTTTTTACAATTTAGATGGGATCCAGTTTTCAGAAACCGATCTAAGGCATTTTGCACGGCACAACGCTAACAATTCATTCTCCAAGAGAATAGAGCGTAAAATATAGGGTGCCTAACACTTTTGGCCAAGAGTTTATATAACGTCCTGGGTGTTGAATGAAAAGCCCTAAAGATCTAAAATTTGGAGCTACAGTGGACGCTCAATTATAGTGAAGTAATAAAAATCGAGCATGTTCAGTATTTAGAGATTGTTCACTATTTCGAGATAGAATTTTCATTAGTTTTTCAAAGCTGAATCTATTTAAAACTACATAAATGTACCTACATTAAATTTGTAAAGTCCATGCAACTTTTTGTTTTATTATTTTAAAGTGTAAATAGGCAATTTAATAAACATTAACAAAAGTTTTACAAAAATTAAAATTTAAACAATAATGTCTATGAGCAGTTGAGAGCTTATATGAAAGCTAAGGCACTTCAACAAATCCTATCGACAAGTCGTGGACGCATGGCAGATGGAAAATTCTGAGAACATAGTGTTCACTATATTGAGATTTATTTTGTTCACTATTTAGAGTACCCCAAATGAGATTCACTTTATCGAGCGTCTACTGTATTTAAATGAAGATGATATAATCTGTCTTTTTGAAAGTTCAAACAATCTTCAATTGTGAATATTGGAAAGTAGAGTTGTAAATCGTCTGCAAACATGAGACAATCTGTAAACTTTAAAATGTAAGGAACTTCATTAACGAAAAGAGTGTCATTTACGAAAAGATTAAAAAGAAGAGATACCAAGTGACTACCCTGAGGAAGGCCCGACAATATATCAATAAAAGGGGATTGATCATTTTCAATTAGTACAACTTGGGTTGGGTACGATATCCCGCTTTTTATAGTCCCGTTTTTTAAAATCTCGTTTTTAAAATCCGGTTTTTTATAATCCTTTTTCTTATAATTCCGCTTTTTTAAAATCCCGCTTTTTATAATCCCGCTTTTTAAAATCCCGCCTCTTATAATCCCGTTTTTTATAATCCCCTTTCTTATTACGATGTGTAAGCAGTGGGGTATGTAAGGGGGGGCAGAATGCAACCCCCTGCTTGGGCACACTATAGGTAGTAGGTGCAAGGTTGGGTGTATGCAAAGTTTCTTTAGCATTTAAAGAATCTGGAAAATAACCAACATAAAATCAATGGCCCTTAGTAATAGACATTCATAGAATCGGTTTGAAAGTCACTTTTTGTTAGATGTAGAAAAGTTGCTTTTAAAATTTCGTAGTAACAGATCAAATTTAACAACAGTCTTATTTATACCAATAATTGTGACTCATTTTCATAATCTCGTTATTGTGAACTGATACACAAACAGATTTCTACTAACCAGATTCGTAAAGTTCTATTGTGACTCTATCATTTTAAATTTAACTTAGTTACAGGAAAGCCGCTTTTAAGTATTTATACTTGAAATTTGTTTTATTTCTACGAATGTTTGGTTAAAATCGAACTTAGGCTAGATTCGGATCTATTACTCAGGGCCAATAAGTTTTAGCTACGTACGTATTCTAAAAAACGGGATTAGCGGGATTTAGCGGGATTTTGAACAGGCGGGATTTTAGAAGACGGGATTTTAAAAAAGCAGTATTTTAAATGTGGATGGATAGTTATTAATTTCTTATCAAAGATGTAAAAATCAATATATGTAAGATTATACATTAATTTCAAAAAAAAAAAAAAAAATAAGTACTCACATTTGATCCTCTGCCATTTTCTTGCAAATTCAGCAACATAAAAAAACACATGCCAAATTGACAGAACTGTAAAAGAATGCATTCATTTAGTAATGCATTGCAAAAAGTCCCATTCATTTAACTTAATATTCGGAATGCATTCACATTCCTTATCGCAGTACTTCAACTTACAAAAAAAAGTCCCAGTTAATTTTGAAGTCTTTAGTAATGAAATATTTTAGAGCAATCAAAAGACTTGAAGTCAAAAGATTGCAATACTTTTTAACTGGTTGGAAGTGTTTTAAAAGTTTTTTACATTCCTTGCAGTCATGAAGTCTTTTGATTGCATTAAAAGTAATGCAATCATTTGGCTGCTTTGGAGTCTTTTAACTGCTTGAAGTCTTTTTTACTGCTTGAAGTCTTTTAACTGCGTGCATTCTTTTTTTACTGCTTGAAGTCTTTTAACTGCTTGAATTCTTTTTTACTGCTTGGAGTCTTTTAACTGCATGATGTTAATCAAAATCTAGATTTCGAGCAAAATTCTCAAAATCTCATCCAAATCTACTAGATTTCCTATACATTTTCAGATTTCCAAATCTACTAGATTACGACAAAATCTCCTCAAAATCTACTTTCAAACACAAGATTGTCAAAACAAACAACTATTTGAAATTTGAATTGTGGGGAGAGAAGGAGAGAAGATAAATTATATCCGAGAAAGCAGGATAAATGGACAGAAACGTCAAATGAAATCCTGGTTCTGTTCAGTGTGAATCTCATCGAATTTCGTAATCTTGTTGCTGAAATCCGAGATTTTAGTTCGGTGTGAAAAGCCTATAACTTCTTGATCTGTCAAGGAAAAACAATCAAAATCAACTTGACAATCGATTTCATTAAACATATCTTCATAAGCCAGATTATAATTTGATTTAAAAAAAAATTGCGAAAAGATTGCAAGTAGTTTTGTTATCTTAAGAGCATTAGTCATCAAGTTCCATGGAATTTTGAAATTCAGAAACTTTACGTTTCAAATTCAACAAAAATGTTGCGACGCTTGATAAAATATGTCTGAAATAAATGATTAAAATCAAATCAATCATAACAGCGACTTTAAGGCATGAAGAGCGCATTTCTTAATTGGTTAGTAAATACCTTCACTTAAGCTTAATTTAACAATTATAAAATTATTTCCTATTTTATTATAATTCAGCAGGTTAAACTGGGCGAACTTAAGTATCTTATTGCACTAAGTTGGATGATGTAAAAAAGTAAAATTAGACAAAAACTTCAAGGATAATTTTGATTTGCTTTATGTTTTATATTTTTTCATTTTACAATCTATAAATATGTTTAATAAAAGTAGGCACGCAAAACACAAGTTAGCTAAAAGTTTCTTTTGACATAATGTACCATTTTTTATATCGTAACTTTTAATGAGATACGATGATCAATTTTGTTTTTAAAGCATTAAAAAGGACAAAGTTATTAAAATGTATAATATACATACATACACAAATTTATTCATGACTTTCGGAACATACCGTAATAAGGATATAAAAGGTCGATAGACTTCTTAAGTTGATGTTTTTATGACTTTGTATGTCTTTTGGGTGGCAAGTGATGAAATTGCTAATTATATAACATATTTTGTTTTTTGTTCTGATATCTGGCATGTGAATATTAATCGTTTTTAAATAGCCAATAAAATTGGATTAAGTTAAAAATAATATGTCAATTCAAATAAATGTTGCATAAGGTTAAAAAAAAAAACATATATACGTCACCGTCCGTCGTTCGAAATCAGTCGATGATTAGTTTGTTTATTTTTAATAAATTTGTTTCACTTATTTACTTAAACGGCTCCTGGTCCATGAAGGATTGCTGTTTGAGACATTGCAGCTTTTATCATATATTATTCCGAGTATGTTGTTTCCAGTCACCTCGAACATGCGGTGTCTTTATCTTTTAACCGGAAGTTCAGTTTTCCTAGGATAGGATTTGAAGACTGTAGCCTTGCAGTTCATAAGCTAGATGGGGTCGAGCTTATGACATCGAGTGTTTTAACTTAATCTGCTTGTCGGTACAGATCCTAGAGTAAAACAGAAAATAGCGGTTTGATGTCTTAAACTAAATAGTTTTACAATATTTTTGTATTCTGGGGTAAAAATGAAAGCCTGTATTACTAAAATTAATTGATAGAAGAATTGTACTTTTAAAAGAAAAGCTAGCCATTGCAACTTATCGCGCAAGACTTAACTCCGTAATCCGGCGCTGGTAGTAAAAGGATTTTATGTACTTGCATTTCTTCTTAAAATTTTGAATACATTTTTATCGCCAAATCGAAGTAAAAGCGGTGTCCTAGGATAATTCTTCCATCTTTTATTAAGTGTCATTACAATGCAGATGAACGCCTTAACTACGAGTAATTCGAAGTAACTACTGTCCATATTGACGTTTTGTCCTAATTGGTGACCAGATGTAAACGATGGGACCGGCCGATGATGTTAATAATGTTAGAAATAGCCAATACTCGTAGTTGGACAAATTTGTTGAAAACATTGCCCTAGGTGTTAAGGTCTATTTAGTGCACGATCTCCTCCTAGCCAAAACCCTGTGTATGTTTGGAAAAGCTTAACGGAACGGTATAAGGTTTATATTTTGGAAAGTATCTTTGAAGCGGATAACAAGCAGGCGACCACGCATCGGATCGCAGAAAATATAATTATAACTTAGACGATTTCCTATGACGAATCCGAATTGTAAACATGTGTGTGCATTCCTTTATCTCAGTTTTAATAAGCTGGAATGTGGAAATATCTCCATTATAATCCCATATTATATGAGGCCGGATTATCCAATGCTGCTTACCCGATATTGGGAGATGAGAGTCGCCTTTGGCTCATACCTGGCTCATCAGTCACCATTTTTTACCTGCGTTGGTACTGAAAATCATAACTAAACTTGGCTCTGTCAAATTAGGTCACGTAAGGTGATCACCAAGTTGTTCTACTGGATAAGACAGCATAATACCAGTCGAACTCCAAACGACTGTAGAATCATCATCATAAATCATCAGGAAAGTATCCTAATACTCTTACAAAATCTTAAATATGCTTACAAACTGGCGGATTGCTGTGGGCTGGGGGTCAAACATCATAAGACTGATCTTGTACTCTAGGAAATACAAAATTCCTCATATAGATCCTCTTTCTTTTAAGGGTATACCACTAATATTTTAAAAAACTTGGGTCTTATTTCAGACAAGAAGTTAAACTGGAATCCTAACTTAAATTAAAAAAAATCAGAAAGACCACAGTTTGTTTTTGGAGTTGGAGAAGATTTAAAAGGAGATTCCGTTGCACATTGGTTTTCAATGTCTGAAAATCGCAATTGGAAGGAAATAAGTGCCGTGTAAGGCATGCCAAATTCTTGTAGTGCGGCTAAGGAAAGAATCTTATAATTTGACAGTGCGTCCGAAGTTGGGCTAAAGTGTAAGCGTTTCTCATGCAAAAAAGGGAAAAGAGTTAGTGCGGATGTGTACTCAGACAGACTTAACTTAAGTCTCTCCTTTCGTCTTCCTAATCACTGTAGCATATTCCAGGCGGATTTTTTGGCGATAGATGAAATCCTGTTTTGGCTCAAAGAAAACGTGATGATATCAAATTGTTATATCCGCATCTTCTCAGATAACCAACCAACTATTGAAGCGCATATAACAGCGCATCTCAAGGAGATGTCACAGCCGATCTTACTATTTTGTCATATAAGGCAAATATAGGTATATTCATCGCTACATGCAATGGACCAACTTATGGTCTAAGTCTGTCAAGCTTTCACGCTGACACCCACGCTAAGCTGAAAAAATTTCCTGTTTCAAAGAAGGACGGTCCTTCTTCATTTTGAGTATTCTTTTCTTTTAAAAGTGCATCTCCTATCACATTTATATTTGACAGATGCAAAATTTTGAGATATGTAAGTAAGAATCATAATACTCAGAGTAACGTAACAGTAAAGTCATAATTAGCTACATTTTTATTATAAATGAAAAAAATTTACTCTGTTTTCACAAAAGGTTTATTTGAAGATAAAAAATTTGGGACATTAAGTTGACAAAATTCTATCGGTCAAATAATCACCTCCCACGCTTATGCACATTTGTGTTTGTTTTACTGCATTTCGGTTTCGTGCTCGCAAAACATTTGTCTATTTCAATGCTTTCAAGGTTTTGTGGTTTCTTGTGATGAACGCAAGATTTTTAAAAGCCCCAAAGGAACAAAATCTGTCGAAGTTAGTTCTTGACGTCCAGTTCCAGTCTCCAAAATAGGAGTCACTCGGCTTGGAAAATGGTGTCTTAAAATCTCCATCATTGCCCAACCTATGTGAGGGATTGAACCATCAATGCTCGAGACCCAATTCTGTAGCTCATTTAAAATTTGCTTGTAACGATGACCAGTTACGGTTACGAAAGTCCTATCGGCATAACATAATCACTTTAGTGGTTCATAATGATTTTGGATACGAAATCATCCTTTAATTTAATAGAGTATGGGAGTAAATTAACCTCATTTGACGATCAGCAGGAAGCAATTTGTGAACGGTTTGCACTTTGTACGGGAAAATCTTCAAGTCTTTCTCTTAAGTTCGTTGCAAGGAGATAAAAAAACATCTGAGACAACCACCTTTATACTCAGAACATCGTGCCACACATGTTTCCTATCCTTCTTTCTCTTCCTTAACTTCACGCCCGCGCTGTGTTGAAACATTTAAAGGGTAATCATAATCCCTTGAGCGCATGTAGATTATAAAAAAAAGGAACGGCGGCTATGCCTATTTATGTACATCATCGTCTAGTCAATGTTTCTCGGTGGAAAAAGAATGGTCGTTTCTTGCGACATCCTTAGTGGAACCTGTTTGCACGAGGTGCTCAACCAAACGCCAAATTGTTCCCACACATGGTGCACAACGATGAAATTTCAGGACTATTCACATGAGAGCGACCAACGACTGACGAATGAACAAACATTCGCCCATTTTGACATTTCGTTCACATGCATTTTTCTTATTCGTCGCGAATGGCGTTTACTTAGACAACTATCTTAGTTCCTTTTTGATTTTGAGGTTAGCCGCGTGCGAACAATTCATTCGTTCCAGTGTGGATGGTATGTGGAACGCGAATAGTGTTTGACAGTTCGTAGCAATCATATTGCAATTCGCGACGACCAATTTATTTTTTTAAATTTCTATATCTATTAACATTAAATTAAACTGGATTTCTACCCTTTTGTAACGTTTTTGTAAAGAATTTAGGCTTATATGTACATACTCGTATATGTTTTAAATACCGTTTGTTTTTTTATTCGTTGGTCGCTCTCATGTGAACAGTCATTTTCACTGCGTTAAAAGAACAGATAATAGTTCCACGTTTTTAAGGCTTGTATCACTCCATTGGTTATTGTCACTTATTCTATATCTGTCTATAATATAGATGTCAAAACACAATTACATTTGACGCCATTTGCAAAAATTAAGGCCCATTCACATTATGAATAAGCTATTTTTAATCACATGGAGATATGTATGCACATATGTGTAACTCTTGGTTGGTTTATCTGTGATATCAATGCTTGAAGACATTTTCTGCTACCAAGTGTATGATTCAATTTTTATCATTTAGTTTTATAATCTAAAACCTAAAATGTAAAACCCCACAAGAAGAAGTGTTACCGGCAAAATATCCATTGTGGATCACGCTGTGTGATACGTAGAGCCGTTCTGTTGAAACTACATGTCATCTGTTATCATCGACTGATACCTGTGTTGATGATGGTCTAGCCAACGTCGTTCTCCATGAAGTATACACCGATGATGCCGCCAGCCGAAAATCCACATTAAACAGGGATGTATTGCGATTTCGTGTGGATTATGACTATCCCAAATTTAAAAATTTTCCTTTAGACGAACTCATTCATCCAGAAATCGACGCGAAAGTTTCTCGAAAAGAAGATTCACTTTCATAAAAAAATATGTTCATTAGCACATGTCATTGAACGCTACTACTCTCCGTGTGGATTTAGTAAGTGTGCTATTACATGAAGAATCTAGATGCATGCGCATTCTTCGAATTCTTCTTTGATATTTCGTCCACTGATTCAAGCGCTATCAAACGTTGAAACCAGATTCATGAATCCAATTTGACAGTTCTCTTTATTTTTTATTTCGGTGTTCGACAGTGTGTGTGCTCTTTAAAATAAAGAAGCAATCAGAAAGAAGTATTTCTATGCATTACATTGAAGTTTACTCCTCGGACAACGAAATCATATGAAGCAGAATAGAAGAAAAACGGACAAGAGAAAAGAGAAACGTCAAATTGTTGCACCGAAAATTTTACCCACGCGACACAGGCCAGTTTTTTTTCCGTCTTTCGTTTTTTTTTTCTCCTTTGCACTTACGTTATTCGAAAAGTCGCACGCGTCTGGATGTATCGTATGCCTTAATGCCAGAAAAAGATTGACACAGCAACTTTAACAGCAACGAAAACTTCGATATCAAAAGTCATGTGAAACAGATTACAACGTGAACGCTTTTGACAGCAGAATAAAATCAAATAAACAAAATAGTTGAAATAGCTGCAAATAGGAAATAATTTTGACGTACAATTATACGCAAACACTGTGTGTGTAGATTACAGGAAGTAATAGAAGAATGATATGGACTTTTGCCGTACAAAGATGAATTTGTTTTTAGTAATTCCATAACACGCTCTTCCATTGTCAAAACCAAAATAAAAAGACGAAACGAAAAAATTGGCTGTCACATTTTCATTTGAATGTTAATGAACCTAAAAAATTTCGGCTTAAAAGTTGGTAGCATTAGCGCATCGACATCGAATTTAGGGTTTAGATCTAACGTTAATGTCGATGGCGATGTTGCTGTGTTATGGAGCCATTTAAAACCAGTGGCTCTAAAAAGAGTAATGTGATTGTCAAAGTTGCTGTTGAAGGTGCTGTGCCAATCTATTTCTCGCATAATAAATGACAGTCGATTTGACAGATGTAGCTTCATCACTATGAAAGCAATCGCATGTCAAAGTTCAGAAATCCTTATAAGAAAACCCCTTACATTAAAGAAATATGAAAATTGTGTTCATTTGAAAAAGAATGTTTTCTTGGAACAATTATTAATTGTTTTGCTTAAACGACAACTTGAGATTTAGTGAAACCTATATCAAATTTCAATTTGCGTCCTTTCATAATTATTAAATGAAACCCCTTTTTGCTTATACATAATAATCTTTATATCATTTATAATTTCCACAACAATGTGAGCCCTCCGAAGCTATGCGACAAATTTAACACCTGGAAAGCAAAAGTTTCTTATTGTCCTTTTCTTATCCTTTTCTGAAGCATTATAAATGAATGTTCTTAATTTTAAGGACTTCACACCGCTCTTCATAGTTTACACCAAACCCAATAGCAACAACATTCTTTTGTACATAATCTTCTTGCTGACAAAATATAAATCCACGGGGGTGATAATAAGGATGATAAAATAAGAACCCAAAGCATAGCGCAAAAACACACGATGCTGGAAAAAATAGAAGACCAAAAGTACCTATACATAGCCAGTAAGCTCTTTACAAAACTAAAATTATTACGCCCTGACATCCTGCCGTTCTTTTCAGCAGTTACTCTTCTACTCATTGCTGCTTGTATCCTTGTTTATGTGTCCTTTTGTGCAAGCATTATATCAAAATAAAATAAAGAACACTGCACAATATATTAGGGATGTAATAAATCATCCATTTAAAAGTCCTGCATAACCCAGTGGCCTACCCCACTCTCGCGAGAAGGTTAAGTGAAAGAATCCTTCTTTACTTATTTAGCCAACCCGCGCCTTACACTTTGAAGCTAATTAAGTTTTATTTTCATTTTAATTTGAGATCCTTTATTTTTTGTTGCCGACACACAGTGCGGTATTTTGATCAAAAACCTGGCCAAAAATATTTGGGCACATTTTTCACATCAAATAGGTACCAAATGACTAAAAAGTTATTTGGAAGGATAAATTTTCATTTTTTGGGTACAGTAAAACCCACTTAAGTGCTTACCCACTTACCTCGCGATTAGCCGAGAGAAAAAAAATTATTAAAAATCAAAGAAAGCACGTACAATACTCTGCTATAACTTTTTTTAAAGCTTATATTTCATTCTTTATTTTGTTTTTTGATGCAAGCTGTTTCATTAAATAGTTTTTGAGAAATTAAGTTTTAAAGATGAAATTAAGAAAAAAAAATAGTTTTTTAATTGATTTTTTATAAAGTTTTGCAATTTTTAGGACATTTTTTATTTTAATTTTCAATGGCCTAATAAATTTGTATTCAAATACTAAAAACCTTATTCCAATAAATATTATAGTTTCTAAAAAATTAGAAAAATACTGAAAGATACTTTTTTCCCAGAAAACCTCTTTTTTCGATTTTTTTATGAGTGGATTTACAACCGGAAATTTTCTTAATGCAGGTAGCCAATTTAAAATACCTGCGACCCTTTTAATCCAAAATTTGAGAAGGGGATTAGTTTTAGTTGCATATTTTATGATTACAGGTCAATTACTCAATAAAAAGATTAATCTTTTTTGTCTTATATGCAAGTAGGTAATAAAAAAAGACCTGGAATAATTGAATTTTCTAGTTTATATTTTATTATTTATTCATCATCATAAACATCTTCAAAAACATCATCATCACCATCATCATCATTATTACCATCATCATCATCATCATAATCATCATCATCGTCATCATCATCATTGTTATTAACAGTCAAAAATTCGAGAGCCTCCTTTGAAAACGACTGTTTCTTGGTCTTTTTGTCCTTAAACTACTGAGATAAGGGCCTGACGTCAATAGAAGCCGGTTAATCACATCCTCGTTGCATGCCGTCCTGGAGAATTTTCGTGAAAATTTTTCTCTGTATTGGCGGAAATGCTTATTTCTAGCTTCCGCGGCTTCTTCGGACAACTGACCGATTGGCAACAATGCATGGGATATGACACTAGCAGAATGAATTAAAATCTTATGCACTGTTGGAGACATAGGCTGCCATGGATATAAGCTAACATAATGTTTAGCAGTATCCATCGTGAATTTTTCGAATTTTTTAAGATCTATCTCATAACCAGAGGATATCACTTCTAATATAGTTTTGAATTTGTTAATTAATGATAAATCCACGCCTGTAATGGAAGCTGCTTCTTCTTGGCTATTGAAAAATCTACGAGAGGTGTTGCCGTCATTGGTGTTGCCAAACCCAGCTTTTGGAATGTCCACCAGTAAGCCCAATTTGTCGTGGAACTCTTTTTGTATCTGTCTCTTGGCCGCTTGAATTTTTTCCCGGTCACTTTTATCTGTAACGCGTCCCTTATGCACGTCCGCTTTAAGTTTGTACGAAAGATGCACCAGAAATTCGAAAAACCTAATCCTGGCGTGTAGTATTGATAGCCCAAATCTGAAAGTCTCTGGATTCTCTGGTTCTGTAGAAGACAAGTCGTTGAAACTTTTTGAAGTTTTTCCGCATATGTAACAACGTAATGTAGATGAAGTATTCGTAGCTGCATTACACACCTTTCCATCGACCATTGTTGGAAGCAGTACATGGTTGATTCTTATGTTGTCGCTTACTTTTGTTGCTTGAAGATTTTGGGCCTGGTTTTCAATGTATTCGATTTCTTCATTGGTTATGTCCTTATTTTCTTTCAAAAAACGAATCCGTATTGGTCAGCACCACCTCGGTGATGAAGAGTGGATATTTTGCCATATAATTTCACTCCCAGACTTGAGACGAAGAGGCGCAAGGGAACTCAAAAATATATTTGCATCACTGTTGTCGTCATCTTCAAATTTCTGCTTGTATTGGCTTTGAGTAGATCCATCGCATCCCCACTTATATATTAGCTCTAAATCGGTTTCCCTGTTATCCAAGCACTGTGAGAGTTCTGGTTCCAAATATTTACATAATCGCGATATTGTGTGATCCACTAAATCTTGGAGTTCACTTCGGCAACTGTCTCACTGACGCTTTTTGGTGGATAACATTCTTGTTTAGCTTTATACAAGTAGGTGTAGCACGGATATATATCTTTGTTGGCTTGATGAATCACTTCGTATTGACTTACAGTTAAATTGGCATCGACGAATATCCTCAAGGCGTTTTCAGGTGTGTGTTTCTTCGTTTTCAGGGCTTTACTGCCAATCGCAGCTGCTTTTCGGAACTTCATAGCCCTGGTTGGAGTTTTTGTCACAGTTTGAATCACTTTGGCTACATCATTATTTCCCGTCGCTCTTTGACTCATCTGTGCTGCGTATGTCAGTTCATCAACAGACACATTCCTTCGAAGTTCCACTGTTTTTCGACGTTTTGTCGAACCTTTAGACCTTCCGGGAAGTATGCCAATAGGTAGTATTATTTCTTCGCTAAGCCACTCTTCATTCTTATCCAAGAAACGGCTTTCTATTCTGTGGCAGAGTTGCCATCTTCGTTTATAATTTGGTTTGAACGCCTTGATAATGTTGAGAAGTTCATCTTCTTTCTCTGGGGGACAATTTGTTATATCCATAAGTTTTTTATCCAAATCTTCAAGTTTTTCGTCAAAACACCTTTGTGAGCTTCCTTTTACTAACTCGTGAAGCTGTTTTCTGGTCATGGCTAAGGTGGAATTAGAGTCATCTGGAATAATATAAAAATCTATTATTAAAGGTCGTTTTAAAGGGTTTTTTTTCAAAGCCTCTGTTTTTTCTTAGGTGCAAACTTGTGCAAACTTTTGAAATGTAAGATTGTTCTACATATCCAGCAGTTTAATAAAATGTATGATAGACTATGTTGCGGCGTGTTGCGCTATTTCAAAAACACTAATGTTTGAAAAAAACAGCGAAAAAAGTGCAATTTTTTTAAGTGATTACTTCAACTCATCGATATGAAAAAGTTAAGATGGATATACAAATAAATGTTTGCTTAAAATACTATACATACCTTGATTAACGATATCCATATCAAATTTTTTCACTAAAATCACTTTAAGACTGAAAAAAAACGCGCAAAAAATACACTTTTTTTTAAAAACCGCAAAAAAAATCGTGCTTACTCAACTAGTACTAGTTGCAACTGATGGTGTCGCGAACGGGGGTGACCAATTTATAGATAGACTTCACTAAAGAGTAGCCTGGTTATCTACCTGTTATCGGACACAAGCTTAATCCTGGGAGGTAAAATTTTTTTTTTTGATTTATGGCCAGGTTTTTGATCAAAATACCGCACTGTGCGACAGCCAGTGCTACATAATATTTTTCCTGTCGTTGTTGTTTCCTCGCTCCACTTGTTGTCCTTTTCGTTGGCAATTTACAAAAGCGGGCTTGCAGCCACCTGTGGTTTTCAAACAGGTATGCCACCTTACTTACCTAGAAAACACAATCAGGCTCAGTGAATTTGCTCGCGGTCCTGTTCCTGTGAGTTTTTTTTTTTTTTTTTGGAAACTAGGAGGTATGCATATCGACCCTCTTCAAGTACAATTAGAGTGGATGAACCGTTTTCCATTATTCCTGTCAAAATAAACGTGATGGAGTACTGTGTTAAGGTCGCTTTGTGGGGCTTATTTTGTAAAAGCCCGCCCTTGTCAGGATAAACTATAAAAACCAGCAATTTGTGAACATTTTGCCGCTCATTTAAATGCCTGTTTGTTAATTTAGTGCGTCAAAATGTAGTCATCCGTTTGTTTTGTCGTTTTTGTTGGTTCTTAATGAAATTGATTGATTGAATTTATGTACAAACATATCCTGAATTGTTTTGAATTTGACAGCGATGGGGATGAAACTGGGTCGTCGTATTCAATGTAAATTTAGCCAGATAATTTCAATGGCTTCTCTGTTTTTCTATATTTAATCATCCAGCTTTGAAATGGTATTTTTGGATATTTTAAGGGATATAAGCCAACAACAAATAAACTCTGAATTTAATTATTTGGTTTTTGTTGAAATCATATAGTATGTCAAGGACATTTTAGAGAATATAGATATGCAATATGATTGATGATCCGAACATGAATGAAACTGTGGTGGGTATGAGATTTGTGTTCGATATGTGTACAGCTTTTGTAAAATATGAATAATAATCGTGATTTACGGCGGACTGAAATTAAACCATGTTTGATTTTGGGCTTCTATTTATGTTCACGATTGAGAGGAAGGCTAAATGTACATATATTGACTTTGAGCAGCTAGGAGATTATTACCACCATTTTTGATGTCGCACTATTCCAGCATACCGATGGAATGTATTAATTTTCTTTAATTTATTTGCTGGGCCTTTGTCATTTGGCCAACTCCCACAATTGGTTGGGTTTATTTTCTTAATATGCAAGAAAATCCTTTTTTTTTTTGACACGTGGATGGTAGACATATCGTATGTTTAGAATAATAAGGTCTCAGCTAAAAAAAAACACAGTTTTCAGAGCCATATCTTTGGAATTCGCTTCAGAGGATTTAACCCTTGACATTTATCGATGTTTAGAAATAATTAGCTACAAGCATACGGGCCGAAAAACGAAATAAGGAAAACAATGCAACTCTTCAATATCACGAGTTTTTAAAATAGTATTCAAAATGGTTACATCGTCCACATAAACCAGACAGTTTGAATACTTTCAGATAGATGTACAGATGCTAAGTCATTAATATGTAAAGGGGTTTCAATTGGCGCGAGTAGATTTTGGCACCCTGTGGTGGTCATGTAGTTTTGGTGACATTTGTCAAATATGTTGTTTCATATTCAGTTACTGATGCTAACGGCACAATAGATCTCAAGGTCGCAATACAATACAATACCCCCAATACATAATTCATACTGATGCAAATCACCATGGCAGGTAGCACGAATGAATAGTCAGTCCAATTTATAAGACTTTATCAAACTTTATCAAAATGAGTGTTCGTTAGTGAAAACGTTGCAAGTGATTCAACTAACCCAGGAGCTCAAAGTTCATGACCATAGACAACGCCATTTCTTCACTGAATGGGCTATGGAGTATTTGGAAGAGGACCCCAATTTTGGCCGAAAATCATCCTTAGCGACGATGCGAATTTTTGAATTAATGGCTGTGTTAATAAGCAAAATTGACATACCAACCACCAACCGACACGAGGATTACCAGGTGACAATGCATCCTCAAAAAAGTACCGTCTTTGGTGCGTACTTTTCCGAAAACGATGTCACCATCGATGCCGAACGCTACGGAACGGTGATAATAAATTGAACTAATGGACCTAGACGACATGTGGTTCCAACATGACGACGCTAAGTGCAACACAGCGGACGGCGCGATTGACATGCTGAATGAACGATTTGAGGGTAAGAATATCTCTCGCAGATGTAACGTGAATCGGGCACCAACGTGATGCGATTTGATTTCGTTAGACTTCTTTGAAGTCGCATGTCTATGCGAATGAACCACAATTGACCGATTAAGGTGAACATAACACAGGTCATCACCTAAGGAAAAGTCTTGGTTCAATACAACCTGGAAAGAATGCAATGTCTCCAAGGCAGTAGAAAATTCTGGTCCTAGAATTACAAGAACTTAAAAAATTAAACTTCGTCTTCAGTTCCAACACTCATCTTCAACTACCTGACAACAACCCGATAAGCAGCTCTTCAGGCAAAGCGAATATACTCGCATCTTATTTTGGTGATCCCTTTACGTTGTCAGACAGCAAAATTGCCAATTTTGTACTTCAGAACGTTAATGATTCAATGAGATAGGTATACTTTCGCACTCGTACAGCTGCAAAAGCCCTTCGAGATCTTGATATAAATGAATCCTTTGCTCCTGAGAGTAAACCTCTCTCTCTTCTGAACAGGTGTTCTTCATCGCTGGCGAAACCATTGTGTAAGATTTCCATTGCTCTTGCTGTTCTGGAATCTTCACTATCCTCTTCCTAAAAAAGGTGACACTTTCTGCCCCTCTTCCTAGCGACCAGTTGCACTTACGTCCTTTCTTCCCAAGGTCAGGGAATCGCTGATCAATCATCCGATCAAGAAATATCTCGAAGATCGGAAGCTTCTGAATGACCGGCAATACTGCTTTCGCAGCAAACGTTTCACTGATGATCTGATGGTAGGTATATCTTCCCGAAGAGTGAAACAAATATTTACATTGTTTTGGAGCGGGTGGCCGTGGCGCGATGGTTGTGTGCTCGCCTGTCAACCTCAATATCACAGGTTCGATCCCCGCCGTCGTCTATGTCGTCTTTAATTCCATTAAAACCTTCTATAAATTATCATCAACGGGCTGCTGGTTTACTCATTACATGTTGTTTAGGCATAACACTAACAACATGTGATTGAGTTAAACTAGTATGCCCAACAAGGATGAAAAAAACGAATAAAATAATGCGAATTATAAGGGACATAGAAATAAGACACGGCAATTCTCCGCTTTAGTTCAGCCGCCATCCCTGGAGATAAAAAATCTGAGACAACCACCTTCAGTCTCAGAACATCGTGCCACACATCTTTCCTATCCTTCTTTCTCTTCCGTAACTTCACGCCCACGCTGTGTTGAAACATTTAAAGGGTAATCATAATCCCTTGAGCGTGAGTACATTATAAAAAAAAAAAAAAAAAATTGCGCTTGTTATTTCCTAGGCATTTGATAAAGTTTGACACCAGGCTCTCTTATCAAAAATGCGTGTGTTTGGTATCAATGCAACCCTTATTTAGATTAGATTTGAGATTACCTTCTGGATCCTTCAGTACATGTTGTATTGGATGACTTCAAGTCTGATATTTAAAAAATAAATGCTGGTGTTCCTCAGGGCTCCGTCTTGTCTCCGACTCTCTTCCTCATTTTTATAAATGATCTCTTATGTCTGAAACTTCTAATCCACTCATTAAACTCCGATCTTTACAGCATTGTTAAATGGGGTATAAAAAACCATGTGGAGTTGAATGCTTCGAAAACTCAATGCTGTCTTTTGTCGTTGAAGCAAAATGTACCCCTTATGCCATTGTCCTTGAATGGCACTTGCATCGAAGAAATCAAAAAGCTCTCAGTACTCGGTATGTGTCAACGATGATCTTCGTTGGAATGATCACTTTTTGGAGACCGCCACAAATGCTGGTCAATGCTTAGGATTTTTCTATCGGTGTAAGAAATTTTTCACTCCTCTGATCTGGATGCAATTTATGAGGCGTTTATAAGTCCTAAACTCTAGTATTCGTCACATCTTTGGGCAGGTGCTGCCCAAACATCTCTCCATTTATTGGATAGAATACAGGACAGAGCGCTAAGACTGATAGGAAACGGAACTTACATGAAATCACTCCCATCCCTTGAACACCATCAGAATCGGTCATCTCTTTCTGTATCGCTTCTTTCACGTGCAATGCTCACTCAAAGTAACCAGTTGCATTCCTCCTTTCAAAAAGTTTACCCGTGAAACCCATTTCGGTAGGAAGACCACAAGACCAAGAACACTAACAATTAATCATATATAGATATAGGTTGTAAACTAATTTCAAGATCAATGTCTATTTCGTCATAATAGCTTAAGCTTTTTTAAAAGTTCAACTAACTCCGATAAATTCAATAATGAAGTTCTTCCTCACAATTTCCTCTGAATTTATATTAACATATAGAGAGCTTACTCAAAGTAGATTTTATTTAAGCCCAACAACTTTTTGTTCCCCAGGAGAATTCCGTATAACTCGTTTTATGAGGCCAAAGGAAGTTTTCTATTTCAAAATTAATTTTGAAAGTGGTAACTCCGTCCGACGTCAGATCAGACAGTATTATATTTCTCAGGTAGACCTTCGAAAAAAAAAATCTACAAATGAAAGTTTTTAAAACCCTCCAACACAACCACCCACAATAGCAGAAAAGAAGAAGAACAAGTTGCAGAAGATAATTCGAATGAGTCCATCATCCTGCTGCTGCAATGTAGAACCCTTGGTTCACTGCAAAGTAAACCAATAGTTTTTCTCCATTTAATTCTCTTATAGGATAGATATTATTACTTTCCAGTTTACTTGAAGGCAATGTGTTGCCTCCAAACGTAAATATTACGTTTAAGCTGCTCAGCGGAGGGATGAAGATTAATGATTTACGGCTTCATACTCGTATACCTTTAGTTGAAAACTAAGCCTTTTTTCCCTTTTTTGTCAAAACTTAGTCGAGTTATGAATTTTCCTAAAGCTTCTTTTGTCATTTTAATCCTGTATATAAGCAACCATCTGAATCTATCCCAATTTACGCTACCATTACGGAACCGGAACCGATTAAGACTTAATTAATATGCATATATTTATAGTGCACATATGTACTATTTATTTCTCAAGGCATACAATAAAGGTTTACCCTGGTATCATGGTCATTAAATTCCTATTTGGGTAAATGTATAGATAAAGTGATTAGGTCAGGTAAAGTAGGTTAGATAAAAACATTTTCATTGATCCGCCCTTGAGCAACGTTTTAGCCCTCAAGTCCTTAAATGAACTCTTAAAGACATACACCTAGCGCCACAAATTACGTTTATGTAATGTACGTACTACATACATATGTTATTTAATTGCCATGTAGGCTACTACCAATAGAGAAAGAGATATTTGAAAAGAAAGCATTCCTCTTGCTAACATTTTTTTATATCATCGATGATTGGTCCTACGGGAAGAGAGATAAACAAAAGATATCCTTCACTCAAGTTGCTACAATTAAACCAAGTTTGAGTGGCCAAGCAAACAATTTTCCAATGAATTCAATGCAAATATGAGTACATGTATGTATTTATTACGTCTCTTCAGACTTATTAATGTGCAATTAAAATTTTACTTCATTATCGACTACCATGCTCATCACACGAACTGAATTTTAATTGGAACATCGATTCACTCCCCGGAATTCACACGAGACTTTTTTTTATTTATTTCATTAAATAAAAATTTAAGCCAACAATAATCATTCGAATTAAGTGAAGTACTTTGTGGAAGTTGCAAAAATTCGGTCCCAACAAATTTGTTGTTCATCAATCGAATTAAGTATATATTTTTATTTTTTCGATATACACCAACCAACATGGATTAAGATTTGTGTTGACAGGGTTCCAAATTTGGACGCATTTCAATTGTGGTTTGCAGTCAGGTATTAGCCTAGTAAGACATGGACGAGTCTTGAGTTTTTTTTATTTAAAGTATGTGTTGCGAAAAAGTGAAATTAGAAGAAAGTTATGCATTATTTATCAATTGATATGTAACTTCTCACTATAGTATTACTAAGCTTCTTTGTGAAATTTAGGGGAAGATGATGAGCTATCAATTTAAAAGCTTCTTCGGAGTCAAGTGAATTTATGGAAATCTGCTAAGACATGGGAATAATTTTAAAGCTTTGATGAAATGTTGGTACACTTTAAGATTATGGAATAGTTCATACATATATCTTGCATCTTTATCTATTTATTAATTTAACATCAATAAGAGATCTTTTAAATTTACAATAAGACTATGGAAAATAAACATCGAGATAAAAAAAAAACAAAATAAATAACATTACATTAACATAGGTTCATAATAAGAAAAATTTATTGAAAAAATATAATAAATAACAATTGATTTTTTAATGGAGATCTACTTAAATGAAAATTGAAGTCAATGCGGCAAAATTTTAAGCAATCTATTTTTAAGGGCTTAGCATGTTACTTGTTAGCAATTTGCTAAACATTTATTTAATAGTACCCCTTTGCATAATGGTTAGTGCGTTGGACTGTCATGCGGAAGGTCTCGAGTTCGATTCTCAGCCGTTCCGAATCGGCAGAAAATTTAAGGTCCTCTCCGTTGCTGGTAACACACACAGAGGAATGGTTGAGAGTTGTAAGTCACTAGGTCCTGGTTGACTTCCAGCTGTTGCACAACCAAATTTATTTATTTAGTAATTTACTAGCTCTTCGAAAATTTTAATCCTTTTCTTTCGTTTTACTCACTAGTAAAATATTAATTCCCTTTTATTAAAAACTTTGCATCTGAATACGTCTAAAAAATGACAGTTTGTGAAAAAAAAACAAAGCAAACAAAACTAAACCTAGGAAACGGAACTAATAATTTGAAATGTCGAAACTCAGAAGTCAAAGTGACAACCAACAATTTGTTTTGTTATATTTTCGACAACATTTTTCGAAATGTGTTTGACCATTCCATGTAATTCTTCGATAACATTAATTGCTATACACTGCATAGATATATCCTTTGTTTTTTAATAAGAAGTTCTTGTAATTCTGATGAAATCGGAAGCCCACAGCTTGTAATTTGGTTTTAGATGTTTAAGTTTTCAACCAAGTTTTCACACCTATACCTGGAGTAAAATGATCCATCGTTCAGCTCTTCAATAAGGATTTCCTCAGGACTCAAAACATCACACTTTTATGCACAAAGGTGAGCCCCCGTCTTCTGAAAACATTTTATTTTATTTTATTTTATTTTATTTTATTTTATTTTATTTTATTTTATTTTATTTTATTTTTATTATTTATTATTTTTAAACGACATTTTTTTCAAATTAAAGCCATCAAATAGCTATTTAAATGTTTTAGTATCGTGCTAACATCATATGACTCTTTGACATTTACAAACGTCAAAAAGATCTGTTTAGTTTAGTGTTTTGTGCGATCTATCGTGTTTTAGGCGTATTCTGAAACAATTTAGTTGAAAAATTTTTAAAATTAAGAAAAAGTTAGTTAAGTGCTTTGAAATAAGTTAATCGTTAAGTAGTTTTATACTTACACCTTAACACTAGGCTGTTTAAGATTTTGTGCCATTTGCGCAAAATTTAAGTTGAATAAGTACTCTGTTAAAGCTGTTTTAGTATGAAACTAGGTTAAAACAACGATTTTGAAAATTTTAATCCAATATAGCATCATACTCTCTCTAACCTTTTATTGAAGTTAAGATCATCGAATACGTACATTAGTTTTTTAGTATCGTGCTAACTTGAAATTTATTACTTTAAAAAAGGTCTGTTTAATTAGTTTTTTTTTCACGAACTGTCATTGTTTTAGGTGTGTTCAGAAGCAATTTATTAAGAAAATTGCTTTAGAACTTTACTAGTTAGAAAATGGTTAATATTAAGAATGAGTTGGTAAACTACTCTAAAGTTAGCAAATTTTTAAGTAGTATCATACTAATCCCTTAATAATAGAATAGTCTGTTTAAAATTTTGCGCCAGGCTGTTTTTAAAATGTTGGGCCAAAAAATAAACAAAGTTTATCTTAGGATCAAAAATATCAGCAAAATCATTTTTCTCAAAAAAATTTCATGCACTTGGTTATTTATATTGTAATCAAAGGAAATTGGTGAGAAGTTACGATCAAAAGAAAAACATTGACATTTAGGATCGTTTTACGATAGTTGGCTAAGAGTACATCATTCACTAAGTTTTTGAAGATCCTCTTGTGGAAGAAAACAATAGTCAATGTATTTAATGAATCTGAACAATTTTAAATCATCAGCAAATAAAATTCGTTCAGAATTTAAAAAAAATGTTAGGCATGCCATTTATAAATATAAGAAATTGGAAGGGACCTTGTGGCACACCGGTTGTTACCATAATTGGAGTGTTGCAGAATGTGCATATGGCACTGCTCACCAGGCCAAGAATATGCAGGTATTTTCTCATCTTACAGGATATAAAACTTTCATAGTTGTAGCTCCCAAGAAGAATTTACTCTTAAACTGCTATAGTAAAATCATTCACAAAATAATCCCCTTAAATTTTTTACTTGCGACTTATAGGTACTATAAGGCAAGTTTTGCATTCGTAAAAAATCGAACTCGAGATTTTGATCAAAGTTGACATTACGGTGATTCATCATCATCGGCTCGACAACCGGGTTCCGGTCCTGGCCTCTTTCAACAAGTCTCTCCACCTATCCCGGTCTCTAGCCGACGCCATCCAGTTGCGCACCCCAAGGCTTCGGGCGTCCTGGTCTACGCCATCTCTCCAGCGCAAGCATGGTCTACCACGCTGTCGTCTACCATAGAATGTACCACAAAGAACTTTCCGAGCAGGTTCCTCTTCGCTCATGCGAGCTAGGTGCCCTGCCCACCGGAGTCTACCGAGCTTAATTTTTGTCACGATATCTGCTTCTAGGTAGATTGCGTACAGTTCATGATTGTACCGTCTCCGGAATCGTCCTTCCTCACATATGGGGCCAACAATTCTCCTTAAGACTTTTCTCTCGAACGCAGCTAAGAGGTCGGAGTGCCTTTTGCTAAGCACCCAAGTCTCGGATCCATATGTGAGTACTGGCAGGACCATGGTCCTGTACAGCAGCAGTTTTGAAGTTATGGTGAGATTTCTGGATTTGAAGAGCTTTGACAGACTGTAGTAGGCTCTGTTGGATTTGAGAAGCCGCCCGCGTATTTCTTCTTCTATATTGTTATCGGCTGCTACTATTGACCCAAGGTATTTAAAGGATTGCACCACTTCAAATTCGTGCTCCGCTACCTTGATTGTTTGACCAACTGTTCCTCTCGCATTCGACGCCACCATGTACTTTGTTTTACCTTCACTAATGTGCAGCCCCAGATTTTGTGCCGCCTGCTCGATCTGGATGAAGGAATCGTGTACAGCTTGTTCGGTTCTTCAGATGATGTCAATGTCGTCTGCGTAAGCCAGTAACTGGCTGGACCTGTTGACGATGGTCCCTCTTGTTGCCGTGCCAGAGTCACGGATTGCTTTCTCCAACGCCAGGTTGAAGAGGAGGCAGGCCAAACCGTCCCCTTGTCGGAGTCCATTAAAGATGTTGATTGGTCTGGATAGCAATCCGGCTATTTTTACTTGGCTTGTTACGTTCGTCATGGTCAACCTACATAGTCGTGTCAATTTATTTGGGATGCCGAACTCTCTCACGGCTTTGTAAAGTTCTACCCTGGCTATGCTATCATAGGCGGCCTTAAAGTCTATAAACAGATGGTATGTTGGGATGTTAAATTCTAGACATTTTTCCATCGCCTGCCTAAGGGGGCGGTCAGCCATCAGACGAATAGGGGGAATAACATGTAGCATACGAAAACATGCACGTGCCGTAACTATTCGGGACTGGTGGAAGTCTGATCATAGCCTCTCCGTGGCGGCCGCTAGAAACAAGCCTTTAAAAAGGTTTGGCTAATATGATCAGGCTGGTTCCTCAGGTTGGCGACAGGTTAATTCCCTGTCCCGTAAAACTTAATGAATTACGAGACCGACAACAAGCCTCGGAAACGGACTGATCTCACGACGACAACCCACGCATTACGGTGATTACGAAGACCAAAAAGTGGGTCACGTTATTCTGTCTGTCTACAGCTAAATGGCTCAGTCAATTTTCTTCAAACTTGGTAGATATGGGTTTAATTTTTTTCTCCCGGATGTTTTTTTCTTTTTTTTCATAGGACCAAAAATAACGGTACCTGCCATACGAATTTTTTTCGAAATCTTATAAATATTTTTTTTCTCAAAAACTGTCCCAACAGATTTAAAAAAAAAATCATAAAATTTCATTTAGTTAAACCTAGGTAATGGTTGAAAAAAAATTTCCAAAAAGTTATTATTTTTGGTACCCCCTTTGGAACCATTTTTTTTTGTTTTTGATTTTCTCAAAAATGGTACGATCGATTCTGATCATTTTTTTTTACGATAAGGCTCCCCATTAGTTTCAATATTATTGTGTACTCAAATTTTCAAAAAAAAAATTTGTTTTGGATTTTTAAATAAAATTTCAATTTTTTTATTTTTTGAAAACTTAATATTTCGAAAACCCCATGCTCGATTTTTCAAAACTTGATAAATAAAAGTTTCTTAAGATAATCTACAAGATATGAGAAAAAATTAATTTACCTAAAAATAAGGGTACTCTCCATACAAATGTCAAAAAATGGTTTTCGGAAATCATATTTTTCTTTTGCTAAAATTTGTTTGTTTTAATTAATTTTTAAGAACTATAATTTAATAAAACAAAATTTGAAAACAAGGTATTTCTGACTGGTACTTATCATAGAACAATTTGTTAAAATTTTGAATTTCTCAATATCGGCACAACGGGTATTAATGAATTTTTTTAGAGAGAAGCTTTAAGAAAAATATTTTTTTTGAATTTTGAAAAAAAAATCTATTTTATTTCTTGGAAAATTTAATATCTCGAAAACGGCTTAATATTTTTTTGTAAATTTAATTTTTATTCGAACAATACTAAAAACTATAAATTGGCGTACAAAAATTTTTTCTTAAAAATGTTTTAAAAATTTTTTATAGAAAAGCTTATTTTCTTAAGAAACCACTACAAAGATTTATAATTTTTGTTCTTGCACGAACATATATTTGCTTGAATCACATGGCATCCTATTTTTACCTCCAACTACTAAAGAAGTTGTTTTAATCATTTAAAAAAATAATTTTATGCTTATGAACAGTTTTTCCCTAATAGCATTCATTTTTGAAATTCTTAACCTATTACATAGGATCATAGGAGCAAGTTCGTGGAAATTTTTTTTCAACCATTACCTAGGTTTAACTAAATTAAATTTTATGAATTTTTTTTTTTTAAATCTGTGGAACGGTTTTTGAGAATAAAAGGGTATTTACCACGGTCAACGGTATGATATAAGTGCAGGGTGTTGGCGGATTGAACTGCAACGTCAGGAATTTTATGTTCATAGTCAACACGTTGAGTTGGGTAGTTCAACTCAGCATAAACTTGTACATACCTTCGATAAGCTGGAAAAAATCGATTAATACATGAATTTGCCGCAATAATGATTTAAATGTGAGAATAAAAAAACAAATTTGTTTCCAAAAGCAATCAGACATCGAATAAAATGCTCTAGAAGTTAAAAATCTTTTAAAATTAATTTTAACCTTGATATATGAATGTATTATGTGCTTCTTGACCGTGAATTTCACCCACATGAAGTTGAAGTTTGTCTTCAAGCAGGTTTATAAACAACATCTCTTCCTTCCAGAAATGGCAGAGTAGATTACGTCAGGTAATCTACTCAATTTACTACACGTAGTTTAGCGGGTAAACTACGCACTTGATTTGATAATAAATATCAATTAGATATTTCGGATGTTCTTGGTTTAGTCTATTTCGGACTTTAGTGTGTACAAATGACCATTGAGAGAACACTCTTTCCTCCTCCTTCAGTAGCCATATTTTATTTAATATTTTTTTCTAATATATTTTAATCTTTTTATTTAAATCACAATTCTCCCAGCTGAGCTAAATAAAGTCGGACACACTTCTAAACATATGAGAATTTAAAATGAATTTGCGAATTTTGACAGTTAACTCTACGTCTACTACATTTACTACGTTAACTACAGTTACTTCCTACTTTATGTAGCAGACGTCTTTGCATGTATTTCTGCCATCTCTGCTTCCTACGTATTCGACGAGATCATGACAGGAATATAAGAGAAAACAAATGATATCATATCCTTTCATAAGAATAAATTTTTTTTTCAACTACAAGATGAACTTTAATGCTTGCATTAGCATTGCAGAGATGTGAATAAAACCCACAATCAAAGTTGAAAAAGAATTCAGCTGTTAAATGTAACCAAAGCAGTATAAGCATACACACATATCGTTTAAACTGAAACCATAAGACCGAGTTCTAATGCCCTTGACTAAGGTCTTCTCTCTCAATCCCGCTCTAAGTAATACAGCTCTGCAAATTTGTATCCTTATTTTAGACAAATTGTTGCTTTTTTTAACCATTATGTGAAACACACAATTCTAAAAAGTTTCGCATGCCTGTTCATTAGAAAAAAAAAATGAACTTCAAATTTGTAAAACATCACACCCTTTTATCTCGAAAATGAGAACAGTGAAAAACAATTGTTTCGTTAATCAAATGGGCTACTACACGTAAAGCTTAGGTTAGGTGCACGTGCTTCAAATTGTTATGTATTGTTTCAACTCTAGAGGTTAGATACTATATGGTATTTAGTGAGGCGTCCGTCATCTGTTCATTTTGCGGTGTGTTGGGAGAGTTAAATTTTAATTAAAACTCTTATCAGAGGGAATTTTAAATGATTTTACCTAAAACATTGTACTGTACTGACCAATTTCAAGACCATGAGTGTGTGCGGTTTGGTAAAGTCTGGCAGCTACCTAAAGCATGTATACATTTCTATAGAAAATGTACGCGGTACCACAAATTGAAATAAACTTTTTTGACCTAAAGCTACCTAAAGCATATTTCTTGCACATCACCTGTATCTAAATATGTTGCATTACTAAATTGGAACAAGAACAAAAGCCAAACAAAAACAAAGAGGAAATGCAATTAATTTTCCTCTTCTATTCAGGCCAAGACTCATCATCTCCGTCCCAGAGACAGAGTTGGGTATGTGTAGCTGCTCCTTGTTGTTGCCGCTACTGGCACCACCATCCACTAACTTCTCCTATTGCAACTTGCAACGCCCGCCACCGACAAAAGAAATCATTATCGCAATCGTTCAGCGTCAAAAAATGAATCCATTACACACCGGAGCGTTGGGCTATTAAAATGCAATCATCCCCCAAGATGTGTCTTTGCATACGTGCGGCTACAAGACGGCAGAAGATATCATTATCCAAGTCACCTACTATATAGTTCTAGCTGCAAAGATAAAACAGTCCGATGCGATGAACCGATTTAACCGTCATTGTTAGGACTGCAGAGCATGTTAAGGAGTTCCCTCTTTCTGTGTTCGATTCGTCTGTCTTTTGCCGAAGGAATTCCATGTCGATTGTGGCGAAGCGACAACTTGATTACCCTTGCGAGTGAATTCCCTCTGCCCTTTTGTGTATAACTGCACAAACACAAATGCCGACAATAGTACTCGTATCTACGAAGGTATACTCGAAGAGTGCTTCTAGGATTGTCATTGTCACACTGAATTCCTGAATGCACTTTTTGGTTTTCATTTGTGCTTCTAATGTTAGAAGTTCGTACATTTTTATGCTTTAAGCCCTGCAATCCAACGTTGTGTGAGCAATTTTTCAAAGAAAAGCCGCCTTTGAAGATGTTACGTGTAATAGGGTCGGATGATTGCTGATTGAGTGGGAAATATTAGGGTGTGTTTGAAACAGCAAAATTGTTTGCTTGAAAAATTGTTCTCTTTGGAACATAAAATAAAAAAAGACTTGCACGATACAGACTGGCTGAACGAAGGCAATTCATATTTAGCTTAAGACTTATAAGACTGTCTAGTAGACTGTCTAGATAGGTACTAAGAATTTAGGAAAAACGTGAGAAAAACGAAACATTATTTTTGTAAATAATTCCTTTCCTTTAAATATCAGTTTTTAAATAATTTCTTGGAAGTTATTCTATGCTAATGTAACCAAAACTAAAAAAATAATATAAAGAACACGACTTGATCAATAGTTTACTTGGTCTTATTTGGAATTTTGATACGTACACACATATCACATAAAACATGGATGTAGCAAATAGCGCAAGCTGGTGATCGTAGGGCCACATGTACAGCCACTGGCGAGTAAAAGTGTAGTAAAGTGCCTTGGAATCTTGTTGGATCAGTATTTGTATTTCGACAGACATATAAATGCTGATCTGACCAGGACTAGGGGAGTGTTTGCCCTGACGAATCGGTTGTTTTACGGCAGCCGCCTTGACTTCAGAGTGAAAGCGATTTGCTACATGGCCCTCATCCGGCTGATGATTGCCTATGGGTGCCCGGTGTGGTTCAACGTTGCCCATCTCAAATTGAAAAGATTCCGGTGCTTGAGAGGCAGTGTTTTAGGCGTTGCCTTGGATTACACGGACACAAGATTCGGAGTACAAACATATTCCAACCAGATTCTATTCATAAACAGAATTGATAATTTTTTGATAACGCTGATTCGGGTTCACATTGCAAGATCGTTGTCCTCTAACAGACTAATTTTTGGGGTTTACTACCCTAACAACGATTATTATGAGAGTCTAAGTCTAAGCGGCCTTATCCCCCCTGATGCATTTCTCTACTTAGACAGTCGAGGGCTGATCTATCGTAGAATGACGATTCCGTTAATCTACTACGTCAACCGGAGGACTGTGGATAGGCGGCTCCTTTATAGTCAAGACGTCCTCGCACAAGACAGAGCAGAGTGCCTTCGGTTCAGTAGGACTCTATCCGATCGGGATCGGAGGGACAGGTTGGGACGGACAGGAGGACCAGTTCTGGTGGTTGTCTAATAATGATCAGGAAAGTTGACGAGAATTTGTATGTCTTGGCCGACTTACATAGGTTTAAGTTTTACTTTTTAGGTAGGGACAGTCAGGGTAGAACCGAAAAAAACAAGTATAGGCATTTGTATATAAAAAAAACTGCTGCTGCTCTGGCTATTCTAGTTTTAATTTATTTTAAGTAGCGTTAAGTAGTTTTAGTTAGTTTTAATTTGTTTTCCTTTAGTTTGTAAGTTTTACATAAAAATAAGAAAAAAAGTAACATAATCCCAGATTTTTACATTTTCTCGAGAAAATAAAAAAAAATTGATATAGTTTAGTATAAAAATAGTTTTTTTAGGCCGAAAGGTATTAGAATTAAGACATATTTTAGCTTAGAGCGCCCGCAATATGGTCAGTAAGTTAGTTTTAAGTTATAGATAATTAGGCTAGTTTTTCTTGATCTTTTTGTCTAGCTTTAAGATAGTTATAAGTTGAATTAAAAAATAAAAAAAAAATGGATGTACCATGAAATTTAATTTGAAAATATAAAATGTGTTGCTTAAAAAGTTGGTACAATTCTAAAAATAGTTTCAGTTCAGAAAAACGATTGCGTTGTTTCAAGCTTAACTGAGAAAAAAAAACATCAATCCGTTTTTAAGATATTTATTGGCATTTCAAAAAAATATTTTTAAGTTCTATTAAGAATGCAAGCAAATATTTTTTTCTTCAAAATTTTTAATTGTTATTTACCTTAAAGCATTATTTTTTTGTAAATTTTGATCGAAATTTGTGAAGCCATTAATTTTGTCTAACGAAGTGTAGTGAAATAGCCAGTTGCACTTAAGTAATGGTTCAGAGAGGTATTCAATACCGATGACTTCCAAAAGATCCATTCTCTTACTCTTCTCAATCCTACAAGGTTTATCGTAGTAAGTAGTTTCGAAATTCTTTCCTAAGGTTCGACCTCGCTAAGCTTGTAGACTGATTTTATTGAACCAGATTTAAATAATATTTCGAACTGGTTGCTATTCCTAAACCTAGGCGTAAAATTCGTTTTTAATGCGTATGGTTCACTGGTACTGTTGAGTATTTAAACAATAACGTGACCATTTTTTACTGTAGTAATGGTATTAGCGAGATAAATTCCAGCTTTTAATTCCTGGGACTCTACTAACACCTCCTTAAGACCAGTTTTTAATCTAAGTTTTACCATTGTATTTGTTCGTGCTTGCGCCAAATGTTAGGTTTTTATAATTAATTTAAAACACGACCTGCACTTTCAGTGCTTTTCAGTGAACTCCGCCATCGTTCATGTTTCCGCGAGGTAGTTTCCCTCTTGGCCTAATTGCAAATTGAATAAAGGGACATGCATCAAATTCTCAACATGGGTTTTGTAAGGGTAGATCTACGGTCTCAAATTTAGTTGAGTTCACAAATTTCTGCATAAACTCTTTAGAAAGAAAAAAAGCAAATTCATGCAGTATATACTGATTTTACAAAGGCATTCAGTAGACTAAATTTAAAAATCATTTTGAAGAAGCTAGCGGCGTATGGAATTAATGGATCATTATTGAAATGGTTCGCTTCCTATTTATATGGTCGTAAGCAATTTGTCGTTATCGAAGACATATGTTCTAAAGAAAACCATGTTACTTCGGGTGTTCCTGAAGGAAGCCATCTAGGTCCTCCTATCTTTCTGTTACATGTTAATGATGTGCCGCATACACTAAAGTTTTGTAAATGTCTATTATTCGCGGATGACATAAAGTTTTTTGCTGTTATTTCATGTGTAAATAATTGTTTGCTCTTTCAAAATGATCTGGATGCATTTTGTAAGTGGTGTGCCTTGAATGATCTTAAATTAAATATTGATAAATATGCTTCTATGTCTTATAACAGGTCCTTATATCATATAGTTTCATCATATTCTTTAGAAAATGTTGAACTAAAAACTGTTCAGGATGTTAAGTATCTTGGTGTTATATACGATGAGAAACTTACATTTAAACTTCATGTCAACTGAATTATTTCTAAAGCTAATTCAATGTTGGGATTTTTAAAAAGAAACTCGGTGTAGTTTAAAGATCCTTTTTGCGCTTTGCTGTAAGAAAATTCTTCGGTAATGTTAACACTTTACATCATTCTTATAGGTCTAAATGTTTGTTGTTAGGAATGCAAGCTCTCCATTCACGCAGGGAAATGGATAGTTAATGTTTGTTCGAGATATTCTTTGCAGTTTTGTTGACTGTGAAGATTCACTTGCTTTATTGAACATATAGGTACGCTCCATCAAGATCTTTAAGATATAGGCCATTACTATTTGAGGTTGCGCATAGAACTTGTTATAGATTACGTGAGCCTTTAAGCCTTTGTTGTAGATTTTTTAATGAATCATATTACAACCTAGATATAAGTTTAAAAAGAAATATTTTTAAAAATTTGTTGTTGGCCTATTTAACCCACAAATATAGTTCTAGTATTTAAGAATTTGTAATTTCGAATCTGTTGATTATAAAATATATCGTGTAGATAAATAAATAAATAAATAAGATTATGCACAGCAATAATGTTTCGACACAGTGCAATGGGCGGAAAGGGTTCAACTCAGGTTATGCACAGTAAACTAAATGTAGGCCGCAACACCACCCATACCCTGGGGAGTACAATTGAGATTCGATTGAGGTTATACGGCTTCCCGCATCATCACACGACCTAACCTAACCTAACCTAACCTAAGTACAGAGAGTGTTTCTTTAGCCGTACTACCCGAATGTAGAATTCGCTAATCGGATCTGTTTTCCCCTCCTCATTGTAATATACAGAAATTAAAAACCAGCTAGCATTGGCACTAGTGTTACCGCAGGTTTAGTTTTTGATAAGTCCGAAGAGGCTGAAAAATTAGTCGTTTTGAAAATTAGGGTTGTTGATAAGATTAGAGAAAATGAAGAGGATCGTTTACAATTAGATTAGTTTGTGAAAAGAAAAAAACAAATCAAAACAATAAACATAAGTGTTAAAAAAAAAAGAGCCAGGTTCTCAAATGTATTGTGAGGGTATTTTGGGGCCCAAACCCGATATCAGTATAGTTTTTTATGTTTTGTTTTTTGTAATGTTGAGTGAAGTAACAGCAACATTGGAGGGCTTAGGAAAAATGTCTGTGCTGTTTATATGTATGTCTATATTGCAAAAAACAGGCCAGCAGTTTTGGCAGATGGGTGAAAATTCTGATCACATGGAATCTATCCTGCCTGATTATATCTTAGTGCTTCCATTCTTCCCTCACCATGGTATCACCATATATGTACGTAATGATGTTGCTTATCAGCTTCAACCACAATATGGCACTTGTTTAAATACAAATTTTAATTTCATGTGGTTTAAATTCAGAGCCCATAAGGGTATCTCTCATGCATGCTTTATTTATCGCAGTCCAAGTTTGGATAGTAACTCGATTTCTAATGAACTCGATGCGCGGTCCGACTCTATCCAGTTAATTGTTTCCCATTATCCGCACAGTGAAATCGTTCTTACGGGCGATTTTAATATGTAAACAATTCTTCGTGGCTGCGGTATTTTGGTCAGACAATACCCGAAGGAAGGTGTGTCTGAGCTTAATAACGGACCGTTGTATCGAATCTGAAAATTTCTCATGTTAACCAAACCAAGTTAGCGAAATAATTCCTAAGAGAATCGTGTGGCAATACGAGAAAGCCAACTGCGATGGTCTTAACGATTTCTTCAAACTTTAATTGATTACTATGCTTCCTCGATAGTGACATGTATTCAGTGCGGATATGATAACAGATTTAATATTTTTCGGAACGAGACATTTTATCCAGAATAGTGAAAAATCAATCAAACCGAAAATGAATTCTAGGTTTGATTCGAGCTGCAAAAAGGTTAATAGAGTCAAAGAAGTAACTTTCCGATGATATAAAGCCTACTCTACTGAAGAAAAAACGAATAAGTTCTAACAAGCTAGAATCTTCTAGAATGACCTGTAATGATCAAATTCAAAGAACCAAATTTTTGCATGACCAAAAAATACTACAATGTCCCAAAGGTAGTTAAAATTTTTAAACATTTGTAAAAAAAATTAGAAATACTACTTCGTCTTCAGTTTCTAAACTCGTCTTCAATGATACTCCTTATGTCAGCTCACAAGAAAAAGCCAATTTGCTTATAGCACAGTTTGCTGTTAATTTGACTCTGCCAGATAGTGTCATGATTCTTTCTGTAATTGAGGGCGTTAACAATTTTATGTGACAAAAAGAACTCGTACAGTTCCAGCAGTACTGAAAGATTTCGATACACAAGTGAAGGGAAAACAGAATTTGTCCAGCCAGTCCCTAACTATCGCCCAATTACACATACATTCCCTTTTCAAGGTCATTGAAACGCTGATAATAAATTATTAACTCAAGAAATATCTTGAAGAAGAAACGTTTCTCAATGACCGCCAATATGGCTTTCGTAGCAAAAGTTCCATGGGTGATCTGATGGTATATCTCACCGAACAGTGGCACAAATCTTTAGATCGGTTTAGAAAGAGTATGATTATTGTACTTGAAAAAAGTATTTGATAGATTTTGGCACCAAGATCTCTTATCGAAAAATGAATGCAATTGGTATTGATCAATCTCTTCTTCCTTGGATTAGAAACTACCTTTCAAACTGTTCAATTCACTGAAATTTATTAAATAAATGCTAGTTTTGCCTCCGACACTCTTTCTCATATCCATCAATTACCTTTTGTCTCAAACTTCTGATCCATTAAATTGTTTCAGACGACCGTACTCTCAGTTTCTCATATAAGTCTTCAGATGCATGTCCTTATTTTTCAGATGTGGATCTAAAGTGGTCTGTATGATAAGCTCATTAAATTCTGATCTCGATAGCATTGTCAAATGAGGAACCATAAACCGCGTAGAATTTAATGCTTCAAGAACTCAATGCTGTCTATTGTCGTTAAAACGGAACCCACACAAATGCCGCTATTCATGAGCGGCACTTACATTGAGAAAACTGATCAGCTCTCAGTTCTTGGTATGTGCATCACAGACCATCTTGCCAAAAACCGTTGCTAAGTATTTAGGTTTCCTTTGACATTGCAAGAAATTTTTCACCACTTCTGATCTCGCTGTAATTTATAAAACATACATTCGTCCAAAACTCGGGAGCAAATTCCATATTTGGGTAGGTACTCTAATAAATAACCCACTCGAGTCTCTTAGATAGAATCCGAAAAAGAGCTTTAAAATGAAAAAGTTGATAAAACTAAACAGAAACTTTTGAATGTCTCTTTCCACACCGCAATGTTTTTTGCCTTTCATTATCTTAACGTTATTTTTAGGACAGTGTTCTAGTAAAATAGCAAGTTGCACTCCTCCCTTTATACAATCCAATCTTAATACTTGCATTTCAGAGAATGCCCAACTCCAGACGTACTGTTAACTACAGAGGTTTTTTCTTTAGCCACACTACACGAATGTGGACTGTTTAACCTGGCTCAATATTTCCATCCCATTGCGATGTTCAGACATTCAAACCTATATTTCCATATTTAAATCCTCTCAAATTTTCCTAAAACGCTCACTATATGTCCAAACATTTTAAGGGTAACTATAATCCCTCAAAACTCTCTAGCTGTGTATCTAGCTAGTAACAAAACCTTAAAGTGTATTTTCCTTTGTCAGTTTTATGTAATTTAATTGAAGGATACTATGGACAATCAGACTTTCTCGATTTCAAAGCCCAGTAAGTCTGTTTCCCTAACATCTAATGGACACATAAACAGGGAAGATAAACCAAAAATCCATCTCTGTATCCGATGAGGATTGACACCTTAAAAATCGTCTCCTATAATCAATTTAAAAAAAAAGGAATGTCAAGATCAATTTAAATAATAAAGTAGAGATTTTTCACGACCTCAATACTGTAATATTAGACACGGAACTTTTTGATAATGAGTTCTTAGTTTTCCGAAAGGACCGTCACGTTGACGTTACAAATTCAGTTGGCGGGGGAGTACTTATTGCTGTTAGAAGTATTTTCTGCTCAACACAAATAGTCTTCCCATTCAATCTGACAATTGATCTGTTATGCGTCAAAATAACTAAGGAATCTTTAGTCTTATTTGTTTTAAATGTTTACATTCCACCTAAAAGTCCTGCTTCCGTATACACTGAACTTTCTTTAGCACTCGATTTTATTTTCAGTTTAGCTAGCCTTGACAGTAAAATTCTTTTATTAGGGGACTTTAATCTTCCCCATATCGAATGGGTTCCCTCTGATGACGAATCCTATTTTGAAGCTTCCACAAGTTCACCCCAACAAGAGCTCCAAATGTTGGATAATATTATCTCTACAGATTTACAGCAAATTAGCAGTATACGAAATAATATGAATAGACAACTGGACCTTGTATTCTCATCTGACGCCGTTAGTACAGTAGTGGTAGAATCTATCTCTGCTTTGTCTAACATAGATCAATATCACCCGCCTCTTGACATTTTTCTTGACTTGAGTGGTCATTTACTAGAAAATAGTAATCCCCACGACTGTTCTTATACTTTTGACTTTCGGAGAGGTGATTTTCAACAGCTTTTAGATAGTTTAATTATTTCCGGTATAGAACGTTTACCGATTTCTAATGATCTTGACAAAACTGTCTCAAGCTTCTATTCTATTTTGATGAGATGCATAAATGAAACTGTCCCTAAAAAAAGATCTATTCCCTGTAATTCTTCTTGTCATCCTTGGTTCACAAAAGAACTCAAATGCCTTCGAAATAAAAGAAATAAGGCTTGGAAAAAATATATAAGGTTCATGACAGTAGAGAATCAAGTAGTTTACATTTCCCTTTTAGAAGATTTCAAAAAACTCTCTTATGAATGTTATAATGATTATCTTCAAACCATGGGGCTTTCCCTGAAATTAGACCCGAAAAACTTCTGGAAATTTATAAATTCCAAAAAGAAAAGCGACGGTTATCCTGTTAATCTCGTTTATAATGACGTAATCTTGAGTACTACTACAGAAATCTGTGAGGGATTTGCAAATAATTTTAGCCAATCCTTCATTGATTCCCCTGTTGTTGTTGACGATAACTATTTTCAATTCTTACGAAATTGTCCTCAGGTATCATTTAATAATATTACAATAGATCACGACAAAATTTTGGACTTTCTGTCACATTTAAAAGACGACTATTCTATTGGACCCGATGGAATACCACCCGCTTTATTGAAGAAATGTAAGTCTGTTTTAGCTCTTCCTCTGCGTAATATTTTTGTTCTATCCTTGCAATTAGGTAAATTCCCTGCAGTTTGGAAGAAAGCATTTTTAACGCCAGTATTTAAAAAGGGAGATAAAGCCAATATTACCAACTATAGACCAATTTCCAAACTTTCTTGCATTCCGAAGTTGTTCGAACAAGTTGTATGTGACAGTTTGACATTTATATGTAAAACTATTATCTGCAACCAACAACATGGTTTTATGCAAAAACGTTCTACTGTTACTAATCTTGTTGTCTTTTTAAATAAATGTTTAAACTCTCTAGAAAGTTGTCAAGAAGTTGATTGTGTATACACTGACTTCTCGAAAGCTTTTGATCAACTGTCTCATGAGATTATCAAGTTTAAACTTGTCTCATACGGATTTCCAACACCTTTCATCAAGTGGATTTCGTCATATCTTGAAGATAGGTTATATCAAGTCAAATTCAGAAATTCATACTCAAGAGAGTTTATTGCCAAATCAGGTGTTCCGCAGGGAAGCCATCTGGGACCACTACTCTTTACATTGGCTATTAATGATGCTCCTCTGTGTGTTCGCAACAGCGAAATTCTAATCTTTGCAGATGATATGAAGATTTATAAAAATATAGTATCTTCAAATGATCGGGCTTTACTGCAAGATGATATTAACCATTTTGCCTTGTGGTGTGAAAAGAACAGTCTGAACCTCAACCCGACAAAATGTCAAACTATGACTTTTTCAAAAAAACGTTCTCCTTACTCTCATGAATATGTTATCTCACGGCACATTTTAACTCGTGTTATGACTGTAAGGGACCTTGGAGTTCTTTTTACACCCAATTTAGATTTTTCTGCTCATATTAATAAAATCGTGAATAAGGCTAATTCAATGTTAGGGTTTATTAAGCGCTGGTCTAAGGAATTTGTTGATCCCAATGTCACCCGGGCTTTATACAACTCCTTGGTGCGTCCCCATCTTGAGTATGCATCGCAGGTTTGGACTCCTCTTTATGATATTCATATTGAGAGATTAGAATCTGTGCAAAGAAACTTTACTCGTTTTGCCTTGAAATGACTTCAATGGAATGATCCTTCGTATGTCCTCTCTTATGACCAACGATTATCTATTCTTCAGATGCAAACTTTGGAACAAAGAAGAACAAACAATGATTTGGTATTTTTCCACCAATTAATAACAGGCGTCACAAATGCACCAGATCTTTTATGTTCGGTTTATTTTAATTATCGGGGAGGAGCTTATAATCTTCGAGGCCTCGATATGGTTAAGGTCCCAACACACAGGACCAACTATGGCATTCATGAGCCCTTGACACGTATGGGTAGACTTTTAAATTGGAATTCAAATATTTTTGATTTTAATATAAATAAATGTAAATTAAAAAACCTTCTCAAAACCAGTGGTCCACGCTCCTAAATGTTCTTTGTTTCCTGTTATGTTATTGTTTTGTTCTTACGTAATATTATTTGTGTCAGTGTTAATTGTAATAGAGTTTGCCTACTAACAACTAACACTGCACTAAATGATGAGCCGGTGGTATAACACAGTTCTCTGTGTTGGCAAACCATTGGTCGAAAGACGGAGCTTGCTATAAGCTTTCTTCGACCAATTCTGATAGTGTAAAAAAAAAAAAATAAAAAAAAAAAAAATCTTATAACTGCCCACACTGAAGATTAAAGGCTTTTATCTTGTTTACTCCTAAAGCAGGCTTGCAGGGTATCCGTTTAAAAAGTTAAGAAAAAACTTTAATCCTGTCGTAATCTATTAAGTATCTCTCGGCACTCATAGCCATAGAAAAGTCCTTTATGTACATATATGTAAGTTTTGTATTCGCATAGTTCTTCGGCAACAAGTCATTTAACATTAAACATTCCTGGGATAGTTTTGTTGTTCTCTGTACTCTTATAAGAAAATGTATCTGCACAGGAATTTGAATCTGTACACAAAACATATAATGTAGAAATAGGGAAGTATACTTTTGTCTTGATTTTCGGTTGTAACTAACAAAATCACTGCACTTTGAATGGAATTCCTTTCTTTGAAGTTGAGTTAAGTTTTCCTTGGCAAGTATGTAGAGTGTAGAGTTCCTACAGACCTGCACACATACATGCATTGTGATGGCCCATGTATATAAAATTCTCTCAAAACATTCGCAACAACTTAAACCCTTAACCCCTTTTCCCCCCACCAAGAATGTAAACCAAATGGAGTTGACTTCCATTTTTTACTGGAATTTGTGTATTTGTATGTCGTTGACGGCAACCTTATAGAGCTTAGGGAGACTGAAAACATTGGAAATAGAATGTGTTCAACATCGCTTTGAGGTATTTTTAATGGTTAAGGCGGAAAAATCTGACGGGAGTTACATTTCCCATCTATAAACGAAAAATTCCAGCCTTCCATGATTCGGTCATAAAAGTTTATAACTTAAGGGCTTTTTGCACAACAAAGGAAGGAAATATTTTAACAACCAAGATGATGGTTTCTAGCTCAAGCGGATGGATGGTAATCAACCTCATTTAGTTCGCCACAGCAATGTAGCGAGGGAGTTTGTCGTACATGGATTCGACTTGACAACAAGAGCGAAATTACGAAATCAAAAATGAAGCATCCTTATTAAGGATCCCTATACTACCTTTATTAACTTTGGAGGGGCATTGCAAGGAGAGTTAAGACGGTGATGATGCTATTGTATTTTATACAATTATTCAAACTTCAATAATTTAGATAAATAAGGAAAGATTCCTGTTTTGTTGAATTTTGAATAATGAAACATTTTCCGATAAGCCGGAGGCCTTACAAAACTTTGATTTACATTTTTTTTATACTTTTTGTTAAATGAAAATAAGTAAAAGATGAATTAACAAATTAAAGAAGAAAAATGGCTGTATTGATGGTCTTCTATGCCGCCCTGGTTGCGACTTGTGGAAACCACGCAAGAAAAAGTATAGATCGTCTCTTGGTTTTACGTGAGTACCTGCCGATTGCCGGCTCTACCCTACGGGGAGCCTACATCCATAGGAGTCAGATTGAGTCCTGACCATTAACCCCGACATAGCCGAAGCCATCTCGGTCGCAAAGTTGTGATATGTTGCAGCATATGCACACCTCTTGCTTTGAAGGTGAGGTCTATCTAACACCTCTTGATTTCAAGAAAAGAATCTTGAAAACCATGTGTCTCCGCATTCGGAATAAACCAAGCCACCAAGCTCCCACTAGGGGGCCTACCTCATAGATAGGGTTTGAGCAGAGGGTAAAACTCAACCCTCAAACTCACATGGGCACTATCTCCCATGGTACCAGAACATAGCTTCCGGTGGAGCTTCGCAACCGAGGTCAATTACAGATGAGTTCTTGTAAAACTCTGGGCCTGCCAACCCTTAAGACACACACACCAATAAGTTAGTCGAAGTAGTAACCAACAACTTTAGAGTGCTTCCTTTTGGTTTTCATTCGCCATGCGACGAACTAGAAAAGAGACTCCTAGTCTTTTGATCACCTTACGGCAAACTAGGAAAGACACTCCTAGTCTTTGTTCTAAAAGAGCTAGGACGACGGTCCTACTATTATTTGCTACTAACAGTTACGCAAGTAACCGGAGACTTAACCCTTTTTAAACCTTTTTAAAACCTTAAAAATCTCCAGCCACGCAAGTAGCGGGCGACTTTACCAATTTTACCCTTCATAACCCAGTAAAACCTTAAAAATCTCCAGCCACGCAAGTAGCCGTGGATTTTACCAATTTCACCCTTCTTCCACATTTCAAAACCTTGAAATACCTTAAAATCTCCAGCCACGCAAGTAGCCGGAAATTTAACCACTTCACAACGTTTTAAACCTTCTAACTCCCTTTTCCTCCTGTTTTGGGTTTTCTAAGTTGTCTACATCTCCAGCTGTTCGAGCAGCCGGAGAATAGACCTCACCCTCAAATCTCTCATGCTGAACGTCAATCGTGACGTCCGCTCTCCTGCTGGAACTACATATCATATAAATCCATATGGCTGGAATTGAGCCATAAGAAATTGGTTATCATCGTTTTATAGCAATATCCATTGACAATGACCGCTTCACCAACGTCGTTTTCCGACCAATGACTCCACCGGCAACAAAATTCACACCAAACGGAAACTTTTTGAGGATGTTTGTTACCTGCTGAACCTCGTCCCAGATACAGAAATTTTGTACGTTAGCACAACCATTCTCCAAAAATGCGCACAGTCGACAAAGTAAAAAAAAAACCAAGATCGGTAAAGAGCATTTCCACCGTCCGTGAATGTTCCGTTTTCTCGGATCCAATAAACATTGAGGTTTTTCTGTTTGACAAAAAGATTATGTTTTCGGACCTTTTATATCCGCGAGATTCTAAATGCGCCTCCACTACTCCTACCCGCAATCATCATGTACGATTTCTGGAGATGAGCCGCAGCTCTCTCCAACTTTTTCCTAGTTATGCTGATACTTCATCGACCGGTCTTCGCCAAGTACTCCTCGGTCGACCTACTCGTCCGATTAACTATACGAGCGGGTTTCATTACCTTTTCAAAGCATGTGTTCTGACCTGTTGTCGCATTTCATCATTAGAGATACAGTTGGTCCAGCAAATCCTAAAAATGTTTCGCAGACATGGATATATTCGCGCACATTTGCTGCTTTCTTGAGACAGCGGATATGAATATTCAAGTGCTCCATCCCTATATTCAACATTTGAGCGATGTTTGAAGATTGGTTACAGAGTCCACTGAATTCCTCTATTTCTAGTTGATAAAGCACTACGCTTTGTTGCCAAAAAGAACAATAATGGACACAATATACAACCTTGTATGATTTCACTTTGGATTTCGAAGTTGTCCGACAATGTTCCTTTCGGCCTCGATAATATCAATTAATTTATCTGAGAATTCACTTCTGCGCAAAGCAAGCGAAGTACATTTTCTATTGAAATTGTTGAACAGCAGGTGAAGTGGTGATCCGCAAGTTATTGATGTGGTCTACAAAGGAAGATCCAGTGTGGAATCCTGGTTGTTCGTCGTCGAAAGTGTATTCAAGGCAGCCTTTTATTTGCTTCAGAATGAGACTTGTTATAACTTAAGCAAAAGCAGGCAGCACGCAAATTTCTCTCCAGTTTTGCATTACGTTAGGTCTTCTTTATTTACTACGAATAGCTCTGTGTACTACGTTCTCTCAATGAGTAGATGCAGGAGCTCACTCGATGTTGTTGGCGCTGCTCGGAGAGTTCTACGAAACACATTCAAACCGCTTTGTTTGTTCATTGAATGCCATAATAATTACTAGTCTTTTGTAAAATACAGTGCGTATTCGAAAATTTCTTACTTCGGACGAGTCTTTTGGAGTTGGGCTCACCAGATTAGCAAAACGCGGGCCAATAAAAGTGATCCTTTTACCTTTTGAGCTGGTCCTCAACCGAAAATAGTATAGATGTCTTTTACTAGGTGTTCTTTAGACGGTCCTACTGTCACACCTACTTGCGGCCTCTTCTGCTTCATGCAGGCTATTAATTGATATGGTTACGATTATTATGATTCACGTAACGGTGAGCTTCGCTCATCTTCAATCAATACGTAGAATCTAGCTCACTCTCCCTGCTGCTGGAGTAGTCTCAATACGGGCTTTAGATTGTTTTTTTTTTGTAGTCGATCCTTGACCTAGGTTCTTCGTAAAGATACTCACTTTTCCTTCCTAGTGACCGACGGTCTAAAATTTCAGCACCGGTTTTTGATAGAGCTTGGTTCCGTTCCTTGCGGAAGTGGTCCTCTGCTGCTTTCATTAGTATATCGGTATTAAACTTGGGCGTTCGTGTGTTTTACGTGTTTACGAACTGCAGCTGTATATGGAATCTCACGGTAGGAACTACCAGTTAATGGTTCCGGGGCATTCCCCTGTCTGCACTTCTTCTGTTACAGACGTTCTGAAGACTGTTTCTAAAATTCCGACTGGCCGAAAACAGACAAGCTAAGGCAATTCTTGATAGCTCATTAATTAAAACAAATTTGAAATTCACCGATACTTTTTATGTATCAAAAACATATCAATATTTGTCACATTATGACTTTTATAATGAGTAATGACCTTCTTCATTACAATTTACTGTATTAAGTGATCTGTACTATTTTGAATTTCCATTTTTTTAGAAGATTTTGAGATCGAGTTATAGACGCTTGTGTTACGTTTATTTTCTGCTAACTTTGATGCGATGCCCCACTATCAATTCCAATCATTGAATGCTGACCAGTTTTCTAGATTCGAAGGATTGAATTTTAAAAATGCAGTAAAAATGAACTCCGGTATGTGAAATTTCCTGTTTTTTTAGTAAATCTGTCCTTACTTTTTCGACCGACAATATTTAAGATCTAAGTTCGATCTGTGTTAAACTACTCCCTATAAATAGCCCATTATTTACACACGCTCAGGACTAGCTTCAGGCGTCTTTATTATGTTTTTTTTTAGTGTCGATTTGCGGTAGAAATCAGGAGGTAATTGTAAACCTTATGTTTGAAATGTTTTCAAACAAAAGAAAAAAAAAAACATAAATTCCACTAAAATGACACAAAAGCGCGTTGACATAGTTTTACGTTTCCAGGTTTTCTTCCTCTGGTGCATACCTGGGACACATTTCATTAGAGTCATTTGGATGCTTCCACACAGGATGTGTGAGTTGTAAAAGAATTGCAAATTTCTATGTGCGCCAGTAATGCTCAAATGTAGGTAGCAGATGAAGCTCTCTGACTTGGCCTGAAAGGACGACGAACGACAAACAGTATTTTTTCTCTCTGCCTTACTATCTGCACTAAAAAAAAATGAAATAATACATTTTTCTTCCCTTCTTCCTATTTGAACACACAGTAATTATGCTAGGGGAAGTGTGGAAGGAGCAGGAACATCAAGCCAACTGGCTTGAATACAGCTGCAGTCCTGTTTAAAGCTCATTTTTAGTTGCTATTCCGTTTATTCATTTTTCATTCTTCTACACATTTAAACAGTTTGTTAGTGGAAAATAGCCCCTCTATGGTGGACTGGTATGCAGTCCTTCGTCGTCGTTGAAATCGACGTCGACTTCATCTTGACATCCTTTACGAGCTGGAATCTCCTCTGTGCCACAAATGCTCCACTTTTTTATTGCCTTGTCTTCTCTGCTTTCCTGCCCAGTTCTCTGCCTTAGCTGGATAAAGGTGCATGCACAGTATTTTATGTTGACTCTCCGGGGGATTGTTTGACTGGGCCGGCTCCTGTTTCCTTTCTGTTGTCGACTGTGGTTTGAAGACTAATTATCCTGACGTGAAATCTTTAAATCGCCCAATCCACCCAGGCGCAATGAATTTATCCCCAGGACGATTGTCCGCAAAGACGAATCTGTGTAAAGCATCAAAGCTGCCACAAAACACGAGTAAAACACTCTGCGCCACCACCACCATCCGTCACCCCACCTATCCATGGAGGTATAATGACTTCACTCTTCGCTCTGGATAGAGAATGCGAAAACAATAAATAAATATCTTTTTAGAAATCGTATCCTGGCAATTAGAACACTCTTGGGGGCTGCGGGCGAGAATCGAGTAGAGCATGAAATAGTTCAATAGCCTTATCCTCAGGCGGATGCATCAAAGTGAAGTCAGCAGCAGTTTAATTGCATTTCATTCTCTTTTGTTTATTTGGTGTGTCCTGCCGCCAGTTAAAGTATTTCTGTTTTTGTATCTTATATCTAGTTACCGAGCACTAGAATGTATCTTGATTAAGTCCAATTCGCTAAAGGTATTCCCCAGCAGTTGCAGGGGCAATTTAGTGTTCAATTAAAATTTTATTAATTGCACTTAAGTCAGCCAGAAACTGCAGCAGGAGGTATGTTTAAGGGACCATAAGCAGCGGACCCAATTCGTGATTCCTCAGTCTCAGACAAGCTTACAACAACTCATCGTCATGTACTTTTAGTGAGGCATGACTTTGGATAGGTATCGCTGGGGAATAGTTGGCAATTAATTCCAGGGCGGTTACCTGATGACTGGCTATTCGCTATTCTAAGGCAACGCACATCGCCAACCGTCATAAGGCATGAAATGGTTTATGACGGTTCCAAGCTTGATAGCTGGTTCATTGTCGTCTTCTAAACATAGTTCTCATAGCTCGTTTGTATCTTTCTTCACCTATCTTGCTTTTTATGACCGCGTGTCCTTGAAGTGCTCCACGGCGGCGTGGTTGTTATGATTGCTTTATGTGAAGACGTTGGCAAAGAATGTTGAGCATCTTCAATAAACCATTCTAAATACATCCTAGATACACACTCAAAATGGTGCTTGTGAAAATAGACACCGCGAATTTATTGAACCAACTACAACTGCTAAGTGCGCGAAGACGTGACTTGAAATTTAAAATTGATTGATGGGGTGGATAAGATACTTGAAATGGTTATATGGGTTTGTTCTTTGTTAAATTGGGTGTTGAATTTGTTTGATTTTCAAAAAGAGGTTGGCATGTGTTTTGAGTCGCAAATATTAAAATGGCTTGCTAACTGATTGTGGTGTGATAATTCCATACAATTTGAAGAATGCTAAAAAATTCACAAAGGCCGTTGTGATTTGAATACAAAATTCATAAATGGATGAATCAATGAATAATTAGAATAAATGAAACAATATGAAGTATAATCGTGTTAACGCGAGTTAATTTAATCAATAATCAAGAATTCAGCTATTTGACAAGACATTCATATCCAGTTTTTCTTGAAAATTTTTAATATTGAGAAATAAATATTTATTAAAACTTTTGATTGTTTTGTAGTTCCTGGGGTGGAAATTGTTTAACTAATAAATTTTTACTCATATTACTGCTATGACTTGAAATCTATAAGTTAATATTTACCTCAAAATGATGAAAGACCGAAAGATTATATTCACATTCTGGATTTATAAAAATGGAATACCAGCCGAATAATTTAGTCCAAACGTTTAAAAAACGAGCTCTTCGAATAAGTTTGTGAGGGACCACTTTATTGCTTAAAAAGACTGTCTTAGCTTTCATTCGATATACAATCTATAAAAGACCCCCTTGGTGTGGTGCACACAGTCTAAAATGCAACTTGGAAAGTGATTTTCTAAACAAAGTTACCTGAGATAGTATTTCCGGTGAGCAGTTTTGTAGATGTTTTCTTACCTTCGGACTTGGTAGTTTTCTCCAATTTAACATGCCAAGTTGTTTCAGGTTCTCTTCAACTTGAACCATTTTTGTTAGAATCTCTCTCTGCAGTCCGGACGCACTGTCCCTTGAAGTTGGACTCGAAGATTTTTCCGACCAAGACTTTGATACCCAGCCACTTTACATAAGCCAGTAACCTTAGTCCTGAGACAAGAATACACTTAGCTCTTGCAAAAGAGAAGACTTCTATGGCATTTAGCACTTCCGTAAAATAATGGAAGTTTCACAGAGAAAGAACAGCAGAGGACTACTCTAGTGCTGAACACGCACAAGTGAGACAGTCAACCTTTAATGGGAAATTCTCTAGAAAACTTCTCAAACCAAATAGAGAAGACTAGCAGATTATTTAATTAGAATACTCCGAAGTAGCATTACTTTCGGGAACACTAAGCTTATAAAGAAGACATAAGATATTCTTCATTCCTTAAATCAGGACTCATACAGAGTCTTTCAAGCCGATCAACTAACTGAAAATGTTGGGAAAAACATTCCACAACTTCACAAGATCAGAAGTTTTCCCAATGTACGCCAAAATGCGGGTAGATCTACAGAAATCACTCTGCTTGAACTGAGTAAAAGATTACAAAAAAATATATGTAAATAGAAAGGGCGTTGTCTGTCTTCCTAGAGAGAGCCCAAGACAAAACCTCACTTGGCGCTTTTAACAAATATTTTGTAAGGAAATTCTATTACCTTTTGTCATTCCTAGATATATTGGTTATATTCTAGGTCAGCAGAAACAAAAGCAGGACCAAAACTATACAGAGGATCATCACAAGAATAGGCTGTCCACAGGGCTGGATACTATCACCCTGGCTGTGGAGTCTTTTCAACTGTTTGTATATATATGTATATGTATTACTGGATCAATGAGAATTTGTCATAAAGCAGCGATGGAGGTTATCTTTTAACTGTCCCCATTTCTAAGTGATAGTACTGAAGTCATTATGAAATTGGACAAGGAACTATGATGGCAAATAAGTTAACGTTAACAAACCTTTTCGATATTCCAGGGGATCGCATGATTACAAAATATAACTTTGAAAAAAAAAAATTTAACCCGAGATAAGTTACAAGGGGACATTTACCACTAGCATTTTCGTCGCGGAAGTGAATCATCATCATCGGCTCGACAACCGGGTTCCGGTCCTGGCCTCTTTCAACAAGTCTCTCCACCTATCCCGGTCTCTAGCCGACGCCATCCAGTTGCGCACCCCAAGGCTTCGGGCGTCCTGGTCTACGCCATCTCTCCAGCGCAAGCATGGTCTACCACGCTGTCGTCTACCATAGAATGTACCACAAAGAACTTTCCGAGCAGGTTCCTCTTCGCTCATGCGAGCTAGGTGCCCTGCCCACCGGAGTCTACCGAGCTTAATTTTTGTCACGATATCTGCTTCAAGGTAGATTGCGTACAGTTCATGATTGTACCGTCTCCGGAATCGTCCTTCCTCACATATGGGGCCAACAATTCTCCTTAAGACTTTTCTCTCGAACGCAGCTAAGAGGTCGGAGTGCCTTTTGCTAAGCACCCAAGTCTCGGATCCATATGTGAGTACTGGCAGGACCATGGTCCTATACAGCAGCAGTTTTGAAGTTATGGTGAGATTTCTGGATTTGAAAGGTTTGACAGACTATAGTAGGCTCTGTTGGATTTGAGAAGCCGCCCGCGTATTTCTTCTTCTATATTATTATCGGCTGCTACTATTGACCCAAGGTATTTAAAGGATTGCACCACTTCAAATTCGTGCTCCGCAACCTTGATTGTTTGACCAACTGTTCCTCTCGCATTCAACGCCACCATGTACTTTGTTTTACCTTCACTAATGTGCAGCCCCAGATTTTGTGCCGCCTGCTCGATCTGGATGAAGGAATCGTGTACAGCTTGTTCGGTTCTTCCGATGATGTCAATGTCGTCTGCGTAAGCTAGTAACTGGCTGGACCTGTTGACGATGGTCCCTCTTGTTGCCGTGCCAAAGTCACGGATTGCTTTCTCCAACGCCAGGTTGAAGAGGAGGCAGGCCAAACCGTCCCCTTGTCGGAGTCCATTAAAGATTTTGATTGGTCTGGATAGCAATCCGGCTATTTTTACTTGGCTTGTTACGTTGGTCATGGTCAACCTACATAGTCGTTTCAATTTATTTGGGATACCGAATTCTCTCATGGCTTTGTAAAGTTCTACCCTGGCTATGCTATCATAGGCGGCCTTAAAGTCTATAAACAGATGGTATGTTGGGATGTTAAATTCTAGACATTTTTCCATCGCCTGCCTAAGGGTAAATATCTAAATATCTGATCAGTTGTTGATTTGCCTGGAATGAAACCACACTGATATTGTCCGATAACGGTTTTATGGGGTTATCCGGTCTTGTAGGATAGAGGAGAGTATCTTATAGGCGGTACTCAACAAAGTGATACCTCTATAATTGCTGCACGTTGTGTCATCTCCCTTCTTATGTATGGGGCATATTAAACCTTTTCGCCAGTCTTCTGGCATTTCTTTCTGCTCCCATACGTGTACTATAATATCATGAATGGTGCAGGGAAATAAGTCCCCAGGAAATAAGTCCACTGAGGGACTAAGTTCTCACTTGAGGTGGGACCACTTTAGTAAAGTGGATTTCGTTCCCATTAAGTGAGAACTGAGTCCATCAGTGGACTTAGTTCCCGTGGACTTATTTCCCACCTCAAGCGAGAACTTAGTCCCTCAGTGGACTTAGTTCCCGTGGACTTATTTCCCTGCACCATCATGAATTGCTTGACGTAAGACTGGCCCGCCGTGATGGAAAAATTCGGCTGGTATGCCATCGGCTCCCGGGGCTTTGTTTAAGCCGGCCTATAGCCTTCTCAACCTCTTCTATGCTTGGTGGCGGCAACATAGGGTATTCTTCTTGAAGTAGTGGAGCCTCCACTTCTGCAGTGAGCTGACCATTTAGCAATTCATTGAAGTATACACTTCCCATCGCTCCAGTATGCTTTCAGGATCGGTGATCAGATTTCCCTCTCCGTCCTTGCAGTATGTGCAGCGTGGTGTGTACTGCGTCATGTTTCGGACGGATTGGTAGAACTTCCGCGCCTGGTGCGGACCTCGCTATCGGCTGTTTTCTATTTCACAGATTAGGTTCTTCTCCCAGGCTGATTTCTTTTGTCTGTGAAGCCGTTTTTCTGTTCTTCTGAGCTCTTTATATTCCTCTTCGCGTGCCCGCGTTCTATGAGATTGTTGCATTGCTCGGTACGCAACATTCTTACGTTCAGTCGCTAGCTTGCATTCATCATCAAACCAGTCGTTCCGATTTTTACGACTGCTGCCTAAGATGGAGTTGGCAATACTAATGACAACGTGTGTTTGTCAATATTTGGTCGACGGTGTTCATTCCTGCCCTAAAACCATACCAATATGAAATTGTATAAAGTTGTTGAGGAACACCTTCACAGAAAAAAAATTCTATAAGCGATGTTAAGATGACTGATACTTGTTTAGTTGGTGCAGTTCAGTTCAGATGGTCTGCTTTTTGAAGATCGGGAGAAATCGGTTATGTTTTTCTCCAACCTAACAGCTAAAACAGTTGAGTTGGTGCATATCAGCATTGTATATTAAGACTAATTGCCTATTTCGTGCTGTTTGGCTATGTTTTGATAATCGAATGAAATATTGTTCCGAGATTATTCCTTTGCAAATTAAAAGAAAAAAACTATTTCGAATAAATGTTGAACATTTTTTGACAGTGGCCTTATTTCGAAGAGTTTTATTTCTTGTCAGTAATCTTTTACGATTTCGAGCACCTAATCTTATATTTTTTTTTGATATATTGTTCCTTAGAATATTAAGAAAACAATTGAATGAGATTTGAGTCAAGTGAATACCTTTTACCCAGATCTATTGGTCCTGAACAAATAAACCAATTGACCAAATTGTGTCTTTTTTTTCTAGAACACAATACATTAATCAATAATTTATTTCGTACGACAATGATTGTGCAAATAATAAATCGGGGGCTGTGTGTTAAGTGTGGGCAGGTCGATGGATCTTCTTTTATATCATGTGTGACCTTTGAAGTGTGGGTAGCTACTAGCTGGCATCCAGATGGGGACAAGTTTCTACAGACGAAAATATTCGTAACGTCAAGGCATTGTTTGAAACAAAAAAATTAAAGAGGGTCGATGATATGACGCTCTCTCTATAAGAGTATGATGCTTCAAAATGGAAAAAAAGAAACCAATTGCTTTAAAATAAACCCACACACTCAAATTTGGAGTCTAAATTTAGAAAAGGAGCAAGGACATCACGTTGTGGTGAAGCTTTTGTTAGTTGCATTTAGGCAGGTTCTATGTTTTTGTTTGTATTTTTATTTTCTTTATTTTTGGCATCCGAGCTTAAAACTCAGACGGTGACATTTGGCATTGCATTCAAACTTTGTGTGTGTGCATTAGAGTTTTCGAATGCAGTATTTGCTGAAGCAAAGACAATATTATCTTTAAGAAGGCACTACCTATACACAAATAGTTTATTCTGAGTTTTTGAACTTCTTAAATGCAAGTTTATTCTGTATATAGGTACATACTTGTACGTCTTGTGCAGACACTTTGGTTTGTATTTTATGAGGGGGAGGTAGGTTAATTAAGTAGAAAAGTGAGGATGTTTTAGCAACGACACTCTCTGACATCCCAGTCAGTATCCATATAATGTGTGTACACTGTACAATATACATACACTTTTGTTTCTGTAAAGCTATTAGTCAATATCAATAAGTAAAAGAGTGACAGGGTGCAGACTTAGAGTTAATTCAACTTAAGCTCAACGATTATTTGTGCAGAAATTCAATAACCTTACCCTATTGTTCGCAGTACAAGTCTTGGCTTTCAATAGAGATTTAAAGTATTTTTGGGATAATATTATTGTTAGTTCATTCTCTGTCTAGGACTTTATTTCTGACAAAGAGAAGCCTTTATTAATTCACTTTAAAGCATTGAACTTGAATTCTTTGACCTATGGGTAAATAGCAGTCAATAAATATGCAAATGAAAGGAATCCAATGTTGCTGGTGAATAGATGTGCATGTTGTGTAGCTAAAGGGGAATCTTATATGGTACATTTGAATTTCGTTAAGTACATTAGTTTTTGGAATTGTGAGAAAACCTTTTGGTGGGATTCATATGTCTAGCTATTTTGTTTTTCGTTTTAAATCAGAATCCATAAAATGTATACTTTTTAAGCTAGAATAAAACGAATTTGAATAATAAATGGCGGTTTTGACAACAATGCTTAGAAAATATGTATTCGAAGTTTATTTCGTGATCATTGTTTAAAGACGTCTAGCCAAGAGGAAGACAAGTTGAAAAATATCTACTTTGTGCTTTGTAGATGACAAGTAAAATAAATGATGAGCTTCACTCTGCTTCTTAAGCGACACCTATCAGTGTAGTTTCAAACCAGCAAATAGCCATTAAACGAATTTCAATATTCTAATATAGTTTAGAAAACATTATTTCATAATTTTCATAAGACTACCAGGCTAATATTTAATTATGATATATAAGCTTTATAAATTATTCAGGAATTTCTGTTTTAGGGAAGAACTCCATTATTTCACCGATATTTTTATAAAGGGTGTTCTCGAAAAATAGCTAGTTGTATTCCTTTCCTTAAACAATTCAAGTAATGGCCATTAATTTACACTTGAGCTCAAATTTGGATGTAATTTATTTATAATTTTGTGTTAACTAAAGGGATCTTGACTACCCTTAAAACGTTGGAGCACAGTGTGAGCGTTTAAGAATGTTGGAGTGAATTTAAAAGTTTACACCGATGCACATTCGATTTTAATATCAGAATATAATAATCTGGGAGAGGGGGGATATTGAGCCAGCTTTCCATATTCGTGTAGTTCTGCTAAAGAAATAATCTCTGAACCTAACAGTACGTCCAAGTTTGGGCCCGAGGGCATTCCCTCTAGCGCGAGTATTACGGTATTATTGTCAAGCTTAGAGATTCTTTACTTAGTCGCACTAAACGAATGTGGAATGCTTCACCCGACTGTGCTCAAACATTCTAAGGGTAGTAATAATCCCTTTGGTGCTCACAAAAAAACTAAAAATAAACTGGTGCTTTATAGTTTAAATCTTAATAGCCATATACAAATGGATGTGTGAAAGCGTGTTTATTTTTTATGGACTCCAAGACAGCGCGGCCGATTTTGATGGAATTTTCAGTCAAGCTTCCAATGGCAATTTTATTTAATATTTAATATTTTAATATTTTCAACTTACAAGTCGATTTCTGTAGATTGAATGGCGAAAGCAAGGCCTGCCACACGTCCATAGTTTAGTCTTGCTAACACAAAACAATATGATTGACGAAATATACATATCCATCAATAACAAAGTCCTTATTTATCTTGGAATGCTGACTTCGAAACGGGACAAAAACAGAGAACAGCACTTCGATGGGAACCAGTAACAACAATATGTTCAAACTCAAACAAGAATGGTTGGTTGCTGATGAAAAATATTCTCACGAAAAAACAAACGAAAATGGCGGAGGCAAAAAATTCCTCATCAATTTGATATTGGAAACTCCCCATCGAACAGTCAAATGCATATCGATCAACACAGTAATGCACGAAGAATAAGCTGGCAATTATCTGACTGTTTTTTTGAAGTGATTGGGACAAACCGTAATGCTACCTCACATATTAACTTTAAAAGTTTGACCACCGGTGATACGCAACTAAAACGCACTAAGGTTTTGCAAAGGAAAATTATTGATCATCAAACATTTTTTACCAACTTATTTCAAGGCAACAATCATCTGTGGAAAATTCAAAGAAGAAGAACGTACTGATTCGAACGGAAGTGGCTCCAGTTCCTTTTGTATCTTGCGTCTGCTACTCTTATTACCTTCAAAAAAACACCAGGGCAATCGCTGACTATTGCTGGCTTAAATTTGGAAAATTCATGTTTTTCAAACAGCCAATTGAATGTGGTTTGCTTTTACTCCAAATGAAAAACAAACATTGCCTATCCTCTGACCTTAAGATGAAATAGATAGAACTTACCATTTACCTGTTTTTCCATAGCTGTGTCTGGGTTCATTTCTCATATTCTCTAAGAATTTTAGTACTTTTTTCCAAATTTCTTGAACTCAAGAAAACTCTATAAAAAGAAGTCTAACGGGTTCAAATTGCATCATCTCGGTGGCCAATTTACATCAGCTCCGCATGAGATAACCATGTTCGGAAATCGCTCGTGCTAAATGTTCATTATGCCACGAGCTGTGTGGCACGTAGCTCCGTCCTGTTATAACCACAAATCGTCGGTCACTATATCAAAAGAAATTGGTTTTCATCCTGGCCAACATCGTTCTCAAAGAAGTATGGACTTATGATGCCGCCATCCCAAAATCCATACCAAACAGTGACTTTCTCTGGATGGATTGCAATTTGGTGGATGTCGTGTGGGTCTTATATCGTCCCAAATTCGACAATTTTGCTGAATATGATTTTCATACCGAAATTGGGGTCAACTTCCAACTTCTTCAGAACCCAGTTAGCGAACACTCGTCATTGTCTCTATGGTAGCTAATTTTACGTCTAGGTTCGTTTCAAATTTGAACGGGCCTAAGCCCAAGTCATTCCGAAAAGTTCGCAATTTGTGGTCTGTGAAAAACCGAGCGTAGCATGGGATTGACTGCCTCAGATTCTACTGCACACTCGCACGAACAGTGCCGATATTTTTGGCAGATCTTGTGTTTCGTTGACGTACCTGTGTGGGCAGATTATTGGTCACTGAACCGGTTGACTTGTATTTATCCACGACGTTGCGGAAAGTCCTCTCGGAAGAAGGATTATGGCAACCATAAAATTGGCGAAGCACGCGAAATGTTGCTCGACGCTATAAATCTCCAGTTGATTTGGCAAAACTTCATAAATGACAGTCAAAGGGACAGATGAAGCTTCAATAATATAGCCGCAATCTCCTGTCAAGGTTCGGAAGTGCTTATTGGAAAACACTTAAGGAGATGAGCAATTGTATCCTTATCTTATTCATTCATGCATACAGCTTCTGCAGAAATTGTTGAAGTAGACGCCAGTATGCATTAAAATCATTACTTGTAACTAAAAATTTTTAAATTAAGGCCTCTTAAGGTACTAGTACGGTCTAGAATGCCAAAAAAACGCACGATTTTTGGGAATTTTTTCCTCGGAAACCTTATTAGGTAATAACATAATTTTTTTCTTAAATAATGAATACATGCGTCAAGAGTACAAAAAAATTTTTTTTTTTTTAATTTTCGAATTTTGGCCGAATTATAGAGGGCGCAAACGTCGACTCATCAAAAAATACATGGTCCCATGGCGGACAGTTAATCTCCGGATTTACTGAACCGATTTTCAAAAAACTTGTTGCAACTTAATTGTTTTTATGTTTTCTAAGACAATTTACCACAATTTGACCAAAAAATTATGAACAAAAAAAATGGCGACCCAAAACTGGCAAAAAAAAATTTCGAAAAAAAATTTTTTTTTCAAAGCTCGATATTTTTTTTTGTTTTGACTTTTTAAACAAATTGTGTTAAATTGTCTCGTAAGAAACCTTTCTTTAAATAACCCACTTTGTTTTTTTTGTTTCAGTCCAGCCAATTCTGAGATTAACTGTTCGCCATGGAACCATGTATTTTTTGATGAGTCGACGTTTGCGCCCTCTATAATTCGGCCAAAATTCGAAAATTAGAAAAAAAAATTTTTTTTATGTAATTATGTAATTACCTAATAAGGTTTCCGAGAAAAAAATTCCCAAAAATCGTGCGTTTTTTGGCATTCTAGACCGTACTAGTACTTAATATTATATCGTCCGCTATTGATTGGTAATTCCAAAGGTGTAGTTTTCGTCATGACTTAATTAAATTCAACTTAACTATTTATTTCAACGATTGCCAATTGCCAGAGTTCTTAAAATTTTTCAATTCACTGCAATGATGCTTCAGATGGTACCTCAGCTAAGAAATAGCTTAAGGAACTGAAGCTTCTTAATCACCGGCAGTACAGTACTGCTTCGACGAAAAAGTTTCTCCCCTTTAATCTTAATAGTATTTCTAGGTGCTTGAGTAAATGAATTATTCCTCATATCGGTCGATGTGTAGAAAATAAAAAATATTATTTTTAAGAGAGTTTGACATAAATCTCTCCCATGGAAGAAGGCATTTTTCGATATCAAATGCACACTTATTCGATAAGAAGACTTCTTGCCAAAAACTTCTGAGCGTCTTCTAAGGCTCTCTTATTCACTTGCGATGAAATCAAAGTTATTGATTTTGTGTGAATAAAAAATAGGTTTCATTTGCCTTGTTTTCACCTGATTATAACGTGCTCTAACTTCCATGTTTAATCTCGGTTGATGACGTTGCCTATTTAATTACAAAGAATTACAAGGGACTGCTTATTTTATTTTATTTTATTTATACTAAATATGAAATTTTAAAAACAACTCTGAAATAATTTCGTTACCTTCCATCAAAAAACCGCAATGATATCGAAATGCTTTTTATGCAATTATGATCCTTGTTGAATCGTTAAATATTCCAAATATTATTGAACATTCAATTTAAAACTTTCAGATCACATCATTATGAAAAAAGTCATAAAAAAATCCTACTCCTATACAAACAAAAGCCCTAAACTACTTCTTTATCCATCGAATAACACTTACCTACTTACAGACATATAGATATATTTTGATATTTTTGACAACAACCTTTAGTCCAATATATGAAGTCTATAGAAAAATCTTCATTTTCCTTAAATTAAATAAAAGAACACGAATTTACGAGCGCACATCGTATAGCAATAAACAGGTTATAACCAATAAATGCATCCTGCTGCCGATGCAGCGGTTCGGATCACATATCTGAAGCTCGCGTATATTCGGTAAATCGATGGAAGATGTAATACAACATCATAATATAAATTCGTTTCCTCTCCTATCGAATCCTGGCGAAATTGCCAGCAAAAAAAAAAACGAATCGTGACGTTATCCTATCTACTCATATATCCATTCAAAAACCTGCTTCACAATGCTAAAAGCTCTCTAGAAGGTTATACGAGCAGTACTTAATCTCCAGATGCACTACCTATAGCAGCTCCACTTTGCTCTGTGTCATAGTCAACCCTAAAAATAGAAGAAAACCAGAGCAGAGAAAGGACAAAAAAGGATATTGGCTGTAATAAAAAAAAAGCAAAAAAAAAGGAAGGACGAAAACATTTCATAGGGGAAAATGCTGAAACCGTAATTGCACGTATGCCAATTGACGACGTGTCGCCCAGAATAAAATTGTTAGTTTAGGCCTCTTTGGTCGGATAAAAGGCTGCTTAGCTGCAGCACCATAAATTACAAAATCATTCTACAGGATGTTTTAAGTTTTAATTCGTATATTTATAAAATTAATTCGTTAACTAAAATATTTTCCTTGAATTGATCTAATGTGTAATGCCAAAATTCTTATGGAATATTTCAAATTTTCTTAGGGGTAAAAATTGAATACTTCAAACTTCGTGACCATTTGAAAACCAATAACGTATTTCTTAAGTCTTAAAATAAATGGCGCAAAATTTTAGTCGAATTAGTAGGTACGATGTTAAAGCTGTTTTAGTATGATACTTGGTTATAGAAAACGACAATAACACAAATTTTAATTGGGTTTAGCATTATATTTAATTTCTCTACCCTTTTATTAAAGTTAAAATTGTCGAATACCAATTTTTTAGTATCGTGTTAACTTCATATGACCCTTTGACATTTGCAAACATCAAAAAAGGTTCATGTACTTACTTTTTTTACACGAAATGTAATTGTTTTAAATGTGTTCAGAAGCAATTTATTAAGAAAATTCTTTTAGTAAGATACTAGTTAGAAAATGTTTAAAATTAAGAATGAGTTAGTAAACTACTATAAAGTTAGCAAATTGTTAAGTAGTATTATACTAATACCTTAATAATAGGCTGTTTAAAATTTTACGCCAATATTTATAAATTAACTAAAATTAGTTCTCTCGATATTCTGCACCAAAATTTGTAACCACATGTGATAGAGAAGATTTTGAGAAATTTTGAAAAAAATTTAAAAAAAATTACTTGATCACCCCAAATATTGGATTTGCGTAAGAAAAATTTCGAGGTTTTGATTAGTTTCTTTTATAATTTAGGCATACCCAAGGGGTTATGAGTGCCCTTTAAATCTTTGAACAACAGTGGATTAGGGAAGTGCAGAGAGAATTGAGTAGGAGATAACGATGTAAATACATTTGTAATCATATTAAATATTTGGATATGGAAATGGGAAAGAAAAACGGAGTTGGTTAGGGGTTCCACATTCGTGTAGTACGGCTAAAAAAGAAATCTCTATACTAAACGGTGGGTCTGAAGTCAGACTCAAGGGTATAGTCATGGGTATTCCTGACGGAGCTGGTATTACTCTGAAATTGTTTAAGAGGAGGAATGCAGCTGACTATTTTACTAGAGAATTGCTCGAAGAAGAAGCGATAAAAAATAGAAGTTTGTGTGACATTCCAATGAATTAAATATTTCCAAAACCGATCTGTCACCTATTAGCTTTATAACTCTATTGCGGATTTTATCCAAAAGATTCAGTTCTGTCTCATATGCACCAGACCAGATTTTGGACTAATTGCTTAGTTTTGGGCCTTTGCTTCTCAACATTTTAGCAAATCTAGGCATTTTTTTGTAGTTTGAGTCATATCTTATTCGTGGCCAATCCACAGAAGTTGGCCAGTAACGTATATACCAAGAATAAAAAGCTTTTATGTTTTCTGAATGCAAATTTTATACATATTAAATGTTAAAGTGGGTATATACCGCTTTAATAACAGCATACAGCTTTGAGTTTTAAAACATCAAATTGCAGACGATTATAAGTACCCCATTTCAGGATGCTGCTTCGATCTGAATATTCTGTCGTTGTAGATCCAGATCCAAAGAACATGGAGGAATGTAGTATGAAAAACTTAGAACGCTATCATCAGCGAAACAGTTGAATAGATAAGTAGTTTCGGACGAGAGATCATTTATGGAAGTAATAAAAAGTGTAGGAGACAGTGCGGAGCCTTGCGGAACACTAGCGTTAATTTTCAGAACTTCAGACTTATAAATGTTTACAGTCGAAAAAGTAATTACCAATCCAGCTAAGGATATATTAATATATCAAAAGCATGCATTCTCGAAAAAAAAGAGCTTGAAATACCGAGCGTTTCAATGACGTTGCCATCATCTTTTTTAGAAACTGGTTGAACAAAAGTTCCAGATGGAAAATGGTCTGAAGAATAGGAAAGATAAAAAAGGTTATGGAACGATTTTGCCGACGTGGAAGAACACATCTTCAAGACAACAGGTTATATACCAATGGGACAAGCGTGAAAGTCGAGATATTAGTACTCTAGAGACTGTATGAGCTCGAAAATGTATTGATCATGAAGAAAAGTTTAAATACTCAATTTCATGTGGGGTCCAGTCCATATTTGGTAACACAGAGTTTGCTGCGATTTGTTTTACAAGCTCATTGGCCTTGTTTTTAGAACAAACGACAGAGGAGTTGGCGGTATTACTCTTAACGAATGACTAAATGAATTTGGTTGAATTAAGTAATTTCTGACTTGTTGTCTAAAACGATTCTCTCACTTTTATAGGTTTCTTGTAACTTTAGTTCAAACCAAGAGTTTTATTTATCTTTGATATTCTTTGTTCTGTGAGAAACAACCATTAAAAATGACCACTAGGATCATAATTGCACAAACTTCATCTTCTCTTAACGATCGATGATGGAGAAGATCAAAAAAGTGGGTTTCGTCATTATGTATCTGTTATGAATATTCTGTGGTTGCAGTTCTATATCCAAGGAACTTGCAGGTGAATATGAAAAGAAGTTTGAAAAACTAAAAGTGATATCATCAGCTTAATGGATTAGTAGTTTTAGGCAAGACATCATTTATGAAGATAAAAACTAGTGTAGGAGACATTGCGAAGCCTTGAGGCACACCAGACGCATCGCTTAGGCAACTGTATATCAAAGCAGAGCTAAGAGGTGAAACTATTCCATTTGAATTTGGAACAGACTATTAAGATCTCGTTCTCTTGAACCCATTTAGCAACGTTATAAACGATTTCGGTTTTTTCAAACGGGTTCCAAAGTTTTGATTGAAGTTCGGATTTTTGATTATTACCTAAATTTTCAAGGTTGTACTCTACTTTTTAAGTTTTCGACAATATTTTGAGAATTTTGTAGCGGCAAATCTATTTTGAACATAATTTTTGAATTGGATAACACTGAAGTCAAAAATTCGTTTTTCTTAAATGTTAATGGCACACAAGGCTTCGCCAAACAAAATTTAGAATTTCGTATATACGAGTACAATTTTGGACATAAAACTATGATTTAAACATATAACAGAATGTCAGAAATGTGAAGATCAGGAATTTTCATCTACTTAAGTGTTACATTTTGAAGTTCTGCTTAAATTCTACAGAATGTAACCGAAGTAAAGTTTGTAAGCCTTACGGGTCTGTCTGTGGTAAACCCTTTTGTTCTAACTTTTTGACAGCGCATAGATAGCCTAAGCCTAGTGACTTACAACTTTTAACCATTCCTGTGTGCGCGTTACCAAGAATGAAGGGGACCAACAATTTTCTGTCGATTCCAAACGGCTTATGAATGAGTACTCTTACATCTCTTTGCTTCATTCTGTTGCTTTCTATAAATAGAAATAAATTCAACTTTAAAAATTTTAAACAAAGCACCCTGTAAATGTAGACAAAGTGGTTTAGATTTTGCCTTTTGGGTCATTGCTTCATGGTTTTCATATACGAAGACAATACATTTAGTGAACAGGATGAACAACTTCGTAGCCGTATCCGTATCCATAGCTGGAGCTCTTAAAAAAAAATTCTCATCCCGTCTGATGATGGGGGTGATCCAAAAATGTTCTGTGGTTATTGCGTAATGGAGAAAGTTCATCCGTTTGTAAGTTGGTTTCTAGGTCAGAAAGGAGAAGGTGGACAATCGATTTTTATGCTCCACGCCGCATTCAGTGTGCCGCCCCTATTTAGGTGTCGTAATGCGATGTCATCAGTCCATTGACGTTTCACGTATCTGATAGAAGGAAACCGACTTAATATTGACCTAAAAGATGTGTGCGGTGGTGATGTCGGATTTAAATTATCGAACAAATGACAGTGATATCTAGAAACATGACAAAATATATCATACATACACTACTGTTTGAACATCGTATAGCACTTGATGCTCTCCAACTCACCCAAAAATAAAGGTACCAACAAAAATAGCTTGGACCACGATACCATTTGAAATTGTTTGGGGACTCCAGACTACACCAGTATGCATTAGGTAAATCAAAGTGAAATGGGGAAGAGTGTTATCTCCCCCTTTGTGGCAGTGAAATTGAAATTCGGGCCAAATAAATAAATTCAGACCAATTGATAGCAAAAAATCCACCTACTTTCTGTATAACATGCTGTGCATACTGTTTCGAGAAGGAAGAACATGTTCTGCTTATTTTTAGAAAACCGAACTTAAACTTATCAACTGTGGAAAAAGTATTTATATTCTACGAGTATAGCTCGCGTCGAGGGATGTATAAACCTGACCTAGTTCTGACTTTTATACATTTTATTTTTCGGTTGGCTGGTAAATAGGTATAGGTGCATGTACGTAGATAGAACTGGGAGGGTGTATTTTTTTTAAGAAGACTTCAAGTGCGTCGATTTAGTCATGTAAGATTAGCTATTTATTGGGCTTAACATATAATTTCCTTCACTTTTATTTGATGATTACCGATTTCATTGACGAATTGTTTAGAGGATAGCAAAATTATTTTATTGAACTTAGAATGAAAAAGTATTTTCCTTATATTTATGATGTTGATGTTGGTCTGTTCGTCCACTAATATAGACTTAACTTAAACGGAAAAAGCTACGACTTACTTAAAACCTGACATTATTGACGGACTGTTTTTATGATATTCTCTACAGAGAAATACGATTTTTTGCTTCAATCCATGTAAAACGAAAAAATAATTTGTTTCATTTTTATCGAAAACAGTCATTACAATAATCTAAAGGGTGGTTAAATTTTAAGGGTCGATGTTGATTTTTAATAAAACACAAATTATGTAGGAAATTACTGTCATTTTTAACTTCCCATAGGGAGTTATTGTAATCGGTCCGATTTGTCAAATTGGAATTTTTGACATTTCTCGACGTTTCAAGGTCCCTAGAGGCTATTTCAATCATTTTTAGAGAGATGTCTGTGTGTGTGTGTGTACGTACGTTCGTACGTTCGTACGTTCGTACGTTCGTACGTCCGTACGTTCTGGTACCATTTTTCGTCGTCGATATCTCAAGAAAGAGTAAAGATATCGACTTCAAATAAATTTTGTTTGATAGATAATAACTTCGAAAGAGGCTGAAAGGGCGTTTATTAAAATTCAGTGAGTAGTTTTTTCACTATAACGGTTTTAACAAAAAGTAAAAATTTTGGTTAGTTTCAAATATCTCACGAAAAAATAATGCTATTGATTTCAAATAAAATTTAATGTACTCATTATAAGGTCTTACAGATTTGGTATGAATTTGGAAAAAAATGAACATACCGTTATTTTTTTAAACAAAAAAAACTGAAAAAAAAATTCATAACCCAGATATTCTAAGAACGGAAAACAATTTGAAACTCAAAATAATTTTATTTTACGAAAAATAATGTGTTTGACAACTGGTGAAAATTTCAAAAAAAATCAGTTTACAGTTTTTTTACAAAAAATAAAAAACTATATAAAATTCTATTGAAAATTGGTAAAAATTGTTTTTCGACTCAAATTTCTCGAGAACTAGTAGTGATATTGACTTCTAATTTAGTTTATTTTATACATAGTATAATTTTGTACAATTGGTAAAATGTTGACAAACATTGAATTAATAGTTTTTTTTTTAAATAAAAAAACTATTAAAAATTCTAGTGAAAACTAATTAAGATTGTATTTCAAGTCGAATTTCTTGGGAATGAACACCGATAGTTCCTTCTAAAATATGTTGGTTTATACATCGATACCTTCCCGTAAGAATGTATACTAAGCGACATTTCTAAAATTGTTCAGGAAACGAAAAAAACGAAGAAAGTTCTAGTTGAATCATAGTGTGCTAAGAGACAATTTTGGTTAAACTAAGTGACATCTAACAAAATTTTTTGTTGCTCACGACAATGAGATCTTTATTAATGTCGCTTAGCATAATTTTTTTGGTGGATAATACCAATTTTAGGTAGCAACATTATTTTAATGAGAAAACATGGCAGTTGATAAATATTTTTATTTGTACTCTAGTTTCCTTTTCATGCATAATAGGTTGGTGAAACCCAGACCAAAACGAGGCCCTTAACATATAGTACCCTTATTTCCTCATCAAAAAGTCATTTTCGAAAAAAGTGTCGCTTAGTACATTCTTACGGGAAGGTATCGACATAATACAATTATTAACATATGGTTAAATCTTGACAAGTATCGAATTGACAGTTTTAACAAAAATATAAAAAAAATCTACTAAAAAGTGGTAATATTTGTTTTTCGACTAGAATATCTTGAGAACGAGCAATGATATTGACTTTGCCATTATTTAATTTTATACATAATACAATTTCTAACAAATGGTTTATATTTGACATATATCTAGTTTTAGAGCGGATATATTTTGTAAGTACCCTTAAATCAATAACCAAACCATATCTTTTATATTTGAATATTTCGTTTTTAGATTTTTTTCAATTAAAATGTTTGGAACCGAAATAATAAAGTAATTTCTATAATATAATACATTGTGAAACAACTTATACATCAACAATCTCAATTTCAAATCTCTTTAAATAATTAAAATGCTTTTCAATCTTAAAATAATGTTTGTTTGAATTTTACAGCTAAAGTTTGTTTCGCTGAAAATTTGGTTATTTGAAAAAAAACTAAATATAAAGTTTTCAAGACCGCAAATGGGAAGTTATCAGTGTGGGTCGCACCCAGCCTCTTTTTTTTATTATGATAATATTGGTATGGTTCAATTATGTATGGAACAAAATATCGGCCAAATGGCCGCCGCGACCTCGGCGGCACACCTCCATCCGATGGTCCAAATGTTCGATGACGCTGAGGCATAATTGAGGTTCTATGAGTTTAATGTGCCGAATAATCGCATCCTTTAGCTCTTGAATTGTTGCTGGCTTATCGACGTACACCTTTTCTTTCAAATAACACCAAAGAAAGAAGTCCAACGGTGTCAAATCACATGATCTTGGCGGCCAATTGACATCGCTACCACGTGAGATAACACGGCCATTGAATTTGTCGCGCAAAAGAGTCATTGTTTCGTTAGCTGTGTGGCAAGTGGCACCGTCCTGTTGAAACCACATATCGTCCACATCCATATCTTCCAATTCGGGCCATAAAAAGTTCGTTATCGACTCACGATAGCGAACACCATGCACAGTAACTGCCTGACCGGCCTCATTTTGGAAAAAATACGGCCCGATGAAGCCGCGAGCCCATAAACCGCACAAACATTATTTGTTTTTCGACAATTCAATTAGGTACTCTTGGATTATCATTCGCCCAAATGCGGCAATTCTGCTTATTGACGAATCCACTGAGGTGAAAATGTGCCTCATCACTGAAGATGATTTTCTTCGAAAATCACTGTTGCCATTTCTTGCCACCATTCTGACCATTGACGACGCTTGAGATTGTTAAGAGGCTTTAGTTCTTGAGTCAATTGCACCTTGTTAGCGTGTGAATGAATGAAGTCTTTATGCATAATGTTCATCAACGACGAGCGTGAGAGTGCAATTGTTGGGCACGACGACGAGTTGAGGTGGACGGCTCTTCAGTACGAGCTGTACGAGCAGGCACTGGTGTTTTCACATCTCCTACAGACCCGGTTTGCTCAAATTTTTGCACGATTTTTCCGATTGTACGCACATTCGGACGATTAAATTGACCGAAAAAATCACGAAGTGCACGATATGCATTTTGATTTTAACGTCCATTTTCATAATAAGCCTGAATAACTTTAACGCATTGCTCAATTGTGTATCTTTCCATGGTTCAAATTGAGTTAGTCTGAAATTGAGAAATGTCAAAAAAATGCAGAAGAAAACTTGACGTTTAGGTGTGGTTCACATTCAACATCGGCCCTTAAAATTTAACCACCCATTCAAGTGGTAAAATTGAAAGGATTTAATAGGAGATAGGTCTTGAAAGCGTAGTACCCCTTGGCTAACTAACCATTATAGTGGACTGTCAGTTTTTTTCCTTGCGAGGAATTGACAAATTCTCCAAGAGTATCTCTTGTCTGCTTGTGCTGCTCATTAGCCGTTCGGAATCGGCAGAAAATTGTAGGTCCCCTCCGTTCCTGGTAATACGCAAACAGGAATGGTTGAGAGTTGGTAAGTAACTAGGTCCTGGCTTACTCCGAGCTGTTGTAGGTACCACCAAATTTTTTTTTAGGTCTTGAAAGCTTGTGCATCACAATGAGGAGCGAAAATCTAGAGGGAGAAGTATTCCACATTCTTGTAGTATACATTATATACATTATATATTTGATAATACGTCCGAAGTTAAGCTCAAGGGTAAACTAATGGGCATTCCTAGCTAGAAGAATAATACCACGGAATTGTTTGAGGAGAGGAATGTAATTGAACATTGTTGATAGAAAAAGCGATAAAACAATGAAAAACAGGAGGCTTTATGACGCCAGCCCAAATATGAGAGATATACTCTAGTTTTGGGCTCATGAAAATATTTTTCCTCATTCCGAAAGCAAATATTTTTTTCACATTTAAAACAGATTCCCTTTTTTTTTCAATTTTGCAAGTTCGTAAGAATATAGAGGAGATAAAAATTTGTAACATTTTTACATGAATTATAAAAATAGCCCCAATATTTCCTCGATTCATACAAACAAATCGAACAAATGGAGAGCATCAAATCGGGGGCATCTTTCACAATGAATTTTGATCAAAAAGAAAAGAAAAGAGGCTTAAATAAATGAAAAATCACTTTAATTCATTATCGATTGTTTTTTTCAATACAAGTTTTGTGGGCCAGTTTTTATTTTTGAGTTGGATCCATTTTGTTTTAGATCGCAATTAAAAACTTTGTAAGGCTTTAAAAAGACATAAATGTTTTCCTCCTCATGACTTTTTTCATTGTTTATTGTTCAGAATATTTAAATTATTAGTTAATTCCTTAATTTTCAGAATTATTAAATTTTCAAATAAGAAGTTGTTTCATCTTTATTTAGGGCCTTTTTTAATTTTCAAAGCTAGGCGTACTTTCATTTTTAGGGGTGGAAATGTTGTCATTAAAAATTAAAAACGTTAGGGGTACTGCAAAGAACCGGTGAGCTATAGATCAAATTTTGTTTCTATTGAGTACATTTACAGTTACAAGGGGAACATATACTCGGTACGTTATATGTCTAAGGTCGATGTTTTTTTCAATATCTGTTGAATGAAATACAATTGAATCGGTCATTTCAAAAACCTCATAAGTCATTCAATTAGAATTTTTCAGGAATCAATAAAAACTGTTTCATGTACAAACAAATGAGTTTTAAACTACCTTTTTATGCTTAATAAGTATTTTAGTGGTAAAAAAATTAAAAAGCGAAAAAAATCACAATTTATTAATAAAAATAATGAAAAAAACTGTTCTTGACTTAAGTTGTTTTAGCAAGGACTGGGGTAAATGGTATATAATTTAACCAAAACAATGGTAGTAATCATATTGTATTGCTTATTATTGAAAATTACACTTAAGAATAACGTTTTGTTATGCTTTAATATCTTTAAGATACATAGATTTATTATCTTCAACATTTTCTTATTGATGAGCACTTTTGAAACATAATCCTTGGCTAATAGAAGTGAAACAGAAGTTGTAACTTTCTTTATTAATAAGAATGAATGTTTAATCAATCCATCAATCTATTCCTATGATAGTACCTTTTCTATGTGAAGTATTCTTAAAGCTTATGTACTCCTTCGATATGTCGAAGGTGCTTTTTTCTGTTTTTGTGGGACTTTTTTTCTTTAAGATTCAGTGATGACAAACATGTTTTTTTGTACAAATTTGGTCACCATTTCATGAATTCCAAAACATCTTCAGTTTTTAGCTCTATGACTATATTTTCTAAATTTAGAATAAGATGGACGTGAATTTGGCAGACGAGATGGATGAGTATGAAAAGCTGAGATAGACAAGGAAGTGCAAAAGATCATTCAGTTTCAGAGATCAATCATAAAAATGAGAAAGAGACTCCGAGACTAAACGGAGCCCTTGGGACCCCAGCATTTATTTTGTGAAGATCCGATTTGAAACCTTCAAAAAAAAATTATTGAACAATCTACTAGAAAATTTCTAATCCAACGAATAAGGGCTCCATTGATACCAAACTCACGTATTTTCGATATAATAGCTTGATGGCAAAATTCATCAAATGCCTTAATAATATCAAGCTCAATGATCTTACTTTGACATATGATTCTACTCTTCTGCAACTTGATATCGACAGTTCCTCGGTTTTACAAATCTATTAAATAATTAGTTTACTTAAGGTTTACTTTAAGGGATTACAGGTTCTCTTCTTTTTCGGCGCACCATCACTCTCTGTTTCACTTGAAGACATTTTTAAAACTAAAATTACTTTTCGCAGAAAACAGTTGTGTGAAAGATGCAAATATGACATTAATGGCGGTCGTTATCAAATTAAAGATTTAAGTATTGTTGAACCAATCATAGCAAAGCAAATTTAAAATATCAAACTCAGTAATAAAACTACTCCCGCCATTTTAGGAGTGCATGCAAAAACCTCTTAAGTCGCTGACTAATGTTGTTTATGCAATGAATGTCTTTCAAACGGTATTATTTGAAGAGGAAGGAATGTACAGACTTACGTGGTTCTTACCCAGAATACGCATCTCCCTTCAAGGAACCATTTTCAGCAAAAAAAGCATTTTGGAAAAAAATGTGACCTAAGAGGTTTTTGAAATGACCGATTCAATTTTATAATTTATATTTTATTGATTATCAATCATAATTGACATCTGTATACTTTTTAAAAGCGTGGAATAATTGTGTCGATTTTTTTGACCAATAATTAGTCATTGGTAGGACCTTTTGGCATAATGGTTAGTGCGTTGGACTGTCATACGGAATTTCTAGAGTTCGATTCTTAACCGCAGCAAAACAGTTTTTCGGGGGTGTACTGCCTCTTGCGAGAAATTGACAAATCCTGTAGGAGTATATTTCTTGTCAAGGAAAGTGCTGCTCATTGGCCGTTCGGAATCGGCAGAAAATTATAGGTCCCCTCCGTTCCTGGTAAAATACGCATACAGAAATGGTTGAGAGTTGTAAGTCACTCCGTATTGGTTTACTTCGAGCTGTTGCACCACCAAATTGAGAACGAAGAAACATCAACCAGACGATATGGCCACGCAATTAAACATCACCAGACTTACCCTACAGCGAATTTTAGTGAAAGGCTTACAAAAGTTCCCGTGCAAAGTGCAAACAGTGTATAATTCAATGCCTGCAATGCCCCGTCTGTTCCGTTTGAATTACTGTGAAGCCATTCCCAATCTCAAGAGGTCAATTTTTTATCGAAAATCATCATGAGTGACGAAGCGCATTTCCACTTAAGCCAGTCAATAAGCAAAATCTTCATTTATGGAGCACAGAACATCCGGTTGTGATGTACGAAGAGTTTTTATTCCACTGAAAGCCTGTGTATAGTACGGCGGGCACGCGGGTAGTAGTGATTTTACAATACAGTAAGTATTTTTTTAGAACACCATCGGCAATACGGTCACTTACTGGCGAACGTTAAAGTGCCTTGATAAACGACTTCTTATACTACCGAAATTGAATGAGCGGGTCTTGGTGAATATGGGATGGTTTGGTGATGCTTTTTTTTGTTAAAAAAATAATTCAAAAATAAAATTGGTGATTAATTTTGCATCGACATTCAGCTAAACTCTGCCTCACTGCATCAATCTTTTCTAGCGTTAGTTGGCATACTTGTAAGCCAGTCCTTACTACTTTATCTTCCATTGTTTGTCAATTTTCAAAATTAAAAATATATAGGCTGAATGGTTCACTTGTGCCGCTCATGATGATCATAAAAAAAGTCAAGTTAATTTCTTCGTGTGTTTACAATTGAACAACTATTTAAATTTAATTATTAATAATAATGTTTGACTCAAGGTCAATTGTTTGTTACTATTTTTTATTTTGTATGTTGTGACTCTTCGGATGTGATAACACGAAGAAAGGAAACATTTATTAATGTTTAATAACTTCAACACGTTGTTGTTACGTTAAATTCTCCATAATAAATTATTATCGCCACTCTCTACGACTGCCAAATGCCAAGTGACAAATTTCATTCACACAAATGAAATCGACCTGGAACATAAAACGCAGATTGTATTACAAAAAAGACGTTTCGATTCCAACTAAGCTGTGAGTTTCGAAATTTTGTTAAGATAACATTGAAGTTTTGTACTTAAAAGTTTTTCATCAAGTGGCTTTGTAATTGGTTTTTTATCTAAATAATTAATGTTTAAAGTTACAATTCAAGCATTATTGGAAGAAGAAATCAGACACTTAAAAACCTCTTAGATTTTCATTAGGGTAGGTCTCTAAAAGTTCGAATAAACGAGGTAGTATTATAATGAATAAAATATAAATATAAAACATAAAACATAAAACCAGAACTTGTAAAGTTACATTCTTCACATTTAGTTTTTTTTTCTAGATAGTTTGATCTTTCTCATAAGACTCATTTGCCCTCCGCATTTTAATGATCTCTAGCTGTGTGTCAATATTGAAATACAAAACCAATGATAATCGTGAGTTTACCATCGCGTGACCTTACCACGATTCACGATTTAATTCAGTAGAAAAAAAACCAAAACAAAGCAAAAAAGCATCCTCATTTATGTAAATGCCTTTTGGCCATAAAGAAACCTGTTGACATTTAAAATCATTTTACTTTTAACCTTACAAGTGGTTGCCATCTGTATAATTAATTTTTTTCTTTTTATTTTTTATTACAGATTCCACATTCTCCTACTGCCATTTATTGTATTAAATTTAACGGTAAGATACTTTTTTTGCTACTTGTTAAAATAATTGAAATAACAGGTATATGGAAGAGTGATTAGGACGTTTAGTAATCAAATGAATCTAGAAAGAGTTCAAAACCACGTTATTCTGACATCCAGATACAATCGGTTGGATATGATTAAACAATCTGTCAAAAAGAGAACTCTCTCTCTTCCCTCACGGCAGATTATGAAACACAACTAAACTCAAGTTTTCTTAAATAACAACGTCAAAAATTACGGTCAAAAGTCTTCTTAGACCTATGTGTTAAACATAGATAGAAGTTTATTGGTATTTTCACTTACTAAGCCATTAAAAATCCCGCTCTCCTTGTAGCCAAGTGATTGAAAAGAAGAGGCACTTTGATGGTGGTAAAAGCCAGAAGGCCTGGGGGATTACCCATTTACATACAAATGAGAGCCACAAAAGAAATGGACTGCGACGAGTCAAATGGCAGACTTTTAGTTGCGAAGAGGATTGAGAGACCTACTATTTTCAATACAGGAGCGTATTTCATTTTTGTTTCCTTTAAAACCCCTCCGAATCCTTTTTTAAATTTTTAACTTTTTAACGTTCACAGAAGTATGCAAATATTGGCGCATAAACCTGGAGGAACGTTTATAAATTTTTAAATATAGATAGGTACCATTTACCTGGTAAATCGAACTCAACAAAATTTCCACAATTCTGAGCTCAAAAGTGAATATTTTCCCTTGAAGACCCCAAAGTTCTTGTGGGTAAAACTTTCTCATGTTATCGTAAAAACTAATGGAATAATAAATTTTCGAACAAAAACCATATTCCAAGCCCCTTAAGTTGCTTAAATGCGGCCATGTTCACGCATGCATTGCACCAGTGTCCGATTTGCTCCATGCACATTTAAGTGACCATATTCCGTTAGAAATGTAGTGCTGTAGGCTTTTGAAAACTCTAAAACAGATGATTTCTATGCTGCGATCATCAGCTAGACACAGACGCGCACTTTGCGTGTATGCACCTTAAAGGTGGCAAGAGTCTCTTAAAGAATTTCACTTCTACACAACTCATCATCTTCGTTCATGGCTGGGGCTCTAAGAAACAAAAAATTCAAACTGCTCTTGTAGAAGAATAACTTCTAAGCAAGATGAAAACCGAAAGATTGGTTTTATTTTATTCCTCGTTTCTGTGGCATCGTGTGCTGGTTGGTTATACCTTATATTAAAGTATGCCAAGCACTATTCTCTGGAATGGTTTCGTGCCAGATTGAGATTATTTCATTGCAAAGTTCTTGAGACTTCTTCTTTCGCTTCTTGGACATCCCCGCATATGTAATGACATGTGGAATAAGAGATGACTGTTAGATAATGCAATTGCAACTGTATAGTTACGATTGCAATTTTAATTTGTTGATGCTTTTCTGCGGCAAGGACAGTGGTCATTAATATTAACTTTTTCTCTTTTGTCCTCCATGTTTTCTGTGGTGAATAATGTTTTGAAGTGTAATTTTGGCGTGATGAAGTGTTGGAAGTTCTGGCGAAATTAGAAATGGACAATTTGGGTTTTAGAAATTTAATATTAATTATATTTTTGTTTGAACTGAATTAAAAAAGATAAATGAAATCACGAACGGTTGGAGGTAATTATTCACCACGAAACCGTTAATTTTAAAAAAAACCATAAATTCAACTTGACAGATAAAAATATTAACATTGCGATGTTTTCAGTCAATTCAACTTCTATTTACTTTTTTTGTCAACGTTTGCGACAGCTGCTTGATAATGATTTTGTCAAAGATTGTTGATTAACTGGTTTTTAACTGCAATTTCTTTAAGATATAACACTAGCTATAATTTATCACAGACACGAGTCAAAAAATAAATTGTAAGTTTTTTTATGGCAGTTTGCAAAATTGAAATTATCGAAATGTTAATCTTAATTCCAAGTAAAAAATGTAATGTTTGTTATAGAAAATATTGTTTTGTAAGTATAATATACAAACCAAATGATACTTTGTATGGATCTATTTACATAGTTTGGACGTAAGCGATGAAACCAACCGTGCAACATTTGCTAAACACGATGAACAAGTCTCATAAATTGCCGATGAAAAAGTTTAAGATATGCAGTGATGTACATAGCTGAAATTAAGAATTTATGTGATATTAGAGAAGCTTACACCTTTACAGATTGCAATCATTTACATGAGACATGAAAGACAAATGATACAAATATTCACACAGTTTAGTTTATACAGGGTGTTTTTTAGACGGAGAACTTTAAATTGGCAACACTATTTTCTGTAACAGTGGATGTAAAAGTTCTCTGCTGTTTCGCCTTTAGACCAGCGATTGCTACACCTACTCGTACGTTGAACACGAGTGTCAGTCCCTAAGATTTGTAAAATCCTCTTGAGAAAAGGGACAGCCCACTTATTTAGCAATCCTTACCAAACAAACGGAAAACATATGCACCAACCACTGGGCTATCAAACTCTTCTATCTAGGTTATTATGTGACGACAAACATTTTTTCAATGACTTAGAAGTACCTTTCGACATTTCACGCTATAACTTACTGAAACTTATCAACACCCTTAACGGTCTTGAATGGCATAGGAATATCATAGGTTTCAATACATGGGAGTCAATCCCGAGGGTATCACAAGAAATCTACAATGATCTAAGTGTGGCGGCAACAAGATTAACTGTCAGCCCATTAATCTAACCTAACTTTCTGACCATTGACGACGCTTGAAATGGTCAAGAGGCTTTAGTTCTTGAGTCAATTGCACCTTGTAGTAAGCGTGTAAATGCAAGTCTTTATGCGTAATGTTCATCAACAACGAGCGTGAGAGGTGCAATTGTTGGGCACGACCGACGACGAGTTGAGGTGGACGGCCCTTCAGCCACACTATCGCGAACAGCAGCAGTATTTTCTGCAGTACGAGCTGTTCGAGCATGCACTGGTGTTTTCACATCTCCTACAGACCCGGGTTGCTCAAATTTTTGAACGATTTTTCCGATTGTACTCACATTCGGACGATTAAATTGACCGAAAAAATCACGAAGTGCACGATATGCATTTTGATTTGAACGCCCATTTTCATAATAAGCCTGAATAAATTTAGCGCGTTGCTCGCTTGTGTATCTTTCCATGATTCAAATTGAGTTAGTCTGAAATTGAGAAATGTCAAATGAAATGCAGAAAAAAACTTGATGTTTAGGTGTGGTTCACATTCAACATCGGTCCTTAAAATTTAACCACCCTTTAGAATGTAGACTGTAATTTTTCCTCACGGTTAGAAAACGAAAACCAAATTGACTGTGGTTTCGCAACCTTCAGTAGCATACATTTTCCTGACACCGCTCAATAACTCTTACAGAAAAATAAAACCTCGATTTTTAGATATTTTCTTCAAAGATGGGATATCAAAAACTGAAGCTGAGAGCTTCTTTAGACGTTGATTTTTTAGCCAAAACTGGGGTCTCTTCTTCCAAACACTCCGAAACCCAGTCAGCGAACAAACGGCGGCGCGGCGGCGCTGCGTTGTCTGAGTTTTGAGCTCCTGGATCAGTTGAATCTTGTACGAGGTATAGGCCCAAGTCTCGACGCAAAATTCGCCAAGTTGAAAAGTCGACTGTGAAGGGCCAGCACGTCTTCCGTTAAATGAGCGCAAAGAGCGCAATGTTTGCACTAATGAGCACAAATTTGAGGAATAATAAAGGTTTATCATTTGGACGTGCTGTTTAATCGTATTACTTACCATGGTGATTCGACATCAATTACTGAATAATAAAAAAACAGATTTGACATGCATACATATGTCACCAAAACAATATTGTCGCTTCAGACAGCCAATTGAAAATATCTTTACCTAAGACATCGATTGCGAATAGTAATGTTTGGCTTTGTTTCTAAGTTCATATGCAAAATATTTTAACATGCCATTAATGAAAGGATTTTCCAATAGAGATTTCCAAACTTTTATAGGTGATTGTGGCAATATTGTTGACGCTAAATCTGTCAATTTGTATGTCATTTATTAAGTGTTTTTGACAAATCAACATGGAGATTAAAACAGTTCAACAGATGTGGAAATGATTAAATTATTTTATGAGAGTGAGCTGATGCAATTGCTGAAACGCTCTTCGTTGTAATTGCCCAGTAGCAGTAGCTTTGAGAGTTCTTTCCAGTTTTTCGATCTTCTTGCCACCTCTCTTTGTTTGATTTTGTTTTTGATGACGTTTTCTCTTATTTCGCAATACTGCAAAGGCCCTGTTAAAGAGATTGATGCGCCTATTTTTGCTAAGGAGTCTCATTTCCCAGAACACCAAGTGACACCAGGTACCGAATTAAGTGTGACCTTGTTATATTTTCTAAGTTTGTTTAGCCTGTTTATACATTCCCTCACTAATTTAGAGCTTGAGTGCAGCTTGGCTATTTGAAATGATGGCAATGTTTGCTTTCGAAATTACGATCCACACATTTTCCTATGGTGTGCACCTTCTTAGAAAATGCTAGTGAACTTCCCTATCATTATGGAAAGTTTGATTTTAGGCCCAAGGATTTTTGTTGATGATATTTGTTTTGAGTGTTTAATTAATTGTTTTATAGTTAATTCTTTGTTGCTAACTCTTTATATGAAAGTTTTCCTCGAAAGTATATTTTTTGATCATATCATTTCTTCGGATGTCATGAAGGTTTGTTACTGTTGACCCGCTGATTAAGTCTCTTTCCCTGAAATCAATAATTTTGTCTTTCCCAGTTTCCTCCGTTAAGAAATAGTTAGTTAAACTAGAATCTTTAAACTAAATTATGCATGTACTGTACGTATATGTAATAATTAACTTATTTTTATTATTTTGGTATTCAAAAATAATAATAAAATACATTAAATATATTTATGGTGTCAAGTTCGACCTTCTTTGCATAACTGAGTTACACGAAACGGACACTTATTCACATCTTTGTTTCTTGGTTCCCCTTATTGTGAACATTGACTTCATCAATTTTTCAAACATACTGTCAGCATTCCAAAAATAACTTCATATGTTTATTAATTTTCTAGTCAGTTTCCTGTTTTGGGAAATAAAAATTATATTTTATTAATACAAATATAGTTTTGCTTATGACTAATTTGATGCGCTGAAAAAAATAACAATTCTAAATTTCATAAATTTTTATAATTTATTTGCAAAGAAGATATAATATAAAATTTTTATCTTGAAGCGTAAAAAAAACCAGATAGTACCGTTTTGTTTTTTTGGTCAATGCAAAAGAAGTTAATTTATGAATGGGATACACAAAAACAAAAAGGTGAGTGTAATTTCACTAAAGCAAGTAGGCAAGGTCATGTTTGGATTAATTTATGGTGTGAATACACCTGTGCATCGAAGATTTATATTTAAATAAAACTGGTCTCATCTTGTGATTGAATAAAAATAAATAAATCTTAATCTTTTAAAATATTATTAACATTGTGTTTTAGATGTTTTTGTCAATGCAAAGACTAACGAAAGAGTTGTATTCAAGAGAATATATTATTGCTTTTTATTAACAACAATATAAATTTAATAGTCTTATGAATTTTAATCGGTACTAAATACTATTTAGTATGAGAATTTAAAAAAAAGTCGCAGTTTCTTGTTTTTTGAATATATATATAAAAGAAGAAGATAAGCATGGGGTTAGCTTAGGAAAAATTCACACCAAGTCGTGTTGGAAGATTGTCAAATTTGTTATATAGCTGTTCAGGCTGAGCTATTTGTTAACACGATAAGGTGGAGAGTTAGTATATCTATGTAATAATAGCATGTGTAATAAAAACCAGCTACATTTCACAATGCTTCAGTCAATTATGTTATGTTTATATCATTATACTATCATTGTTCTTACAGAAACTTGGTTAACTATGACATTTCTAATCCTGAAATTCGCAACGATGATTAAATTGTATAAAAAATGGATAGAAATAAGATTTTTTTAGAAATTTAGCATATCTTTTGCCGCTTCAAAAAAATTAATTTTATCACTCAGCAATGGTGTTTTTCTAGATAATTGAAAATGTTCATATGCAACACCAATTCATAAATCAAGTTTAAAACTACAGGGCAATCGCAAAACTTCAATCGATTCCTAAAGTCTTTGTTGCTTTTGTGAAAACTAAACTGTATGATGCATATTTCAACCTTTCAACATGGATTTGTAGGTGCAAAATACACTGCAACTAAACCTCTCACTGCTTACAAGCCAAGATGTCAATTATAATGATTTTCAAAGGCAGTTAGCCATGCTTTATTATTGATAAAACTTTAATCTCTAGGTTTTTATTCACAGATGTTAAGCTGGATTAAGAACTATCTGTTAAATAGAGTTGAAATAGTAAAAATTGGCTAGATGAAATCAGTATATGTATATTTCAAATTACATATTAGTTACCCAAAGAGCCTGGTGTAACCCAGGGCTTCGTTTTGTGTCCGATACTCTTTCTCATATTCATCAATCATCTATTGTCTGAAACTTCTAATCAATTAAATCGTTTTGCTTTCGACAGTGCTCTCAGCTTCTCATACTCGTTTCTAGATCCACGTCCTTGTTTTTTGGATATGGATCTAGAACGGCAGCATATAATAAGCTCATTAAATTTTGATATCGCGATAGCATTGTCAAATGGGGAACCAAAAACCAAAAACACAATACTGTATTCTGTTAAAGCCTAACCCAACCTCCTTGCCACTATCCATGAGCAGCACTTCCATTGAGGAAACCGAACAGCTTTAAGTTCTAAGTTCTCGATATGTGCGTCACGGATCACCTTGTGTGAAATGACCACGTATTCCACATTACCAAAAACGCTTCTAAGCGTTTAGGTTGCCTTCGACGTTGCAAGAAATTTGTCACCCATTCTGATCTGGCTGTGATCTATAAGTCAAATTTTCATCCAAAGCTCGAAGACAATTCCCATATTTGGGCAGGTGCTCTAATAACCCAATTCAGGCTCTTAGATAAAATCTAAGAAGGAGATTAAAAAATGATAGGTGGTAGAACTATAATAGAAAAATTTGAATCTCTCGACCACAGCCACAATGTTTCTAGTCTTTAATTTATTTTTAAGTTATTTTTAAATGATACGCACTAACCCAACAACTAAACTTTATACTTTAATTCAGAATGAAACATTCCGAAGTACACTATCCGCAACGTTTACGTATTTAAAAAAAAAGTGTGTGTGTACTGACATACGCGCGCTAGGAGTAAAAATTCTTTTCCCTCAAGCAAAGCCTCTATAAGATTCTTACGTTTATAGTACAAACATTTTGTACAAATCAACACAAGAACTAATTGTTTATTAAGATTGTAATGAATTTACAAATTGGTTATAATGTATAGCCGTTTAGTTTTTGAATCGTTAAAAAATGAAACAATTCAATTCTCACTAAACGTCTCCAGAAAAAAATGAGTTTTGTGACATATGTAAATGTAAATTACTGTTTGGGTGTGTTCCGCTTTTGACGACAAGGAAATCTACTTTTCGTTTGTTTTTGACATTACCTTTCAGTGCTTTTCGGAAAAATAAGAAAAAATTCAATTTAAAAGTAATTTTAGTATAGTCTTGCAAATTGAAAGATGTCAAAATCACTTCCTAATACATTTTTTTTTCTGAAATATTTCTTCGAATTGAAAATGATTAAATTGGAATTCAAAACTGTTTAAATTATAAAAATGATTCAATTACTTTTAGAATGATAGCTTGGTCTATCTGGCAATTCCTTGAATTTATTGAGAAAATAGAGAAAAGAAAGTCATGTATAACTTGTTTGTTACCAAGGTTGAGCAAAATGGATGGCGCTTTATTTGAAGTATATATGATTACTAAGCTGGGTGCACAATGCACACCATAAATTGCGAAGGGATACTGACATCTAAGATGTCAAAATTTCAAAACTATCCGTTTTTGAGTGCATTTTTATCTCCACTTAAATTTGTCAGATGTTGACATTAAAATCCAAATGAAAACGACAGACAAAAGATTTTTTAATTATGCCTCATTCACAATGCGATAAGAACACGAGACGAGACCGAGACATGATTCATTGTCACCTTTTCGTTGTTATAAAGTCGTTCCGCAATTCCTTAGGCCTTGAGCGTAAATTCAATCTTTATTTTCGCAACAGTTTGGTTGGTAAAATGAAACATATGGTAAATATATAGTAAAATGAAACATAAACCCATGTGCTTCATTTCAGCAACCAAACAGATGTGAAACTAAAAATTGAATGTGCGCGACTGTTCTTACTTCATTTATTTATTCTTTTTTTAGTTTTTCTTTTAAGACCAAAAATAACTGTACCTGCCATACGATTTTTTTTCGAAATCTTATAAATATTTTTTTCTCAAAAACTGTCCCACAGAATTTTTTATAAAAAATTGAAAAATTTCATTTAGTTAAAACTAGGTAATGGTTGACAAAAAAATACAAAAAATTGTTATTGTTGGTAGCGTCCCTATAGGTCCTTTTTTTTTGTTTTTGATTTTCTCGCAAACAGTACAACCGATTTAAATCATTTTTCTTATGCTAAAGCTCCTCCAAAGATTGAATATTATTACATATTCAAATTTTCAATTTTTTATTTTTTGGATTTAAAAAAAAAAATTAAAAAATTTTTTTTTGGAAACTCAATATTTTGAAAACCCCAATGCTAGATTTTTTTAAAACTTAATAAATAAAAGTTACTTAACATAATCTACAAGATTTGAGAAAAAAAATTGTTTTATCTAAAACTAACGGTACCTTCCATACAAATGTTGAAAAATGGTTTTCGAAAATCGTATTTTTCTCGAAAACGGTTCCGAGAATTTTGCATTTTTTTTTCTTTTGATTAATTTTTACTATCTATAATTTAATAAAAAAAATTGAAATCTACATAGATATTACTGAACGTACCTACCATAAAATTTCTCATTATCGGCAAAACGGATTTTAATGAAATTTTGTATAAATAAGCTCCTAAAAAGTTTAAAAAACATTGCATTTCAAAACTTAAAAAAAATATTTTTCAATTTTTGGAAAAAGTCATTTTTTTTTTGGAAAATTCGATATTTCAAAAGCGACTTAATATTTTTCTTGGAAATTTAACTCTCATTCGTACAATAATAAAAACTTAAAATTGGCGTACCAAATTTTTTTCTTAAAAATGTTTTAAAAGTTTTGTACATAAAAGCTTATTTTTTTAAGGAACCAATACAACGATTTATAATTTTTGTTCTTGCATAAATTCAAATTTGCATAGCATTTTGTTTTTATCTCTTACTCCTAAAAGAATTTAAAAAATTCATTTTACTCGTATCCTTATGAACAGTTTTCTTTAATAACATTCGTTTTTGCATTTTATTTCTTATCGCATTCATTGTGTTCGAGCCAAAGGATTTTATAATTGTATGCAATGCTAGTTTAATTTTGACAGCGAATTTAAAATTCTTCGCATATACTCGTAGCAATGCTAGTTTATAACGGGTGATTTTTTGAGGTTAGGATTTTCATGCATTAGTATTTGACAGATCACGCGGGATTTCAGACATGGTGTCAAAGAGAAAGATGCTCAGTATGCTTTGACATTTCATCATGAATAGACTTACAACTTAGACAACGTCGAATTTTCAGTGAATGGGCCCTAGAAAAGTTGGCAGAAAATCCGCTTTTTTATCGACAAATTTTGTTCAGCGATGAGGCTCATTTCTGGTTGAATGGCTACGTAAATAAGCAAAATTGCCGCATTTGGAGTGAAGAGCAACCAGAAGCCGTTCAAGAACTGCCCATGCATCCCGAAAAATGCACTGTTTGGTGTGGTTTGTACGCTGGTGGAATCATTGGACCGTATTTTTTCAAAGATGCTGTTGGACGCAACGTTACGGTGAATGGCGATCGCTATCGTTCAATGCTAACAAACTTTTTGTTGCCAAAAATGGAAGAACTGAACTTGGTTGACATGTGGTTTCAACAAGATGGCGCTACATGCCACACAGCTCGCGATTCTATGGCCATTTTGAGGGAAAACTTCGGAGAACAATTCATCTCAAGGAATGGACCGGTAAGTTGGCCACCAAGATCATGCGATTTGACGCCTTTAGACTATTTTTTGTGGGGCTACGTCAAGTCTAAAGTCTACACAAATAAGCCAGCAACTATTCCAGCTTTGGAAGACAACATTTCCGAAGAAATTCGGGCTATTCCGGCCGAAATGCTCGAAAAAGTTACCCAAAATTGGACTTTCCGAATGGACCACCTAAGACGCAGCCGCGGTCAACATTTAAATGAAATTATCTTCAAAAAGTAAATGTCATGGACCAGTCTAACGTTTCAAATAAAGAATCGATGAGATTTTGCAAATTTTATCCGTTTTTTTTTTTAAAAAAGTTCTCAAGCTCTTAAAAAATCACCCGTTATTTGACAACAAAGAGCAGATAGTTTACTTACAAGTGTTTTTTTTTATATTTCGCATTAATTATTTTGTCAATTTTAGATTTAAGTTAAATAGTAAATAAGTATTCAGTATTGTGTAGGATAAAGTGTTTAATGTTTTAAATAAATAAAATTATAAAAAAAATATATATTTGCTTTTGATTTTTGTACAAAGGGAAGTGGATTTCGATCAAGAAATGGTTTTAGCTTTCATTTTGTGTTCTTTTTAATGAAATTATGTTTTTAATTGTTTTGTTGGTTAGTTGTTGTGGTTTTTTCATTAAAAGACCATTCTCTTTCGGCAAAGTTCCAACAATATTTGTTAAAATCATGTCACTGTCTTTGACGGATAACGTGTCGTTTTGACATGTCACTGACAACTCCATTTTTAACCCAAATTCTTAACCCTTATCCATAGCCCGAATAGTCGACTGAAGATACTGTTTTAGTTTCGAAATGTGATAAGACCAACGCAACATGCATTGCTAATCGATTCAGAATTGAAATAAATTTTCGAGCTTGTAGTATCGCATATACAAGTGAGGTTAAAATGTAGTTCACAATCAAGAACATGAAAAAATACCTCCAAGGCATTCATGGGAACTCAAACCAAAGTACATACATTTCGTTTTATCACCAACAATTAGTTTATCAGGAATTAAACTCAAAGCATTCGATGAAACATATAGGATCAGCAAAAGTTTTTACTTTTCTGGCAGAACTTTGATAGAAAAAAAGCAATAAAATATGACAGATCCTTGTGAAACACCTTATAGTTAAGGTAATGACTCGTACGCGTGCTTCAACTTTAACCAATTCTTATCTTTGAAGTCTTTTTTTAAGTATGAAGTATGAAATAAAATTCTGGCATTCCCCACAGAATAATTCTTTCAAAAGAACATTGTGATGCACCATGTCAAAAGATGTCATAATGTCCACAGAGAGACCAGCCCATCGTTATCATCTAAACTAAACCTTTGTTGATTAATGTGCAAATGCAAAGAGCTAATATCGCATCTTCAGTTGAGAGTCCATCTCCTATCTTCTCTTTCGTCGTTCGTGGGCCGCTATTTTGTGAATAGTGCTTAAAAAAGCATCGCCCGTTTCTCAACAAAATAAGAGCAGCACACCTGATTTTAAGTTTTTGTTTTAAATAACTAAAAAACAACTAAACAAATAGAGTTTTTAAGAACCCAATTTCAATAACTTCAAAACTGTTCAGTCAGTTATAAAGAATTTAATGCTCTAAATTTAAATTGTTAAAGTATGTTCTGTTAAGATAATCATAGAAAAATGTTATAAATAGTAGAATAACAAGGAACAAGGATGAATCCCTACAAAACATGAGCAAGTCATAGTTACAAAATTGATTTCTTTTCGTACTTACTTAATTGCGTTAAGGGTTTTCTACAAGCTTTACTTCATCACACCAGATTCCTACGTCTCTCAGATCCAAACTAAAGTCCCATAATGAAAATGAATTTATAAAAAAAAATTCAAGGTGTTACATTTTTGTTTTCAACGAAAGAAAATCAAAGACCCATTTTTACTGATGCAGCTTTTTATCTCATTTCCTTAAAAAGATTTCACTTCGCACAGAACAAAAAAATCAATTCAGCATCTCGATAAAAAAAAATAACTTCATGTCATGTGTCTTATTTTAAAAGAGTACCTAACATCCACAGGTGAAAGGGAATCAAAAAGCAAAGAAACTACAAACTTGTGCAGCGTGCATCTCGCATATAAGTAAAAATATTAAGAAGAGTCTCTTATTCCTTGGTACAAAGCTACGAGTACCTTTACTCCTTTTATATCTATGAAATAATCACCGCCTGCTGCAAGGCACACACATTCGAATTCGACTGGTAGCTCAGCTTAAGGCGTTTATTCCCAAACTCATATTCGTATCTGACTCTGACTGGCTGCAAGCAAGGACACATAACCCGAAGTTTAAAAATCCTTGTTATAATACAAGGATGAATGAGTTTTTCATTTCTCATGAGATATTTTTGGAAATTTAATAAAAGTTCTGTTCGGTCACATGGATGAAAACATGACACAGCTCTTTTTATTTATTTTTTTTCTAGGGTCCGTGAACATCAAAACTCCGGTTAATCAACCTTTGACCTGACTGATGAAGCTTGTGCCGTTCCATATACTAATTCAATTTAATTTTCGATTTAACAGCGAAAAATCATGATATCCTTGTGGAGGGTGGTCGAGTGGGGATGTAATGGAAGAACTGTATTGGATCTGTGGCCGAGGTGGAAGCTTAGGGCATTATAAGTTTAATATGGCGGTATGTGGCCAGGGCATAGGCCTTATCATTGTATTCCACTGTGACAGAAGCTGGGTAATTATGTTTACATTGACATTAGATGGAAAGCTCTCGGGAATAAATTGGTATCATGTTGCAATTAAATTGGTTAATTATAGCAAAGAAGGAGATCGGGCAGTACTTTTCAGTTTATATGAAAACAGAGGCTTAAATTAGTAAATGTAGAGCTGGTGGGGATTTGGTCTTTTGTGAAATAAAAATGGTATTCTAGTAAATGCATGATCGGTTATGAATGGCACCCTTATAAGCTGAGTCCTATATTCAAGCCTCTAGTTGAACACCAATGAAACGAAATTAATACTACATCTAAGGATGCTTAGAATTAAAACCGTAATATGTTAAGCGAAATATGCAGCCGATTTTATAGTAAGAACGGTATTCATTGATATTGTGGCACTTCGTATTCAATCTGCAGAGCGCAATCCCTACTTATACGGATACGGAATGAAGGGGACTGACAATCGCAGTGTGCATGGACGCTCCTAACCAGTTTTTATTAATGCCTCCATGGTTAAGCGCATCCCAATTTCCCGGAATTTCTCAAGATCGGATATTGGTGTTTTAAAATGGGGAGGATAGCTTATAAGTCATTCTTGTTTTTGCATTCGGCGAAGTACTCGTATGCTACCTGAAATAATTGTGTAAATAAAATAATAATTAATTTTGTAAAATAAACAAAAGTAAAAAAAAAAAACAAAATCCATCAGTTGTTGATTCAACATAGTTTTCTGAAGACTTCCACCCGCCATTAGTATGGCACGCCAGTACCATTAGTTAAAATACTGTTTGTTAAGCCGGTTAAGAAACTTTTTTTTTTTTTTTTTTATAATCTACCCGCGCTCAAGGGATTATGATTACCCTTTAAATGTTTCAACACAGCGCGGGCGTGAAGTTAAGTGAAAGTGAAAACACTGTTTGATAAGCCGGTTAAGGGCTGTAATAAAGTCAATGGAAAAACTGTTTGATAAATCTATTAAGAGCTGTGATAAGCCAGTGGAAAAACTTTGATAAGCCGAAACACTGGGTCTTGTGAATTAAAAAAAAGTTAAAGCTTTTTTTGGAGGAAGCTAAAGCCAACTAGTCACAGCTTTTACTAGCAGCTAAAGCTAGACAGTTCTAGCTTAAGCTTTCTTTTATGTGAATAAAAAAATGATTACGCTAAATAGCTTATGCTGGAAAATTCTAGCTTAAGCTTCGTATTTTAATCTATTCGTTTTTATTCACATGTTTCGACTAGGTAGCTTTAGCTAGAACTGTACAATGTACATGTATGACTGAAAGAAAGGTTGTTTTGCCACAATTTGTTTTCTGAGAGAACATATAGAACGCTTCACAATATTCCTGCCATGCAAACCACGCAAAAAAAAGTTGACTTTGCCAAGCTAGAAAGATGTTTAGTATTTGAATTTTGGGATAACGTCTTCATAGAAAATAATGCTCCCAAATCTTTTGATATCTTCATTGCAATTCTTAAGAAACATATAACCAATTGTTCTTATTCGGTAAGACAAACAAAAATATAAAAAAACTTAAACCCTGGATGATTCAGAGCTTATTAAAATAAGATTAGAATTAAAAACAGATTAAGAGTCAAAAGCTATAGACATCCAAACAATAAATTTCTATAAAAAAAAAATAAAACGTTTGTGTGCCGAACTAAAGAAGAAAATTCCTAACTGCCGTGACAATTTTTATTAAAGTCAGTTTTACAAAGCTGAAGGTGATTAAAAACGAGAATGGCGTGTAGTTAACGGTATTCTTAATAAATGTACTACAAATAAAAGACATACTGAACTACTAATTGATAATTCAATTATTTCTGATAAGTATGAGATTGCCAACTGCTTTAATCGTTATTTTGTAACGATTGCAGAAACTTTGAGACCACAAAATCAATCGCCTAATTGTATTCATCGTTCTTTAAATGAGCCATTTCTGAGGAACAGTTTTTTCTTTGAGCCTATTACACCTATGGAATAAGTGCAGTCTATAAAGTCACTAAAAAATTCAAACTCATGTGGAATTGATGGAATTTCTAATTGTCTTTTGAAAAATATTGCTTGGTTTATAGTTGAAACTTTAGCCTAGATTTTCAATCTCAGCATCACTTCTGGCGTATTTCCTGCAGCTCTTCAATGCGCAGATGTTATTCCGTTGTTGAAAAAACGAGATTTTAAAAATATATGTAACTACAGACCTATTTCGCTGCTATCATCTCGAAGCAATATTTTCTACTTTAGATATGAAAAAGAACACTGCAGCCTTATTCGTTGATATTACTGAAGCTTTTGATATGGTTGATCATGAATTATTGCTAAAAAAAACTAGAACATGCTGGCTTTCGTGGTTTTATGCTTGATTGGTTTCATTCTTATCTAAAAAACAGACGCCAAAAAGTTAAAATAGACAGTATCCGAAGTGAATCTCAGAGTAATAATTTGGGTGTTCCACAGGGCTCAGTATTAGGACCTACTCTATTCTTAATTTACATAGATTCTCTATTTCTTTTAAGATTTAAAGGTGTTTTGACTGCTTTTGCCGATGATGTTGGATGTGTATATGGTTCAGATAGTCGTTTGGATCTTATCAGTGACATCAATTATGATTTAGATTTATTAAGACAGTGGTTTTCCGACCATAAACTAGTAATAAGTTCCAGAACAAAAATTATGTTTTTTAGTCGAATAACTTTTGTTATAATCTTGGCTGCAGTGAAAAATGTTTTGAGGTCGAAGTAGTTAACCAATTTAAATACCTTGGGTTAATAAATTGATTCTAAAATGTGCACGGAACCCACCTCCATCGAAAACCATTGGTGTGCTGTGAAAAATGTTTTCATATCAAGTGCTGAAAGTATAGTCGGTCGGTCGCAAGGAAGAAATAGTGCCTGGCTTTTCGAAGAAACTTGGGCCAGGATCGAACAAAGAAAACAGCTCAAAGCTCGCATTGCAGCAACCAACGTCAGCAGCAGGCAGAATCGAGCTAGAGTCTGCGTACCGCATGAAGATGAGAGAAGTTCACCGTAGCGTGCGACGTGACAAGCGTAACTATATCAACGCATTGGCAACAGAAGCAGAAGAGGCCGCAATTAGGTGCGACAGTAGGACCATCTACAGAATTACCAAAGAGCTAACAGGTGTCCAAAGCTCTAAACAACACCTGGTAAAGGGCATAGACGGATCACTGCTAGTTTCGGATGAGGACCAGATCAAAAGGTGGAAGGAACACTTTTCTGCGGTTTTAGATCGCATTTTCACCAGCGAAGTCAACCTAACACTCAATGAGCCTTCCGTAGTAACAAATTCCCGAATACGCACTGTACCCCTAGTAGAGAAGAAATCCTAACCGCAATCTGAGCACTGAAGAACAAGAAAGCCGTTGGACTTGACGGTATTGCCGCAGAGCTCTTACGAGCAGCGCCAACAACATCATCTGAGCTCTTGCACCCACTCATAGAAAGACCTTGGGAAACAGAAAGTTTTCCTGAGGAGTGGAAAAAGGGGATGATTGTCAAGCTTCCAAAGAAAGGGGACCTTACGCAGTGCGAAAACTGAAGGGGAATCTGCGTGCTGCCTGCTGTAGCGAAGGTTATAGCAAAAATCGTCCTAGGTCGAATAAAAGACCACTTAGAAGACACGCTTGACGCTGAACAAGCAGGTTTCCGCACTGGATCTGTTCATCGATTTCGAAAAGGCTTTTGACAGTGTCAATAGAAAATTAATTTGGCTTGCTTTGCGCAGGAGGGGCATTCCGGATAAATTGATCGCTATAATCAAGGCTACATATGAAGGATCCAAATATCACGTTCTGCATAAAGGAAGGTTGTCAGAGGAGTTTGAAATCCAAAGTGGTGTTAGACAGGGTTGTATACTGTCACCAATACTGTTCTTGTTGGTAATAAGTGATGTGTTGCATGCAGCCTTGTCGACTTTAAATGGAGGAATTCAGTGGAATCTGCTATCACACCTGAAACATCTAGACTACGCGGATGACGTGTTCTTACTCTCTCATAGGATCATGGATCTCCATCAATTGACAACAAGGGTGGAGAGAGAAGCCGAAACCGTCGGGCTTAAGATCAATACGGCAAAAACTAAAAGGATCAACCTTGGAACTTCCTCATCTACTCAAATAGATATTTCTGGACAACCAGTAGATACAGTAGAGAGTTTTCAATACCTTGGGAGTATTGTTTCTACTATTGGCTGGACCGAACTAGATATAACCAGCCGAATCGGGAAAGCAAAGGCTGCGTTCGGAATGCTGTCCAAAATATGGATATAAGCCTAAATACCAAGCTACGACTGTTCCGCTCCAATGTAGAATCCGTGCTTCTTTATGGATGCAGTACATGGAAAGTAACACCTACTGTCACAAGAAAGCTGCAAACGTTGGTAAATAGATGTCTGCGAAACATCTTGCGGATTTTCTGGCCTAACCGTATCTCCAATGATGAACTTCATGCGAGGACAGGTCAGGAACCCATCGACTCTATAATACGAAAACGTAAGTGGCAGTGGATTGGACATACGCTTCGAAAAGGCCACGAGTGCATTGCGAGTCAAGCGATGCAATGGAACCCGGAGGTTTATTTATAATGATTGTAACTGTTCGCAAAATTTAGTCTTAGAAGAAGGTTCTTTTTTCATGAATGTGATTCCTAGGCCCAGGTTTGGCGCCATTTTATGATACATAAATTTATTTTGGCCAAATTTGTATTTGACTATCCTGTTTATTCAATACCACTACCTATATAGAACCTTCTGTAAGCTTACATAAGTTCTTAACAAAACGAACAAAAAATTACAAAAGAAACTTATTTTGCCGTTATATTTGATCACTCTTTGTTGATTTTATCTTTACCTTCTTTACTATTATGACCAAATAGACTTTCTCATTTACTTCAGTAATTACAGCTATTGTACCAATCTAGATATCGCACAATCGTTCTTTGTTTATAGTGAATACATATATATCACCATTTTCTTCCTCATGTAGTGAGTATAGATCTATATCAAAGCCTGAACCATAATTAGTTGACATCTAAATACCAAACGTAATTAGCACTATCATAAAGCTTCTCAACAATTTATCACAACTAATCCTAAAACGGATCTAATTTGACACCACATTATGCAAACCGATAGCTTCCGCCCACTCTTCGGACTCTGGCCAACGACAACTATAGGTATTCCCTGCTTTGCACACTCCAGTGACTCCATTTAGTTTTCCATTGCGCGGAGAGATGTGATCGCTCCAGTTTAGTTGTTGGTTGTATTTATTTTTGTTTCTAGCTTGTGAATCTCAAATTTACTGTGACGGGAACGCATAATGCGTATAGTTGCCATTTGTCGTATCGGCGTCATCGTCAGATATTGTTTCACCTCTCTCGTATGAAATTCCCAAATAATACATTTTACGAGGTGCGAAAACATTTTAGATCCAAGATAGAACTATGTCAAAGAGACATTTCGTCACAAGCGATTCCACATGCAATTATCGCTTGCGGTGGGAGATTCCTTGTATCGATTCCAAAGCCCATCGTAAAGGCCTAATGGCATGGAATGACCAAATGAGTTAATTTTGATTCCAAAATTGTCGCGCTTGCAGATAGCTGATGGGACAATTTATTTCAGGGCAATTATTTATTGCTTAGGCCAAAGGAATGTTTATGGAAGTTATGAGCCAACTAGCAATGCGATGATGCACTTCGGTGTAAATACCTGCAGCATCAGCGAACAGTGCGCAAATCAAGTCCTAAGCTGGTTCCGAATACGAAACCAGAGAAGTGCACAGACAGTTGTATCTGTATATTTTATTTTCTGCTTTACGTTAATAAACTTGCAGAACCTGTCCCCCGGAGACCGGAGGAGTAAACAGCTATAACGTTTTCCTGTGTGACGGCCAATTGATTGCCATTTTTGGAACAAGTTTTAGATATATAGGTCAGCGTTAGATGGGAAGAAATGCACTTGGCCAAGGCAATTGGCAACGGACCAGTTCCGTATTTGGGTTTCTTTTACGTTATGTTGCGATGTTGATGACGACGGTATTGCTGGTGTGGTGGGATAACGAAGGTTATTCTGTGCCCATTCTTTTTTTCTGTCTTCTTTTGTACTCGGTAGACGCATGTGTTTTAAGCGTTTATTGGCTCAAGTCCCACAGTTAATTTAAAATTATCGATTGATAAATGAATCCCATGGAGTTTACGAATTTCAAGAGTCGTATTGGGCATTTCCCTCCCAAATCCAATTTAACCTGTAGGTACTTTTACTTGTATTTTAATTGAATTTTTTTTTGAAACGAATTGTGCTTACATAGTGTAAACAACACACAGTTCGAGAGTCGTGAATAAACCACGAACAATTTTCTGAATGAAAGAGGAATTTTTTCTGTGGATTCTTCTAGTGTACGTGGGATGGATGCGAAAAAAAAGCTGAATACCTTTCAACTATGTAACATCAAAAGAGTGAATGTTTTACTACGTTGAGGCGAATCAGTGTTGTAGCTATTCGTAGCTTTATAGCTGCAGAGGGTGCGGTTTTTATTATTTGTTGGATTCATTTGGTATTTTGAAAACGGGTTCACTGGCCTCTTATAATAGTATGATATATGGTATGTATAAAAGGGAATGGACTAACTTTGCAAAAATATTAAAGGGTTAAAATAATAAAGCCATAATACAGATTTTTAGTAAATTTAATTGCCTGCTGAAAAACATCTTTCCTTAATCGCGATTGCTTCAGAAATTATTTTTAATGTTTTGTAGAGATATTTTAGTTTAGGGGTCCCATTTGTTACAAGGTTGTTATAAAACTTTTTTCTAGAACAAAAATACGAGATTCAACTACTTTCGAAGTCAAAATAACCATTCAACATGAAATTCTTTTATTAAATTGCTAAAACAAGAACTGAGATAAAAGAAATGAGAGTTCCGTCTGGCAAAAGTAATAGTACTCCTTAACAAAATGGATAAAGCACCAGACTGAGGTCTGCATTTTCTCCCCGGCCACAGCTACCTTAAAATAAAAACTATTAATAGGGAGGAACTGCTTCTTGCAAGGAATTGACAAATCCTCCAAAAGGATCTGTTGTCATGGAAAGTCCTTCTCATTTTAGCCATTTAGAACCGGCAGAAATTTGTACGTCCTCTCCATTCCAACCGAAATAAAATGCAAAAAATCACAAAATCACTATGTTCAAGTTCTCTCGTTTGGCCTATAATATGTATATTTGTTTCTTAACTTTGGTATATAAATTTAAGGTTTTTAATATTTTTGATATTTTTGAATTTGAAACTTAATTTCGAAACAATTTTATGAAGTCAAATTGATTGTTGAACCGCATGTAAATCTGTTAACAATTTCATAAAGTCCGAGTGAAGGAAAATCAGCAACCCGTTTTTTGAAACAACGAAATTTTAAGTGCAATTTGGTATTTTTTTAAATATAAGAAATATTTAAATACTCAATGAGATTTAAACTTTTTCCGTTTTTTTTTTCTAAATGTTTCCGTTTTATTACCTATCAATTTTAGTCAAGTTTTTAAAACCTTTTGAATTGGGCATAAGAAAAAACTTGCCAAGTAAGCCCATCAAACTTTAGTCAGTAGTCATTAAATAATAAAATTTCTCTATTACATTGTAGCTGTTTGAATATTATTTTACTTTAAATATTCGGTATTAAACCTTCATGAAGTAAGAACTTGGCGTACTTTTAGATCTCAGTACTTTTCACGGCTGACTTGTTACACAAAGGTTTTTGTACAGAAGAACTTGGCTCTTTTTTTAACATTTATGTTTTTGGTCTGATCTCACTCCTTTTTGCAAAGATTTTAATGTTTTGCCATGTAAAAATCTCGAAGGATACGGAAAGATAGAAGGGTGGACTCTACCTACTAAAATCAACTTAGTTTATAGCTTCCTATTTCTTTTGGTATATTTTCTTTTTGTTAATGGTTGTTTTGATTTGCGCTTCAATTATTTCTTCTTATCCTGGCAAGATACCTAACACTAACAAACCTATCTTAATTACAGCAATCGGAAGTGTTCCATATAATTTAAAAATTTTCTCAGAAAGTGGGCGGATATCACGCCCCCTGAATGGAAAACCTTAGTTTTTATTTTTGGTCCTTTAAATGAAATTTGAGCCCTACCGTTCTACCAAATTTCATTGTTCTACTGCAATCGGAAGTGCGCCATATATAATTTACATCAGTTCTGAGGAAGTGGGCGGATACCACGCCCCTGAATGGAAAAACTCGATTTTTATTTTTGGTCCTTTATATGCGATTTGAGCCCTACCGTTCTACCAAATTTCATTGTTCTACTGCAATCGGAAGTGCGCCATATATAATTTACATCAGTTCTGAGGAAGTGGCCGGACACCACGCCCCTGAATGGAAAACCGCTAATTTTATATTTTTTTCTTTGTATGCAATTTAAGCCCTACCACTTTACCAAATTTCATCGTTTTAGAGCAGTCGGAAGTGCTCCATTCAATCAACACCAATTCGGAGAAAGTGGGCGGATACCACGCCCCCTGAAAGGAAAATCTTGGTGCCTATTTGTGGTTCCTTACATGCAATATAAGCCCTACCGGTTCACCAAATTTCATCGTTATACAGCAGTCGGAAGTGCTCCATTCAACCAACACCAATTCGGAGAAAGTGGGCGGATACCACGCCCCCTGAATGGAAAATTTCAAATTTTCGATTTTTTCCTCTGCTTACATGACAAGACCTACCGTTGTGCAATATTACTAGATTCTACAATGTCGGGAAAAGCTCCATAATTTTGATGATCTGTCAGTCAGTCAGTCAGTCAGTCAGTCAGTCAGTCAGTCAGTCAGTTACGGTTTTTGTGATTTTTGAGGCCTTATATCTCAGGAACCGCTTATGCTAGAAAACTGAAATTTGGTGAGGCGCCTGTGCCTGACTAGCTTAGCATATATTCGGAGTTTTAAGTTTCTGACTTCAGTTTTACTAAAGATAGGAAGGGGTCAAAAATCGCCTGAGTTTGTTCCTGTAAAAAGGGTGTAGTGCCAGAACTTGGCTGGGCACTATCGTGCCCTTTGATTCTGCATTCAACGAAATTTCTTTGTTTCATATCAGAAAAAAAATTGAAAGGCTTTGGCGGATTTTGAGATTTCATTAATCGTTTAAAAATGATCAGACCAAAAACATAAATGTTAAAAAAAGAGCCAAGTTCTTCTATACAAAAACCTTTGTGTAACAAGTCAGCCGTGAAAAGTAATGATATCTAAAAGTGCGCCAAGTTCTTACTTCATGAAGATTTAATACCGAATATTTAAAGTAGAATAATATTGAAACAGCTACAATGTAATAGAGAAATTTTATTATTTAATGATTACTGAGTAAAATTTGATAGGCTTACTGGTCAAGTTTTTAAAACCGTTTGAATTGGGCATAAAAAAAAAACTTGCCAAGTAAGCCCATCAAATTTTACTCAGTAATCATTAAATAATAAAATTTCTCTATTACATTGTAGCTGTTTCAATATTATTCTACTCTAAATATTCGGTATTAAATCTTCATGAAGTAAGAACTTGGCGCACTTTTAGATATCATTACTTTTCACGGCTGACTTGTTACACAAAGGTTTTTGTATAGAAGAACTTGGCTCTTTTTTTAACATTTATGTTTTTGGTCTGATCTCACTCCTTTTTGCAAAGATTTAAATATTTTGCCATGTCAAAATCTCGAAAGATAAGGAAAGATAGAAGGGTGGACTCTTCCTACTAAAATCAACTTAGTTTATAGCCTTCCTATTTCTTTTGGTATATTTTCTTTTTGTTATTGGTTGTTTTAATTTGCGCTTCAATTATTTCTTCTTATCCTGGCAAGATACATAACACTAACATACCTACCTTAATTACAGCAATCGGAAGTGCTCCATATAAATTAAACATACCACGCCCCCTGAATGGAAAACCTCAATTTTTATTGTTGGTCCTTTATATGCGACTTGAGCCCTACCGTTTTACCAAATTTCATTGTTCTACTGCAATTGGAAGTGCGCCATATATAATTTACATCAGTTCTGAGGAAGTGGGCGGCTACCACGCCCCTGAATGGAAAACATCAATTTTTATTTTTGGTCCTTTATATGCGATCTGAGCCCTACCGTTCTATCAAATTTCATTGTTCTACTGCAATTGGAAGTGCGCCATAAATAATTTACATCAGTTCTGAGGAAGTGGGCGGATACCACGCCCCTGAATGGAAAACCTCGATTTTTATTTCCGGTCCTTTATATGCGATTTGAGCCCTACCGTTCTACCAAATTTCATTGTTCTACTGCAATTGGAAGTGCGCCATATATAATTTACATCAGTTCTGAGGAAGTGGGCGGCTACCACGCCCCTGAATGGAAAACATCAATTTTTATTTTTGGTCCTTTATATGCGACTTGAGCCCTACCGTTCTACCAAATTTCATTGTTCTACTGCAATTGGAAGTGCGCCATAAATAATTTACATCAGTTCTGAGGAAGTGGGCGGATACCACGCCCCTGAATGGAAAACCTCGATTTTTATTTTCGGTCCTTTATATGCGATTTGAGCCCTACCGTTCTACCAAATTTCATTGTTCTACTGCAATTGGAAGTGCGCCATATATAATTTACATCAGTTCTGAGGAAGTGGGCGGCTACCACGCCCCTGAATGGAAAACATCAATTTTTATTTTTGGTCCTTTATATGCGACTTGAGCCCTACCGTTCTACCAAATTTCATTGTTCTACTGCAATTGGAAGTGCGCCATAAATAATTTACATCAGTTCTGAGGAAGTGGGCGGATACCACGCCCCTGAATAAAAAACCGCTAATTTTATATTTTTTTCTTCGAACGCAATTTGAGCCCTACCACTTTACCAAATTTCATCGTTTTACAGTAGTTGGAAGTGCTCCATTCAACCAACACCAATTCGGAGAAAGTGGGCGGATACCACGCCCCCCGAAAGGAAAATCTTGGTGTTTATTTTTGTTTTTTTATATGCAATATAAGCCCTACCGGTTCACCAAATTTCATCGTTTTACAGCAGTAGGAAGTGCTCCATTCAACCAACACCAATTCGGAGACAATTCGGAGAAAGTGGGTGGATACCACGCCCCCTGAATGGAAAATTTCAATTTTTCGATTTTTTCCTCTGCTTACATGACAAGACCTACCGTTGTGCAAAATTACAAGATTCTACGATGTCGGGAAGTGCTCCATAATTTTGATGATCTGTCGGTCAGTCAGTCAGTCAGTCAGTCAGTTACGGTTTTTGTGATTTTTGAGGCCTTATATCTCAGGAACCGCTTATGCTAGAAAATTGAAATTTGGTCAGGCGCATGTGCCTGACTAGCTTAGCAAATATTCGGAATTTAAAGTTTCTGACTTGATTGGTACTGAAGATAGGGAGGGGTCAAAAGTCGCCTGAGTTTGTTCCTGTAAAAAGGGTGTAGTGCCAGAACTTGGCTGGGCACTACCGTGCCCTTTGACCTGTAAAAAGGGTGTAGTGCCAGAACTTGGCTGGGCACTACCGTGCCCTTTGATGTAGTCAGTCAATGGAATTTACAGTTGCATTAGGTATAATAAGAACGACCTGCAGTAGTAATAGAATATTTTAATGGAATTCCTTGTTTCTTACGGTTTCTTCCTTTTTTTGAGAAAACTAGAAAATTTATAGGTTACTCCTTTATCTTTGTATCGCCTTGATTGATATTACTTTCATCGGGTGCACTGAAGTAGCACAAATAAAATTGTTTTTTTTTTAATTTTACAAATTGTCTTTTTTTAAAATAAAAATAAATCGATTATCTTAATATTTTAAAATTTTCTCACTTTCGCGTTTAGAACTGACCTAAATTAATGAGCCTTTACCATGTTATTAAGTTTTTCATTTCAGCTGAAAACCCTCTCTTGCGATGGAACACTATTTTACTAATTTAGTTGAATTCAAGTCGTTTGCAAATAAAGCTACGAGTATCACTATTGGGATCGGTCATCCCTTCGTTTTTCTTCAGCTTTCAGACAATGGATCAGATCGCATTTGAAATGAAGGATTAACGTAATTCTTTTAAGAGGAATCACTTTTGATTCAATAAACGCAGACTCTCGAGTACCTCAAGGTACTTTTTGCAGTTGATATCAATAATAAATTCGTTTAGTATTCTTATCTACGCTGATGATATTCAATTATTTAAAATCATCAGAGAACACATTGATTCTGTATTCTTTCAAAATGAATCAATTATTTGTTAACCCATGGCTCACCCCCGAAATATCATCGCTCATGTACCGTCATAACCAAGATTACTTTCGACAAAAAAGATACAGGTTTGGAACAATTCCATACATCATATCGGGTGCTATGAAACCAATTCGTTTGATAAGAAAGCTAAAGTTTTTGAAAATCGCCTTAATTTATCTTTAAATGGTCGGAAACTGTAAAGTAATCTTCGTGTCCTGTTATTATGATATTGAAATAAATAAGTTGAACAAATAATTCTTGAAATTACCCACCACATCTTCAACTGGCCAAAATATAGAACTTTATGAAAATTCCTCTTCCGCCTCTGATTCATGTTCTTAGTTTTCTGGAATTGATTGTATCGAAGTTATTGAAAACTTATGTTAGTTAAGTCAAGTGCAGTTGGAATTGATTGAATGTACCCCATTTTTATTAGGGCCTTACTTTCGCAGATTTTGACTTACATTACATATCTTTTTAATACTGTACTAACAACTTGCGTCTTCCATAGGCTTTGGATAAATGCCAAGATAGTATCCGTACACAAAATTCGAGTAGCAAAGAATTTTGACCAATATCTATTCTTACTTTTCTTTCCAAGGCCTTAGAAAGAAAGGATAATGTACAGGCAATAAATTCTTATCCAAGCAGAGCCATTATTCTGACAGCTTTCCAATCTGGTCTTGGCAAGAGCATAGTTGTATAACAGCACTCTTTAACATGACTGAAAATCTGAGCCAAGCTGTACAAGGTATGTTTTTTAGTGTTGCTGGATTTTTCCAAAGTTTTCGATACAATTGACCACGCCAATGTCAATGAATTACCAGTCATATAGAGGTACTCACTTCTGCAGATGTGCGCAGATGATCTGCAGATTTATTCGAGTAGTCCACTTGGTCTTATTGAAAATGTTGTTCATACGAGTAACATAAATCATGATCTTCAAAGTATCCATATTTGGTCACAGCAAAACGGCTTGTTTTTTAAACCCCTCGAAAATGAAATGTTTGGTTATTTTAAAGAAGTAATTTGATCTTTCTTATTTCCCCCATTTAAAGGTTGATTATATAGCTTTTGATTTTGTGGAAGCAGCTAAAATTCTTGTGGTTATTTTTAACAGATCCCTAACCTGGTAGAATCACATAAATTCTTCAGTTTTTAGAGTGTACGGAGCCCTTAGAGTTCTTCGAGAGTCTCAATACTTAACTCCAATAGAAAGTCGAAAGATATTGGCTAAAGCTTTGATTATTCAACTTCTTATATATGGATGTGTGAAATTTACTGGCATTGTGACTCTGAGGGCAGACGAAAACTCATGTTAGTTGTTAATTGGAGTTACTTTGCATGAGTGTCTTAAAGATGCGTTAAGTTCGTCAGCAACAGTTGATCGGGGAATAATTGGAAGAGTCTGACGAAAATCACCTGACAACAGAATTACATATGGCTCCACCAAAAATATTTTGGTTGTCACGAAGATCTTTTAACATTCAGTCCAGTGGCTCCAGTGACCTCTTGAGGACCATCGTACATTCATCCTAAGCAATCAATTTGCATATCTATAGAATCTTCGCCATTGCGCTGTTTTTGGCGATGTTGCAAATTGGTGCTTCATTGATTTGTATATTTAGTGGAAATTTCAAGGCAGAATGCGCACCTTCCACCTTCTAACAATGTTGTACATATTCCAGATGAAGCCAATGTTAGGGCTACTTCATTTTGCGATCTGATCTTTGCTGACAGCAATGAAATAAGTAACGTTTTTCCAGTCCCCCGGGAGCAGGAAGTAGATTCCACCACATCCACTGTTCACAGCTTCCATCAAAGTATCGCACGCAATTCTTTGTTGTTCTTTCAATTTTGGAACATTCGAACATACTGTGTCGACCAGTACTTCAGTACCGTATTGTTGTCCTCTTTGCAACTCGTGGTTAAATGCATCGGCCATAGTACGATTTCTGTCATGCCGAAATACGGCAATACTTTATTTACCATCAATAAACAAATAAGTCATCTATCATGATCAATGTCTTGTTTTGAATTTCTGCAGTAATTTGTAACGTAAGGACATCAAATATTTCACAGCTAAGAACAGTTTGTATTGGAAAATTAAGTTGTAGTTTTTAGTATTTTTCGTTACTTATTATTTATTTTTCTCACCGTTTAAACCTTCCCTGAACTTCCACAGTTATTTCAAGATCAAAATTAGCCAAATCGGTCCAACTATTCCCGAGTTTTAGCGAGACAAACGAACAGCAATTGATTTTTATATGTGGAGATATGTACATGTACATCTTTGATATTGTATCTTAATGTGTTTAAATAAACTATACTGAACTAAACTAATGCTACTAATAATATCTACTACTAAATACGCTCTGTTTAATTATCTCTTAATAACTATAAAAAATGCATGAACGAAAAATATTTGCTTGCTAATTATATTTTGTTGCATCGAAACTCAAAAGGCGAACAAATTAATTATTGCAAAATCATTTTGAAATTAACAAAAATTCATGAATTTTCAAAACCTATCCACTTCAGCAGCTGTAACTATGTATACAACAATGCCCAACCCTATTCAAACCATTTCTAGCAAAAATCAAATACCTCCATAACTGGGCATTCTTGCAACATATTTAAGGCAAACTCTAGAAATTACTACCAATAAATAAATTGTCGGCCAGTTTGTTTAAAGTGTGTGGTCTCTCGCAATAAATTTAAAAAAAAAAAAAAGTAAAAGTATTTCAATAACACACGACCGCATAATGTGCAATTCATGTTAACTAGCCTACGGTTACTTTGCAATTAATCAACACTTCAAGCAAGCTATATCTGCGCCAGCTGAACCAGTAATCGCTACCAGCAGTAATTCATAGATGCAATTGAAGCTCATGAACTCTTACCTACATCCTCGATGGAGGAGTCGCGGTCTTCACTTCGTAATTATTATTATTGCACATTGCCATATTAAAGCACATTTATAAAATAACATTCACTGCAAAATGATAAGGTTCGATGGCTATTGAAACTTTGAGAGATGATAAATAAAATCTGCTGGGGGAGAAGTGCTCTGTTAAGCACTTTTCATTTTAAATGGCTTCGCATAAAATATTTTATTTCTCTCATTTAAATCAAATTTAAAGTGATATTTTGCTTATTCTAATTAATCTCATCCATTTCGGTATGAAATATTGTTCGAAATATTTATTAATTATGTTTTTGTATTCTCTAGAGTGTTGAAGTTGAAAGCTATGTATAGGAAGGCGTTGCTATTGAATTCGTTGATACATTACAAACAATGAAATTAATATTAAAGCGATTAATTAAGAAGAATTTTTTATTTATTTTGATAATTCAATTGCAGTCAGTGATATCAACTCGAAGGTATCAATGGTTTCTAGTCAATAATTGTAATGAACTATTGAAATTGAACTTTAAGCCAAGCCTTTCATTAATTAAAAATAAAACAGACTTTAACCATTTTATTGGCAATCCGATTTCAGCTTTTATTCAGTTTTTTGCTCTGCAATGTAATTTATGTGGATCAGTTTTTGTGTTCTTTGTCCTACTTGACAGATTGAGAGAGACCACCATTCAAATGAATATTTTTTATTTCATGTATGAAAAATTGTCATTACGACAAACAGTGAGGCATTTTTGGATAAATGCAGTTTTCAAATAAATTCAAGAATCAAATTGTTTACCCATTTGACGCAATATTCGAAGTTATAATCGGTTTTCTAGATTTTGACAGATTCTGTTCTGACAAATCAACATGGAGAGTTATAGCATTCCACCCACAATATGTACAAATGATTTAATTGAGAATGAAAGTTGGTCTTTTGTTATACTCGTAGCAACATTTTGCACGCCTCAACAATTTTACGGTTGTCATAATAGTCATTCCGAGAAGACGCAATCTGGTGGATAAATTCGAGTCGACCAGTTCAGTGAATAATCCGCCAAGACCTGTACTTCACCGACACGAAATAACTGCCGAATATATCGCCGTTATTAGTGGGAGTGTGCAGCAGAATCCGAGTCTAGTTCGTGTTGCGCATAAGAACTCGGATATTTGCAGACAACAACTTGGCGCATGTTGGATTATGACTCGGACAAACATCCGTACAAACTTCAAGTGACAAAGGAGCTCAGATTAAATAATATAGACAACGACGTGTGTTCGCTAACTGGGCTCTCGGGTAGTAGGAATTTGACCCCAATTTCTGTCGAAAAATCATACTCAGTGTCAAGGGTCATTTCTGGACGAATTGGTTCATCAACAAAAAAAATTTTTAAATTTGGGACGATCACAATCGACACGATATCCACCGGAGTGCCATGTATCCAGAGAAAGTCATTGTTTTGTGTGGATTTTTGGATGGTGAAATCATCGGTCCATACTTCTTTAAGAACGACACTGGCCAGGCCATCATTGTCAACGGTGAGCTGTATCGCTCGATGTTATCAAATTCTTTTGGCTCAAATTAGATAATATGGAAACCAAAGACACTTGTTTTTAATAGGATGGCACTACGGGTCACACAGCCCGTGCCACAATGGACATTTGGTCTGAGCGGTTTCTGAACATGGTTTTCTCACACGGTGGCGATGTGAATCAACCACCAAGTTCGTGGGAATTTACCCCGTTAGACTTCAAAAGTAAATTGTTTTTTTTTTTTTGTAAATGGTTTTCAAAAATCTATTTTTCTCCAAAACGGCTGCGGGCGTCTAGAATGTTGGTAACATTTTATCTGTTTCGCTTAGTTTTTATGATCTAAAGAGTTCTTTAATAAGGTCGGGTAGATGTTGAATTGGACTGAAACAAGCTGTGTGTGAGGTATAAACGAAATTATATTTCTTTTGCGAGGCCTATGTGTATGCCATTATGCATGTATGAAATATGACATACCTAAAATGCCCGGCTCTGCTTCTTACGGTGGCACGGATCTGAGTGTTCTACTTTTCAATGACTCTTCAACAAAGATCCGGATGAATCTTAGTGATGGGCAGTGTTATGTTCACCTTATGTGCATTGATCAGTTCTTATTCTTTTTCTTTTTTCGCATAGACCTGTGACTTCAAGAAACCCTGCAAGAGAAAGCAAATTGGGCAAATCGCATGACCTTGGTGGCCAATTCACATCAACTCTGCGAGAGATAACCTTGCTTTCAAACCGTTCATGGAGAACGGTTTTCGTGGCTGGCATCCGATGTGTGTGTGACACGTTTCCCCATCCTGCTGGAACCATATGTCGTCTAGGTCCATATGGTTCAATTTGGGTCTTAAGTAAGTGGTAACCATCGTTCTGTAGTACTTGCCATTGACGGTGACCACCTCACCAGTCTTTTTCGAAAAATTGACTAGTGGACAAAAATAAAAAAAACTAAAAAGGCAAATCCTATGTTTATGCTCTAAACCTGTTTTAGAACATCTTGAACTACTTAAATTTAATTTTGTTTTTTTCTTCTTCCTGGATTAGCGGGACTTTTGTGAGCAATTGAGATACTTTAAGCTGCAATGTAATAGAAAGTTGCAATTTTGTGGGAATTAGCTTAGTTCGCGTAAAAAAATATTTTGGCTGTATACATTTTTTCGTTTGAATTTTAATAATGGATACTTTTACCGCAGGTATGAGTTGTTGTATCGAATTTTTCTTATAAATTTGAATTTTTTGTGATTTTTTGAAAAATACTCTTTCTTGAGGCTTACAAATTGTATAAAGTTAAGATTTTGAAAAATATTAGCAAGCTGTAGCAAAATATTTTATGTCACTATGTTTTGTTGTTATTGTGCTTTGAGAAAATGTTTACTTTTCTTGCTACTTCTTGCTAACCTTTAAAATATTTGACTTTTTGTAGGGCAAGGTCAAACCATAATGGATTTTTTTTTATAAAAACACAAAAGTTGAAGGTGTTTTTGAATTTATATTGAATGATTTAAAAATTAAAGGTTGTCCGGTTACAACCAAGTACGATTTTTGTCGAAAAAGTATGCCATTTTTGAAAAATCTTGAACGTAGGTGGAAGGATTCTACACGAAACGGCGATCATTTTTCGAGACGCCACGGAGTCTGGTTAAGAACTTCTTCTTCCAAATATTATTCTTAATTTTCTGGAAAATTCATCATCTTGTAAATAAATTGTTCAAAAGTAGATTGGGTCTCATTGTTTACAAGCCTAAGTTGGAATTTGGGTCAACAAATTATGGAATCACTGCAAGAATTTTTCAGAATTCGAAAATAACTGCAGAAATAATAAGACTTGATGAAGAACTCATACATACATTTTCAATCGTATTAAGAGTCTTAGCTTCAGGATTTTCTATCCAATTTTATCTTTTGAAATACCTTTAAGACAACTGTCTGCAGAAGCACTAGATCAAGTCATAAAGAATTACGGAAAAATCACCTCTCTCACACAAGAAAATCATGCCGGATTAATACAAACGAAGACCTCTTGACAACATTACTTTTAAAGTCTGATCCTTTTATTTCGAATTTCGGACAAATTTATTACATATTATTATTATTTATTAACATACAAAGTCAGACAGATTTAAGACCTTTAAAAGCTGACCAAAGCGATGTCAGGCCATATATCAAAAAACTTTCTTCGTAATTGTTTATTTTTCAGTTTTTCCTTTTGTTATTATTTTTTTATGAATAACTTTTTTTTTTTTTTATAATCTACCCGCGCTCAAGGGATTATGATTACCCTTTAAATGTTTCAACACAGCGCGGGCGTGAAGTTAATGAAGAGAAAGAAGGATAGGAAAGATGTGTGGCACGATGTTCTGAGACTGTTGGTGGTTGTCTCAGATATTTTTATCTCCGGGGATGGCGGCTTTGCTAAAGCGGAGAAATGCCGTGTCTTATTTCTATGTCGTTTATAATTCACATTATTTTTTATTCATGTTCATCCTTGTTGGGCATACTAGTTTAGCTCAATTACAAGTTGTAAGTGTTATGCCTGAACAACGTGTAATGAGTAAACCAGCAACCCATGGATGACAATTTTAGAAGGTTTTAATGGAATTAAAACAACATAGACGACGGCAGGGATCGAACCTATGATGATGAGGTTGACAGGCGAGCACACAACCATCGTGCCACGGCCAAACCCAAAACCCGCCGGAATTTTCGGATTTGATATCACGATAAACATACCTATAAACCCACATACTCATATTTTAGGTAAACATCCACTACCAATTTTATTTGTCGGCCTTTGTATTATTTATTTATTGAACCGCGAACTCAAACAGTGATATTTCGAATTAGCGCACCTAACTTTTACTTCTGTCTTCGGATTTTTAATAACAAATATTTCTTCTTTCATGATGTATACTTATTTTTAAAAGTTCTCTGCGCCAGTTAAAAAAAAATCATTTTAAAAATTTCATTGCCCGTGAGTAAAACCGTCATCCATTTATGTATTTTATACACTAAGTAACACCTTTCAAACGAAAATAAAAATGTATTTGCAATCTACATGCCCTCTTGAACAAACAACATATTTTTAATTTTTTTTTTTGTTTAACGAAGTTAACTTTTAAAATTAAAATAAAACTGCACAAAATTAAAACTTGCGCATGTCTAATAAAAATCAATGACAAAGAGTCAACTTGAATGTACCGTAACATGACCATTAGACAGAGAAGAAAGATAATACTTACAAATGACATGTATTATAATATGTATATTAATTATGCATTTTTATTTTTTTTTAAGACAAAAATTAAAAACTGTATTTTGAGCACTGATGTGTATGGAGAGGACCCACTGTGCGACGGCCCGAAATCCACACCAAACGTTTACTTTTTGAGTACCTTTTATCACTTGGTGAAGCTCGTGTGGGTTGGTGTCCTCCAGTATGTATGACAATTTGGCTTGTTAAGATCGCCATTCATTTAAAAACGCACCTCGTCGCTGAACATGATTTTTCGGCCAAAATGTGGGTCCTCTTTCAAAGTCCAGTCAGTGAACAAACGGCATTGTCTATGAACCTTGAGATCCTGGACTTGTTGGATCTTGTACGGGTGTAGGCCACAGTCCCTATGAAAAATAGGACAGGTAAGACACACATTTTTTCAATATAAATGATGGAGCACCATTCGGGCCAGGACTAAAACATTCAACAAGTTTCAAAATATTGTCGTGTCTAGAAGTTCTTGTGCATGGCGAAGAACCCACGGGTTCTGATGTACACTTTCACGGACGTCTGTTATGCTCTCGGCTGATCTTGCGTTACCTTGACGTACGAATATGGTCTGACCAATTACCAAACCGGTCGTCTCAAATTTGGGCACCAAACGTTGAAGTGGCGACTGTGAAGAACCCCCATGCGTATCACAAATGGATGCAACGTTTCTTCCAACAAACACTCATTTTGATTAAATTTTATTATTAAGACATTCTGTTCAATTGTGTTATTTGCATTGGTGATTTTGCATAAGTAACTGAATAATAAACAACAGATTTGACAGATGTCACCAAAGCAACATGGCCGTCAAAATCTATCTGAATTCTAAGACTTAAAAAACTCGTCTGTGATAATACACTTTTTCCATATATTATATATTAAATAATAGAATACTTAAGAAGGTCGATGTGAGTACTAGTGGACATTTAAATGTTGTTTTATTTGATTTTTATTGCTTAAATTAGTTTCAATTTTGAAGTTATTTTGTCCCACAGTACGATGAATGAATTCGATTTTTTGTTGTTGTTAAGATATTTGATTAGATGTTTATAAAATGTGGCGCGCAATTCTTGAATTTGTTGTTTGTATTATTACGGTTAATCCATTCAAACACGAATGGCATTCTTGAATTGATTTGAGACCACTTGCTGTTGCAGACAAATGACCATAAACGGAAAATGCATGGTGAGACTATGAGATTGTTTTTATCGTGTTTCTTTTTTTTTGTGTTACTCGTTGGGAATTATAGAATTATTTAGGTATGTAATTCGTTACAACAGCGGTTTAATTAAATACACTTTAAATGGTATAATACTGTGATAGTTGTATTACCAACATAAAACATCGGCTTAGAGATTATGGACGCACAGTATTTTTTGACTTATTTCAAATATGAATTTTTTTTTTAGATTTAGTTTTTGTAAACTCTATATCTATTTGATTAAAAATGTAAAAGAGACAGAATTGAAAATTAATTTTTTATTGTTAAATCATTTATTGTTCTAAACCATCATAATTTTGCAAAAGGACTCTCTACTATTACGTTCTTAACAGAATTGTGTCAAATCATCTAAAAATAAAACACAAGTTGATTGTATTCCTACAGACTTTAGTAACGTTTCTGACAAACTTTCACATTGATAACTGGAATTGAACAAACTTTATATAACTTGACCGCAATCTTATTTCTTCGATGGATCATACTCGGTTGTTTTCAACGGTAGTGAACCAAATAAATTTAAAGTCAATTCTGGAATACCACTGAGAAGTCATTTGAATCCTGTCATTTTTTATTGTTTATATTAATGACTTACCGTCTGTGTTGAAATATTCTATCTCATTGAAGCAGAATAATAAATTGTATAGTGCAGTTATTTTGGGGCCCAAGCCCGATGTCAACATAGTTCATTGACTGATTTGGTAATGTTGAGTGTATTCAAGTCGATTGTAGCAACATGCGGAGGATACGGAAGAATTTCTGTGCTGTATATGCCCATTCTACAAAAAAAAAACAATCAGCTTTGGCACTTCGCGGTAGTAAAAGTATGTTGTCATTTGTTAAAAATTAAATACTACTATGTCTTCGGTTTCTACGCTCGTCTTCAATGACTCTCCTTATGTCAGCTCACACGAAAAAGCGAATTTGCTAACAGCACAACTTGCTGTTAAGTCATTGCTGCTAAAAACTGTCATTACTCTTACTGTAACTGAGAGCGTAAAATATTTTATGGGACGAATTTTTTTCGCACTCATACAGTTGCAAGAGTACTCATATACACAAATTCGCTGGTCCGGAGTATCCCCTATAATTCTGAAGAAGTCTTTTTCAACGCTGCCAAAAGTAATGCGTAAGCTTTTCCATCTTTCCTATTCTACTGCTCTCTGTCCGAGTTGATGGAAAACAGCATTTGTTGAGCCTGTCCCTAAGAAAGGTGAATATGCTTCCCCCTCTAACTATCGTGCAATCCCACTTACATCCCTTCTTTCCAAGATAAAAGAAAAGGTGATAAGTTATCAGCTGACGAAATATCTTCAAGAAAGGAAGCTTCTAAATGGCTGGCAGTATACGTTTCGTAGCTATAGGGCCACTGGTGACCTGATGGTATATCTTATCGGACAGTGACACAAATCTATAGATCGTTTTAATGAATTATAGCACAAAATACAAGCTCTCTTATTGAAAACGCATGCATTTGGTATTGATGAATGTCTTCTTCGTTGGATTAGAAACTACCTTTCGAAATTTTCAATACAAGTTGTATTGGACGGTTTTAAGTCTGTAATTCGTAAAATAAATTCTGGTGTGCCACAGGGCTGCATTTTATCGCCGACTGTCTTTCTCACATTCATCAATGAAATTTTGTCTAAGATCTTCAATCCAATAAATTAGTTTTCTTTTCATATACGATTCCAGATTCACGTCTTTGTCTTTCGGATGTGGATTAAGAACTGCAGACTATGATAAGCTCATTAAATTCTGATCTCGAAAACATTGTCAATTGGGGAATCATAAATAACGAAGAATTTAATGTTCAAAAACGCAATGCTGTCGTTGAAGCCGAACTTGCAATGAGGTAACCTAACAGTTCTCGATATGTGCGTCACAGGCCTCCTTGTTTGGAATGAACATATATTCAACGTTACCAACGCAACGCAACGCTGCTAAGTGTGTACGTTTTAATTCGAGGTTGCAACAAATTTGTCACCCCTTATGAGCTGTAATTTAAAAGGCATACATTCGCCCAAAGCTCGAGTGCAAATCCCATATATGAGCAGGGTCTCCAATAACCCACTTGAGTCTCTTGGATAGAATCCAAGAAAAAAAAGAGCTTTAAAAATCATAGCTGATAGGTATAGCAGAAGCATTCGCATCTCTCGAGCACAGCTGCAATTTTCCCAGTCTTTCATTATTTTACCTATATTTGTGTTATAAATTTTCTATTTAAATAGCCAGTTGGATTCGTCCACTAAAACAATTCAACTTTAAAACTCGCCCTTCAGGGAATGTCCTTTTGATCCCAACTTCGGACATACTTTTCAATTTAGAGATTCTTTCTTTAGCCGCACTAACTCCCGCTAACTCTATTTTAAGGGTAATCATAATCCCTTAAGTCCGCGCAAAATAATAAAAAGAAAATACAGAATGTGGCAAAATATCTTTGAATGCAAGTCATTCAGGGTGTAGAGTCACAATGGGCCTAGAATGGGCTTATTCCGATAAAAAAGGTTTCATGGTTTGCTTTGAAACAGTAAATAGTCTACATTCGCCCAGAGGTCTACTTTTAAAAAACCACATGTTTTGAATTTAAGTATTTACATATATTACCTTTGTTTTATTAAAACCTTAATATTTACAGTAAATTTGTTTTCTCAATTACACAATTTATATACACCTCCATAGAAATGAACTTATAAAGCTAGTATTTAGCTGAGTTCTAAACAAATAAACTACTCTTTTAAACTTAACTTTTCAACAAAAATATAAAATATTTAAATTCGAAATAAAGTACCTAATAAGGCATACCAACACCCCCGCTTAGTTAGTTATTCTCCATTTTTGCAACTAAGAGGAATTCATCTGGAAAAGACTTAAAAAAGTATCATGGACTTTGAAAACTTTTCTTAACGATGAGCAATCTACTTGTTATATAAAAATGCTTAAATAGTTTCTTAAATCATTTCATTTTTAGAATCTAAGAGAATTCTCTTCTTAGCCAATTTTGTTTATGTTTTATTGTGACTGAAACTTTTATGTAAATTACCAACAAATAAGGTCCGCATATAATATTGCTCATGCAGATATTATTTATTACTGGTTATGCAAATTAACCTCGTTTTGTATAATAATTTCAAGTTCTCATTCTTAAGACCATATCTTAAAGATCTGTCCCTATTACAAAAGTGAGGAAAGTAAAATTCCAGCAAAAGTCTTTATGCAATCTCCAGCCAAACCTTGACATTTTTTATTTAGGGTGTGCTCGCGCACAATTATGTGTAGATCTCGATATGTAAAACTTGTTGTTAGTCATTTCCATTGCCACTCTTATATTTACCTACATTTTATTTCTATTTAATATTTCATGGTTGATACTTCTTGAATCGAAAAAAAAACCCGTTTCTCATCTTTTTTTAAGACTTTACAAAATAATTATCACCAAAAACTTATGCAAATGAAGTTGAAAAATTTTCGCTTGGTGGCCTAACGTTGTCGCTTATTTAGCACGCACCCACAGCTTTTACAATCAACCTGTTCCAACAGTAGATACGTATATGAAATAAATGTATCTGCAAAATATTTTGTATAAATTTATATTTGAATAATTTTCTCCACTTGATCAGATGATAGGTATCTATATATTGTATGTGTTCCACTTCGTGGGGGTCCAAGATGTGCTAGATACTTTATCTGACTCATTCAAGAAGAACTTGTAACTGATTTGTTATTTTTTTTGTTTCTTCTTCCAGGTGCTGAAATTGCATTCGCGAAAAGGTAAGATACAAAAAAAAATACTTTAATTTATTTCCCACGAAATCAGTTCTCGAATTTCGTAAGATGTAACCCATATTTTCTGTGGCAGTTAGACTAACTTCTATGTGCAATACAACAAATCGCGGATGCGACCAATGGAGGGTTACCATCCAACAAAGGTTATAGTTTTTATGTCTCCAAAAGAAGAACTTGATTCAAATTCTTCAAATTTATAAATTCGTTCTTGTCGTCGAATTTTACGTTTACAGTTTACATTTCAAATAAAAAAAAAACCATTTTAAGTTAAGTTCCATTATTGGCCAAATATAAAAAAATTCATCGAACTTTTTACAAACCGAAACTGAAACAGAAACACTATGTTTTGAGAACTGAAGTCTTGGATAAAAAATTATAAGCGACATACTCGTAGCTATAAACATGGTGGTCGGTATACTTTCACATGAATTTTGAGCTGGCAACAATAGAAAGAACAGTAAAGAATGATTTTTCAAGTATAAATGAATAAAAAAAAGGAAGATGTTAATGAGGAGCTACATTAAGAATAATAAAAATAGGTATAAGATATGCTTGTCAAAAATAAATAAATAAATGTAGAGCCCTTTGGCAGAATGGTTAGTTCGATTCTCAGCCGCTGCAGAAATGTTTTTGTCAGGGCTGTACTTCCTTTTAAAATTTCTGCTTATCTTACTTTTTCGAACTCTGCAGAAAATTGTACGTGCTCCCCATAACTGCTGTTGGCTTGTAATTAATTTATTTTTATGGATATGTAAGTCAAGGTTGAATACCCAAGAAACACAATTGCCTCTTACAGATATCTTGAAAAGTTATTCTCCAAGTGTTTTCAACTCTTTGAACAATCTTAAAGAGGTCTATAATACCCAAAAAGGCCTAAAGAGGAGGAGTCTATTGTATGTTTTTTTTTTTTTTTTTTTTTTTTATAATCTACCCGCGCTCAAGGGATTAGATTACCCTTTAAATGTTTCAACACACAGCGCGGGCGTGAAGTTAAGAAGAGAAAGAAGGATAGGAAAGATGTGTGGCACGATGTTCGGAGACTGAAGGTTGCTGTCTCAGATATTTTATCTCCAGGGATGGCGGCTGAACTAAAGCGGAGAATGCCGTGTCTTATTTCTATGTCGCTTATAATTCACATTATTTTATTCGTGGTCATCCTTGTTGGGCATACTAGTTTTTAACTCAATTACATGTTGTTAGTGTTATGCCTGAACAACATGTAATGAGTAAACCAGCAACCCATTGATGACAATTTTTAGAAAGTTTTTAATGGAATTAAAGCGACATAGACGACGGCAGGGATCGAACCTGTGATCATGAGGTTCACAGGCGAGCACACATCCATCGCGCTACGGCCACCCCCGAACGCTACGGTATTGAACAAAGAGTTCTTAGTAAAGTATTTGTAAGACTTCATAAAGATCATTTTTTGGTTAATCTTTAAAGACACTTTCAAGTGGTTTTCAAAATGTCTAGTGAGTAGAAAGATTGAACTGCGAAGAAGAAAAATGTATAAAAAATGTCTTTCTCTTTCACGCAAATACAAATTTAATCCAATTCAAACAAAATAGATTGACTAATATAAATACACAAACATGGCGAATTCTTTCCTTCAATAATTTATGACTGAATTTACGATATTCATTGTATACCCTTTTTATGATTGTGTGTTTTGATTTGCGAAAGAAGATTTAATTTGAAACCGCATACTGTACCCTACTTGAAATTAACGCGCCTTCAAATAGAATAGTATTTACAAAGAAATATTCAGAAAAATAATGTTATAATAATAAAATGCCCTCAGAATAAAAAATGAAATGACGTTTATGTATGCAATAGATATGGCCGATTCATGTATGTGTATGTATCGAAGGTCTTTTTTTGTTCGATATGAATAATTTTAAAATGTAAAATAATTTCAGCAAATAAATACAACTCAAAAGATTTACAAACTGAGCGACATAATTAGCACTTACGTCTTTAGAATTTTGTATGAAATGAAATTAAATCAACTTTTTTATTGTATATGGTGATGCTAAGATCTCCTTTATACTACAAAACACGAAAAAACATAATAATTGTTTGAAGAATGATTCCGGATTTTTATCACATTTTTTTTCAAAATTTAAATGTAAGTTGACAGGTTTTTTACATCTTACAGAGAAAAGATACATATAGTATGAAAATAAGTGAAAATATATGTCATTCCTTAATTTTTATTTCACAAAGTGTTAAAATTCCTGGATTAAAAATCTGTTAGAAAGATATGCTAACTTGACATTTTACTGTTGCGTCAACATTCTTTCAAGATACAAAATATTGAGTTCAACTGTCAACCGGCTAAACAATCACTGAAAATTCAGAAAATTTGATATTATACATAATCAAAATAATACCCATTATCAATTTTATTTGAATTTGAATTTTATTTCAACATTTCTTTTATATTCTGCCAAAGTTCTTCAAATAACAACATTTCCTTCTTTCATTTACTGACATCCGTAGAAACTGATGACTTCGTATAGTAAGCGATAAAACATAAAAATCTAGTAAATAATAATTTTATCTTCAATATACGTTTAACAATGTCACCCTTTACAAAATATATGTATTTTATACAGATACGCCACCCATTTGTTAAGAACTCTTTAAAATATCTTAAGCACTTCACAATAAGATATCGAAACTGAAATTCAAAGCAAAGAGTGAAAAAAGTGTAAGCAAAGAGTAAAGGAAGAATATAGCTGTTTACAATCAGTCAAATTCCAAGAAAAAAAGAGCAAACAAAGTCTAAGCAAAGAGTAAAAGAAAAAGATAACAAATTCACAACAATTAGGCTAGGCGCACACATTCAATTTTTAGTTTTGCAACTGTTTGTTACGAGCAACTAAAAAGTTTGTGTTTTAACACAAACTAAACGATTGCCTAAAATGAGTTCGCTATTTTGTGTAACATATAATTATACGCACCTGCGCGAACATTCAACCAAATAGTTCATCTGTTTTATATAAGCAACCAAACAGTTGTGCAGTTTTGCTTATTTTTTGTTAAACATAATCATATGCAATGGCGCGCACATTCAACTAAATAGTTGAGTTGTTTTCTTTAAAAAGAAGAGAGAAAAAGAGATTTTCGCTTGGTTTCACAATTCAAGTTAGGCGAAACAAAACATTTTTTTTTTAACCAAAGAGGAAAGTAGTAATTCTTGATGTTAAGCTTTCATAAATACGTTTTAGTGAAAACTTCCACAGAATATCTTCAAGATGTATTCGAAAGATTAAAATGAAAACCTCTTTCAGCATTTTTAAACTACTCCTTTTAAAGAGGTTTTATAGAGGGTACACAGAGAGTCAATATGGTGACATTTGTCATGATTATCTCTAAGATGTTTTAAAGAGCATTTAATTATACTATAACAAAAAGAACATTTTAAAGAGCAAATAAGGAGGTCATAAAGTGAAATGGTATTAAGAAGATTGAACTAACTGCTTGTAAAGAGCTGATACATTTATTGAAGTACTCTCCAAGAGTTTATGTGTTGCTTGGGTAGTATTAATCGTACACTCGGGCGTATACGTACTTTTTAATTGTTTTTAATTTTGAACTTCTTTCTTGAATTTTTACTTTTGCACTAAACCATATACTTAATATTTAACTTTCTCAAAATTAAAATACAGCAAATATCATTTCAGGTACATAAAGTGCAAAAACTAATTGATACAGATATTTTAACAGCTTGATTTGTATAATGTGACATTTTAAAAAAGCGTTATTCAATACTAGGGGATTTTTACACAAAAATGCGAGATTCCTTACTAGCGAAATTGATTGGTGATGATGAATAATTCCACTTTAAAAATTAGCATCCAAATTGATAAATTAGAATTTTCAACGAAACCAATTTTTTAATCATAAACTTTTTATATAAATACATAAATAAATTTGAAAAAATTATTTATTTTCAAGAGAATGTATTTATAAAACTTAAAAAATGAAAATGTGAAATTATTGTCGATTACAGAATTCGCAGAATTTTACTACCGGTGAGTTAATTTGATCCGTTGACCTTTCGCATCCTCTGTAAAACTGAATTATGAAATTCGCCGGGTGAACTACATTGTCGATTCCTAAAATTACCTTATAGTCCGGTCAATATAGACATTTGAAATAACAAAAATTCCCGGAAAGCCAAATATTGGTGGAGAGCTGGGGCTTACCATTAAAAATAAAGTCCTAAAAATCCCCATCGATCCTATGTGTGTTAAAAAAGTTATGGGGGGTCAAATGTCAAAATTTGAGTTTTTTTTGGATTTTTCTCGAAAACGGTAAGTTTTCTCAAAAAAAAACCATATGCCAAAGTTGTAGATCTAAAAATTCTCTACAAAAATGGTACTAAGAATTTTTTTCCTGAGAGTTACCATTCGCGAGATATCGCGATTCTAAGAGTCAAATTATACATGATATTCACACATTTCCACGTCACCTGTGAGGTAGTGTACTCCCCTGTAGGCCTACTCCACTAATTGTCATGACAATTTTAAGATAATTCAAGGGAACAATACCCGTCAAGTTCTAGATAATAAGGTAATATTATTGATATTGATTAATGATTATTGATTATTGCTATTGATTATTGGATTAACTATTGTTTTGATTTTTTTAGATATTTTAATCATATTCATACTCTTGAAAGTCTACTTCAACAATCATGTCTTCTTCGATTTCTTCTTGTTCCTCTTCCTCTTGCTGGATGTTCATAAATTGTTCAAATGTGGCTGAGTCATTGGTCTCTTCATTAAAATCACAGGAATCTTCATCTATTGTACTCAACTGGACATTTGAGCAAGACTGACCTTGGCAATTGGTACACGCTGGAGAGCACAACAACCCGACTTTTTTATTATTTTTTACAAAAGTAAAGTATCGGTATTTATTAATGGAAGTAATTTTTTCTGGAGCTCCATGAACCGCAAGAAGAATGCGAATTCCTTCCGTAATTATTGTTTGAGGTCTGGAATCAATTTCTGTAAATACTTTAGCACAGTCAGTCAAATCTTTTTTTTTCGAATAATTTTAATACTGACGTTTTGCCCCTTCTGTACATTGCTGACGAAGTGTCGCAGCAGGTTATCGCATATAAAAATAAAATATAGTTTTGGCATTTGGGATAAGCAGATAAACTTTTTGAAGAATATATTTCTGTTCGCTGTTGAGCCCTTCCAGGTTTCAGAAAATAAATAATTGTATCCATTGGAGTCCTTGCAGTAAGTAGTACTAACAAATCAACATCTTCACCAACTACAATTATTGTTGTGTTTATTGCATTAAATTTTTCTATTGCTGTTTCGATTATGAGGACATCTGCGTCATTTTGATCTTGTTTCACTGCAATATTCGCAGCTGTTAATTTGTATCTTATCATAGAAATGAAACGAGATTTATTATTAATGTTAGCGAAAAATTGTTGTTGATTCGCTGGAACTGTCATAAATTCATCAAAGATAATCTCGGAACCCGAAGATGTTTTTGCAAGTCGACGACGTTGTTCTGCAGATTTAATATTCTTTGTCGAGTCACTGTAGCCGTCAAATACTACCGTCACTGTAAGCCCATAATGTCTGCGTAAATACTGAACATATTTATCAAATATAACGCTAAAGGTTTCTTCTCGATCCCACACAGCGTGATGTAGTAGGTATCCTCCATCAATAATGTAAGTAGCGTTTGTACGATCAACCTCAGTATTGACTGATTGAAAGCAATCGTAAATTGCTGACTTTGTTTTTTTACGCATTCCAGCTGCATTGAAAAGTGATAAGGGGTAATTCATACTCGAAAAATTTTTCAGTCTCATCCTCAAAAGCTTTAGTGATACTCATGCGTTGAAATAATAATGCAGGGTCTATAGCTACTTCTTCTTCGTGAATCCCGATTTTTGACCCCCCATAACTTTTTTAGCACACATAGGATCGATGGGGATTTTTAAGACTTTATTTGTAATGGTAAACCCCAGCTCTCCACCAATATTTGGCTTTCTGGGAATTGTTGTTATTTGACCACTTGTTATGTCTAAATTGACCAGACTACATATTATCATTTATGAACTTTCCTATCGACGCTGTCAGTGACAGACATTTAGTAAACGGCCTATCGTTGTGCATGGAAAATAAAGGTTCAAATTATATTCTAAGATAATTTTGACGCAATTTATATGAAATAAAGCCGATTGTTGCGTTATCGCAATGCTCGCCTTAAATAGTAACATTTAACCGTAAACAAAATATTTGCGTTCGTGGCGTTTTCAAATTAGAATGATCGGTTTTTTCTCAAAATATTATGTATGTGTTTTTTACTATAATACTAGAGGGTTTGAAGTGTTATTGAGTTCTTATGATGAAGTTGGAATAAATTTAAATTTACATGCAGGAATTCAGACAATTTTTATAATGAAGAAATTGATGATAACGTTTTTGAAAGATTCACAAATGTTCCCAATTCCCAAATGAATAAGCTGTGTGAAATTGAGCTACAATGTAGATTAGATGATCTAAATTCATAAAAAAATTCAAATAAAGTTGATTTATAATCCAAGTAAGACACATTTTATTTTAATAATCTTGATACCCTTTCGGCGAGCGTAGCGAAAACGCAATGTTAATTTTCTGGAAAACTATAAGCGTTCAAAAATATGTGCAATTGATTGAATTATTTTAAGAAAGTGGATTTTTGGTGTGGATTTTGGGCTGGCGCCAACATCGGTCCATACTTCTTTGAGAACGACATTAGGCAGGCCATCACCATTAACGGCGAGTGCTTTCGGTCAATGATATCCAATTTCTTTTGGCCCGAATCGGATGAAATGTACAACAGGACTACGCTAAGTGCCACACAGTCCGTGTCCTAATAGACCTTTTGTAGGAGCGATTTCTGAATGTGAAGGAGATTTCAATTGGCCACCTAGATCCGGCGGCGATTCGACCCCTTTAGATTTCTTCTTGTAGGGTTTTCTTTAGTCACAGGTCTATGACAATAAACCATCACTGCCCTGAAAGCTTACACATGCCGTTTTAAAAAACGTCAAATCAACGTCAATTTGATCACCAAGTTGTCGTAATTTTTTGACGTAGATATTGCTACCGTTAAATATGCAATTGTTTTTCTGCATAAGATCTGTTTGATTAACATAAGTCAATTTTCTTTCAAAACACATTTGACATTTGCAGACTTGTGCCGCAAATAATGTTAATGTTAAGACTTTGGCAGATGGCGTTATCGCAAAAAATGTTTGGCAATTGCATTTTTGACGCAAATAACGTTTTCGAAAACGGAAAACCGAAAACACGAGCCTTCTAAATAAATGAAATGTATTCAAATTTAAATATAGGAAGCGCTTAATGGAAAACCCTTTAAATATTCATATTAAAATTAATAAACATTTTGAAATAACTCACTTGTAACACCTTCAAAAATGAAGGCGTCGGAATATGCGTCCAACCTTGTGTTTTTCATCGCTAGTAAGTTCGTATTTTATTAAAATTTGGCTCCATTTGACGTGGAAAAAATAATAAAAAAGAAATGGTTCATCGCAGTACTATTTTCAGATCGTGTTCAAGCGGCTGAACGAAAAAAAATTTGCAAATAAATTGTACCCAAGGAGTTCAAAGAGGTTGATCCCCAAATCTTTTTTTCTAATATATGAAAAGGAACTCTGAATCAGATACTATAGGTGTTTGCACACCCTCATAATAGGACATACTTTAATCGCAATCTTCAAGATCATGGAAGAAATCAAAACATTGGCATGAAACTTCGGATCTACAAAAAGGTAAATTTCTTGAGAAATCGACTCCAGATGACGGCAATCATTTAAGTAACACCCTTCCTTATTTATAATTCTCCGACCCATGATATACATACATATTTATCTGTATATAAAATTTAAAATCAATTTAAAACTTAAAAGCAAGTATTGTCTGGTTCCGTAGCTTTAGCATATTTTTAAACAAACAGAAAATTGAGGGTCGAAATTCTAGCTAACCTTAGCTAAGAAGGGTATATTAATAAATATAGGTGGTACTAAAGGTTCTATCTTGGGTCCTAAGCTCTTCTTGATTTTTGTTTACCCGATTCCGTTTGCGAATTTTGGACAATTTTAAATTGCGTGAATGAAAAACAATGAAAAGATGAAAGACAATTTTGAAAAGAACTAAACCAAACCAACAACATAGAGAATCCATGCAATAAAATAACTACGCGAATTTAGGAAATTGGCAGAGCACAAATTACGCTTTTTTAAAAATTGCCTTTTTACTATCTGCATTGTAAGTAAATATTGGGCCCAAAGTTAAATAAACATTTGAAAACAAAATTGTTGTAAAACGCCTAGTTTTTGATTTAATTCCACATAATTTTTATATATGTATCCGATTTAGCTGACCAATTCAATAAATGGTAACCCTATTCGTGTGTCTTCATCAGCTTACTACAATCTCAACAGGTCTTCGGAACTCATAAATACATTTAAGTCAGAGCCGATACGATACCAATAGTCATTTACAGGTATGTATTGTGGTTACTTGGTCAGTAGCCTATAGATCGGTTGGAATCTATGAGCCTTGCGAAAACTTTAATTTTGGTATTTCAATTTATTAGTCACGCTGGCTGGAGCACTTTTGATTATCTACTCGTAAGATGGGGCAACTCGAGTGGTTTATTGAATGTTTTATCACATCTTCCGTGCCAGAGGCATAGCATATCGCCATAGGTATCTAAAGCCAGCAGCAAGCCGGTAGATCCTATAGGGACTATTTATATTATTTCCTGAAGAATTTATAACTCGTTTCGATAGTTTTTATATCTTTGTTGTTCTGCTGGTAGGATGCAGCCCAAAACTGGAAGCAGCACTCTCTTGCCTGTGAAGAGGAAATCTATTACGACCAAGTATCTTGTTGTAATGCAGTTTATCGTTGTATTTGCGCAAAGTTCCAATTTCATTAAGTTTTTAATTGAGGTATTTACTGACATAAAAGAAGTTTGTTCATTCTTCTAATAGGAAAAATAAGAGGAATGAGATATACTCATACAGAAGCTGTTGCTTCTTTCCTGCCTTTTCCAGAGATGGGTTGGGTTGAGCTCGGGGATACACATAGCTTTTAAAGGAAAACTATCTTGCGTAATTGTTTTATAGTTTTATTGTTTCGAAATGCAAGTTGAAAGTTATTGCAAAAGTTTTTTTTTTTTTTTCTGTACAAAGACTACACTCTGTTTTTGGGGGAATAAGTAATTTTGTCTCTGCAGGGAAATGGAAGAAATTTTAATTTAAGCGAATGAATTGAAAAATAAGACTTTCGTATTATAGTTTTTGGAGTTCGTATGTTATAATCCAACGGGGAATTCATTGAAACCCTAAAACTAAAATTTATAATTCTCAGAAAACTATATGAACGTATGGGGAAATACTGGTAGTTAATTAGAAAGTTAAAATTACTCGTTATAATTCATTTGAGAATGATGTGAGAAATGTCTTTAAAACTGCACATGATTCCCGAAGGGTATATCAAAACAAAAGGTTAAAGTTGGTGTGTTATATCAAGTTTGATTGGGAAACTTACCAATTGTGTTTTGACTGAGTTAATGCATATGAATCTTTGAGTCTATAAACGTCTGAAAATTATTCCAAAAATTAATAATTAATTAAATAGGCGAAGTTTTCAGGAAGTACTTGATTATGAAGCTCTTCCCTTCAGCCACCAAAGAAACTGTTGTATCATGATGTATTTACTTACCGAAAAACCAAAAAAAAAGATGACAGAATTTTGAAAAAAGATAAGGAAAAAGAGGCCAAACAAATTATCTAACTCAAGAACATTCAAGAAGCCTCGCGATAAAAATAACATCCGAATGTATTTGAAAAAAAAAATAATTTTGGTAAATAGTCGAAGATCTGCAAAAACGATCTAGTCACCTAAGTGTAGGGATTTGTATATGCGATTTATTCAGGAGCTTCTTAATGGCCAAATGAGTTTAAAGTCGAAACAGTTAACATTTTATAAATCTTTTTCAGATTAGCAAAAACTCGCGAAAACCTAAAAAAAAAACAACTCACTTCGCAGTAGCTTATTCTTTCACTCCAAGCGAATAATCCGAGATCTTTGTGCAGAATTCTCCTCAGACTAGTGCGTGAAATATTGAGCTGTTGAGTATAACACTCTCGGGTACAGCAGCCATATTCTCTTCTGTGCGCACCTTACGACCGCGATGGTGGGGACCATAAGTGTTGTCCACTAACATACCAGTCTCACGAACTTTTTGCACAAACTTGTTCAAGCACTAATTGATTCATTTCGTTCCGCGGAGGTATTATACTGACTTTATGTCATGATAACTTATGATTTAAAAAGAAACCACTAGATGGTCCACCCTATAGGTTCGTTATAGCCATAAAAGGTACAGACTGAAGAGACAAAGATTACGGGAATAAGTGTTGAAAGTGATGAAGTTGTAAAAAGTTGCGCAGTCAACAGATTCTGAAAGTACTCGATGAATGAATAGAACGTCGCTTATTTCTCTTAGTTCCTCCAGCTTATTCAAGTAAATTAGTTGAAGGGTTAAGGTTAAGGAAACGATGTTGATTTTTCTCAATTCAGAATGTATGAATTTCTTGATAAGTGGACCACATTTGACACGAATATTTAAGAAGGAAGAGCACAAAAATTACTCCAAGTTCGGGAATCGACTCAGCGATGCATATGGGTTGATAAAGGAGAAAACGTAACATTTAACAATATAATTAAGTCCCAGCTTTTTTTGAGGCACCTGACAGAGAAAGTGTTAATTTTAAGTTGAAGAATAGTTGAATCGAAGTAGATAATGGTGCTGAAAAACTTTATATCATTGGTGTAGATCCATTTTGTTTTTAACGTGGACACCTGTCAATTAAGACTTGATTCCACGGTGGGCCTACCCACATAGGAGTCAGATTGAACGCTGACCATGAGCTCTGGATATAGCCGAAGCCATATTAGTAGCAATGCTGTGACATGTTGCCGAATGTGCACACCTATGCTATTGCTATGGGGCGAGGTCTATCTAACACCTCTTGAATTCAAGCACTTTCAAAACCCATGTGTCTCCCCATTTGGAATAAACCACAGCCACCATGATACTCCCACTAGGGGTCCTACCTCATAGATAGCTTAAGTAAAGACTCGTTCTTATGACGCTTGACAGTACTTTTTATTAGACACTATCTCCCATGGTGCCAGAATATAGCTTCCGGTGGAGCTTCGCAACCGTGAGGTCACTTCCAGATGAGTTACTGCAAAACTCAGGGCCTGTCAACCCTAGAATACACACACCCAGCCATCGATCGAAGTAGTAATCAACAACTAGCAGTGTGCACCCTTTATTAGTCTTTATTCGCCCTACAACGAACTAGAAACGATAGTCCTAAGCAATCTTACTTTACCATCATCTTAATCAATTGCATAGATTGCTAGGCCAATACATCATAGCAAAAGAGAATGCACCTCTCAATTGCTTTTCTTCATGTTTGGCCGTGACTCCTCAGGTCGCATAATTTTTGGGTTTTCTTGGTTGCCTAAATCTCCAACTGGATTGCCGGACTTAAGCCTCCCCACCACGACAAGTTAAAAACCACCGGGGAGGATCATTAGTGTAGAGTAAAATATAAGAATATTTGATCATTAATATTAATAATAAAAAGGTGCGGACCTAAGTGTCTGCCTTGTGCGAACTCGAAGATAGCTAAGAAATCAGTAGAAAAGCTTGAACTTAAACGAACTTTGTAGTAACGGTTTTTCAGATAAGACAAAATCCATCTGAAGTAGGTAGTTTCAAATCTAAGGATAGACAGTTTGAGACGAATAAGTCATTTCATTACCATCGAGAAAATGTGAAAGTTGAGCGATTGGACGATATTTGTAGTTTCGTCCTTTGGGCACTTTTTCTGTATTGCAATAATTTCAGAGCTGAGGGACTATTTAGGGATAAATTGAAGATTGAAAAAAATCATATTTTAGTTGATGTAGCATATTTGTGATAAGATACATAGGTCAGCGGAATAAGGAAGGAATAACTGAAATAGTCAAAATCAGGTACAAAGGACTCAGAGGTTAGAGATTTAAAAAAAGTTAAAGAAAGATTATTTGTAGTTTGTTAAAAGTTTTACTTTTCAAAGAGCGAGAGGAAGGCCAACCATCAGATTTTCGTTTAAAATTGACAAACTGGAAGACTGATGAAGGGTCATGTAAGAGGTTGCTTTAAAATTGCATAACATAGTGCTGATAAAAGGGGTTATAAATATCCGTTATGTGAAGAAAAATATGAAGATAATTAGAGTATTCGATCGAAACTCAAGGAAAATTACCCAAAAACTTGATTCTCTTGATTCGCAAGGATCGCAGACTGTGATTGTATTTTGTCGTATATCGGTAGGCACCCTAAGCATACTGAAGATCGTGGTAACGCTGTACCTGGTGTTAAGCACACTTTGTTCCAAAAATTTTCATTTCAGGAATTATGACAAGTTCTTTTCAACAATCAATTTGGAGAAATTTTGATTTCCTGTAGGTGCTGGTAAATTCTCAAGTCACCAGAATAAGAAAGACTTGAAGGATCCAGTCATTAATAGTTGTTGGATTGCAGTCATCTGGTAAAAATGCTCCTCCATTGTTAGGACCAAGTAATTCTCAAAGAATGGAAAAGTTTGCTTGCTGCGTAGGCATTTACTAATTTATAAATTTACTTTGATAGTCGCGCACTTAAGCTTAATGACTACCCTCATATTGTTTGAGCACAGTGCAAGGCTTTAGGAAAGTTGGAGATGATTTAAAAGGAGATACCAACGTAAATTGGTTTAGAATGTATAAAATGGGAATAAAATATTGTGTCAGGTAAGGCATTCCACATTTGTGTAGTGCCGGTAAATATAAAAATCTCTGAATTTAACAGTACGTCTGAAGTCAGAATAAAGAGTTTTCTCAATGCAAGTTCCTCTCATAGATAGTGACATAGGGGTTGGCTTCTACCTTAACGACAGTGAACAGCATTGAGTTTTTGAGGTATTAAATTCTACGCGGCTTATGCTTGCCCATTTGGTGATGGTATCGAGATCAGAATTTAATGAGCTTATCATACGCTGCCGTTCTAAATCTACATCCGAAGGACAAAGACTGGAATATGGAAACGAAGGTGGGAAGCTGGCTGAACTGCCGTGTGTTGTCAGTAATACAATTGAATGCATTAGAAGTTTCAGAAAAAACATCAATTATAAATATCCAAAAAAGAGTCAGAAACAAAACTAAGCCCTGTGCACAAGTATTTATTTTATGAACTACAGATTTAAAATAGTCAAATACAACTTGTATTAAACGTTTCGATAGGTAGTTTCTAATCCAACGAAGAAGAGATTGATCAATACCAAATGCACGCATTTTCGATAAGAGAGCCTGATACCAAAGTTATGAAATACTTTTGAAATATTTTGTGCAATAATCTTACTTTCTCCAAGCCTATGTAAAGATTTGTGCTAATATTTGGTGAGATAAGTCATCAAATCACCAGTAGACCTATTGGTACGAAAGCTACACTGCCGGTCATTGGGAAGCTTTCATTCTTCAAGATATTTCTTGACCTGCGTTTCAGCGTTTCCATTACCTGGGAAAGAAGGAACATAAGTGCAATTGAATGATGTCTAGATGAAGAAGAAAATTCGCCTTATAAAGGGATAGGTTGGATAAATGCTGTTTTCCATCCACTCGGAAAGAGGCCAGTAGTGTATGATATATGGAAAAGCTTACGCAATGCTTACATTGAAGAGCCAGCTTCTTTTCTGAACAATAGGGAGTATATTTACCCCGGTTACAAGAGTATATTAAGGAATCGAATCAAATCCGAATTGAGATTTCGATTCAGATATATGGCAGCACCACTGAATCGAGAGATCGAATTGAAATGGAATCGAAATGAAAATACTGTTGTTGTACACACACTCGATTCTTCGATTCCTCGATTCAGGAATACAAGCATATTTTCGATTCGATTCAGCTCGTTTAGTGGGATCGGATCGAGAAATCCTATTTCAATCCGATCCACGTATACACGGAGCTAAATCCTGATTCGATTCCGATTCAATTCTCCATACAAACGTAGTAATTGTCTGGACCAGCGGATTTGCAGATTTGTCTTGCAGTGTTCTTGCAACTGTATGAATGCGAAAGAAAGATTTATCCCATAAAATCATTTACGCTCTCAATTATTTTGGTCAAGCTCTAACGGTAGCCATTGCCAGAAACGAATGATGCCATAAACCGTACGAAACAGTCAATCTCTGTGTATGCATTGATTCTTGCTTGAACACTAGTAGACTGTTTTGGCTCTAAAGCGGCCGGCAAATTTGCTTGTTGATAAATCTGCTGAGAAAAAAACTGGCCTCGTCCAGGCAAACTCATGGCATTGTATGTGTTTTTCCGGATGAAATAGCACATCTTAACAGTAAGATTGGTCATTGGTAACCTTGACAGCTGCCGAAACCTAATAATTTGAAAATATATAATATAAATGCTTCTGTGAAGATAAAACTATTATACTATAAGACTGTGCTTGCAATATCAGATTCATTTTTGTTGGCTTCTGCAAATCCACCAAAACACAATTTCCATAAAAACAAATAGCTTGATTCCTTTGTTTTCAAAAATATGTAGCCCACACAAAAATATAAAAATTAAATGAATGCCTTTCAACTGCCACAGAATTGAATTTGTTGAGATATTTCATAAAATATTTTGATATCAAAAACATGTTCATTTTATCTAAAATTTGAAAAGGCAGAACTGTAATTAAGAAATTTCTAAACAATGGCCTTTCACTTTGCAAAGATGAATAATTCACATATATGCACATACATCCATGAATGTCTTGTGGATCAAAACGATTCAAATCTGTGTTGAACAAATAAAGTTGATAAATCTTTAATGGGCACAACTGTTTACTTTTGAAGACATACCCAAAATAATTTGTATGTTTCCCAGCACCAACAAATCTGACAATAATTTATGCAGATTCTCTAAGATTGTGCGAAAATTTAGTTATGATGGAATTTGACAATTCGAATAAATCGACATGCTATCTGCAGACAAAGGGCGTTACAATCAAATTTGCATCCTTTTAAGCACCATAAACCTTTCTATCCTCAAATACATACATATTCCATCTCAACTATACCTCCAACTGCTTCTCCTTCCTTCGGATATACGAGCATGTGTGAGGATGAGAATATATCAGTAACAAAATGAGAAAAATTGAAACAATTTTGCACAAAACTGGTGACAGAGTCTCACATTCTTGTGCCATCAGTTCGTCCTTTTTTACACTCAAATCATGGGAATCTCTTCTGCAACACATCTCCACCAGGAATTTAATTAAAATTCGAAAATTTATTCAGATTAATTGAAGGCACATAGTGAATTACCTGCCAATGCTGGCTGGGACTTATGTACCCTTCATCACAAGATAAACCCGCTATCCTTTCGGAAGGATATTGGTATGTAGGTAGGTGTGCCTCTATAAAAAATAAGTAAAATTACAAAATGTGGACACATCCCATTAGTACAAGTGTCACATTGATTAAAATTCACTCCGAGTTGCATGTAACATCCTCTATACGCGTATTTGGGTTGCTTCTACATCTGCTGTTTGTAATTTGCAACACTGCGCCGCGCGCCATCGTGTATCGAAGGACGAAACAAAAATACGCTCTCAGGCATTTATAAAGGAAAAGGAGGAAATTGGTATTCCATTTTTTGTTTTCTTCTCGAAATTCAAACCAACCATGACGACAAAACGAGTGTTTGTAATGAATCTGTTGTAAGCTCATTTCAAGCTCCCATGTTGCACACACACTGGAAACAGAGACTATACATATACAAATACCTGCCACCAGCCGAAGGCTAAACATTTTTGAGTTTTACTCGTAATCCAACGGATATGTGGTACTTCGGTTATATACAGTAGTTGATGTTGACAATAGTTGGTCGTTGAAGTTTTGCGTTTTTTATTTATGGATGCCACTTGCCTGTGGCTTCTGATACTGGTTTAATTGGTTTGTTGTCGATTATAAAGGATTGAAGTGAAATTCTGTGATACGAAATTAGTCGCATGGATCATTTAATGGTTTTTTGGTTTCAAACTGGTTTCGAGTGAACATATAAGTAATGCATGCATGCAATCGCCACGGGCTTATAGTTTTATTGGGCCTGTGTGTCAACTGAATTCAATTAACACAACATGTGTTAAAGGCCAATACAAAAATACCTTAAGGTTACATAAGTAGTGCCACAGGTTAATTTGTCCATTTTGAATTTCTGAACTGAAAACTATTGTGTTGAAATAACTATAGGCGTATTATATTGGTAATCTATACCTACCTAGTGCAACAATGCAAGTCTGAATAAAATGCTTTATTGACTTCATACATACTCTTATTTTAAATTTTTAATATGGTATGCTTGGCATTTATACCCATGTCAAAATCAGCTGACTCGGAAAAGAAGTTAAATAAATATGTAAAAGCAAACGAAAATGCAAGATGAATAATTATGTATGTACCAACAAATAAACAATCTACTTTTGAGAAAGCCTGAGGATGCGTTGGAAGAGTATACGTAATATATAATAACGTATAATTTTCAAGTTGAAATATAGTTGAAATTGATGGTAATAACTTCGTTTAACAATGTTAAAATCATTAATTCACTATAAACGTAAAGATATGGTTTGTTTTGGATTTAGACAACTGACAAGATTTTCTGTCACACAAATGGCAAAATTATTAATAAAATCAAATCTTAATGGCATGCAAATACACAAAGTCAAATAACGACACGGTGTCAAAAAAAATCGGCAAAATCCTTCTTCCTTCTATTATGTCATGATTTGCAATTTATGATGGTCATACAATATTACGTATGTTTGATATTTCTCACAAATTTTCTGTCAAACCCCGTACGCAGAAACCAGCTTAACTAAATAAAAAAAAATTTCAAGTATGACGAAAATAATAGCAGATCCAAAAGTATTTAGGTACACGAAAGAAATGGAAGAAAAAACTTGTGGATCGTCCAAATCCGACATTAGTGTTTTCGCCAGGAATAGGAATGATAAATTTCTGTTATTTCTGTGGAAATCTCTGTATCGTGTCAATTAAAAGAAATAAGACACCAACATCATGAATTTTATGGATTTCGTTGCAAATATCACCGAAAAGCACTTCAATTGTTTTTTCCAGGACTAAAAATATAAATTCATTTTTTTAATCTTTCATATGTTTTGTTTGTTTCATTTGTTTGTTTTGTTTTGTTTTTCTATTGGTATCGCAGCCATTCATCATAGAATTTTATACGCTTATCTAACAGATAGGGAGATGGGGAACATGCTTCTTTATTTGATTTCAGACTCAAAGCCACGTATGTTACAAGAGACAACATTGTAACCATTGACTATTAAAGTTCACCGTCTCAGGCTGAAAACACACCGGATAAAGCAAAACGTGTTTTTTTGTTTTGTGAAACAAGAGAACATTGCTTCTTATGAGACTAAACACACCAAAGAAAACGAAACAAAACACACGTTTTTGTTTTGAAGTGTTTCGATTGTGGTTGTCAAAAATACATGCTATTGTATACGAGCAACACACACCGTATGCAACAAAGCTGTTTCGAACAAGGGTCGTTGACGATAATTGCATACTTTCTTATGGCGTAACGCACACCAAATGAAACAAAACAGAAAAACAAAAGCAAAACAGAAAAACATGTTTCGTTGCCGATAGCTGACCTATTGTTTTTTACAAAACAAAATTTTGATTCCGTTCTTTTTATTTTCTTCCTTCATTGCACTTTACAGATTTATTTGCTTCTACGTTTATTCTGTGCACAAATTTTAAATAAATATGAATGTAGATGGAGAAAAGTTCATTTTTTTTAATTGAGGCAAGAAGCCCTATCTATAATTATAAAGATAAGGAATATGCCAATAAACTTACTATTGATAAGCTGTGGATTGCTACTTCCTACTATGACATTTTTAAAGATGGGCAAAATTAAAAGCTTTTCTCTTTTCTTATAAATAAACACATAATGTCTATCTATCAACACAACATTGTTATTTGTATTTACTTGCCGTAGAGTTATAATCACAAATAATCATATGATTATTTGTGTTATAATCTTTCAGCCGGAGCTAAGCTTTTGCGATAGTTCGTATTTTGTTTCATTTCAACGCACACCAAACGAAACAAAAAAACAAAACGTTTTGTTTTGTTTTGTTTTATTTTGTTTCGCTTGGTGTGTGTTCAAATAAAAAATGTTTTTTTGACTATCGAATAAAAAACGTTTTGCTTTATCCGGTGTGTTTTCAGCCTAATCGTTAATGTTATTTAATTTCTAATGTTTCATTATTTATATTAAATAAGTCTTTAAATAATTATTATTTTAGCGTATTTGTGGGTCTATATGATTTATAACTTATATTTATATTTCAAACAACACAATTTGGCTCTAATGAAAAAAAAAAAACAATAAAATGAACAAATATCCCCGGACACATCCTTAAATAATCAAAATTGGCAGGTTTTATGCGCAAAACATTTGTCTGTAACGCCATTCTAATCCAGACGTCCCAAAACTTTATCCGCACTATTATAAACACTATTTTTACTGGGTAGTAGTTTTTTACTTACTTACTTAGGTCTCACACCTTTTATGTCCGTTGGCGACCCCCAGTGGGGCATAAGGCATCCACAACGCCAGCTTGCCATCGTGTTCGGTTCCTGGATATGAGTCGCAACTCCCTCCAACTCTTGCCTAGTTGGGCTGACTCCTCCTCGACGGTCCTTCTCCATGAGCTTCTTGGTCGTCGAGCTCTTCTTCCTTCTTGAGTGAGCGAATTCAAGAAGAAGAAGCGTGTGTCAGAGTTGTAAAAGACTGCAGTACTTTGGTAATGCAGTTAGTAAAGTCGCAGTTAATTAACTTAACAATTGAATGCAAGTTAATACTGTGCACGGGTACTTTAACTGCAAAATAAACAGTCAGCAGTTAGTACTAGTATTAGTACTGTGCAGTTAATAAAAGCAGTTAATTGACTAAAAGTTAATTAACTGCAGTACTTTTCAACTGGTTTTAGTCTTTTTAGTCAATCAAAAGTCTTCAGTACTGGCCTTGTTTTGGTTTTAGTCAGTAAGTCTTTTAACTGCAGTTAATTAACTGTAAGTTAATTAACTTAATTTTAGTCTTTTAACTAAAATACTTGAGACTTGTACTTATAAAACAACAGGATATGATATTTTGCATGTAGAATGTTGCGATTGGCATGTGGCATGTGGCATATAACATTGCATGTTATATGTTACATGCGGTATGTGCCATTTGGTACCTACATAAATGTTATACCACACCGATGCCCAGATATGTAATTTTTTTCAATTGCAACGAGACCGAGACCAAGAAATGTCTCTTGTCTCCGCTCGTGACGATCCCTAATTAAAATAAAAAGAAGAGAACTGACCGTTACAGAAAGTCAGTAGAATATGCATGTAAACATATATCAGGCCAAAAACATAAATTTTAAAAAAAGAGCCAAGTTCTTCTATACAAAAACCTTTGTCTAACAAGTCAGCCGTGAAAAGTACTGAGATCAAAAAGTACGCCAAGTTCTTACTTTATGAAGGTTTAATAGCGAATATTTAAAGTAGAATAATATTGAAACAGCTACAATGTAATAGAGAAATTTTATTATTTAATGATTACTGACTAAAATTTGATGGGTCAAGTTTTTAAAACCTTTCGAATTGGGCATACAAAAAATGCCAAGTAAGCCCATCAAATTTTCACGGCTGACCTGTTACACAAAGGTTTTTGTATAGAAGAACTTGGCTCTTTTTTTTAACATTTATGTTTTTGGTCTGATCTCACTTCTTTTTGCAAAGATTTTAATATTTTGCCATGTCAGAATCTCGAAAGATATGGAAGGTGAAGGGTGGACTCTACTTACTCAAATCAACTTAGCTTATATGTAGCTTCTTATTTCTTTTGGTATATTTTCTTTTTGTTATTGGTTGTTTTGATTTGCACTTCAATTGTTTCTTCTTGTCCTGGCAAGATACCTAACACTAACATACCTACCTTAATTATAAATACTAGTACCTACTTCCGCTCAAAGTCATAAAAAAAGCAATATAATTGTTGAGGATTCGATGATGTTTTTGTTGCAATTTTAACTCCTTTTTTTAAATGAAGGTAGACCACCAATTAACAGCCTAATTAGTGGTTTGATTATAGTTCACGTCACAGTTAAGATTTTTTTTATGTAAGCTAATAATTTTTTCATGTATGCAAATGTTTTCTTTTTTCATTCATGTTAAAATAACATAGACTACCAAATCGAGCACTCTAGTTCTAAGAAAAGTCATGAATTTTCAAAATACATGTATAGTTTTAAGGGTAGGTCTACCCCAGAAGCAAACTCAAATCTCATGTAAAAACGTGTACATGTATTGGTGTACAAATATGGCTCTCTTAGTTAAGAATTTTTGTGTTAAGAAAATAAATTTATCTCGTCTCGTCTCTTCAGGATGCCTCTTTTTTCGCATCACGCATAGAGATAGAGAAAGATAGAATAGAATATCAAAAAAACAGAAAACGGGAACAAGGCACGAGTGGCAAGCTGGCAAGCCGCACAGGCAGCGCACAAGCATTTGATTTTGAATTGACTCGGATTGCGCAAAAGATAAATGAAAGTTTTTTTTTCCTTTTGTATTTTGGGTAGAAAAAATTATTTTTCGTGAATCGTGATTGTTTGAGGTTTAGGAAAGGGAAATTGAGTTTTTTGCATTCAACTTTGCGCAGAATTAGACACAATAATAGACGGTTTGTTTTCTGTTTTATTTTTGGTTGCAGGTGAATTGAAACTTTTCGCATTTAGGTAGATAGCGTTTTTATTCCTTGCGTATTTATACAAGGTTAATCTGTTGGTTCTAGGACTTTTACTTTTAAGGATATTTTAAAAAATAAAGAAAAGGGAGCACAGATTTAGACATTAGGAACCCGGGGAATTTGCTCTGATATTTATAATTTATTTTTAATGTAGACAATTAATTTTAGGAAACAGTTCACAATTCAAAAATTGCTCAACTAAAAAAATTATTAAATTTCCTAACCCAAGTAAATTAATAGACTTTCAAAAATAATAATGGTAACTATGTACCTATACCTATAAAAATGTTCTTTTGAGTCTTTTTCAAAGGGCTGTAACTCTGCGAAAAGTGATCGTATTGGGATGAAACCAAAAGCGTTTTGAATATTTCTTTTTCTTGTTTCAGAGTTTCTAAAAATGAGAAATATCCATAGTCAAACATTTTAATGTTTTTTTTAAAGGGCTTCATTCTCTTGAGGTTATTTATGATTCAATAAAATTAATAATTGCAAAAAAATATAGCCTCAGATTAAAAAGTGGTTCCGTCTTTGACCACTGATTTACATGTAAAAATTGACAACATAAAAGGTAAATTTGGCAGTTTTGAAAACATGAATAAATTTGTTATAGATAATGGATTCTTTGAAATAATTTATGGAGATACATAATTGATTTTTTACAATTGATCGTTCATTTAATAAAAGTGGAAAAGTGTTTTTAATCAAACAGATTATTATCAATTTTGAAATTGGTTGATCAAACAGTTCGTTTATTATCTATTGTTCCTGAATATTATGTACCTAATCATCAAAATAAAAACAATGATAACAATTTTCATAGTTTTGCATTTGTTACATATCTTAGACTTCAAGTCACTATCAGCGTTACCATTTCCGGAAAAAAATCGAAGGAGATTTGAAGAAAAAAGTGATGTAAATTGGGAAAAATCGAAGTAGGTTTTAAATTGACTTTTAATTTACTTTTCGAAAAATTTGAACTGGGAATTTTCATAAGTTGACATTACAACACAAGAGAATAATGATTCCGTCTGTACTGTACCAACAATGCAGCCCACACTTTGGTAAAAAATAAATGTTATTATCGGTACCTGTCATAGAACCTTCTTTTTATTTTCTACTTTTTCATTTGCGACTCTTCCGATTTCGAACAAAATTTTTACATCGCAGATTCTTTGATTTTGAAATAATATTGTATACGACAAATGTTTTCTTTAAATGTATACTTTTAAATACTTAAAATTATCAATACTTTTCTTTTAATTTTAAAGCAAATTGTGTATAAATATTTAATTTAATTTAATTAATAAAACATTCTTTTATAAAAAATAACAATAAAATTACTATATTTAAATATAGTTTAATTTAAAATTAAAAACACATATGCAAGCGAAATTTTCATAGGATTCGTGTACACATCAGTGTGTTGAGTTCCTATGCTTTTAAACTTACTTATTTGTGTATTTTTATTGTGTTGACATTCTTTTTTTTTTGTAATTCGATGAATCTCTTCTTCGTTTGATTAGAAATTACCTTTCGAACCGTTCACTAAAAGTAGTTTTGGACGGTTTCAAATCTGATATCCACAAAATAAATGCTGGTGTGCCCCAAGGGTCCGTTTTGCCTCCGACAGTTTCTGTCCATAACTGTTGCTCCGCTTAATTGTTTTGCTGACGACAGTAACCTCAGCTTTTCATATTCGTTTTTAGATTCACATCCTTGTCCTCGGATGTGGACTACCAACGGCAGCGTATGATAAGCTCATTAAATTAAGATCTTCGAAAACTCAATGCTGTTTGGCACTTGCATCGAGGAGACTGGACAGCTTCTAGGTATGTGCATCAGAGACCATCATTTGTGAAGTGTTAACATGTTTGACGTAACCAAAAACGCCGCTAATTGTTTAGATTTTCTCCGCCGATGCAAGAAGTTTTTTACCCCTACTAATCTGGCTGTAATCTATAAGGTCTATATTCGTCCAAAGCTCGAGTGTAATTCCCACTAGGTAGGTGCTCTAAAAACCCTCTTAAGTCTCTTGCACAGAATTCAAAAGAGAGCTCTAAAAATGAAAGGCGACCGTTGTCTATCTGAAACATTTGAATCTCTCGAGCACCGCCGCAATTTTCATAAACAGTGCTCTAGTGAAGTAGCCAGTTGCGTTCTCCCCCTCAAACAATTTAACCGTAATACCCGTACTTCTAGGACTGCTCATCATTTTACCCTTGGGCCCAATTTCGGACGTACTGTCAAGTACAGTGATTCCTTTTTTAGCCGCACTACACGAATCTGGAATGCTTTACCCGTCTCAATATTTCTCATTCATTGTAATGTGCAGACATTAAAAACCAATGTGTATCGGTATTTCCTTTCTCATCCTATCCTACTTTCTTGCACTGTGTTTAACATTTTAATGGTATTCATAACCCCTTGAATGCGCGTTTAATATAAAAAAAAATACTACCTAGAGTGAAATAGAGAAAAAGAAGTAGATTTGGACTTTTTTTGTGAAATTGAAGTAGGTTAAAACAGAGATTTTTAAAATGAGGTAGATTTCAGTATTTTGCTGATGGTGCGAAGTAAGAAGTAGATTTTAAATATTTGGAAAAAAAGTAGATCTACTATAATTGAAGTAAAATGGTGCCACTGGTTCCCATTAGCTGAAACAAATTTTGAAGAAAAAGTTTGTCAATTTTATTTCCAATAACATCATTGTATTTTAATTTTACTTTGTATACTACTCTACTAATTTTAAGCTTCTATTTTATTAAGCAAAAACTAAAAATGCATTTTATATAAAAACTGATCTCATTCAAAAAACAAAAAACCAATTTCATTAAGTAATTTCCAAATTATTCACAATTTGTCTTTTTAATTTTGACACCAACAACATTATACTTGTTTTTTTTTTACAAATTAAAAACTAAGTGATAATGAATATATGAACATACATATGTTATGTATATTATATAAAGGTCGTTCTTATTAGAGCTGGGCCAGACTTGCCTATTGTCCTTTGTTAAAAATTACGAGTATCTCATTTCGAAATTTTCAACGAAATTACATCATGTGGCCTAATGAAAACGAAGTAGGTATTACATATATGTATGTATTTTCTATTTGCTTACTTTTTATCAATTTTTTTTGCTTGGGTTTTTTGTTTCCTTTGTTTGTTTTTCGAGGCATTATACCTTTGCAGCTAGGTTGTTGCAAACAAATATTTATAGGTATGTACAAAATAGATTTGCACAATAAAAACAAAACAGAAAATAACAGTAACGAGAGTATTATCTATCACCATGACATATTGAAATAAAGGTGACAACTCTTCCTATGTAAAACCAACAAAAATACATAAAAGAAGCGCACTTCCCATATTCTTTCTACATACTTTGACATACCTCACAATTTCACCATTCTTCTACCAGTGGAATACGTTACCACCGAAAACTAAATGTGATCGAATTTTCCTTCTGAACTTATTTATATAAATATATACATAGGTATTTAGATTAATAGATACCTGCATACATAATATTTTGGCGCCTTCCACTTGCCATATCCCTTGGTTGTTGCGTATTCGCTTACAAAGTGAAATGCAATTTCATCATCTAATATGTTTTTGATACATCCATTATCTACCTACTTACGCAAAATTAAATCAAAACAATCCTTACGATACCAAATCAAATCACGGCGTTGCACCTCTACATTACCTATGAACCTACCTATCGGAAAAAAAAACAACACAAAATCTATTGTATATATTTATATGCATTATGTATGTATCTTATTCTATACACAACATCGCAAATTTCATTTCTTCCATCATCTACACACCCTTTGACAAAAAAAAAAAAAATGAAGATCACTATGCATCGCAATGTATTACTATGTGTGTACCTAAAATGGCTTTCCATAGAAGAAACAAAAAAAAAAACAGTAGAAGTGATGATAGATCGCAAATAAAAAAATACAAAAAAACAAAATTTATGACAGCGAATTTGTGATATACCTACTTATATACTTTTTTATACATACACAAAGAACATTTTTCAACTCTACCTCCGACAATGTGGAATGGTCATTGCATCATTTACCTACTAAAAACAATCATTTCTAAAACGTTTTTTTTTATTTTTTCTGTTCTTGTAATACGAGATGCAAGATGACAAGTCATAAGCAAGAATAAAAAACTAAATGAGCCCAGACAAAAAAAAAAAAAGAATCAAGAGAGCGGATGGGCGGACAAAATTCTTTTGCACAGAGAATACGAAACCTTCTCTTTCAAAGCGCTGATATTGCAGTGGCATTCTTGTGAACTGAAAACTTACTTGTGTGCGTGTGCAAAGGAACTTTTTGTTAAAAAATGCAAAACAGACCCCTTTTATAAAAATAAAATTAAATAAATATTGAGTGAAAAAAGTATTTTGTATTTTTGAATTTAGTAAATAAAATATCAAACAAAAATAAAAAAAATATGTGAGAACTGTATTATTAATACTTTTCTTGCAAATGCATTACAAATACTGTCATATTGAATTGCATTTTTATGAACTTTAGACGAGTTTTATTAAATTTTTAAGACCGATACGCTGTTTAGGGAATATAAATCTTTGATTAAAAAATTATTTTCAAAAATTAAAAAATATAACTCTCAATTTCCCAGGGTAGAGAACAAAATATTTGTAAAAAAATGTATATTTTTTGACTTTTGTTAGTAAAAAGTTACTGTAAAAATAAAAAAAATATTAACGTAATTGCACATACTTATTGGCTTTGTATAAGAGTGAATTTTACTTCGTTATCTTTTATACTTATGAAGTTTTATCCAGTAGAGCAATCATACCACTATGCAAATTTCCTTCGTTTTTCATAGTTTTGTATATTTTTTTTTGAATAAATAATAAAACAGAATAAAAAAAGAAGACCGATACGTGATTTGGGAATATGTTGTTTCTATGAAAAAAATATAAAAAAAATAAAAAAGTAATATTTTCGGAATTTCCCTATCATTTGAATAAGGACCTTACTAAAATGTATGATTTTTCCACTTGTGTGGCAGTTTCTGGGCACACAATTTTTTTATATTTTTTTCAAACCTGCAAAAGTATTTTGATTAACATTTTTCTAATCGATGACCGTTTATTTCATTGAAATATTCGTAAAATTGTGAAAGTTATACAGCTTAGCGCAAAAGTCTAACCTATTTTTTCTATGGACACCTACCCTTAAAACGACAATAAAAAGACGATTCGAATGAAAAATTTTAAATTTTCTTTTTTTCGTTTTGAATTTACATTAAGCTATACCGCTCTACCAAATTTCATCATTCTACAGCAATAGGAAGTGCTTCATATAAATTCAACAATTTCTCAGAATGTGGGCGGATACCACGCCCCCTGAATGGAAAACTTCAAATTTTTTCCTCAGCTTGCATGACAAGACCTAACGTTGTGCAAAATTACAAGATTCTACGATGTCAGGAAGTGCTCTATAATTTTGATGATCTGTCAGTCAGTCAGTGAGTCAGTCAGTCAGTTACGGTTTTTGTGATTTTTGAGGTCTTATATCTCAGGAACAGCTTATGCTAGAAAATTGAAATTTGGTGGGGCACCTGTGCTGACTAGCTTAGCAAATATTCGAAATTTTAAGTTTCTGACTTCATTAATACTGAAGAGGGCTCAAAAATCGCCAGAGTTTGTTCCTGTAAAAAGGGTGTAGTGCCAGAACTTGGCTGGGTCCAACGGTCCCCTTTGATAATAGCCGTGTTTTTTGAAAGAGTGAATAACCAAGTTAGCAAAATTTACATGCAAAACAATAAAAACATCAAGAGTGAATATAATTTGGTCAGCAATCAGAGTGAATACAGAATGGATAAAAATTGTTGTTATATTGAGATATAGATGGCGCTTAATTTGAGTGCAGAAAAACATTTGCTTCGGAAAGGTTGGCACTGGGATGTGTTCTGGAATGCATCTTTTTTTCTCAGAGATTTTTATTATGTCAAGACATTTTGAAATAAAGCTTCATGTCTATTTTGTAAAAGACGTATACAAAATCTCAAATGTCAATTGATTGAAAAACTTCTGAAAAATCTTAATGTTTTCACCGAAAAATCGATTTTAGGGCTTTTGGAAAGCATCTAGAAATAAATACTCTAAGCAGGTCAAAATATAGTATATTACCCATCAACCAAGCCATAAACTGTCAAATTCCAATGGAGGATGGCTGAAATCTCGATGGATTAAAAAAAATCTACAAAATCTGATTTTTTTTAATGATGTTTTTGCTCATTAAAATTGTAATTAAGGGGCTGGCAAGAATATGGAAAGAAGTATTCTAAATCGTCAAAATAAATTTGAAATTACTCTAAAATTCGTGTCAAACCTTGAGATTAAAAGAGAGTTAATATAAAAGTGACTATAATCGTTTTTTTTTTCCAAATTTCTTTACTGAGTGGCTATCAATTTTCCATAAAATACGGCTAATATTGAATACTGAAGTGATGATGAGTGTGATTATAAAAAGTACCAAACTGGAATCATCTATTAAAATTTTTTTGTTTGTTTTTTTTATGTTTTATTTATGTAATCTATACAAAGAAATTGTTTTGTATATTATATATGTATGTTATGTATGTATTTTTCATTTGGACAATTTTTTTTTAATTGAAATAACTTCAATTACATGTGATTTTGTATATATTTGATATGCGTATAATATAATAAAGACATTCCGTATAAAATAAATGTAAGAATTTAATGAGTTTTTTATAACATACATATATGTATGTGTACCGTTTTTTTTAGAAATACAACTCTTAAGTTTCAATTAAAAGGCTAAAAAAATTATAAAAGGCTCATATACCACGTGCAATATGTCATTTGCCACATGCTATTCCCAACATGCTACATGCAAAATATCTCATCTGTGGTTTTATCAGTACAAGTCTTAAGTATTTTAGTTAAAAGACTAAAAATAAGTTAATTAACTTACAGTTAATTAACTGCAGTTAAAAGACTTACTGACTAAAACCAAAATAAGGCCAGTACTGAAGACTTTTGAGTGACTAAAAAGACTAAAACCAGTTGAAAAGTACTGCAGTTAATTAACTTTTAGTCAATTAACTGCTTTTATTAACTGCACAGTACTAATATTAGTACTGACTGCGACTGCTGGATTACAGTTAAAGTCTTTTTGTAAGTTAAAAGACTTAAAGAAATTAGTCTTTTTAGTCAATTAACTGCAGTATCGAAAAGACTGCATTTTTTACAACTCTGGCGTGTGTCCGATCCGCTGCCACTTTCGACGTCGTATAAAAGAGTCTGACCCGTTTTCCTGAAGAGCTATTCGTTTGATATACGATCTGACAGCCTCCCTTCCGTTTGTCAATTCATATCCAGGTTTCTTCAGAAAGCCCAGCGTTATTGTTTCCCCTCGCTTGGCCCACTATTCTGTCAGCACCTGATATAAAAACATTTTTTAGTCAGTAATCATTAAATAATAAAATTTCTCTATTACATTGTAGCTGTTTCAATATTATTCTACTTTAAATATTCGGCATTAAACCTTCATGAAGTAAGAACTTGGCATACTTTTAGATCTCAGTACTTTTCACGGCTGACTTGTTACACAAAGGTTTTTGTATAGAAGAACTTGGCTCTTTTTTTAACATTTATGTTTTTGGTCTGATCTCACTCCTTTTTACAAAGATTTTAATATTTTGCCATGTCAAAATCTTGATAAATACCTAAAGATAGAAGAGTGGACTCTACCTCTAAAATCAGCTTAGTTTACAGCTTCCGATTTCTTTTGGTATATTTTCTTTTTGTTATTGGTTGTTTTGATTTGCGCTTCAATTATTTCTTCTTGTCCTGGCAAGATACCTAACACTAACATACCTACTCGTACCTTAATTACAGCAATCGGAAGTGCTCCATATAAATTAAACATTTTCTAAGAAAGTGGGTGGATACCACACCCCCTGAATGGAAAACTTCAAATTTTCAATTTTTCCCTCTGTTTGCATGACAAGACCTACCGTTGTGCAAAATTACAAGATTCTACGATGACGGGAAGTGCTCCATAATTTTGATGATCTGTCAGTCAGTTACGGTTTTTGTGATTTTTGAGGCCTTATATCTCAGGAACCGTTTATGCTAGAAAATTTAAATTTCGTGAGGTGCATGTGCCTGATTAGCTTAGCAAATATTCGGAATTTTAAGTTTCTGACTTCATTGGTACTGAAGTTAGGGAGGGGTCAAAAATCGCCTGAGTTTGTTCCTGTAAAAAGGGTGTAGTGCCAGAACTTGGCTGGGCACCACCGTGCCCTTTGATATAAGAATATTTGATGACAATTTCAATATCATTTATAGTAATAATAAAAAGGGGAGGTCCTAAGTGTCTGCCTTCTGGAACCTCGGAGATAGCTAAGAAGTCATTGGAGACGATTGATCTGAAACGAACTTTGTAGAAACGGTTTTTCCCTTAAGAAGAAATCCATATTAAGAAAGTAAGTTCAATCCGAAGGGTGGACAGTTTGAACAGAATAAGCTTATTTGAAATTTATGTAAAGGCCTTACTGAAATCCGTTGAGACAACATCGATTTCGTGGAGGTGGAAAAAATTCTTGATTGTTTATACTAGTGATCAGATTCGGCATCAATAACCTTTGCTATATATGCATAGTGCATAGAGACATATTGAAAAATGCATGGTGCTGAAAGGAAATCTTGACGCTTGTATTTTATTTTACCTTCATAGCTGAACGGATCCGATTTATCGTATCATACAATAAACGAATGTTGTCAAATATGTTTCTTTCTCTTATCGTGGAGAGGACGTATCGACAATCAGTGGAACCAATGGTTTGTTGAGCAAGTTTTACTGTGGGGGCAGAAGGGGATTAATGAATAATAGTTTTAGATGCATGGGAAATAGAAGTGGAGAATGTTGGAGAACTGGGTGCAGTATAAGATAAGGTGTTTGAAGAAGGTAAAGGTGAAACTGCTTAAAAAGAAATTGGGCTGGATGTATTATTAAAGACAGAGGTTGGTTAAGGGTTAATGATATAAAAGCTGCGAAAATAGGAACACTTGGCTCCAGATTTGAGGTCAAAATTTTGGAAAGTAATAAAAGGGGAAGCTTGGATATAGTCGATATCATAAGGGAATCAGAATATGTGGTTTGAGTAAGATTGAAAGAGACTCACTGAAATTTCGGTAGTACCGAGTTCTTAAAAGAAACTCGTTACGCAGCTAGGGTAATGGGGGTTTTAATTTGCGTTCAGGAACTGCTATTTTGTTCAATATGGAAATACAAATAAGAGCTATTTTGCCCCAAATTACCATTATTCCCCATTATGCTCTATACAAAAAATGTGAATTTAAATATACATTTTTTTTAATATTTTAATAATAAATGCCAAAATATTATCAAAGAGTTTTCCGTACATGTAGAATTTAAGTTCATAAGTTTTTTAATGGAGTTTTTTTTTTTAAATGATTGAAAATAATTAAATAAGAGGAAGGTCGCAAAGAACGAGCACAAATGACTAGAAACTTTCAACGGTGGTAATTAAGGGGACCTTAAATTTCCTCCCGAGTCTTAAATTCTGACAACTTCCTGATAAATGAACTAACCCTAAGGGAAGCAATGGAATTGCAGGCGGAGGACTAAGATCCGAGAAGAATTCCAAGTTGGTTCAACCCTTCAAAGCAGGAATCCCGATTGTGAAGAAAACTGATCTCGTTCCAAATTTAAAAACAAGTGTAACTATTTCACCCAAATTTTAGTGAAATTATTGCTTACTAAATGTAATAAAACTAGCTGTGTATAAAGGATCAACAAAATCCATTTTTTATTGGAAATAAAATTTGTATGCCATTATAAATGGAATATGACTTCGCTCAAATGCCCATCTCGGCTTCTTACGGTAGCATGCGTCCGAGTGGTCCAATTTTTAATGACTCTTCCCCATATATACGGCTGAATTTTAGCGATGGCCAGTTTTATGTTCATGGCGGTCAATTGCGTTTATTTGCATAGCCCTGCGACTTCAGAAAAGCCCACCAGAAAAAATTTAACGGGGTCAAATCGCATGACTTTGGTGACCAATTTACGACACCACTGCGAGGTATAAACTTACTCTTGAATCATTCATGCAGAATGTCAATCGTGGGGTCTGTTGGGTCAGCTGTGTGCTGTCTGTTTTACCATGGTTCTTTAGGGTTCGTTATTGACGGTGGCCGCCTCACCAACGCCGCTTGCGAAAAAGTACGGATCAATGACGTGACCGCCCTAAGATACACACCAAGCGGTAACGGTTTGAGGATGTTTTTTCACCTGATAATCCTCGTGTGGGTTGATATTGTCACATATGCAGGAATTCGCTTGTTAACGCAGCTAATCTCCGAAAATGCGCTTCGTCGCTAAAGATGATTTCTGGGCCAAAATCGGAGTCCTATTCCAAACTCTCCGAAGCCCAGTCAGTGAATAAATAGCGTTCTCTATGATCACGATCTTTAAGCTCATTGGTCAGTTAGATCTTGTAGGTCTACAACAAGTCCACACGCAAAATTCACTAAGTTGAAGTCTGCGAAATGTTGTACGGCGAGGAATCGACGGCCTTAGGTCTATACACTTTCACAGACCGAGGCACAACATTTGCACTAAAGTACATTTATTTTAATAATAAAGTTTAATCATTTGGATGTATTGTTCAATCGTATTACTTGCCATTATGTTTTGACATCAGTAATTAAATAATAAACAACAGATTTGACAGATATAATCAAACAGACAGATGCCAAACTCCGCCTACCTACCTACCCAGCAGTTCATTCTTAACCACTGTGTGAAAATATTCATTCGCTAAGGTAGCGTTTTATTGCATCATTTCTCTCTTATTTAATGCACCAAAATTCAACCTTAGACAGCGAGTAACTTTTTCGTACAGCAATTTAAATGGCCCTTGTCATATGATACTGGGACCTCTGGATCTTATATTCCACTTAATATATCCATCGAATTCAAATCTAACCTGAAGAAAGTCATTTAATCCTAAAGTAGTAGAATTGATTGCATCTTTGTCTATGGAATTACAATGCAAGAATCGGACATTAAATTTGCCAATTTCACTTGTAACTGCAATTGGAACACAAGTCTATCAATTTCAAAAAACAAGATTGCATAGAGAGCTTTCCACTTAATTGGTGTTGAACAAATTGCTAATGGTAAAATAATAAGCCCATTTCTTGTATACAATTATACTGGCCGACACAAATCCGAAATACCATTATTTCCAAAAGCGTTGTATATCTCAGTTATAGTCTTCTGATTTCCATGAAATCTCAATTTCAATTCCGCAGGCCAATGTCACTCTTACTCGTACACTAGCTGTCAATGATTGATGATAGTTATGATGAGATGATGGTGACTATGACTAGTTTTTACTTTGGTTCAATGCCATAGGCATCAAATATACGAAGGTGGACAAGAAGGCGGAGGAGCGGGACACATAGCTCCTCGAGACGTGCCAAGACTTCTCGAAAATGTTCATTTTCATAAATTATTTAAATCGTATTTGCTGTGGACGTGACAACTGTCCGAATGAATAAATTGTCCTTTACCCAATCTACATACTCGTACATGAGAAAAATGCGACGACGACACCCGGCTGGCCGAACGGCAAAGCGGCAAAGGGCAAGATGTGCATCTTAAGGCAGCATAGTTAAACAACCCTATGAGACTGGCAATTGTCTAGTTGGACGAGTGTATTTTTCTGAGAATGCTGTATCCATGCATCTACTCTCTGAAGATAAGGGTTTTTTGGAATGCTTAATATGGTGCATAATCCCTGAGAGTCCCAATGTTTAACATTCGGCACACCTGATTCAACAACACGATAAGGTTACTTCGGGAAGAGAGTCTTGATAAATGCATCGTTTTATTTACCTGATGCAAAGATGCATGCAGTGCCGCCACCTAGTGAAGAAAGCAAACTGAATTCTGCCAAATGGTGGCAACAACAATCTGTGAAATCAACAGCCTGTGGCAATAAAAACAACACACAACTACATAATGTTGATATTAAACGAATAGACTGTATAGACCTCTAAAGGGAGGTATGTATGGATGTGATATGTGAAGATATCTTCTATTTTTGTAGGCACACATCAAACAATCAAAACATTTGCACTCAACTAACTACTTGAGAGTGTTGTTTTCATTTCATGATGTGTTGTGCTCTAGGGGAGGTGATTTTGCTTTTGTTTTACCAGCTTTGGGTTGGAAAATGAAAAATTAAATAATTTCTACATTTAATGATACAATTTTCATTGGAGTTGTTGGTGTTGTTGTTTTTATGGCTATGATCATCTTAAACACACTTGCCCGTATGTGAATATCTGGAGAACTTTCCCTCATTTGAATTTCAGATGGAATTTATTTCAGTTTTGTAAAGTGTTAATTAAATTAACACCAGAAGGTAAACTACAGATGTTTGTATATTTATGTCAAAATAAATGTATTCAAAACAATTTGCTTTAAGTTTTGGGAAGTTTAATAGTGCCCCATAATATCAAGTTATGGGTTTTTTGGCATAGAAATCTTCATATACGATTTCTTGTGAAATACTTAATATTAATGGGTACTGACTTGTATTGGCAATTTTCCGGAAAGTCCTAACCAAATTAGTTTTGTTTTAGTTTTTGTCATACTTTGACCTATTTACAACGAAATAAGTTGTTCATATGGGTCATTTTTTTAAAAATTGACATTTTTTTTTGATCGTTTGAAAAAAATTTTTTTTCAGTTTTTCTTGGGTTTTAGTTTCTAAATCTATAGTAAACAAGTAGAAAAGGAGTTTTCCGAGTTGCGCAAAAATAATTTCAAATATTTTCCATTTTACGAGTATTTTTTGATAAAAATTTAAATTTTAAATTTCGAATGTACTAAAAATGTTCTTTTCTTGCATAAAATAACAATAATCCACAAAGTAAATAGTAACAATAAATAGTTGAAATTTTGTGGAAAGCAAATAAATTTAATAGAATAATTAATAAAAAAATTGTTTGTTTACGAAATGATTTTGTTTAAAAGCATGAAAGAGTCAAAAAAATATTTTTAAATAACGGCACATAACTTTCTTGGAACTTTTACGGTACCAATACTGTAAGGAATGATGAAATTCAGTATATTTATCTAGAATATAAAAAAATTAATAATAATATGAGCCATTATAAACTAAAAGAACATTTATTAAAAAACAAATACGAAAATGGCCACGGAGATTATAAAATCGACTATTTCTTAATTTTTATATAGTAAATGTAATTCAATGTCATCCAAATTATATTAGGTTCAAGTATGAGTAAATACCTTTCTTTTGGCGGTGGTTAGACTAAAAAATATTTATACGGTACAAAGATAACAAGGCCACGGAGATTACACTGAATTTTTACTCGGATGAAAAAATTATTTTGTATGCAAATTTTAAAGGAATTAAGTGCAATAATTAAATTATAATAAAACATGAAATTAAAGGTTTTTTGACGTACTATAAGGTAATGCATCGTAAAAAATTATTAAAAATTGTTTAGTTGTGTGAAAAAGCGAAAATGTTTAATTAGGTTTTTTTTTTCCAAATCTTGTCACACTCGTCCAACTAAGTACTCGGACAACAAAACAAATTTTTTTTTTTGGCATATAATAAAATTGAAGTTTGAGAGAAGGCCTTTCAAACGACAAGGCCCAAAATTAAATAAAAAATCATTTTCATCATTAAAAATATTAATAAAACTGATTAAGCATGAAAATCACATCCCAAAAAGGCCACGGAGATTACACATTATTAATTACCATGGCTATTCTTTACCATCAATCGATCTGCAAATTTTTTCTTATAATGCTGACATATAAACACAGTTCCATGCCAAATTTCAAGTCTTTAAATTGAAATGCAAAAAAAATAGAAGCTATAACGCTAAAAATGTAATTTTTTTAAAACGACCCATATACACAAAGCTTAGGCTACTTGCAGAATTGTGACAAAGATGCCCCGCGCAATGTAAAAACTTCGGATTTTAAGTTAAGGCCCTACAAGAAAGGACTTTAAACATATATTAACATGTTCTCATAAGAATAAAAAAGTCCATACGGTACTAATTAGAAGTTCCATATCGTCATGACTCCTCCGGTATCACAGTGCGTTAAAAATTCAATTAGGACCAATCTTCTCTCGCAATCATGCTGTTTCAAGAGTCCTGAAAGATATTAAGTTAGGTTAAAGGTTAAAGTGGCTGTCATTGAAGCACCTGACCCACTTAGACCAGTAGAGGTCCATTTGTGTTACCACGATCTAATAGGGAACAAAAAGGTTCCCTACTACATAGAACCATTTGGAGCTTCTGCTTCTGATGAAGCGAAGGAGACTTTTAATGTCTGTGTTTTTGAGATCGCTTGGCTCATTATAGAAATATTCTCCTAGATGAAGTTTGCGTCTGTAAGAGAGAGCAGGGCATGTACAAAGAAGGTGTGGGATTGTTCCCCCTTCCTCCTCGTCCAAGCAACTCCTGCGAAAATCGTTTGATAGTACACCGAGTCGTTCGGCGTCTCTGCCTATAAGACAGTGTCCAGTTATGACACCTATTACGGAGCTGATCTGAGATCTACTAAGGGACAACAAGGACTTTGACCGCTTCAAATCCAGTTTGGGCCAGATTTGTGTGGTCGCCAAACAAGTGGTAGTGTTAAGCCATCTTGTATTTGATTGTTCCAGAGCAATTCGCTACAGAATAAGCTTACTAGTAGCTAAAGGCATCCCTTTTTCCCCATCGGGCAAGATAAGCATTTTCGTTCCAATTCTGGCGAGTTCGTCAGCTTTACAATTCCCCGGAAAGTCCATGTGACTCGACACCCAGAATAGGTGAATATTAAACTGTTTGGCCATCTCCATCAGAGACGATCTACAGTCTTGGGCTGTAATGGAGTTTGAAGAGACTGATGCGAGGGATTTTAAAGCAGCCTGACTATCTGAGAAAATGCAGATATCCGTGCTAGATATCACGTTTTCCTTAAGCCAAGACAGTACTTCCTTTATCGCCAGAATTTGCGCTTCGAATACGCTACAATGGTTTGGTAGGCGGAAGGAGAGACTAAGGTTAAGTCCATCTGAGTACACTCCAACACCCACTCCGTTTTCAGTTTCGATCCATCTGTATAAAAATGTACTGATTTAGTTTCTACCAAAGCCCCTTCCTCCCAAGCTAAACTTGAGGGAATGGTGACTTCAAAGTTTTCATCGAAAACCAACAAGGGAGTGATGTAGTCGGAGTGACTTGGGAAAGTTCCGAATAAATTCAAAATGATGGTGTGGCCAACAGAGTCAGTGGTCCATTGAGATATGGCTGTGCTCGCGGCCATTTGTTTGCTGTAAATATCAAGCGAAAGGGGTCGATCGGATGGCTCTACTGATGCACGCTGAACGCTGCACTTTACTTACTTTATCGTGATTTGTCGCTTTATATAAGCCCGTTCACCCCGTAAGTGAGTATAGGTCTAATGACCGTAGTATATAGCCAGTGAGTAATTTGTGGAGACAAGCCCCACTTGTTCCCCATGGCCTTCTAACAAGAAAAGAGAGCTATGGAAAGATATTGGACTTACAAAAATCCGCTGGCCCGGTTACTATCCCTGCTATTGTTCTCAAAAGGTTTTCTTCTACGCTGGAAGAAAACAATACGTAAGGTTTATATCTGTCCTGCTCTACAGATCTCTTAGTGAGTTAATGGAAAACTGCATTTGTCCAGACAGTCCCTACAAAGGGTGAATCTTCCTTAATTTCTAACTATCGATCAATTGCACTTACGTGCTTCCGAGGGTATGAAAACGCTGATTAGCTTTCAGCTTAAGAAATATCTCGAAGAACGGAAGCTTCTTAATGACCCGCAGTACGGATTCTGAGGGTATATCTCACCGAACACAGGAATAAATCTTAACATCGTTTTGGTGAAAGTAAGACTATTGCATTATTACATAAAGTTCTCTTATGGAAAATGCATGCATTGGGAATTGATAAACCTCGTCTTCGTTGGAATAAAAACAACCTTTTCGATCGCTCAATTTAATATATGTTGGACGGTTTTATGTCTGAAATTCATTTGATAATGCTGGTGTACCACATAGATCCATTTTGTTCCGACTCTCTTTCGAATATTTATCATTGATCTTTTATCTGGTAGAAGTTCCATTAAATTGATCTGCTGACGAAAGTACTCTCAGCTTTTCATACATATTTGTTTGAAGATTCACACCGGTGTCCTTCAGATGTGAAACTCTTTGGATTCGAAGACTCTTGGTATTCGACGTGTTTTGACTTTCTGGACTATATACACATCTCGGTACAGCTGATTGAGTTCGTGGTTATATCTGCTTATATGTATCTGCCTGCGCACATCTATTTAAGAACGAGATTAAAAAAGTAAAATGATAGCGCATCTTCGTACCGAAACCCTTTGCATATTTGGAAACTTTCGTCCTAGTTTCACTTTATTTTGCTTATTTTCCAATTAAAGGCGACACAGTTGGATGATTTTTCTCGGGATCTCGAGCTCGGCCTTAAGCATATAATCCTCCTGACGATGAATGGTATCATATTTATGCAGCTTTGAAATCCATGAATAGATCGTGAGTCTCGACTTGATATTCGTTGGTGTTTTCCTGGGCTCACCTTAAGATCGTCTTTTGGTTTAACGTGAACACCTGCCTATTATGACTCAATTCCGCGGGAGGCCTACCTCCATTGGAGTCAGATTGGGTCCTGACCATTAACCCCGACATAGCAAGCTATCTCGATCGCAAAGTTGTAATATGTTGCAGCATATGCACACCTCTTGCTTTGGAGGCGAGGTCTATCTAACATCTCTTGAATTCAAGAAAAGAATCTCGAAGACCGTGTGTCTTCGCATTCGGAATAAACCAAGCCACCATGATGCTCCCTCATAGATAGGGTTTGAGCAGAGGGTAAAACTCAACCCTCAACTCAAATGGGCACTATCTCCCATGGTACCAGAATATAGCTTCCGGTGGAGCTTCGCAACTGAGGTCACTTCCAGATGAGTTCCTGCAAGACTCTGGCCCTGTCAACCCTTAGGATACACACATCAAGAAGTCGGCCGGGGTAGTAACCAACAACTTAGTATGCTTCCTTTTGGTCTTCATTCGCCATGCGATGAACTAGGAAAGACGCTCCTAGCCTTGTGCTCACCTTACGGCAAACTAGGAAAGACACTCCTAGTCTTTTGCTTACCTTACGACAAACTAGGAAAGACACTCCTAGTCTTTTTCTCACCTTACGGCAAACTAGGAAAGACGCTCCTAGTCTTTGTTCTAAAGAACTGGGACGACGATCCCACTTTTATTTGCTACTGCAAATAAGATCTTCAGTCACGCAAGTAACCGGAGACTTACGCTTTTTAAACCTTTTTTTATAACTTTAAAAGTCTCTAGCCACGGAAGCAACCGGAGACCTTACCAGTTAACTCCCGTCATAACCTAGGAAAACCTTAAAAGTCTCCAGCCACGCAAGCAGCCACAGACCTCACCAGTTATCTCCCGTCATAAACCAGTAAAACCTTAAAAGTCTCCAGCCACGAAAGCAGCCGGAGACCTTTATCAATTCCACCCTCCACGACCCAGTATAACCTTAGAAATCTCCAGCCACGCAAGTAGCCGGAGACTTCACCAATTTTACCCTTCTTCATCCTTATAAAAACCTTAAAGATCACCAGCCACTCAAGTAGCCGGAGACCTTACCAGTTTACTCTTCAAAACCTGGAGAATACCTTAAAATCTCCAGCCACGCAAGTAGCCGGAGATTTAACCATCACACACCATTTTGAAACCTACTTCCCTTGGGTTTTCTTAGTCGTCTAAATCTCTAGCTGATCGAGCAGCTAGAGAATAGACGTAAGCCCCCCCACCACGTCAAGGTGAAACCCGTCGGGGAGAAGGGCTTACCTTAAGGTGAATATTTGGCCTTTGGTGAATCTGCCAGGCCGGAAGCCATATTGTTGCTTGCCGACTTAAATAGTATGGAACGCTTTAAGACGCTAAGCAGCACGTTGAAAAGGACCTTATATCCGAAATTTAACATACATATATATGTCTCGATAGCTCTTGCAAGAAATAAGATCGCCTTTTTTTAGATGGGGAATATGGAACTAATTGTCCAGTCATCGGGCATGCATGCATCTGAAACATCACCACCTTATTTGAAGAGTTCTGCAAGTAAGCCATTAGATCCTGGGACCTTCTTGTTCTTGAATAGTTCTTGCCCTAATACAATTGGCAGCTGCCTGAAATTCTGCTTAAAATCATCTACTATTCCATTTGGTAAGGTGACAGAGTTAGCTAGGCTTTTTTGTAGAACATGCTTTCCGGTCTAAGAACCAGCAGCCAGTTGGTTGTCTTTTACAAAATGTTCGGGTCAAAGTGGATCACCTTGAACTACGAGGTTACGTGGTCATTCTTCTTTCTACAAAACATTTTCTTCTCATTTCTTCTTCTGGATACTCTTCCCTCCCTGCTTCTTTTGTTTTACCCTGTTCCTTGTTTACCTTTGAATGCATTCACCATACTATCACGGGTTCTTTCTCTGGAATGGTTAGGTAGCCTATACGCTGAATTCGACTTCCACTTTGATCATACTCGTATAGCGGTACTGATTGTTGGCGTCTGTGGTAGGCGAATGGAGGAGAGCTTCCCGATGAGGTGCTCTTTATAAACTCTGGCAAATCCAGATATGTTAAGGCGTCCTACGTTTTTTTCTTCTTCTGGCACGTTGGTATGTTTTAGTTTAAAAACAAAATTGTTGCAAATCAATTTTCTAATTCAAATTCCCACACACGATGTTCGATGTTCGGGGAACATAGTGCACCAAAATTAACCTTTCTATTCGGTATCAATATTTCTCTTCTGGTAGATAATTCCTCCGAAATTAGGAAAATAGATTTCGAATTTAATTACCTAATACCATTTCACCCTCGCTCAAATATCAATACTTTTCTCAATAGCAATAGTTAACGCTAAGTCTATAACCAACAACATCATCATCTTGGTTATTCGTCATTTTGTGGTGGGTTGTCGTTTAGTTGCTTCTGTCGTCCTATTAAAATTATTTGGTGATCACTCAAATTTCGATTTAGCTTTTTCTTCACCTCTATTTCCTGTCAATCCAATTCAAATCCGAGCACACCCAGTCTCCAAATCAGGGACGTTTTGACACAAGATATACTCGTAACTCGTATTCTGCAAGTGATTCATCATCTCAATACGGTGTCGCTTGTGATGTGGATTTGGTAGTGATGACAATTTATGGCAGCTAGATATGTACGAGTACACTACAGTTTGCTTGATTAGAAACACTTAGTTTTTATCAATTGCGTTAAAGGCTTTATCAATGAAAAAAAACTTTTCATTTTGTTATTTATTCAATTTGGATTGATTTTTAAATCTTTCGTTTGGAAAATATGTGTGTTCCTAACTTTATTGTTCACAAATTGTAGCATAAAGCAAGAGGAAAATAAAGTATTTATAAAGAATGGAATGTAAGTACAAGAATAGAAATCAGACCAAAAAGGATAACAATCACTTCTTCTGTTGCTAATTCCTGTAGTGCAAATGGTCGTTTCTAACTAAACCCAATTTTGCCTATAGTAAAAAAAAAGCATATGTAAATCATGCCTTAAAGTATTAAATTGTTCAAAAGCTAAAAGACTTAAAAGGGGGGACATTACCACCAGAAATCTCTAAGGTCTTCTCACCGTTGCGTTGGTTGTCGACTTCAACCCACCGGAACTTAAAAAAAGTGAAGGCTTGGAATTTCTTCCTGTATTGAATTCAATGAGGGTTAAAACTCCTAAACTCTTACTTACTGATCGCATTTGCCAATCAAATTTCACATTACATTATGAAGTATTGGAACTTTTGGTTTGGCATATTTAATCTGACCAAATACAAATCCCAACAAAATCAGCACAAAAGCAAAACCGAAAACATCATTCCAGTGACCTCATCTTTTCAGTTCGGATAAACCAATCTTAAAATGATTCACGAGCCGACTGAGAGCCAGCAAATGTGGCTTTCCCTGGGCGCAAAATCTGTGCATATCATTGAGTTATACTACTTTCACGTTTCGACTTCGAAATTTCTCAAGACCTTGCAAAGGTATCGAAGGAAACAGTCTCTTTTATATACAATTCCGTGCAATGTGTCAAAAATATCTTGGAAACATCTTTTTTCTCAGTTGCATTCAAAATTTTGTATTTCGACAGAAGGTCAATATTTTAATTGCTGGAAAATGTTGGCCACATCATATTAAGTGCCAGTTTAGCTTCACACCTTTCTTTTGTCATTTTTGTTAAATGACAAGAGCACAACAAGATACCTCAAGTTGCGAACTATGTATTCAATCCGTCAGCTAGTTCAAATTCTAGCTTTCTTCCTGTGACCTTCTCCTCAGTCATTTCTCAAAGATCATAATTTTGGTTTTACATTCTGTGGTGTTTAGTAGAAACATGAGAAGTCCATAAAATAATTTTCGTTTTTACATCAACTTTACAGTCCCTGGCCATATTATTAGACGCACTATAGATTTTATGCTAAATCAAAAATAATTACTGTTTTAAAAATTTGATTGCAGTAAATTTGTTCTTTTTGTATAAAAATTGTTATCAAATTATAAAACACCATATTTTGAACAAAGATGAAAATTAAAAAAAAAAATCTAATATTTAATTGAATCCTCTTCTGCCGCTTCAATTCTGCGTAGCTTCCTATTTATACAAGACTGAATTGTCTTCTGCGTTTGTGGACGATAATTTCAGACATGAATGGTTTTTTCCAAGACCATACTTCTGGTTGTGATCAACTCTTTAGAAACTTCCCTTTTCATCAGTTCTCGCTCATTTTTTAGTAGGGTTTAAGTCAGTGATGTCGCCCCTTGCCCCTTGTAAATAAGTTTTTAGAGACCGAGCTGTGTGAGAGGCAGGTCATCTTGCATAAAAACAAAAGGTTCACCATTCGGAGATCCGACCTGGGGAAACAACCGATTCCTTATAACGGATGTCTGTTAAAAGTAGCTTATAACCTAGTGCAAGCCAGGGACTGTACATGTATAGCTAGGGCTAAAAGGGTTGCCTGATTTTCTTCAAATTTAGAACATTTATGAGAATATTCTTTGAAAAATTATGTATATTGTAAATCTTAAGAAAATCGGCTTAGCCACTTAGTTTTTAGCTCGATGTAAAATGAATGTAAGGAAGCTGATTATTTTATAGAGTTATCATTTTTCTACCAAAAACCACAGATATATTGATGGAGAGATCCTATGTATCACAATAAGCCTGTACCTTGTTAATTTGGAGTGAAAACGTAAAAGGATTTTCATCAGCAAAAATAAATCATCATCCTAGAAGAGAATACCTTGATTTGATTTCCCGCAAATGGTACTCCACCTGCTGGCAGAGTATCGCAAATATCATCTATGAATAAAGCAAACAAAATCGGACTTAAAATGCATCCTTGCGGAACTCTGGCAAACTTTTCAAAGCTTGACTTCATCCTATGCAGTTTGCTCTTGATGACGAGAAAAGGATTGGTAAAAGTCGAAGGGATTTTGTAGATATTCTGAGCAAAGCTAATTTATAGATCAATGCTTGCCTATTTACTCTATCAAAAGCAGCTTTGGAATCCACAAAGCACACATACAGCTTCTTGTTCAAATTAACGTATCTCCTGGGCGATGCTAGTCAAAGGAAAAATGTGGTCTGTTGTTGAAAAATCTGATCGAAACCCAGCTTGAAATATATTGGGGCGATAATTGACACCTACCCAGTTACGTAGAGAATTGTAGCGAATATTTTTCTTAGCGATTTGATGATAGAAGTCCCTCTATAGTTATCAGGACATATTGAATTTCCTTTTTCTTAAATCCCAAAAAATTATGATTTCTTGACACTATATGGTATGTATTTAGAGTTATAAATAAGATTTAGGAACAGTGCAATGTAATTTTCCGTTCTTATAAAATTTCACTGGAACTCTTACTTCATTTTAAGATGTGTATCTTCGAGTTCCAGAGTGAAGATACGAAAATTAAGCTTTGCCAGAGCCATTCCGTCGAAGAAAGCCATTTTACGTTTAAAACCCAAATTTCTTTGTCTTTTGTCATTTTCGCTTTTTAATCTGCGTTTTCTTTTTTCTTTAAGAATTTCCAATCGTCTTTGAACAAAGATTTTTTCGGTAAGGCCGTGAAGGATTTTGATGTATTTTTAGGGCTTTCTTCTCCTCGAAAGCCAGTGAGATCAGAACGTTTGAATATGTTGTAATAATTGTTTTAACTGCTTAAACGTATTCCGAATCCGTATTCGTTTGGGCACTTATTGATGCGCCCATTGGTATTTCATAAATAACATACATACATCGAATAATAAAAGGGCACCATTCGTTAAGAAAAAAGCTAATAAGTAGCTGAATTCCGCAAATAAAGAAGAGATCCAATCAACTGAACCGTAATGTATTGTATTTTTGTCTTATTTGAGTATGGCACACCTGGAATTTTTTTCTTTTAAATCCCACATTCATTTGCGAGCACACCTTAATGAATCAAAACAGAAAAGAAAAACATCCCATCTTCTGCACTGTGTTGGCTTTTTCCCTGGGAATGTCAATTAAACAGGTACTCCTTCAATTACGGGCCATCAGATTGCCGTCGGCCGCAACTCTATTGCGACTATAAAGCTAGAACTCATACATACATATACAGCATTCCAAGGCAGTGTGGGTCTTTTAAAATCTTTTATCTTGCAAAGTGATGAATCTGCACATCGAATTGAACGAAACCTTACAAAGCCCAAACGAAGACTTAAAACTCTGGCATTTTGCATGCGGTTATGTTGTATCGTTGGAGGACATATTAGTTTCTGGTTGGGAATATTAAGCATCTTTTTTGTATCCCTCACCAATTTTTCAGTTGAATGCGAGCCCAAATGCCATATGCTAGGGAATGTGGAACATTATCACAAAAAGGCAGCATCTGACAGAAGACAATTGTTTTAGTAGTGTAGAAGAACTCTATCCTCCACATTCACAGGGAGCCAGATTAAGAAAGAGAGAGATAAAACATTCAGAAATTGCACACAACATCACACAATTAGATAAATGGAGCAATAGTCCTCTGATACACTTTTCAGGAGGTCTTCTCTGGGGTGATAAACGATGAATACCAAAAGCAATGTATATTCTCATATTCACTTTTGGTTATAAACAGTGAACAACTGGCTACAAAAATATTATAATGTATTTGGTCGAGTTTTGAAATCAAGCAATAATTTCTGTCTAGATTACACAAATTTGGCTTTGAAGCGGCGGGGCTTCGCAAGATAGACGCCATGTGACTTCATCTGACACAAATTAAGTGTTCGCAAGCATATAATTCATTATTGTTTTGTTTTTAGGAGTCCAAATCCTTACAGCAATTCAACTGTTAATTAGTTTGATTCGCTGTCTGATTCAGTTTTCCGAATAGTTTTTTTGTACTCTCACACTGAAGTCGTTATTACGGGCGACTTCAATGTAAACGATTTAAGTTGGCTCCGCCATTCAGGACAGATAACACCAGAAGGAAGATATATTAAGATCTTCGCCAAGATGCACCACCATTCTTAGCATGTAGATGATCCCACTCGAATATCAGAGATAACCTCTCCATTCGGCACTTCGGATCAGCAATTTCTCGTATCCCATCATCCATCCAGTTAAAGAGAAACATCACACTAGGATCTCTTGCCAGTATGAAAACGCCAATTGGGACGGTTTTCTAATCTTTATCCAGTCACTTTGTTTCCTCGATAGTGGCGTTGATACCAGTGCTGATATGGTCACAAAAGTGATTTTTCATGGGATGGGTATACTTTTATTCCTAACGGGTTGAGAGAAGTAAGTTCCGCCCTTACAAAGCTAACGCAATTGAGAAAAATCGGGAAAAAGCATAAATAAGTCAGAAACCGCTGTTATAAAAAGAACCAAGTTCTTACAATCTTAAACAATCCTGCAATGTCCCAAAGGCAGTAGAAATTTCTGGTTATTTGTCAATAACGTCAAAAATTTAACTTCATCTTCGGTTCCAACGCTCATCCACAACAACAACCCGATAACTAGATCTTTAGATGCGGAAAATGTACTTCCAACTCATTTTGTTGCTAACTTAATGTTTCCTGATAACAACATTGCAACTCCTGTTCTTGAAAACTTAAATCTGTCAATGGGGCAGGGGCAGGATCACACACTCGTACTGTTGCAAGATCCCATCGAGATCTTGATATAAGAAAATCTGAGGAGGTGTTCTTTTCCATTGATCCTACTGTTCTAGAATCTTTCCTGAAAGTTGAAAAACATCATCTGTCCAGCATGTTTCTAAACAATAGGACCCTTCCTCTCTCTCCTCCTACCGACCACTTGCACTTACATCCCTTCTTTCCAAGGTCATAGAATCGCTGATAAATCAACTTAAGAAATATTTCAAGGCACAAAGTTCCTTTATGACCGGCGATACGGCTTTCGCAACAATCGTTCCACTGGTAATCTGATGGCTTATCTCACCGAAGAGTGGAACTGATCTTCACATTGTTTCGGAGAAAGTAAGATTTTTGCGCTTAATAATTCTAAGGCACTTGATAAAGTTTGGCATTCAGCTTTCTTATTGAAAATGTATAGGTTTGGTATTAATGAAACCTTTATTCTTTGGATTAAAAATTAGCTTAATCGTTCAATACATGTTGCATTGGACAGTTTCAAGTCTGATCTTCAAAAAATAAATACTGATGTTCCCCAGGACTCTGTTTTGTTTTGTCCTTGAATACCTAATACTTGCATCGAAGGAACCGAAAACCTCACAGAACTCGGAATGTGTGTCAACGACGAGCGATCACGTTCTTGAGACCGCCAAAAACACTACTTAATTCTTAGGATTTCTACATCGGTGTTTGAAACTTTTCAACCCCTCTGATCTACTCGCGTACGACTCACATCTTTGAGCAGATGCAGCCCAAACTTCTCTTCATTTATTTGATGGAGTCCAGAAAAGAGAGTTAAGACTGATAGGAAACAGAACTATCATGGAATCTTTCCCATCTCTTCAACACTGTCAGAATGTTTTATGTATTTCCTCGCTTCTCTCACAAGCAATGCTCAATCGAAGTAGCCAGTTGCATTCGTCCCCTCAATTAGTGCATCCGTGATACCCGTTTCTCTAGGAATGCTCAACAGTTCACCCTCGACGGAGATTCATTTCTTAGTCCAAAAAGACGATTATGGAAAACTTTACCCATCACGGTTTTCCGTTTTTAATTTGCAAACTTTAAAAACCAATTTATTTATCCGATAACCTTTTCAGCTTAATAAAAGTAATGAGTTGGTTTCAATGTGCTTGAAGTAGAAGGATACTCGTTAATTAAAACAAACACATTTAGTGCCGAAAGCATAAAAAGTTTTTGAAATATACCAACTTTAAATATGTACTATGTATATGCAATCAACTCAATTGTTCATGCCCCTACTGTGTATTGCTTAAAGATAGATAATTTACAAAACTAAGAGCTTCATCAGAATCTGCATTGCATACTAGGCAAGATTTTCAGAAAATATATAGCAAGGCCTATAGAGAATTTAAAACCACTGTCAGTAAGTCATATTTCAAACTCGTTATACTTCGTAAGTGACCTCAGAGGATAAAGAGTGTTTTTGTCCGGTGTAAGATCGAGTGATTTACTTAAAATAATGTTTCTTGTACTACTCGTATATATGCGGTTCTTAGTCTTTCGAGTGTAAATCACTTTTTACATATGTACCTATTTATACAAACGCTTTGGTTTCTGTCATTTGTTATATGTATCTGTGTTTATGTGTATATGCTTGCATAAGCAAAACAAATCCTTTTTCGTATTTCTGTAAAATTAATTTAACAAACTTTGGAGAATCTCATGTTTTTTGCATATGAATAAATGGAGGAGGGTGGTTTACTTATTGCTGAGCTTTTTGTTGTATTTTTCACATTTTGCCAAAGTCTATACTAGGAGATAATTAAGGAAGTTCGTATTTGTATTGAAGTATTTTTTGTAATCTTTTGTTTTGCAATACAAAACAAAAAATTGGGTTCTTCTCTTCGGCGAGAATTCAGTCAACTCGATTGGTTTTCGACTAATTAAATAAGTCTTGAGATAGCAATGGGGGATAGGTAGGTATGTATATAGACTGAATATCATCCATGCTCGTTATCAGTCTTCATTGTTTAAGATGTCAAGTTTGGAATATTATTAGTTGGATAATTTTTTGTTGATGTTTCAGTCAAGAGGTATTGTCTAGTAAGTAAGTCATCCACATACACTGCAACAATTTTAACCTTAATATTATCATGTCAAACAAATACTTCTAGGTCGTCCTTAAATAAAATTGAAAGTAAAGTAGTCCAGACACGAACTATACAGCTCGGAATAAATCTATGGCCATTTCCTGCCCGCTTTTAACATGTTAGGAAGCCAACTTGCTTCTAGAGATACCCATTTCCAAGGAAGATCCTAAACTGTTAATAACCCTAACAATAGTTGGTTTATTACTATATCAAGTTATCTACAAAGTTTGATTACGCGCCTGCACTGTTATCTTTGAATTAGAAGGTTCGCTTGGAGAATTAATCAATCAAATGCCAACTAGTAGGATTATTAATTGAAAGCTGAGCGGGTTTTCTGCAAGAAGATATGTCAGTAAAGGGACACCACAAGGCGGTGTCTTATCTCCCCTTCTTTGGTACTTATTAACGAACGAGCTGTTGAGATATTTGGAAGTGGGGAGTTACATAGTGACTTCCTACGTAGATAACATTGCTATTTCCGTATCAGTAAAGGATCCTAATAACCTAAAAGATCTCTTAAAACATGTCTTAAGCAAGCTAACAAACTGGGCAGATCGGTGTGGACTGGATGTTATCCTTCACAAAATAGACCTTATCCTCTTCTCTAGTTCTACCAACTTAAAATTTTATAACTTTTGAAAGAGCAATTTCATTGAACTCGATAAATACCTGGGTAACATCGATTGGAAAACTGAATTTCTTAATTTAAATTTAAAACATGCGTTTAACTCTTCAATTCCTAGTGTCACCTATGGGTGACATGTACATATATTTTTTTCAACCATACCGTAACGGTTTTTTCTTATTCTTCTTTCACTTATGCAAAGCCAATAGGTAATAGTAGGCCATATTATTTTTTCAAAATACTAGCTTTACGTCATTTCTTCATTTCAATTCATTGTTTCGTGCATAATTCTAGTGTTCTTACTTTTTGTGATTTAGTGGAATATAAATTGAGATAAAAATGTCTAAACTGTAAGTATTGTTTTTTTTTCTAATTGAATGTGGTAAAAGAATATATTTCATGACAAAAATAAAAAAGGGTGATTATTACAACGGTAAAAATGTTAAATGTCACCTGTAGGTGACACTGGGAATTGTATGTATTTATTAGTAGTACTAGAACCATTACTGAATCATTGATGGTGATGGGATCTTAGAGCTATTGTACGTCTTACAGATTGACCTTAGATGAGATTGTTGAGAAGTTACACGCTGGAGAGGATCCAGGTGATATTGCCCTATTTCCACAGAACGATGGTGTGGTGACTGACGAAGACAGTGGAGATGAAAACGATATTGACATTCTAAATCTTCCTAGTGGTGTGCTTCGGTCACAAGTAGAGCGACAAACCAGACTTCCTGAGGAAAACCAGGAGATGGAAGAAGAAGAAGTACCAGCACAAAAGAAAAAGAAAATACTGTACAAAAATGGTACACCAGCACTCCTGCGGTAAAGGTGACTACAGCAAGCATTTACAGCAAGACATGAGTTGTGTTGAGTGCTTCGAATTGTTGTATATTGAGGCGATTGTTCAATTCATTGCATATATGAGCAACTTGTATGCATTGCAAAGAAATGACACCCTAAATGTTACAACACAAGAAGCTAGAGTATACATCGCAATATTGCTTCTCACAGGGTAGTTGACAACAAGGTACATGCGAATGTTCTGGGAAGTAAAGAACGACACCCACAACGAACTAGTAGCTTCCAGCATGAGAAGAAATAGATTTTTTAATATTCAAAAATATCTCCATCTCTGCGACAGTACGTCTTTACCACCCAATGACAAATTTGTAAAAGTTCGTGAGTATTTCACGAAACTAAAAAAAATCTTTACCGCAAATTTTGAGAAAGCTGGTTCTTTGCACATATTAATAGATGAAACTATAGTTCCATACTTCGACAGACACGGTACAAAGCAACACATCCATGGAAAACCAATAAGGTTTGGATACAAGCTTTGGTCAGCAGCAACTCGCCATGGATATTTAGTAAGTTGTAAGCTTTATCAAGGAGCGTCCGGACCTGCCCTCAAGATGCAGTCAGATATGGGCCTAGGAGCTTCAGTTATTTTGGAACTCCATTCGAGATTACCATCAGAATTGGGACCATGTAATTTGTATTTTTACAATTTTTTTACTGGCTTGCCATTACTAAAGTATTTGAGGGAGCAAAATGTTGGGGGAACTGGTACAGTTTGAGAAAAACGCCTGGAAAATTGCAAGCTGCCGAATGTAAAGGATATGAAAAAAAAAACCAAGAGGTGAATGTCTTACCAAATGTCTGGAGAAACTGCCACGGTTTGACCCCAGTCACCAAAGTCGATCGAATTGGTTTCGTGAATAAAAAACGATCGAAAATCCAAGTGGATTGCCCAGCTGCCATCAAAATGTATAACAAGTATATGGGGGGAGTGGACCGTTTTGACGAAAATGTTGACTCCATGAGGGTAGGTCTTCGTACCCCCTGTTTGCTTTTGGTATAGATGCTGCTTGTCAAAATACATGGCTTATCAAAAGGCAAACAGAGAATCACTGGACCAACTGTGATTTTCGCAGAAATCTTGCTACCATCTATTTGCAAAAATATGATAAACCTCAAACTCGTGATTCGGCTAAAAAAGAGTGCCTGCTGAGGTGAGGTTCGCAGGTGACGCCGAAGAACACTCAGAAATTAACTGTTCACAGCGACGTTGTGGATTTTAGCACTAACGTACCCACAAAATGTGCGCTAAGTGCAATATCGGCTTGCACCTAAAGTGTTGGTACATGTTTCACAATAAATGAGCCCTTACTTTATTACGCACTTGTATCAATTTTTCATTAACTCTTTCTTTAAAATAAATATTCTTGTAAGAAACGTGTATGTTTTATTTCTACAAGCAAAAAGAGGAAAACAACACACGCAGTGCCCAGTGTCGCCTGTAGGTGACCCCCCTTTAAAAAAGGGGGAGGAAGATGTTTTGTTTTTATAATTTTTGTTGGTCTATTTTAAATCCATTTATGCTATTAAGAAGAAGAAATCGTTTTTTTGTTCATAAACATAAGCATGGGAATTGAAGAGTTTTAATCATTTTGCGGGTATTATAAAAAATGCGTTTGATTTATTTGTGCCAACTCGACTGAAAAAGAATGTCGCTAAGCCCCCATGGTATAATATGTATAATAATATAATAAAAGGGTCACCTGAAAAATTTAAAAAATAAATCTTTTGCCAAATTCAAAAAATCTAACCATTTGTATGATAAGATACAATTTTGTAAGCTCCGTAAAGAATTCATTACTCTTAGTAAATTCTCACTAAACTTAAAAAATGATCCAAAGCAATTCTGGACCCATGTTCTGTAACTCGGTCGAGTATTTTCGCAGTCGATTAGAGGTGGAACGAAAAATTTCATCGTTTCTCTATATTGGAAAATGACATAATAACATGATGCGAAAACACCCCTGTGCGAAAACCATAGTTTCCAATGGAAGAAATGTTTACATTTCCCTTAAACTGACAGCTTCAATTTATTTCACATTTAACTAAAAATTATTTTTTCTTTTATATTGAAAAGGTGTAAGTGTTCAAGTTTTTTTATTTTGCAGTAATTCAAATTTTTAAAACAAGTAAAATGTAAAATGTTAAGTGTGCTTGTAATTAGTGAACAAAGTGACAATAGAAATAAATGATGTGCATTCACAGACGTAATATTTGAATTTGGTCCGCCGAATTGGCCTCTCGCGAATTCTTAATGTGTTGCCATGTAATCTACCAAAAATAATAATTTTCCTGATCAAACAACATACAAAATAAGTTATTTACATAACTTTTGTTTATTTTCCGTCGTATTTGATTTTTATTATTATTGTCTTGTTCTCACTTCTCACTTGTATCAGAGTGGTCGAATGATTTTGACAGAAAAATCGAAATCGACTTCAGACTTACAGATACAGTTTTTTTTTCACATTTTTCCAATACATCCAATAATTTTTTCCTTTTTGTTCTTGATCGAGTGAAATAAAGTTACAGAAACAGTTGCGTGTGGGAACAGAATTTTGTGTCATTCCGCAGTGATTTTGTTCTGATTCGCACCGTTTATGCGAAAACTCACTCGATGTGAGAGTTACAGAACATGGGTCCTGGGTCTTTATTAATTCAAAACGAAAATCACTTGGAATTCCTAAGTCTATGAATTTCAATGGGGTGGAATCTACCGATATTAATCAGACTCTTGAACTTTTGCAAAAGTTTTTGAATCTGTATACTGATACTCTAAAAGAAATACTGTAATTTCTTCTAATGACCTACCTCAAGTAGATACTGGGTCCATGAAACTTGACTTCATCAATGTCTTAGATGGACTGCAAAGTCTTAAACAGAATGCAAAATCTGGCGCTGACGGCATTCCTGCACTTATATTAAAAAGATATTCAAATTCCTTTTGCCTTCCTTTGCTAATTATTTTCAATCTTTCCTTATCTACTGGAATGTTCTTGGATGAATGGAAATCATCTTACTTAATACCAATTTTTAAATCGGGCTCAAAAAAAAAATATTGCGAACTACAAGGGAATTTGTAAACTATCAGCGATTCCTAAACTTTTTGAAATCTTAATTAAAAATAAGCTTGATTTTCAAGTAAAACGTTAGTATTCACCAACATGGATTTATTTCAGGTAGGTCAACTGGTACAAATTTAGCATGCTTTTCTTCTTTTGTGGTTGATTCTATCGAGAACCAAAGCCAAGTTGATACTATCTACACAAACTTCAGTAAGGCTTTTGATTCAGTTTGTCACACAATATTGCTTCGTAAACTTGAAATTTTCGGTATTCATTCACTCAAGCCTACTTCAATGGATCAGTTCTATCTCCAGGAAACACTTTGTATATCTTCATCAGAGAACTGCAAAAGTGAAAGATTTAGGAGTAACTTTCGATTCCAAGTTTTTATTTGCTCCTCACGTTGATGCTATTGTTGCTAAAGCTAATTCAATGTTAGGATTCATAAAACGAAATTCTATAGACTTTTCTGATCCATACACCCATGTTGCACTTTATATTACTTAAGTTAGATCTATTCTTGAATACGCGGATGTTATCTGGAACCCTCACCAACATCTTTTCTCCGATAGAATTCAAAAGGTCCAGAATCGCTTTAAAATTCGTTTCTCATAAAATGCATTGGAATTTCTGTCCAAACTCTATAGCCAGGCAAAATCTTTTGGGCTTGCAGATGCTCAAATCTAGAAGAACTATTCATGATATAATCTTTGTGCGTGATTGTCCTAACTTACTCTCCATAATTTTAATCTATGCTCCATGGAGACCGTTGAGGGAAAAACATCTTTTTCAGCCTAGACACAGAACTAACTACGGTATGAACGAGCCAATTTCAAGGTCAGTTAGGGAGTTTAATGAAATTGATACTAATATTGATTTGACATTGTGGAGTCCAAAAAAGACATTACATATTACTTATTTTTAAAAAGTTAATCTTATAATGCCTTATTTTTTAAGATAATTTAATAATTTTTGTACATATATTTAGTAATTTGTTGAGCCTGGAACTCGTAGATAATAAATAAATAAATAAATAAATAAAATTCTGCAAAAAGGTTTAACAAAAAACCAAGTCATGGTCTAAATGTGTCAACTATCCTGCTGACAGTCCCGTCAACCTAACCTAACCTATCATTATGTTCAAAATAGATGCATGGATCCAGTTCTCATTGTTTACTTCCGAGATATTTCAAAGCATAATCTTATTTCAGATTACATATTCGAAAAGATTGTTTCAATGTCATGACGTTGGTGTTGATTGCAACCCTTTGCCACAAGTCTGGCTTTGTAGTGAATGACTTTCCGTTGACATCTGTTTTTGCTTTAAACACTTATTTCATCTTAAAAGTTCCATTTCCCAATAAGGAAGCATTTTTACTGTTGATGGCTTCTTTTCAGTACTCTACATTTCCTCTTCAAATGGTTTCTTCGTAAATTATGGCGTCATTTGAATCAGAACCACTAGCTATAAACAGTGCCGCCGCTGGTTGTTCGTGCGCCCTTGTGCAAGAACCTTAGATTGCCGCCCATATCTTGGGTGCCGGGGATATATACGTTGAATAAGTGGAAGTTTTATTTATTCCCCATTTCGCAGTTGAAAAATTTAAGCAAATGTGCATTGTTGTTGTCGCGTTCCAATCTACATCAAATTATTATAAAACGAACGTAGTCAGACTAGGATTTGGGGGGTCTCTTCTGTAAATGAGTTTGATAGTTTCTGTTATAGCATATACAATATTTGCATCCTCTTAAGATTATTTACTCTTTTTACTTGAGACTTAGGTACTATGTATATTTGTATAAGGCAGGTTATGCATTCGTAAAAAAATCGAACTCGAGATTTTGATCAAAATTGACATTACGATGATAGCGAAGACCAAAAAAAGTGGGTCTCGAAATTTTGTCCCCAAACGCTTTTTTTCTTTTTTTTCAAAATTTTCAAAAAAAAACAATAGTTTGGATTTGGTAGATTTTTTAAAAACTTAATAAATAAAAGTTTCTTAATATAAAGAGAAAAAATGTATTACCTAATAATAACGATACCTATTCTACAAATAATGTTAAAAAATGGTTTTCGAAAATCGTACTTTTCTCGAAAACGTCTCCGAGGATCTTGATAATTTTTTTTCTTATGATAAATTTTTACGTTCTATAATAATTTAAAAAAAAAAATTGAAATCAATATATTGCTGACTGTACCGACCATAGAACCATTTTGTCGATTTTTTAATTTCTCATTACCGGCTGAACGGATTTTAATAGATTATTTTATAGATTAGATTTTTGCATAAACTAATATTTGCTTGCATCACATGGCATCATATTCTTAGCTCCAGCTACTACAAAGATTTGTTTTAGTCATTTAATTGATGAACTTTATGTTTATGAACAGTTTTTTTCTAATCGAATTGAAGTCTTTCACATAAGAGCAAGTTCGTGCGACTCAGTCATGCATTTTATTTTAAGAGGAAACACAAAATTTGGCGATTGCGAATAATTTTCTTCAACAAAACCATTTCATATAAAATGCAAAGATTCGAGTTCCTAGCACAGTTTTTAATTTATGTATGTCAAATCAATCCTTTGGTAAAAATCAATAGTTTATAGCTTGACAGAAAGAAGACAAAGTAGTTTTTGATACTTTTAAAAGTTTTTGTTTTCACCTCTCTTTTTAAGACACTTAAGGTAGGGCCATTTGCTGAAACGAAACTTGAATATTTATGTTCAACCTAAGCGCTTATGTTCTACTACATAAGAGTTTATGTGGAACATAAGTGTTTATGTTCCGTATCAGCAAATGGGCTTTAATCATTTACTTCCGGATCTGGAAGTATTATATATAATTCCTTGACATCTTAGGTATCCTTTGATGGAATTTGACATTTTGTGATTTGTGTGCGAACTGTATTTTGATATAAATAGAGTCTGAACTCTGAATGTCAATTGAAAGCTCAAATTCAAATTTTTTTCAATCCGTTGACATTTAAGTTATTTATCAATTCAATTCTAAAATTAATTAAAAACTATTCGTAAGTCCTTATTTACTAACAAACATAAATATTTGGATACAAAACTTTTTTTCCTTTTACCTGTTTTTTTTTTCGTTGTAAAGGTGGTTTGTTTATATTTGTTTACAATTTTTTATCATCTTCTATTAATTTCGTTCTAAAGTTACCAACTTAGATTTAAGATATTTAGTTATATCATTGCAATCAGAAAATACGAGTAAATAGTAAATATAGTGTTTTCGTTTTATTTTATGGGAAATACATGGGCTGTTAATTAAAAAAAAAATCAATATACTTTTCGAGTTTATAGGTCTGAGATATAAGTTGCGTGGAAAGCTATTTCCCAAGTGTCAATCTTTGGCGACATGGCGTTAAGCAGTTTAGACTACGACTGCAATCGAAGAGGTTATTTGTTGTGAGGTGCGACAGTCAGAAACAAAATATGAATAAAGATTGGTAGTAGATTGTGTGTGGGTATATTACATAGTGAACGGTCAAATGTAAACAGGTTCCAATAACTTAAGGAAAACTTTTGGAGCATGCTATATATGTTGAGTTAGATCGATCTCTTAATTTTCCGCCCCTAGACGTTGGCGCCCTTGTGCGCCGCAAATTTTGCACATATGGTAGCGGCGGCCCTGGCTATAAATGTATTGTAGTTATCAAAACACGTGGATTGATAAATCTTTCAGATATTCATGAAGGTCCGGCTATATTAGATGTCTTAACCAATATTTCAAAACTAGACCTACAACCGTCACATGTTTCAACTTCATTCGCGATAATTTTTTTCATTCTGAAAAGAATTAAATCTGTTATCGTTCCTGAACTATGTGTCTACGTCACTATCGAGGAAGCATAGTGACCAGTAAAAGTTCCAGAAATAATCACTTAGACCGTCCTAGTTGGGTCTCTCGTATTGCCAAACGATTCTCTTATTTTTATAACAAGGTTTCGCATATTCTTAAGGGCTTTAAAAAAAGCGGATACCCAAAACTTTTGAATATTTTATAGATAAGGTTTTTTTTTTAGATTTGAAGTTCAATATCCACTTATAATCGTGTAAAAGACCTCAAGAGCAGCGACACGATTGTTAATTTCTTTTACTTCAATAATTATTAGATATTAATATTTTTTGAAGCCTCAATCCCATTTGTTTTGTATACCTATTACATTTAATCGCATTTTTCAATATTCTTGCCGACGTCTATTTATAGCTTACATCATCACACAAATGATTTCAAATTTCAAGTCCTTTCAGTTCTTACCAAATTATCTAACTCACGTTTATCTGTCGTTCAATCTCGCACAGTTACAAATATTTATAGAAAACCCTACTTCATTCAAAAAGAACCAAAAATAATGCACTGATTTAATATTAATGTACTTTTTAATTAAAACAAAGTGCATTTTAATCTCGAACCCTGTGCATCTTAGATCAACTCCGGAATAGTCGATTTGTTGCCTTCAAGAGGTGTTTAAGATATTTTCTAAACTTCCTTTACCTCTATACATCATTCAAAGTCATCCTTCTTCATTCACAACACGAACAGTATATACATATTAATATTTTTTTTAACAAAATATATTCCAGGATTATACCAAATTACATTAGCTACTTACGTAGATACATTTATAGTATATACATAGATACATATACGCCAAGGGAGGAATTCCGAAATACTCGTACATCGTATAATGCGTATATAATCTAAACGCTTTTATCCTGTATGATGGCGATGGGGTTTCCTCGTCTCTACGTCATATCGTCTTTATTCTTCGTCGCGTGCTGTCTGTTTGAAAAAGTATTTCCTGTTTGACAGACTTTACCCAACATGTAATCTCGAAAAATTCTCAAAGTCATGCATTAGCAATAACGCAACACGATAAGGGCCAAGGACGTTTTACATGAAGAGTGTGAAAAATATATCTTTTATACAGGGTGTTTTACAATACATTATCTATTTAAAAAAAAAAGTTTTATTGAGGAAAACCGATTTTGATAAAATCACTTTTCTAAGAGAGTTATATTCCAAATTTCAAAAATCTTATGTGTCAAAAAGTAAATTATGTTATAGTTTGAAATAATTCTCCCAAGAAAATATAATAAACTAAAAGACGGTTGACTTTGATGTTCTGGGGTGTTCCGTCCCGATAGTCCAGTGGGGGCTTAGATTTGGTTTGGTGAACTGTCAACGGCCTAGGCTTTGATGAAAGCATCGCTTCCCATCGATCAGCGAAATCAAGCATCATTGTGCGTGGTTAGTACTTGGGTGGAGGACCGTTCAATACCAACATGTGTATCTTCTGTTGTTTTTTCTTTCTGTGTGTCTCTCTCTGTTGTAATGTCTAAGCCGATGGCCTTAGTTGCCAGAGTTGTAAAAAATGCAGTCTTTTCGGTACTGCAGTTAATTGACTAAAAAGACTAATTTCCTTAAGTCTTTTAACTTACAAAAAGACTTTAACTGTAATCCAGGCAGTCGCAGTCAGTACTAATATTAGTACTGTGCAGTTAATAAAAGCAGTTAATTGACTAAAAGTTAATTAACTGCAGTACTTTTTAACTGGTTTTAGTCTTTTTAGTCACTCAAAAGTCTTCAGTACTGGCCTTGTTTTGGTTTTAGTCAGTAAGTCTTTTAACTGCAGTTAATTAACTGTAAGTTAATTAACTTAATTTTAGTCTTTTAACTAAAATACTTGAGACTTGTACTTATAAAACCACAGGATGTGATATTTTGCATGTAGAATGTTGGGAATAGCATATGACATAATAACATATTGCATGTTATACATATGTTACATACGGCATGTGCCATTGGGCACCTACTAAATGTTATAAAAAAAATCATCAATTTTTTACATTTATTCTATACTTAATGTGTTCATTATATTATACGCAAATACATATATAAGATCACATGTAATTGAAGTTATTTCAATAAAAAAAATTGTCCAACTGTAAAATACATACATTACATACATTTATACATACATACATTGTGGTAATACAGAAAACGAAAAACAATTTCTTTGTATAGATAACATAAATAAAACAAACAAAAAAATACCTAACAAAAGTTAATTTATTGAATCAAAATAAATTGAAAAATAAATGAAAAATTCTTTTTAAGTTATAGCAAGGTATAGATCAAAATTTTCATCAGCCATGTTATTTGATGAACCACTTTCTACATCATCTGTAAGTTTTATTAATGTACATATGTTTGTTTTTAAATCAATAATCTAATCAAAGCCATGGAGCTTATTTCCCAAATTTGTTGGTCTTTAAAATTTGGATTAAGAGCCAAAATCCACTTCAGCTTGACAGAGACAGAGGGACATAACACTGAGGCAACGATGGTATCATTGACTTGTGGCGATAAATCAAAATACTCCCGAAATCTTGCCACCAAAGAACTTTCTAATTTAATTACAATTTCTATTGGAATAATCCTCAAAGTCGTATATTTAATTGAATCGCTCATTTCAAAAACCTCATAAGTCATTCAATTAGAATTTTTCAGGAATCAATAAAAACTGTTTCATGCTCAAACAAATGAGTTTTAAACCACTTGTTTATGCTTAACTAAGTATTTTAGTGGTAAGAAAAATTAAAAAGCGAAAAAAAATCACAGTTTATTAATAAAAATAATGAAAAAAACCTAAAAAACTGGTCTTGACTTAAGTTGTTTTAGCATGGACTGGGGTAAGTGGTATATAATTTAACCAAAAAAATGGTAGTAATTACATTTTGTATTGCTTATTATTGAAAAATACACCTAAGAATAACTTTTTGTCATGTTTTAATATCTTTAAGGTACATAGATTGATTATCTTCAACATTTTCTTATTGATGGGCACTTTTAAAACATAAGCCTTTGCTGATAGAAGTGAAACCGAAGTTCGAACTTTATTTATTACTAATAATGAATGTTTAATCAATCCATCAATGTATTCCTATGATAGTACCTTTTCTATGTGAAGCATACTTAAAGCTCATATATGTCGAAGGTGCTTTTTTCTGTTTTTGTGGGATTTTTTTCTATAAGATTCAGTGTTGACATGTTTTTTTGTACAAATTTGGCCACAATTTCATCTTCAATAACATCTTCAGTTTTTAGCTCTATGACTATATTTTCTAAAATTCGAATGAGATGGACGTGAATTTGACCGACGCACTGTGGTCCAAAATGACTTTTTTCGTTGCAAAAATCATAACTTTTGAACACGTGAAGCTATCGCAATAATTTTTTTTTTTCCCTTAAAGGTAATTTCCAAGGCTATACAAATTGTGAATTTTAAGAAAAGTACTTTACAGGGTGTTTCAGAAAAATTGGTTGATGTAAGATTTTCTTAGAAAAAGGAGTTAACAGAATAAAGTCTGAAAGTAAACCTTTTAAAAATCAGTCCTAAATTTTTAAAACTTTGTAAAAAAAAAGTTTTTGACTATTCAAGTGAATTCATAACAACAGTGGATGCTTAAAGTTAACGCACCAATTTCAGAAATATTTTTTAAGGAGTATTATAAAACAGTATTTTTTCATGTTGTGGGGCATCAGTTTATTCTATAAACTGTTTGACTGATATATTTTATATGAAACAGTGTAGGAAAAAAGTAAACGGACGAAAAAAAAAATAAAAAAAAAATCAAATAGAATATAAAATTTATATTAACAAAATAAAATAGAATACATTATAAATATTTGTTTACAATTAACTACTATAGATCTAATTTTCAGAAAAAAATTCATCGGCATCGTTATCATTTTCAACAATTAATAGACCTATTAGTTCTGGGCAGTAACTCTTTTTCAGCTCTTTTTTTGATCTAACGTGTCGTAAAGATGAAACAAGTGGATCTGATGATATAGCTAGCATATTAAATAAATCTTCATTTTGTCGTTTCCGTGAGACTTTGCATGTATTTGAGTATCGATATCGCTTGTAGTCTTTATTCCTTGATTCCTGTGCTTCTTCTGAAAGCTCCCCGATTGGCAAAATTTGATGTCTTATAAGTTCCCCTCCATGGTCCAAAATTTTGTGCAGAGTTGGTTCCAGGAGTTTGTAGCTGTATTTGGCTTTTAAAAGATCCGAAGTGGTTTTGGTATACTCGTTGAATTTATCTACATTAAAAGATTCTTTAGATGACAGCGCATTTAAAATAACTTGCAGTTTCTTTTTAAGATCCTTGTCTACTCGGGTTATAGCTGACGTAACTTCTGGATTTTCAAAAAATCTATATATATCCATTGTCATAGTTTATATATATCTCCATAATGTATATGCACAAGGATTATTTTACCTGTGAAATTTAAGCTTAACAATATGGGGTATCGGAAGAAAATTATTATTCCTACCTGTTTTATTAGATCATAAAATAATAATCCAAAATTAAATAATTCTTTCAACTTTGTATATCGAGTAGGCAATGAAGCTATTAATCCTTTTCTTTTGGCAAGTTAATCTATGTTTAGGTACTATTAGAATAAGATCAATAAATATTTACAATAATTTAAGTTAAGGGTAATTTATTCAAAGAGGGTCGTCAAAGTGGGCGGATTAAAGAAATTTAATGTTCAATAAAGTAATCAATAGTTTGTGTACAATAAATTATATATTTTTTTTTAATAATAATTGGCATTTGTATAAAAAGGGGCGTAGAAGTGGGCGGTTTTTTTTTGTCAGAATCAAGATAGTAATAAAACGATTTTTAATTAAAAAGAAAATTTCACGTTCTCGACTATTTTAATAATTAAAATAATTGAAATTTTCCATAAGGGAATTTGCTTTTAAGACCAAAAGGTCAGCACTGGGAACACGACTTTTTTTAAACAAATTACAATTTCTCTGAAGGTTGCAAATAGTTGCAGCTACAATTTTGCATATGGTTTAAGAAATAGTTAGGGTAAACTATTATGGTCAATTTTCCGCGCGAACTCGCGAGTATTTTTTTGTAGCTCTATTCAAACCGAAAAAATCTGCTAAAAAAGGGTGTTTTTTGTTTAATTTATTAAAAATATTAAATATTTTTTTATTTTTTTTTTAATTAAAATTTTGATTTACGCACAAATAATACAACTAGAATAAACTATAGAAAATTAATATTTTACATTTAATATGCCAAAATTTCAAATACGAAAACAAAGAAGTTAGTTTTTTCTGCTTTTTTTTAACTCTAGAACGAAATTGACCAACTTTGAAAAGCTCTATAAGTCAAACTAGTTAGCGGAAATTTTTTTTGTTTGCTGTTTTTGAAGCTCCGTTTATATTTCTATTAGAAATAAAAAACAAAACTTTAAAAATAAAACATCGAAAATAGTATTTTTGCCACGAAATTTTCCTTTTCGGACCACAGTGCGACGCGACGGATAAATATGAAAAGCTAAGTTAGACAATGAAGTGCAAATCATCAGATCATTCAGTTTCAGAGATCATTCATAAAAATGAGAAAGAGAATCTGAGACTAAACGGAGACCTTGGGGTCCCCAGCATTTATTTTGTGAAGATCCGATTTGAAACCTTCCAAAAAAAAAAGTATTGAACAATCCAGTAGAAAATTTCTAATCCAACGAATAAGGGCTTCATTGAGACCAAACTCACGTATTTTCGATATAATAGCTTAATGCCATAATCCATCAAATGCCCTAAAAATATTAAGCTCAATGATCTTACTTCGACATATGATTCTACTCTTCTGCAACTTGATATCAATAGTTCCTCGGTTTTTCAAATCTCTTAAATAAATTAGTTTATGTCTTGTCTTTCAATTTTATAATTTGTTATAACATTTCATTAAGGTATTACACGTTCTCTTCTTTTTCGGCGCACCATCACTCTCTGTTTCACTTGAAGACATTTTTAAAGCTAAAATTACTTTTCGCAGAAAATAGTTGTATGAAAAACCCAAATTTGACATTGATGACGGTTGTTATCAAATTGAAGATTTGAATATTGTTGAACCAATCAGAGCAAAGAAAATTTAAAATATCAAAGTACTCCCGCCATTTTGGTAGTGCATGCAAAAACCTCTTAAGTCACTGACTTATGTTGTTTATGCAATAAACGTCTTTCCTTCGGTATTATTTGAAGAGGAAGGAATGTACAAACTTACGTAGTTCTTACCCAGAATACGCATCTCCCTTTAAGGAACCATTTTCACCAAAAAAAGCATTTTGGAAAAAAATGTGACTTAAGAGGGTTTTGAAATGACCGATTCAATTGTAGTGTACGTATAGCTTTGTCCTGATGGTTGCCAAAGTTGGTAGCAAAAATCCGAAGAGCATACCTTTTTCATGCTGGAGAAATTCGATAGCTTCGACAATTGGTTGAAGGATTATGGAAAACTCTTCCAAATACTGAATTTCTATATCGAAGAAGCTTTGAACTCCCAACTTTTTGCACAAGTCATTGATTTTATTTTTATGTTTTCTTATGTCACGTACGGAATCGTACAAGGTATCCCACCTTGTAACTAGCTCTAGGCTAGTGTGTGAGTACATAAGCAGACTAAATGAACTAGGTAAACAGAACAGGGTCACACTTTACTGAATACCTGGTCACGTTGGTGTTCTTGGAAACGAAAAGCCAGATTCCCTAGCAAAAATAGGCGCCTCAACTCCCCTAACAGGACCTGAACCCTATTGCGGAATAGGTGAAAATGTCATCAAAACCAAAATTAAATGAGAAGAGGAGGCAAACAGATTCAAAAACTGGAATGAACTCCCTAGGCTGAGACAGGCGAAATTGCTACTGAACAACCGCCAGCTTTTCGAAAACTGTATCAACCTCCTTTTAAACCCTTCCTTGTTTTCCTAACGCTCGTACTGTGTTAATCATTTTAAGGGTAGTAATAACCCCTTGAGTGCGCGCTAATTATAAAAAAAAAAAAAAAAAAACCTATGTAAGTACGAGTAGCAATAACCTAAGAAAAATAACATGTATTCTAACAGGACACTGAAAACTTAGAAGACACCTTAATCTACTTGGTGTGGTAAGCAGTGCAACTTGCAGATTCTGCAACATGCATCAAGAAACACCGGAACACATACTGTTGTCTAATCATGCATCAAAGGAAAACCCATCTGGGACGGTTCCAGGTGGAAGGGAGCAACCTATCCTCTCTAAAAGTGCCCCAAATACTAAAATTCCTAAAAGCAATAGGTTTGGAGGAGGAACTGTAGGATGAGCCAGCTTATCATTTTTAAGAGGAGGCACAATAGATCTATAGGTCGCAGTGCAAAAACCCCCAATACAATTCATTCAGTTACTATAGATACTCATCATAATTGTTACCAGCGATAAACCTACTATACGACAAGTTTAAGATTCGTATAAAAATCGCACTGCAGATCATAATACCACAATGATATATAACATGAAATAATTGATTCTGTCTGGCTGTATGTTATGTCTGTACCTTTACCTAGATCCTTAACAATATTATAAACCTATTCTAATTTAAAAAAAAATAATCTAGTTAAGCGTGGCCTCGCCAACAAAGAACGAAGTGAGTACCTATACAAGAATGAACAATAAAGCACCATATTTCGCGTATGCATCGATCTTACAATTTAAACTAAATAACTGTTTAACATACACATAATTATAGAAATAAATTTATTAAACAACATTCCAACTGTTTTCGCACTTTGATTTCTTTTATAAATAAAAATTGATGAGACATAAAATTTAAAATTTAAGAAAAACGATCTAACTTTTTACTTTGTAGCCTAACACCAATTTTTTTGGCGTGTCTATCATCGCATTGTCAAGTAGCACATGCCGCATGTAACGTATAACATGCAATATGTCATATATCATATGCCACATGCCACAAGCCATTTCCAACATGCTATACATGCAAAATATCTCATCCTTTGGTTTTATAAGTACAAGTTTCAAGTATTTTAGTTAAAAGACTAAAAATAAGTTAATTAACTTACAGTTAATTAACTGCAGTTAAAAGACTTACTGACTAAAACCAAAACAAGGCCAGTACTGAAGACTTTTGAGTGACTAAAAAGACTAAAACCAGTTAAAAAGTACTGCAGTTAATTAACTTTTAGTCAATTAACTGCTTTTATTAACTGCACAGTACTAATACTAGTACTAACTGTTGACTGTTTATTTTGCAGTTAAAGTACCCATGCACAGTATTAACTTGCATTCAATTGTTAAGTTAATTAACTGCGACTTTACTAACTGCATTACCAAAGTACTGCAGTCTTTTACAACTCTGTTAGTTGCCAGTGCTTTCAGTGTCTCTTCTTCGTAGATTTATCTACGGAGCAGTATAATATGTAATGTATAATGTTGGTTTGGTGAAAATTGTTGACATTTAGGCTGACCTTGTGTCAGTGTAGAAGGAAACGGCTAATTCGTCGTTGTCCGTGAAAATAGTGTCGTCCAGGGTTTCCATCACACCTCGGCTTGGGATGTCGTTGCTCAGTGGCTATCCTTCTCATTAGCTGATTAGGGTGATTGACGGTGTTCTGCACCAGCTTCTGTACTGAATTTAGTAGATATCTGTCCAGCGGTATTATTTTTGCTTCTCTGTAGAGATCGTCGTAATGTTTTCTTGCTGTCGGTGGAAGTAGAGTGCGGTGCAGATTCTTAGCATCTTGCTCTCGAAGATTTGGAGTTCCTTGATCGCTGCCTTTGAGATCGTGAACCAGACTGGGAAACAATAGCTGATAACTAGCGGCCTCAGGAGTTGTTTGTGAATGAGTCTATTGGCTAAGTCTTGATCTTCTCTTCATAAAGGGGTGTAGTCGGTGGAGTGCCCAGTTCGCTTTTCATGGTATACTTTTTGAGTGTGGGTTGAATCTAAGCATCTCATTCAAGTTGATACCCAATTTGACGTGAGCCTCTACTTCCCGGACAGCGACTAGTGGTGATGGTGACATTGAGGTTGCATACGTAAGCGAGTCATCAGAAAATAGCAGGTTTTCACAGCAGCCGGTTGGGAAAGGTTGGTCTGATGTTAACAGACTGTAGAGGAAGGGATTTTAACAGATTTCAAGGTTTTCAAGGTTTTTTATTGAACTTTAATATAAACAAATATAAAACTTAAAGTTAAGGATAATATGAATAAAGTAGAAATTTGTTGGCACATAGGGGGCCTAACTTATAAAATGACTTAAACTCGAAAAAAATTATAACATTTATAATGTACATGGTAAAAAATTAAGATTAAGATAAATTGGCTTGGTTTTTCTCTCGGGTTGTTCCGTCCCGGTTGTCCATTTTGTTACGGCAAATTTTACCGCAACAAAAACTTCCTTTCGGTCGTTCCTTCCCCCTTTCTTTCTATTGGTTGCTGCTGCAAAATATTGGCGAAGTTGAAGGCAACCATGGTCTCATCAACCACTGGTGTTCCTAGCCTGTATTTTGCAAAAACAACAAACGCAGGTGTTCGAGTTTACGCGAGGAGTTCCCGGCGGATGAGCCGAAGAAGTAACGAGTCTGGTGGACTTTTACTTACCTCAAAACAACTCGACAAATTAACAACACAACATAAAAAAATGTTGCAACGTAATTCTTGTTTTTTTTAATATTTAACGCAACGTAATGTAATTTCATAATTTTAAATAACTTGAATTTTCAAATGTATAAAATGGGTTTTTAACGCGTGTAAAATTAAGTATTAATGTTAAGTATATGCATTTTTAAAAATGGATGTTGAAGTAACACTCCTTCCTATAGTTCCAAAAATAGTTTAATTCAATTCACACTTCGAATTCCGCGCGAATAGTAGAGTAGTGCCTAATTATGGCTCCTTCTCGATTTTACTTCATTTTCAATTTTTTCTCGAAATAAAATTTAGTTGGGAAGGGGTCTGAACTCGCCATTATGTTTCGGCAAGTTTTGGAAACACATCCAACAACTTGTTGAAACCGTGTTTGTGTGTGTGAGAGTGAAGTTTCGCAGAGAATCAACAACGGTTGCTTTCTTGGTTAGCGTCAAGCTTCCAGGAAGCCGTAATCCCATGACCGACGATCTCGAAAACGATTGCTTGAGTTGAATGTATGTGTGAATGACTGGAATGGACGAGGGAGGAATGGTAGTTGAAAAATTCGCTTGGAAGGCACTCTAAGGAGAGCCTTGAAAGTGAAAGCTTACAAAACAAAAAAAGGATCGAGAAATTTTTGGAAAAAGGAAAAACAAATCGAGAAGGAGATTAGAATTTATCGGTGGAGAAAAAAAAAAACAAAGGAGGAAATTTGAATAAAGGAATCGGGATTCGAGGTGTGATAGAAAAAGGAGAAAAAGGAGTTAGAAGGAAGGAGATTTACCAAAGATAAGTAGTTTGAGTTTACTTTTAAATAGAAATATATATATATTCGTAATCCTGAATTATATATATTTCTAGTCATTTATTGTCGTTCGGGTCTTCCCAAAAAATTGTCGGGACGCGCGTCGGTATTGTGAAAACCCATTTTCTTTCAAATAATTTTATCTTGTTTTCCATTTCATTGTGTTTGAAAAATTTGCTATTCAGCCAAACGGCCATTTTAAATTGTATCTATTTCTTTTTTTGAAAATATTTGGGTTTTAATCCAGGGATCTTCTATCCCACGGTTTCCCAAAAATAAACGTATATATACCTATGAACCTGTTTACTATACTTTTTCTTTTCATTCAAACCATTTAAATTAGTTTTGGAATTTTCTATATCGGAAAAAAAAAATTCCTGGCGCCCATTTTTTTATTACAGTACCCCATTGTACTGGTAATAAAAACATTCTTCGTTTCATTAAATTGATTATATCAATAATCAATTTAAATATCCTTATCGCGAATTCTTACACCTCCACTGAACCCAGCCCAGCTGAGCAGCCGCGGTGGTAGCTCATCTCAACGAGCTACAAGTTGCACTTTTTTTTTGTTGTTCTCTCTTAGTTTTTTTGATCTGTCAAAATAAATCGAGTCGGGTTGCGTTTCGTTTTTATGTTCTTAATTAGAGTTCGGGTAATTTATTATTATTAACGAAATTAATAATAATAATAACAAGTTTAATAATAGAAAAATAAAAAGGTCGGATACCAATTCGCGTCGTGAGAAAAAGTGTAACAATTTGATCGGTTTATTGGTGGTTGGTTGGTTAGTGTTTTCAGCCACGGTGGTATCCTGACTCCTCGTCAGAGTAGACTCGAACTGCCTTTTCGTTGTCGGTTGGGATCCTTTCTAACATATCCAAAGCACTAAGGTTCTGGATGTCGTTCCTGGGTGGTCATCCTTCTCATCAGCGGGTTTGGGTGTTTGGCGGTGCTATAGATAAGCTTCCTTGCCAATTGCACGAGAAACTGGTCCAGTGGCTTGATTTTGGCTTCTTTGTAGACCCTTTCGTTGCTGTAATGCTTCTTTCGCTGTCGATCGAAAATTAGTCCGGTGCTTATCCTCAGAATTTTCCTTTCGAAGAGTTGAAGCTTCTGCATTGCTGTCTGCGAAATGGTGTACCATGCAGGAAAATTATAGCTGATGACTGGTCTGATTAGATGCTTGTATATCAGTAGTTTCACTCGCTGGATTAAGCTAGCCCTAAACGACGAACATGCTCGCCGAACTTGTTCGTTTGCGTTATCCCCTACACGGTGAACCATTTGGCGAACATTCATTTCGTGTTGATTCTTCACAGAGTAAGCATATGCGATTCACAGTGGGTCCTGTTCAACATACTAAGCAGTGCTCAAAATTCAGAGTCTTGTTTAAAATGCTAAAAACTGTTATAAATAGATACTAACTGCTATTGAAAATGAAAATATTATTAATAATGAATATAGTTCTGACTTTTAAAAATAAAAGAAAACTGCACAAAATTAAAAATTCCACATGTTTAATGAAAAACCAATGACACAGAGAACAGAGTCAACTTAAATGTACCGTAACTTGGCCATTAGACAGAATGGAAAGATAATACTGTGTTATAATATTTGTTTATTATAGTTTATTATAGTAATATTTGATATTATAGTGCACGTATGGGAGCAGGAAGAAATGCCAGAAGACTGGTGAAAAGGCATAATATGCCCCATACATAAGAAGGGAGATGTCACAACGTGCAGCAATTATAGAGGTATCACGTTGTTGAGTACCGCCTATAAGATATTCTCCTCTATCCTACAAGATCGGATAACCCCATACGCTAAAACCGTCATCGGACAATATCAGTGTGGTTTCATTCCAGGCAAATCAACAACTGATCAGATCTTTACCCTTAGGCAGGCGATGGAAAAATGTCTAGAATTTAACATCCCAACATACCATCTGTTTATAGACTTTAAGGCCGCCTATGATAGCATAGCCAGGGTAGAACTTTACAAAGCCATGAGAGAATTCGGCATCCCAAATAAATTGACACGACTATGTAGGTTGACCATGGCCAACGTAACAAGCCAAGTAAAAGTAGCCGGATTGCTATCCAGACCAATCAACATCTTTAATGGACTCCGACAAGGGGACGGTTTGGCCTGCCTCCTCTTCAACCTGGCGTTGGAGAAAGCAATCCGTGACTCTGGCACGGCAACAAGAGGGACCATCGTCAACAGGTCCAGCCAGTTACTAGCTTACGCAGACGACATTGACATAATCGGAAGAACCGAACAAGCTGTACACGATTCCTTCATCCAGATCGAGCAGGCGGCACAAAATCTGGGGCTGCACATTAGTGAAGGTAAAACAAAGTACATGGTGGCGTCGAATGCGAGAGGAACAGTTGGTCAAACAATCAAGGTTGCGGAGCACGAATTTGAAGTGGTGCAATCCTTTAAATACCTTGGGTCAATAGTAGCAGCCGATAACAATATAGAAGAAGAAATACGCGGGCGGCTTCTCAAATCCAACAGAGCCTACTATAGTCTGTCAAAGCTTTTCAAATCCAGAAATCTCACCATAACTTCGAAACTGCTGCTGTACAGGACCATAGTCCTGCCAGTACTCACATATGGATCCGAGACTTGGGTGCTTAGCAAAAGGCACTCCGACCTCTTAGCTGCGTTCGAGAGAAAAGTCTTAAGGAGAATTGTTGGCCCCATATGTGAGGAAGGACGATTCCGGAGACGGTACAATCATGAATTGTACGCAATCTACCTAGAAGCAGATATCGTGACAAAAATTAAGCTCGGTAGACTCCGGTGGGCAGGGCACCTAGCTCGCATGAGCGAAGAGGAACCTGCTCGGAAAGTTCTTTGTGGTACATTCTATGGTAGACGACAGCGTGGTAGACCATGCTTGCGCTGGAGAGATGGCGTAGACCAGGACGCCCGAAGCCTTGGGGTGCGCAACTGGATGGCGTCGGCTAGAGACCGGGATAGGTGGAGAGACTTGTTGAAAGAGGCCAGGACCGGAACCCGGTTGTCGAGCCGATGATGATGATGATAATATTTGTTTTAATATTTATATTGATTAGGCATTTTTATTTTGTTTTAATTGACAAAAATTAAAAACCGTATTTTGAGCACTGTTATGTATGAAGAGGACCCACTGTGCGACGTTCACAGAAAAAAAATAAGATTTGCTCGCGAAGATGGCCCTACACGGCGAACATCGAAGCCAACGAACACGACAAAATCGAAATTTTTCGCCAACAGCGAGCGGCTCGCGAACCAGTCCCTACACGACGAAAACATAGCGAGCACGAACAAGTTCGGCGAGCATGTTCGTCGTTTAGGGTTAGCTTTAGTCCGGTTCTTCTGCTTAACAATGGGTGCAAGCGTTGAATCGCGAAGTTGGCCTTCCTTAGTACCTGCCTCGAATGAGGGTTGAATTTGGACAGCTCGTTGAAGTGGACTCCGTGGTATTTAACATTTCTTTTGGCTGCTATCGTCGACCAATCGGGGAGCTTCAGGGTCAGATTTCTGCAAGTGACTGCTGAACGACAGCAGTTGCCATTGGTGGTGTGTCTCCTGAAACACACAAGCTCAGATTTGGCAGTGTTTATGCGGATACACCGCTTTCTTTAGTATTCGTAGAGTCTGGAGATGTGGGCTTCCACTCTCCGAGCTGCAATTTTTGGCGCTATCAATGAGGCGTAGGTCAGTGAGTCGTCAATGAAAAGTAGGTTCTCGCAATCAGTTGGATCAGACATCATCAGGCTATATAGGAAGGGACTCAGCTTCGATCCTTGGGTAACTCCGGCTTTGATGGATTTGTTTGAACGAAGAATTTCCTGAAAGAGAGAAAAGAAAATAATATTTTTTTTTAGTGGCGAAGGTAATCCAAGTACTCGAAGCTTATGGATAACGGCTTCTATCCATATGCTGTCGAATGCTTTCTCGACATCCAGAAAGCATCCTACGGTAGAACGATGGCTGTTGGTGCTGAGGAGACGTCAGACGGGAATTTTAGTAACGGATGCAGTGTTGAATGCCCTTCCCGAAAGCCAAACTGCATGTCTGGGATGGACTTTGACAGATTTCTAACATGACCGTTTTGATATATTTCTCGCTACAACGTAGTGTAAAGTATAAGATGGCAAACAAATATATATAATTAGCGTGATGATGGCGACTTCGTCGAATTGTGTGTATCATCGGTGGGCGGCTGGTATATACATAAATATATGTATGTTGGTTTATGTTGATGTATAATGCTGGTTGGTTGGTTGGTTAATGTATGTGAGGCGATGATGTAAGGAGCTTATGGCAGAGCTGCCGGGGTTTGTTATTATATTTCGGTGGGTGCGGGCGAGAGTGTATCGCTTCGTTGCAGTATTCCCAATAAACATCTTAATTTTTTTATAGAAATATGGAACTCTTTTCATTTTTATTAAGCTCCTCGAGCTCCTTGCTTTTCTTATTATTCGTTTTCAATTGCCCTGGAGGACAAGTATTGGTTTCGTGTAAAAAAAAACATGTTGAGAAATCGTCCGTTAATCTGTATTACAGATAATTTTTTTTGTGATTCCCTGGAGGCGAAACCCGAATTTTTGTTTAAGCTCATCTGAATCGGGTAGCTGCCATATCGCAATTTTGTTTCTTTTCTGAATTTTCTTGAAAAAAGCTTAAAATTTTGATGAAACTTTGTATATGTAATGGTAAAATGAACTTCATACTTTTGTTTGATTGATTTTCTTTTATTTAGAATTAATTAAAAGATTAAGGATAAGAAATAAAATGTCTTTCACGGTTGAAGACACCAATAACCGGTATTGTGAAATGTCGGCAGAAACAGGTTGGGCTCGTCCACGCACACCACGATTGTCGGCAATTCGCATTTCGTCCAAGTGCGTACTGCGGATGGCGGATCTAATGCGGAGTGCCAAAGCGCAATATGCATGAACAATTGTAATAAAACTGAGTTTGAGATTTTTGGTTTTCCCGATTTTTGAAAAAAAAAATTGTAGTTGTTTCTATATGATTCTTCAGTGAAATTTAATTCCTACTTTCTACACCATCAGATATTTCTAACAATTGATAATGATTCAAATTTTGTACAACAAATAAAATCAAAGAAAACACCAAGATTGTACACACTTTTTTTCCAACATTTAAAATTAGATCACAAATTGTATTTTTAATACAGTACTTTATGTCTTCAATACTTAACCACGTTGTATATGGCTTTGAGCTAAGAGAGCTATGTTAGCCGATTCAATCGTCCCTATCTACCTGTACAACTTACCAGTTTCTTGTGTTGTTTTTGGCATCCCTTGAACTTTCAAAACACCCTGTATAAATCTTAACAAAAAAACATGGATACGAGATTGGTTTATAAATTAGAAAATTCTGCACCACCACTAAAATGCCAAGTCACCAGCTCTTTTTGTATTCTTCCTCTATGGCGCTCCATGCTCTTTTAACACTCAACTGTCTCGTAATATGAGATTTATGTTTGCTTAATATTTCTTTTGTCGTCATTCTCAATATGACACGTCTCACAAGTCCTTCGGGCTCCTCAAATGTTCAAAGCTCTCTATTGATATACAAACACAAAACACCAACTCCTATAGTCGCAAAATGCCTTGCTTGCTCATCCTCCTCCTCCTGCTCATATACGGAACTCAAACCAATCAGCTAAGCTGGCCCAGTGTCAATGGATTCGTCGATTTATGTCCGATAGCGGAGGCACTTAGGTCAAAGCTATATCTAGGTCCTTTCATCAATCTGTTCTAGGATTTTTTTGGTCGGAAATATTATCATTTCGATGGATGGTGTTCGAGTGGCATTCCGGGTCTTGAAGAAGTTAATCAATTTTAAGAGTGAATCCCGAGCCGACATATAAACTGTGATTGAATTGAAGTAAAGTGCTTGTCAGACCTTCAAAGGCGAAGTTTAACTTTGATTTTTGTCTGAAAGGACAGATGAACCTACCAGAGGCGAACAACTCGAAATGATGATGCCTTTAGGTTTTTCTAGGTCTGATTATGATGTAGGACATAATTAGTTAAGATATTCGATGATAGATATTAATATGTCTCTATAAATATTTGTTTCACGTTTAACGAAGTCCAGGGAAAGACGGAAGTTCATTAATGGATCTCATCTGAGATTGATGATGAACTTTGATGTCAATACATATGATGAATGTTTGTAGGTTAGGTCAACATCAACAAATATGATGTAAATTGTCATTATGAAAAAGTCACAGACTAAATGAGCCAGAACTGAAATTCTAGAAATCAATCGGTCGTTAAGCTACAAACGGATTGTAAGGATACATATTTGGTTTTTGATATCGGTCAAGAGGTTTCTGATAAAAGATGTAAGTATCGATCTAAGCGTAAACTAACACTTATTCAAATGAGAGACAAATTTGCATTGAGAAGATTTTTCTTGATTTTTTAACAGATAATTTATGCGACTGTACCATCTAAGCCAAAAAATATATTTCGTCCCTTTTTGGGGGCGGACTGTGCGAAACTTCAAACGTCCGTCGCTCACATATTTGTACTGCGGCGATTTTTCTTGATTTTTGGATAATACCCTCCAAAACCATGAAGTGATTTTTGCAGGGCGTCTGGCTAAGTTTGGCAACATTTAAAACATATGACACTGCAAATTCTTAATCAGAGCGAAATTCGCTTAAGTTTATAAAAGGTTTTTCATTAATGGCGGGTGCATTTTGAGATGGAATAAATCAAGCTGTGTGTGAGGTAAAACAAAGTCGTTCAAATGCCCGCTTCGGCTTCTTACGGTGGCAAGGATCAAAGTGGTCCAATTTTTAATGACTCTTTCGCAAATATTCAGCTGAATTTGAGCGATGATATAGTGGTTTATTCGTTTAGTCATTCATGCAGAATATCAATCATGGCTTCCGCTGTGTGGCACCTAACCTCCCCCAATTAGAAATTGGTTATCATCGTTCTATAGCGTTCGCCATTGAGGGTATGAATGTCTCACTAACGTCGTTTTCGAAAAAGTACGGACCAATGACGCAATGACTAAAATCCACACTAAGCCGTAACTTTTTAAGGGTGCATTGCTACCTGGTGAACTTCTTGTGGGTTGATGTCGTCCCATATATGGCGATTTTGCTTTTTAACACAGACATTTATCCAAAAATGAGCCTCGTCGCTAAAAATAGTTTCTGGGCGAAAATTGGGGTCCTCTTCGAAACGCTCCGGAGCCCAGTCACTGCAGAAATGATGTTTTCCATGCTCCTGGATTAGTTAGATCTTGTTGACTTACACCCAGTCCAAGTCTAAGCACAAAATTCTTCATGTTGAATTTTGCGAAAACTGTATCGTAAAGTTCAGAGATTCTTTTTTAGCAGGACTACACGAATGTGGAATGTTGTACCCGGCTCAATATTTCTCACTCATAGCAATGTGCAGACATTCTAAACCAATGTGCATCGTTATCTCCTTCCTATTTCAAACCCGCTTTCCTAATCGCTCGCACTGTGTTTAACATTATAAGGGTATTTATAACCCCTTGAGTGCGCGTATAATTTAAAAAAAAATGCCGTGTTCTTGTGTACGGCGAGGAATAAACTACCACTTTCACGGTCGATCTTGTGTTCTCTTGACGTACGAATGTTGACTGATTGAATAATTAACCGGCCGCCCAGCGGCCCATTTTCACCATAATTCGTTTTTTATCTTGAAGGTAATTTCCAAGACTATGAAAGTGATGAATTTGGAAAAAAAAAATTCAGGCTAAAAATGTACATAAAAACATTATATTTCTTGAAAACTATCATCTAAGTCCGGGATAATGCGTAATAGCCTCATCATTTTTGGAAAGTATCGTTCTTTCTAATCTTTTTGGTTTCTTACATGCCTTAAGGAAGAAATAAGTGGATCCGATGAGGTTGCAAGCATGCTAAATAGGTCTTCCTTCTGCCGCATCCTTGAAACTTAGCATGTATGTATTTTGATATCTGTATTTCTTGTAATCAATATTTTTGCACTCCTGGGCTTCTTTTGACAATTCTCCAAGTTGTAGTGATAGATATTCGATGATATTTTGACGTCTATGAACCAATATTTTATGAAGAAAAGGTGTGAGTAGTTTTTCAGGATACTTTTGTTTTAATAGCTCTGTTGTTTTAAGTATTATTTTGAGCCTCGTTATAACCTCCCTATTCACTCCAGTTACTCGAGCGGTTGCATCTGATTGTTAAAGCTTTTTGTGTCTGTTTGCATATGAGACATAACGGCGTAGACTTTGTTTCTGCTAATTCGTTCAAAACTTTTCCGTCAATCATTAGTTAAAAAGAACTCGTGATTCACAAATATAGTTGTTCCTTCATTAACTTGATGTATTGTTTGTTGAATATCTGCTGTTTCACTTTTAATATCATTGACTGTAGTATTTATGATGTCACTATAGTTTCCTTAGCATATTGGAACATTATGGGTCGGTATAAATGAACTGATGATGCGCGAAGGTTCCTCTAATGTTTACCATTTGAACTACTAAGTCTGAGTGGAACAACTGATGCCATGAACATGTTTGCGTCTGTTTCAATGTTTGTTGTATTTATTTTTTGCTTCTACGCACCTTATCCAGATGATCCATCGCAGCCCCATTTACTCTGTAGCGTCAGACTTTTTGGGAGTGCAGTTATTTGATCCTCCGTTTTGCTTCTTTTTTCGTAACTATTATTTTATTGAAGGATGGCAAAACATCTATGTTGTGGCTTCTCAACGAAGTTCTGAGGATTTTATATTTTTTGTGGATAGACCCAAATCCATAAACAAAGCTAATGCGTTCTCATTAGTATATTTTATGGGATTCTTTTGTGGAGTGGGAATGCTTTCTTTGACTTTTTTAACTTGAAATGGACTTTCAGCAGATATTGCCTTGAGAGAGATGTCCAGTACTTAGATCCTCTGTAGCTTTAATCAGTTTTTGTTTTTTTTTTTTTTTGTGAATATTGCGCACTCATTGACTAGCTTCCTTGGCCTTCCTTTTGATGACAGTAGGGAGATCATCAGCTTCTTCTGTTTGTCCGGTATTGATATGCAGAGATCAGGAAAGCCATTCTTCATTCTTTTTGAAATTTGATCTCAATCTTTGGGCTGCGATCCATTTTTGTTCCGTTCGACCTCGCGTTTAAATTTTAAATGATGATTTTATTATAATGTTTCATCTTTTTTACCTTAAAAATAATTATAGTTATAATTTTATGACACCCTAATAAGACTACCTGCCTACCTATAAATTTAAATATCAAAAAATTCTTTAATCCTGTTAAAAGCAATAAATAAATATCAATTAAACTACCTGGCTGTAATTTAATCATATCCTAAAACAAATTCATACGTACTCAGAAGTTTATTAGAGATTTAAAAAAATTTGCTATAAAATCCTTTCAAAAAACTTAGGTAGTAAACATAAAATATGGTTTTTCTTTTCAAAACCAAAATCATTTCATTTAAATCCAACACACACGAAACTCATATTTTCCGAGAAAAAAATGACTGACTTCATCAAATCAAATATTTCTAGCGCAACTTTACGCAACTGAGTTTTTGAGTTTATGTTAAGAAATATATAAGGATTTTTAAACTTTTTAGTTATATTTTAATGTCTCTTAAACCTTTTTTTTCTGCTCAATTTTAAGTCGAAAAAGTGTAAAAAAAACTTGTGTTTCAAAAAATATTAAACTAAGCAATTCAAAAAAAAAAAAATTCAGTCGATTTTTTATTTCAGTAATGAAGAAGTAGGTATATGAGAAAAAATAAGACAGAAAAGTTTTTGGAAGCCCTTTTCCTAGTTTTTAAACTCAAAGCTAAACAAAAAAATAAAAACAAAATAATTTCTTTTCCATCCATCATTAAAATTTATCAACTTTGGCTTGCTCTGCAGCTCCAAATATTCCAAATATTAGTTAATCCAGTGAAGTTAAAATTTTTTTTATAATAGACCCACCCGAAATATGATTATCGCAAGCACTTTTGCATAAATGGGCCACTGTGGGCCGTCTCAAATTAGGCCATCAAACGTTCTGAAGGGCCACCATGTCTACCGTAAACTTGGCGTAACACGCGCAACGTTTTCACTAACGCACATTCATTTTGATAATAAAGTTTGGGCGGGATGTTCAATCGTGTTCATGGTGAATTGGGATCAGTAACTGAAGATCTCTGCCATACCTAAACTATTTGAAAAAATAGTTTATAATAGAATTGCAACTTTTATCCAGGATAAAATATCCATCTTTCAACATGGTTTTGTTGCAGGGAAATCGACAACCACGAATTTAACGTTATTGACGAATAGCGTTATATCTAATATGGAAAAAGGTCATCAAACTGATATTATATTTACTGATTTTTCGAAAGCGTTCGATAGAGTAAACCATCAAATTCTTATTCAAAAGCTTTATTGTTTTGGTTTTCACTCATGTTTATTAATGTGGTTAAAATCCTATTTGACTGGAAGGTTGCAAGTAGTTAAAATTTTAAATCTGATGATATATATGTGTACCATCGGGTGTTCCTCAAGGTAGTCATTTGGGACCACTGCTTTTTCTCCTCTTTGTCAATGACATTCCCGCTTTCTTTCAAGATTCTTCCTGCTTGCTTTTTGCAGATGATCTTAAACTGTATCGTAGGATTTCCTGTAAATCTGACTGTAATCTTTTGTTGGCTGACTTGGGTAGATTGGTGACTTGGTGCAAAGCTAATTTCCTTGATCTTAATATAGCCAAATGTCAAGTTTTATCTTGTTACAGGAACCAAAATCCAATAATTTTTAACTATACCATCTCTAATGTCGACCTGAAAAGAGTAATTCAGAAGAAAGATCTGGGAGTTATTCTTGACGTTAGTCTTTCATTCCGGCCTCATTATGATTATATGATCAATAAAGCTAACCAAATGCTTGGATTGGAGAAATACAAGAGAGTTTAATGATTCATATACTCTGATAACATTATATAATTCTTTAGTAAGAACTGTGCTAGAGTACTGCTGCACAGTCTGGAATCCGTATTACTCAAATTCATCTAAAAGAATAGAAAATGTACAAAGAAATTTTACGAGATATGTTTTTTTTAAATTAAATTGGAGAATTACCAGACCTTCCTATGAAACCAGATGCTTATTATTTGGAATGAAATCACTGGAAACTCGAAGAAAATATTTTTCTATTATGTTTGTCAGGGACATTATAACCAGGCATATTAAATGCCCGCCGCTTATTAACTTATTTTATGAAGGTACTGCACCTTCAAGAGTTACACGTGAACGTTATATTTTATATGAACAGTTTCATCACAGAAACTATGGTCGCAATGAACCCATCTCCCGTTGCATCAGAGAAGCTAATTCAGTATGCTCTAGAGTGGATTTTGATCTGAATTGTTCGAGAAATATTTTTAAGTCAATTGTTCTTAACCAAATTTAATTATATTGTATTATAATTCTTTATTATTGTTTATTTAAGTTATTTATTTAACTATTACATGTGCTTAGATATTTATTGTATAAACCTGTTTTGTATTACCCACTTACAGTTAAATGTATAATTGTTTATAAGTCCGTAGGAGTCAAAAACTCCGATTGATGAAATGAAATGAAATGAAATGAATAATCAACAACAGTTTTGACAGATGTCACCAAAACAACCTGGCCGGTACAGGCCGTCTAAATCTATCTTCGCAAATTCAAAAACCCTTTATTTAGATAGAAAAAGGGCTTATATCCCCAAAAAAAAAATTGGTAAATCACCTTTTTCAATTCCACTCCTCTAGCCTTGGCAAATAAATAATCATACCAGACCATTGAATTCAAAATCTGGACCGTAATACTTCAACATACGGGTTTGCAAATTATTATTATGGCATTCGGCTCTAGGTCTTAATGGTTTTTGTATTTTTTTAGTTCATATGGGATTTATGCACAGAAACAAAGTATCGACAAATATACTTATTCGAGTATTTTTGAACACGCCCCGGTGAAAATTTACCAGCATTACACAGTTTTCTAAATTTTGGATGGATTTAATGCCACCAGAAAATGTTAAGTGCCTCCAAAATATAGTCCTTATATGGCGCCCTCAGCCTTGAGTCAACTGTTTTTGTTTTGAAGTTTTTGACATGTTTGGGTGAAGTGACCTCATCTCCAATTTAATTAAATTCAATTACTCCACTTAAACCGAAATAATTTTTGTATTTCATATATCTTCATTGAATTAACAAATTGATGTCAATTCATCAAGCTTCCAGAAAAATACTTGAATACCTACCTACTCGTACACTTCTACATTAAATAAATTAATTATTCAAAACCTTCGAATTAATTTCAAAAAAAAATTATTGAAGAACTAAAAGTCTTTTTAAACGGTTCTTCCAACCTAATCCAAATAAAAACCCTTTACATCCGGAAGATTTGCAAATTCGAATTTAAATTCCACTCACCAAATAGTAATTTTTCAGTCATTGAACCACCTCGCACCCTACAAAAAATATATGTACACATAGGCAGAGAAAAAATGTCCAAACTAAATACGGAAAAGAGGTTAAGCCGTGCCTTGAATAGAACAAGACCAAGGTAGAATAAATATTAAACAAAAGTAAAATTCGACAAAAAAAATTCCTTAATCCCAAACAGTACTCACCCATTGTCAATTCCATTTATAGCAATGAAATTAAATTGTACCTTCATTGTGGTCAAGTGAGCAGAAAAAAGATTCTTTCTTCGAATCGCCTCCCAATCTCCTATCCAAAAGACAGCGGAAGACCATCATCAATATGAGTTTGGATAAAAAAAATTGAGAGGAGTTACAAAGCTCACTCATTCTTCTTTCAATTTCAAGCAGGTGAAAAACCTTAACGGTCCCATGGATATACATAATCTAGCACAACGATGACGACGACGTTCATTGGACAAACATTATCGTAATCGATTGAGTGCCTTTTGTATTAGCACCTTTGATGGAAGTTTGCGCGCGGTTAACCCACCTGAATAAATTTTCTTTTACATAATCGCGCACCGCTCTGAACATGATGGGTATTGCTAGTAAGTATCTGTGGTATGGAAAAAAAGTAGGCAAGTGTAAACACATTTTTCTTACCACCACACACCGCCTCACGCTCGGCCATCATTCGACACCCGATTAACCTGGCCACTGCTGTCGAAAGTATTATCTACCTTTAGTACTATTATGTTTTTATTTCTTTTGATTAACGCATTTTTGTACTGTGTCGTCGTCGTCTAAAATGTTCGTTCTTTGTGATACTAATGCAATTAAGGAATTATTGAAAATTTAATTTAATTTTCGTTTTATATTGCATTTTGTCCCGTTTCTAATTGGTATTAATAATGCAATACATGAAGGTCAATGATGTTCTATTTACAAACTACTTTATGAGGGTTGTCAAAGTGTTTGGTTTTTAGTAAACAATTTTTAAAAAATGTTTAATTTTTGACACGCAAGACACCCGAGACGGTTGCAAGACAATAAAATGCTTGCGAACTTAATTTACATTCGTTAGTTTTCTGAATGTGTTATACAAAAAAACGATAACCTTGATTTGATAGCCGACAGCACTGATTTCAGCCCGTCCTATTTAAAACGGCTGCGGGTCGATAGTATGAAGAAATGAAGAACCCGGGCTTGCACCACGATTGAAACATTTTTCTTTATTTATTTTTCTTTTTTGTTGTTCTTTTATCGATAATTAAAGTTTTGCGGTTTTTCAGCCAATAATGGTATAAGGCCAGCATCGGCACTTGATTGAATTCCAAATCAATGGGCAAATGAATTTCCGCGAACATACCTGCATGTTAAAGACGTTATGTACAAGGCGGTGCTGTGCGGCCACCCATCCTCAAATTGGGCGGATGTTTGTGCCGGATTTGTGATGAGTGTTATCCCACTTCTGACAAGCGTCAAGGTTCTGCAATCAGCAGAACACCTCGTTGTAAACAAAAGCATTACTCAAGAGCTCAGTCAATTAATTACAACTTCACACCTTCGCATGCACAAAAAGGTAATTGAAAGAGTTCATGTACACATCCACCTAAACCGTCTTTGCTTTGTTGTTCTCTTTATCGATGAAATATTATAATTGTACCTCAGCGAAAGAAGAGGTTGGGCTCTTTTAAAAGACACACAGTGGAGGAAGCTGGAAGGACAGAAGCTCAATATTGTAATCTGCCAATACACTACTATACCTGCCAGCTAACAACGTGCACGCACGTCAATGTTTACACTAAGCAACTTTTCGCTTTTACAGAATTTACTCGTAAGATATTGTAATTTTCGATCACATCGGCATCTCCGCGTTATTACAATGTCAACATGGCCTTGGGTTTGTTTTTTTGTTTATATATTTCAAGTTTCTCAAGGTGTTTTGTAATTAACTTTTGCTTGAGCTTCAAATGCAGCTATAGGTGTGCTGCATCATAAATACTCGTAGACAAACAGATGCTGGTAGCTACTTGAGAATGACCCAATAAATTTCCTCCTTTGCCGAGGCTAGTAAGACGTCGAATGATGATGGAGATGATAATTATTATGATGTGCCATGCATACTTTTGTGTTCGTTTAATTTTTGTTAAAGAAGTTGTTTTGCAATAGTTTCTTGTATGTGTTTGTGTGTTGATGTTGAATTTACCTTAATAATAACGAGTATATCTAGGTACCTACCTTTATGTCTTCATACCTCAGAGTAACTAATAATACATAATTGTTTGTATTTGCTTATTAAAGATGCTTAAATATTTTTTTTTTCATTTCAGAAGACTGTCGTCACATATCTCAATGCAGTGGTAAGTTTCATTAAAAAAAATTAATTACACAATTTTCAGTTTGAATAATTTTAAACGATGTCAATTGGATTCATATTTTTCTGTAACTAAACCAGGTCATGTTAAAGGTGTCAGAAGCTTTGAAAATTGCCATATTTTTTAATATGATTTGCCTTGGGTACAGAAATTAACATTTTTATTTAAATTTAATTTGCTGTCTTTACATATAAATACAAGATTCAATAATTTCATACAATTTATTGGGTATAAGAATATGTCTCTAATAAAAATTATGCTTTCAGCATTTCATCTGGCTTCGAGCGTTTTCATACCAATCAGGGCAGGGCGCATATTGAACGATAATTCGGTATATCGTTTAAGGCTAGGACCTCACTTGCGATTTTTCGTCGAGGCGATTAAAAAGTCGTAGTCGCTACAAATTACTGTCATGCATGCACTTGTGATTTTTTTGAGCGCGATTATTTAATCGCAAAAAATAAAATACACTACTTTTTATGTGAGTGCACGCATATATGCTACAAATAAGTAGCGACAGAAAAATCGCTTGAAAAAATGCAACTTGTTTCATTTTTATAATTGCTACGATTTTTAAGTCGCATGTGCGTGCATTTACATTTAACGCCAAGTGTCCTATTCCTTGCGGCTAAGAAATCGTGGATTAAAAATTACAAGTGCATGCATAACAATTTCTTGTTGCGACTACGATTTTTAAGTCGCAGTAATTTAAATCGCAAATGTGAACATATCCATTTGAGTGCATTTGTTTCATTTTAACTAACGACAATCGGATCGCCAGAAAAAAGAAACAAATTGTGACTTTTAGGCTATAGGAACGCACTTGCGATTTCAATCGCGCGGTTTTTAGTCGCAAAAATAGAACACATGAGTTTAAATGGGAATGAACGCACTTGATACCAACAAATCGTGACGATTTAAAGGTCGCAATTTGTTTCATTTTTATTGCGATGCGATTGTCGTAATTTAAAATGAAACAAATGTATTCAAATGGACATCCTGACACTTGCGATTTAAATTACTACGACTTAAAAATCGTAGTCGCAAGAAGAAATTGTTATGCACGCACTTGCGATTTTAATCCACGATTTCTTAGCCGCATGAAATGGTACACATGGCGTTAAATGTGAATGCACGCACATGCGACTTAAAAATCGTAGCGATTATAAAAATGAAACAAGTTCCATTTTTTCAAGCGATTTTTCTGTCGCTACTTATTTGTAGCAAATGCGTGCACTCACATAAGAAGTAGTGTGTTTTATTTTTGCGATTAAATAATCGCGCGCAAAAAAATCGCAAGTGCGTGCATGACAATAATTTGTAGCGACTACGACTTTTTAATCGCTTCGACAAAAAATCGCAAGTGCGGTCCTAGCCTTAAATCGTCACGATTTGTTGGTAGCAACTGCATTCATTCTCATTTAAATTCATGTGTTCTATTTTTACGACTAAAAAATCGTGCGATTGAAATCGCAAGTGCGACCTAGCCTTAAATCGTCACGATTTGTTGGTATCAAGTGCGTTCATTCTCACTTAAACTCATGTGTTATATTTTTGCGACTAAAAAACCGCGCGATTGGAATCGCAAGTGCGTTCCTAGCGTTCCTATAAGTTGAATTCAATTTGCGGAGTGCAAATTGAGTGAATCTCTTTTGAATTTTCTTGATTCTTAGTATTCCATTCTCGTAGAATGGGCACCAAATTAAAGAACAATATTCAAGATAGGGAATTAGTAATGAGTTAAATAATGATTTAAGTGTGTAAACATCTTTAAATGCAGATGAGTTACATTTAAAAACCCCAACAATGATTTTCCTTCTGAGATTATGAAACTTATATGGACTTGAAAGTCTATTTTATAGTCAACGAGAACACCGAGATATTTATCGATGATCGACTCTTAAAAGATCATCGTTGTCGTTGACGTTATGTGATCTGTTTGCATTTGTATTTGTATTTGTATTTGTATCATTCAAGAAATAAATCTAGAAATAGTTAAATTTTAATGTCATCGAAAAACATAAGGCAAATGGTGTTTTCGAAAACTAAAGGTAAATCATTTATAAATTAAAGGAAGAGCATTGGACCCAAGTGACTACCTTGATGAAGATCTGAATCCACATAAATTGGACTTGAATAATTTCCGTTTATCACAACAATTTGCTTTCTGTTATAAAGAAACAAATTTAATGAACTAATATAATTCTTTTATCCATTAAAACCCATCTGAAATTTGTATAAATTTGTAAAAAGACAAAAGCTGGTGAATGTTGAGCGACCCTTAACAAATCCGTGTTGTCTTGGCGACTCTTACAGAAAAATATAACTTATCAGCTATAATCTTTTCCAAAGGCTTTGGTATCGCCGAAAGCTTTGAAATGGGCTTATTATTTTTAATTAAATTGTTGGGACCACTTTTATAAATCAGTTTAATAAATGATGTTTTTCATTTCCCAAAAAAACTCACCCAGTAAGAGAGATTTGTTGAAAAAGAGAGTTAAGGCAAATTGTGGAAGAAAATCTTGATTGAAAAAGAGGGGGTATTTGGTCATCGCTTTCTTTTTTGGAAATGACAATTTCGCATAAAGCAACAAAAATTTCCTCCACGGATAAGTGTGTGGGACAAAATTGATCAGCCAATCGATATTCATGAGTAGTAAGGGGTTCCTACCGCACGAAAACCACCGGGATCAGGATGATGAACAGATAATTTTCCTTTCTTTCTTTGCGGGAGGTTTAAACTTTTAATACGTCCCCATAGATTTTAGACCATCAGCTTGAAGGGCCTGGTTCTTCTAAGTGTCAGAATATTGTCTCGAACATTTAAGACGGTTTCCATTTCGGAGTTGGTGTGACTTCGCAATTGCTGATTGTGTGAAACAGCTTTTTTTTGTACCCTATTCTGGACCGTTTCTATTTGAAAGATATTTCGATTTTAGCGTCATTTATTATTCCACGAAAGGTTTTGTATAAAATTTTTGAATATGGGTTCAGGATTTGTTTTCTTCGTATATCTCCATAGATGGATACTGTACGTCCAAACAGGCTTCAATATTTGCTTGTTTTGCATTATTTTTTTCTTCGGAAGATAGGCCTAGTAACCAGTAAAGTAAAATTGTCTGCGCTTCAAGTTTAGTTCTTACCTTCTTCTTTTTGATGTGCTCTTTCTATTTCAGCTTTGCACCCAAAGTCATTCTAAGGTGCTTGACAGTATTGGAAGTTACATCTTTACCGTTGATAAAAATTGGAACACTATTTCAAATTTTGTTTGTAAAGTTTATATGTGTCGATTTTGTTTCGTTTAAGACGATACGCCCGCTATTGATGTGTAAAATCTCTAACTTTATCGACTGGGCTTTTCTATTTTCCTAGAGTCTCAGTAACGTATTTATCCAGCACCAATAATGCAGTATCATCAGAAAAAGATGAAAGTTGGTATATATCAAATACAGGATTGTTCCGAATATACTTCCTTGTGGTAGATCGGCTTTAATTTTTTTAAGTTCCAAGTTATTTTGGTTGAACCGTTATCTAAAGAGTCGTTTCGTAGCATAGGATTTCAGTATTTCTGGGAAGGTCCCTCTGAAGTTTATACTCCTCAAGTACCAAACCTTGTCAAAGTCTTAAGCCACTGCTAAGATTATTGCTAAGCGTGGTTGATTTTTTTCGACAGGCTTTTCAACAACATCCGTATTTCGATGCACTTGGTCTATGGTGAAATTTTCATTTCTAAATCCAAACTGATGATTTGGGTTTAGTCTTCTTTTGAGTCTTTAAAGGAGGAATTTTTCGAAAACTTTTGTCATGATTGGTATAAGCTATATTGGTATCTAAGATGTTATTTTGTCACTGGCTCATCTTATTTAGGTATAACAATGATTTCTGCACTTTTCTAATGATGAATGAGACACATATCTTTGTTTAAAAAATGCGTTTATAATGAATTGGAGTTCTGTGAAGGCTGTTGAAGACATTTCTTTCAAAACTGGAATAGTTATTAGATCGTATATTGGTGATTTTTTGTTAGATAACTTGTGTTCGCACATGCCTCTAGCTTCTTTCGCTTCTTTCAAATAACTGAAAGTGATATGTAGCTCGATTTGCTGATAATGGCTTAAAGACATTCCCAAGATATTCAACGAAGATGGGAGCCTTCTGTTTCTGGTTTCCGATCCAATTTCCATTTTGATATTTTATTGGTGAGTTTTGTGTCAGCGATCTTTTGGGGCGTTTTCCTGTTCTCTATAAAAAATACTCGCGTCCGTCATCAAACTTTTCAAGAACCTGCTAAGTGAATTATTTTTGAAATAACTGATCCTTTTTTTTTAAGCTCATTGTTAAGACGGCTAAGATCTAAAAGTATGTCTTTTTCTTCGAGCTTTTTTAGTTTCTCTTTTGTTGCAAATAGTTGGATTTATTTCTTCTGAATCCTATAACACATCAGCAATAAATTACTTTACTTCATGATCACTTGGTTGATCAGTTCAATTTTTTCTATAAGAGAACTGAGGTTTACAAAACTGTTAAGTTTATCTCTGATTACTTTTCAATTTGTTCTCTTATTCTCAATTATAGAACTACTTTTTTCCATTATTTCCATCTCACTCAATGATAAAATTACTGATATATGATTTGACTATAAATCGAAATTACCTTTGACACATTTATGATTTCGTTAATATCTTTTGCTACAAAACAGTTTGGGATCTTATGTGGATCAGATGGCAAATATGTTGGCGAACTAAAATTTAAATCAAAGCCAAAAGAAATAAAAGAATAGAATTTTGAGTTGCATTTTCGACCTGCTTGTTACAGTCGTTTTACTTTTGTAGTTAAGAGCCTAAATCCCCAGTGGGTGTGTTAGTATTGAAGTTGCCACCAACAAGGAAGTTATGTCCCAGCAAATTTAAAAGTTTTGCATTCTCTTCTTCAGTTGGAGAGCGTCTGACTGTTCAATATATAGCTGCACTTTTGAACTCTTTCTTATTTATACCAATACTAATTTTTGTTACTTCCATTTTTTTTACTGAAATTTGAAAATTTTTAACTTTTTTAATCATTAAGACCAACATTTTTCCATCAATCATTGATCAAATTAATTCAATTTGTAAAATATCGAATCATGAAATATATCATCAATTCTTATTCATAAGTTTAATGAAAGTTCTCATCTTGCATATCGACTAATGCCCACAAGTCGGTTTCTATAATTCATCTAATTCTACTATGATGACAGTCTAATTCCCAAAAACCACCCAATCCCAAAATACCTTCATCCAATTAGGTATAGTAAGTAGAAACCACAAGCATCCTGTCAATGATTCGGAAATAGACCCAAAAAGCTATTTTATGGCGAGGTGCAAAACCCTGGGCTGAATCCAATTTACGTTCCAACAGAGGCCAATTAATGAAAGAGACCATTGCCTCTCTTCAATTCTGCATCGGTCTCATTGCAATCATTGTCCTATTTCAATAGAACCTATTTCATCGGTAAATACGTTCAATATAAGTAGATACTCTGCTCCATAATCCCAACAATGATCCCTCTCACCTTATGAGGTCTAGAGCCAATGCCATGGCTACGAATTCATTTATACCTCTGGACTTATTCTCGCCTCCACTTCCATCAGACTTTGTTCTTAATACCTACCCGACTAATTCTGCGTAACAGATTCCAATCATAATTTCCCCATTCCATTCTGCCCTGCATAGCCGTACACTAATCGCCGAAAGACGAAATCTAAAGCTATAATATGGAAGAGTCTTTCTTATTGGTCGTCGTCGTCGGTCATCTACGTGTCGGTGGTAACATGTAATTCTTCAACCATGGAATCTATACACCAGCTCACAGCAGCAGGTACGTCTAATTTCAGCTCTAGCTACAGATTCCAGCAATTAATTAAAATGAATACCGTGTGCAGTTGCAGTATAAGCCCTACAGAGACGTTAGTATCATCAATGGTTAATGAACTTGAGCAGATAAATGCATGGTTGCCAGATTATGAATTTTTCCACCTCTTTTTTCTGATAAAGTTAAATTACCAATTTTTTAATTTAGAAGCGTGTGCTTAATGTTAAAAAAAAAACGGAAAAAAACAAATATACTTCCTAATAGATTTTTTGATTAGTGTCGGAATGACATTTCTTAAAAAAGAGAAAATGCTTCTGGATTATACATACATTGACAATACCTAATAAGCTCTTAGAACCAACTTTAATAAGTGAAAGCAAGATTAAAGCCAGAACTATAATGAAAAGGGCACTTACGTAAGGGGTCGTACGAACTCAAGGTACAAACAAGCTTTTCTTTAACTTTTTATTTCATATAAGAAGCGATACTGCACCTCCATTTAGCACCAGTGAATAGCCGAAAGTATTCAGAAGCCAAAGCAATGAAACTAGGTTATTTATTTAGAATACCCATTCGCTAATTAAGAGCCCTTTAAGTTCCCTAGTTTTATCTGCGGAAATGTTCGTCCTAAACTAGAAATGAAATTATAACCCATTAATCCAGTTATGAAACAGAACTGCAAATACTCACTGTGAATAGAAAGTGATGGGAGCTCTATCAACTGTAGTCTTGGAGTGTATGGAGGTAATAGAACTCTATTCGACCAGAAAAAAAAACGAAGAGAAAACCTTAAAAATCTTCTTTGAATGCAAAACATCCGTATTTAAGAATTGGCCTAGCAAAATTGACATAGAGAATTTCAATAACATATGGGTAGCAGAACTCACGTGAATCCTTTTGAAGAAATTAATAATTTTTTTTTTATTGATATAGTTTAAATTAATAACAGTCTTTAGGCCGAAAGGTATTACAATTAAGATATAGTTTAGCTTAGAGCACCCGCATAGGGCCAGTAAGTTTTTTAAGTAATTGGATAATTAGGCTAGTTTTTAGGAATTTTTGTCTAGCTTTAAGATAGTTTTAAGATTAATAAAAATAAAAATGAATTAAAAAAAAAAAAAAAATAATAATTTTTTGTACCGTATAATTATAGTGACCAATGAATGATAGTTTTGAGTCTTATAAGATTCCAAGATCAGAGTAACTAGACACTCTATAGTCTATACCAATGTGTTTGAAACTATTGCTAAGGGCAGTATTTATGAGGTATTAAGTGTGGAAACCAGGTGATGCAACTTAAACTAATTTCTCGAAAACATTCGACAGAGTTCAACATGAAATTTTGATAAGTACGTTGAATCGTTTAGGCTTCCACTCAAATCTTCTACTATGACTCCAAAATTAACTGACGAACCGCCGACAAAACGTTAAAATTGGTCAGATAGTATCACACAAGAAATTTGTAATTATCTCTGGTGTCCCGGAAGGCAGTCACTTAGGACTACTTTTATTTATATTATTCATTAATGATCCACCAACTAAAATTCCTTATTCTAATTGTTGGCTTTATGCGTACGATCTGAAATTATTTAAGACCATTCAAACTGTAGAGGACTGTTTAAGAATGCAATATGACGGGAATTAAGTCACTGCTTGGGTCAAGAAAATCGTTTTTTCTTAAATGTAGCTAAATGCAAAAGTAGAAAATGTGCATCCTTTTATCGCAGCTGTAATAAATATCGCATTTTTTTCTTCTCAAAATACCTTATCATATCGATCGTATTTTCTGGATTGCGGTCATATCTGCCTTATGCCACGTGAGGTCAAATTCAAGCTTTTGAGTAGCACCTGGGGTGGACAATGTTCACACGTTCCAGATACATACTCTAAGATCATTATCAGTTGACGTTCCGGATCTTATTGCAATTATACGAGGCTGACTTGTGTTTTTCTAATTACTGTTAAATTTTATGCGGTAGGGAAGTTTATCCAACGACACAAACCCCCTATCCAGGGGATAGGGCCCTTATTTTGCCTTAGGACAGCACGCCGGACAATCCCATGCCTTACTGAATATGTCAAAGTACCTCACGTAAGGAAGACACGAAGTAGTTCGTCCTAACTGTAACTGAAGACACCAACGCTGATTCTATCTAAAGAAATCTTACGCTATCCTCTTTTCGAGAGCGCCTTGGTGTGACAACACTTTTGTTCATTTAACTGTTATGGTCCGTTTGTGACTGGCAACAATATTCTCGATACTTGCATGGGAACATACTTAATTATTTAATTAACCGTCTCCAAATTCATGAAAGGTCTCTGCTTAAGACACGCTAGCTTTCCATCCTCGGCGATCCCGAGCAAGCTGCTTTCTAGACGAAGCACTCTTTCATCCGTGGTAGGTTGGTCTTTAAACCAGAGGGTCGTCTTCCTTGTTACCGCGAACCTGGGGAATGGAATCGAGGACTCTATTATCTGAAGCATTGTCGTCCATTCATTCAATGTGGCCGAGCCAATGTAGTCGACATGTTTTCGCTTTCTGGACTACATCTTGAAACAGCTGATAAAGTTCGCGGTTATATCTTTTCTCCCATTTGCCCTCTTCAAGACCAATTATCCGTTGAAGCATTTTTCTTTTGATAGACTCCAGTATCATCACTCTCTTTCTGATAGTTTGTAGAACGCGCAATTCGTCTTAAGAGTGTAAGTATTTGTTTCGCTAAACCGAAGAAGTACTGGATTCCTAGAGTAATTCTTTGTCGGATCTCCACTAAGGTATTATGCGATGAGTTAATATTAACTCCTTAACTATCTTAAAGTGTTTGCTGTCAATAGTGACGTTTGCCCTAATCGGTGGACAGATGTTTGTTTGTTGATAGCCTATACTTGTTCTTGTCCTCATTCACTTCAAGTCCAACAAGTCTCTAACAGCCGTGAAGGATCCTTTTACAGAACGTTGGGAACGGCTAATGATGTCGAAATCGTCCACATACCCCAAAAGTTTAACAGATTTGTTTATCGGTCGAAATCGATTTGAAATTAGATGGTCTTTTCAAGGTGAATATTTGGTCTTTAGTCTATCTTCCGGCCCAGAAGCCACACTGGTCTTGCCAACTTGCAAACTAAATTATTACAGAATGCACGAGAACATACAGCGAAAATTTAGACTCAAATTTGTTAACAATTGTTTACTCGGAGTATTACGACCAAAAATTGTGATAAACCCTCTTAAAGTTACCGACCGAGAACTTTGGTAATATATTTTATTTATTTGAAAACGTTCTTTGTTCATGAACTTCATTATGATTAAAATGCTTTTACTGAATGTTTTGACTTTGACAACTTTGTCTGTTGTCGATTTCCTTTACACAGAAATCAATTTCTGTGTGAAGATTTCGATCTCTCGACAGATTTCACGTTCCTTTACACCAAAAAAATCGATTTTTTTTTGACAGAGATCAAATCCCTCGAATCCGTATTTGAAGGGGGATTTACATGTATACGAAATACGCACACCAAAAGAAAAAATTTGACAAGGGATCGAAATCCCTAGTGAGTAAAGGAAATCGACATGTGGTTTAAGAGTGCGTTCACATTGACAGTTCAAATTGACATCTTTGAACCAACTTTTCCAGTTTTGGATTTGGTCTCTGATTTTTTTACAATTCCTTTCAACCAAACAAAAAATCGATCTGAAATGGTTGAAAATAATTTGACGTATGTACATAAGTCAAATGTAGCATTTTTAAAAACGTTACTGACAGCTTGCTAAAGTAAGCGAAAACTTTTCGATTCCGAGCAACCGACTTTTACGCTCGTTATTTTTCTTAAATATTAAAGGTGCTTCATAGGTAAAAATAGGTAACCTGGCAATCATTTACCAGTTACGGTTTCACAAAACGTTCCCACCTCACAGTGAGTGCAAGTCCGAGCTTTGCTCGCAAATTCTGTTTATCTTAAGTGGCTGTAGTGGCGACTGGCGATGGCGTGGCGCGGCTATGCAGCATGCAGTTGTTTCGTTGTCTGCTGGGCTTGGTTCAAAAGGTATGGAGGCATGAGTGCGCCATTAAGTAATAGCGCAGTTATTGATATTTCCAACGTATACAGAACTATGAAACTGAATAATTCATCAGCGTATTGTGGTGGCTGTCCTGCTCATTGTCATTGGCGTCGTGCGTCGTCGTGTTCATAACTGCACTGCACGGCACAGCCACAGTGCATCACACAGCAAGCAAAACAATCCTATTGATATGCAACAAAGTACGAAAAGGAATCATCTTCGAAACGCGAATCCGTTTGCCTTTGCTATTTTATAGCTGCAACTGAAGAACTCAAATGAAATATGCATCATCTATACATAGCTTTTTTTTTGATTCCTTGGAATTCGGGCGGAATGGAGGTGAAGGTGAACAAAATACGCTCGATTGCTCATTATACATTCTACGGTGAATCGTGGTCTAGCTCCTGGTCCATTTATTTGCTTCTCGTATCCATCTTAGCATATACAAGTATGCGAGTGCATATACCAACATGTGTCAGCTGAGGTTAGGATTCCTTAAAATAACCCAGCTATGATCTGCTAGGAAAACAAGATGACGAAGACAAAACGACAGAGTGCTATAGCGATGATGATGATGATGCACGGAATATTTTTGCATACAAAGTTGCAACAAGACGAGGATCTGTCTTGACAAAAATATAAAGTGGAATCTCGAGCACGCTGATTTTTGTGCATGGCAAGGTTTTGCCTTAAGGGCTGATAATTCGCCACATTGTGGGGGCTGTTTTTTTGTTTGTGCACAGGGAATATGGAAAAGAACAAGCTATTCGAAGAACAAGGAAGATGCTACGTGGTGGTAGGTAAACAGATGATTGACAATAATAATATGTTTTGACAAGAGTGTGGTTTTTTTAGGATTTGTTTTCGAATGTCATTCCACTTTCTTAATATTTTTTTTTTAAAGGTACAATGAAATGACAGTTTTTCTCTCGGTGGGTCTGGTATAAATATTTTAATATTTTAAGACGAGTGAATAAATCACGACAAAGATATAGGTAATATTAAAATCCATTCGAAATGATTCTTTTCTTTTAAGATGAGTATCTATAACCGAAATAGAACAAAATAACCATGAAAGATTCGAACAAAGTAGAACAAAATTATTTTCCAATTTTCTTAAGGTAGGTACTAGTATGGTCTAGAAATCGCAAAAAACGCACGATTTTTGGGAATATTTTTCTCGGAAACTTTGTAAGATAATAACATAATTTTTTTTTAAATAATGAAGACATGTGTCAAGAGTACAAAAAAAAAATTGTTTGTCGAATTTCGGCCGAATTATAGAGGGCGCCAACGTCGACTCTTCAAAAAACACATTTTCCCATGGCGGACAGTTAATCTCCGGATCTACTGAACCGATTTTCAAAAAACTTGTTGCAACTAGATTGTTTTTATGTTTTCTAAGACAATTTACCACAATTTGACCAAAAAGTTATGAATGAAAAAAATGGCGACCCAAAAACGGCCAAAAAAATTTTTTTTCAAAGCTCGAGATTCTTTTTTTGTTTTGACTTTTTAAACAAATTGTGGTAAATTGTCTCGTAAGAAACCTTCCTTTAAATAACCCACTTTGTATTTTTTTGTTTCAGTCCAGCCAATCCTGAGATTAACTGTCCGCCATGGAACAATGTATTTTTGATGAGTCGACGTTGGGCCTTCTATAATTCGGCCAAAATTCTAAAATAAAAAAAAAAAATTTATTGTACTCTTGACGCATGTATTCATTATTTTAAAAAAATTATGATATTACCTATTAAGGTTTCCGAGAAAAAAAATCCCAAAAATCGTGTGTTTTTTGGCATTCTAGACCGTACTAGTACCTTAAGCAGGTCTGTAAGGAGAAACGTATTTGACAAGTTTTTAGGAACGTTTGAACTTGAGAATATTTTTTGTTTGTAACTTGAACTTGTCATAATGTACACAAATCGAACAGATGATACATATTTAGAAGTTGTATGAGAAATAAAAACCGTAACGTTCATCAGGTATCTAATATCAATGGCCATTTTCGAAAATGTCATTTGCGACAAAAATGCAATTGCAAAATTCTCTGAACGTAAACTGTAAAAGTTATCTATTCGAAAACCAATATTTTCGATAACGCAGTTTACTTAAGTGATAAGTTCGATAACATCATTTGCGGCGGAAGTATGTACTAAAAAAATCGAGTTGATGACAAAAATATCGATAAGTCAGGGAAAGTGTGCGTAAAGTTTAAATGCATTTACAAGAAAATTAACTGACATTGATCAAATAGATTTTGTAGGTAGGTAGGTCGAAATGATGACCAATGGCCAGTCTAACCCTGTGGCCTTATTAGCACTAAAACTTGCCATTTTGATACCAAAACTCGTATGAACCTGTGAATGGAATTGATATCGGAAATTGTGGACATTCTCACGGAGTCATCTATTTTGGATTAAGTTCAAAATTATGAAATGATCTAGTAGGTTTTCATATCTCTTATTTTGTGTTTAATTTTGCACAATTATTCAGAAATTGGATCACTCACTCAAAAGGACTACGATACTCACCCGACACTGTGCAAAGCTAAACAATTTGTTTAGTGTTTACTGATACTAAAATAGTAGGCAAATCCGATTAAGTGATCACCCGGCCCCCTGCATCGTTTCCTTTTTCCGCTGTTCTCCACATGCTCTTCTATCGCCAATGTCCGCTACAGGTAGCTACGGTCCTGGATATATCGGGATTTATTAAAGATGGGCCAAATCTTTCTAGATAATAATCTAGTTATTTAAACTGCTACACCTCTACGGTTTGATTCGATAAGAAAAATTGAGAGAATCATTCATAACTCAGAGCGGAATGTTAATTCTTTCCACAAGTGAGTTATGAAAGGCTAATCCTTGTCTGACCAGCTCGTCCGCCCGTTCATTCCCGTCTGCAACAATGACCCGGAACCCATATAAGAGTAACCGATTCGTACAAGCAGGACGATTTTTAGACAGCTGCGTTCAACAATTACCATCAAACTGACGCGATGTTGATTTGGTGTTTTCGAAAACGGCCTTTTAGTTGACCCCAATAAATAATAATATAATGATGAGTGGACCAGAAAGATGTAAGTTTTAAAACACGATTGCGTCCGAAGGTAGTACGATGTTTATCGGTGTTAATTTAAAACGATTTTGTACAATCTATTTGGGATGTCGTGTCGTACCTGTCAGAAGTTATTTCATTTTTTTTAATGAATTATTAAAATTCCTGCTGTCAATTCCTCGCAAGAAATGTTACACTCCTGAAGAACTTTTTTTTACAGCGGCTGGGAATCGAACCCAACGCCCTCTGCTTGACGGTCCAACACACTAACCATTATGACAAGGTGTACTTAATGAATCAATGGGAGTAAAACTAGTTGCTGCGCTCAAGTGATATTTGGTTGTCTTCTGGGAATTTCTGTATTTGTGGTCTTTTGACTTTGTTCCTTGGAGTTTCCGCTTCAGTTGACAGTATTGATTCTGTTGGTGTGGATTGGGAATTGGGTGGCGCTTAGTCACGTCGATAGACTGATCCGGGGTAAGGTGGAAGCAAATGCTTTTTTGTTGTTATTTGGGATTATATTGGCATCCATCATCTCCATTACTGATTTTGGTTATCGCTGTTGCGTTTTTATGTCTGGTTTGGACGGCCGATTGGATGGCTGATGAATTGAGTATAGAATTTCAATTCTGTAGTATTGTTGACGCTGCCGGGTCGAAGAAGTGCCCAGTATATATTCTTAATATTTTCCTTTTAAACTCTTTGAGTATCTGATGAATGGTCTCAATAGCTGTTTGAATATGAGGATCAAGGTCCTTAATGTTAAGTCCGGTACTTTTCTTCACCTGTGTTTGAAGACCATAAAAGGCCCAACTGACTTTACTAAGACTTTTCATATGCATCAATAGGTCAATAGGAACTTCATACTCGTTTGATTACCAATGTTGATCCTTCAGGGAGATATTAGGTAAATATTTCTCCATTTTGTTGATTGGTTGTATATGCAATTGGAAGATGGTCTCCTGAAGCAGATTAGTTCTGACTTTAAGTCGTTGATTTTGGTTCTATACTTTCTGTAGTACTGAAATAGGGAGTTCAACTTTTTCACAACTATCAATGATGACAACGATGTTCTAACAGTTCTCAGGGATGGGCTGGTCGAACCATGGGCAACTGCCTTTCTGATGGTATTCTTTGTCGATATAATTTCTTCAGTTGCACAAAGAAGTTTCTGAAAGAAAGGAATAGAACATTTGAAAAGTGCTAAGGGAAAGCCATCAAGTCAGTTGAGTTTGTTGATGCGGCTTTAAATCATACGCAGCGAATGTTTTTTCGATATTCAAAAGGCATCTAACGGTAACTTGATGTGAATTTAAAGCAGTCGTTATTTCATGCTGGAATTTCAGGAGTAGATGCAGTGTTAATTGATTCTTCCGAAAACCAAATTGCTTATCTTGAGTTTCGTGAGTATTAATTTTTCCTATAGTTTGCTTAATTTGCATAAGATGGATATCGGTCTGTATTTGGAGATGATATTCAAGGCAGCTTTCCTGGAAATAGAGACAATTTTAGCAGTTTTTCATTTTTTAGTGAAGAAATCGTTGTTAAGGCAGTTTCTGAGGATGATGGTTAAGATAAAAATAACTGTGTTTGGGAGCCTTCTAATAATAAAGTTGAAAACCCCTTCTAGTCCAGCTGACTTCTTCGGCTAGGAGGTGTTAATGTCCTCTGTTATTATCTATGGTACTCGGGTTCAGGGTGTCAGGGTGAACCTATTGATATGTCTTTCGTAGACTGTCGGTCATTGTTAATCTTTCTTTCTTTAAGATATTTCTAGGTGTCTAGGTGTTGGGCACATGTTTTAAGTGAATTCAATATCTGTGACGATTGGAAAATAAGTTTTTCAAACAAAACTTCAAAACCATTGTTCTCTCTTAAATTCTTATAATCTTGAAATTTGAACAAATAATGAAGAACTTAAAAAATAAATAAAATTAACAACGACATAGTGAAAAACGAAAACGCAGTTCCAATATCTAGTACAAAATATCAAACATCATTTCAATCAACGATAGAAAACACAAGCCATGCCTTACTTCTCCTAATGCAATTTTCTATATATTTTATTAAAACATTTATTTTAGCATTGTCATAGATCTCCATTCTTCTTTACCGACAAATTTGATAATGGTATGCTAATAGGCCAACAAAATTTAGCAAATCAGTTTGATAATTGAATTAAACATTAAATCCTCCCATTAGGTTAGGTAAATACTCCTAAAATAAGCCTAAACATCTATAAATGTCATGTCATGACGTTCGTACCGAATGAAATTTTTAAATATAAATTTTATTTCCCGGAATTCTCATTCAGAAAAGCCACTTCATCTGCATAAATGCCAAATCAGCTTTCTCTATAGGGTTTATTCGCTTCATAACGAATACGAATTTTTCATAAGCTAAAAACTTCAACCCAAATTCAAGCTTAATGCGATAAAATACACACAAAAGGATATGCCCTTATGAATAGGATATGAGTGCCGTGCATATGCCGTTCGGGAGAACAGAGAACTTGTTCAAAATTCCCAATAATGAAATAATCAAGAATCGACCTATTCAAAAGTTTTTGTGTGTTTTTCACCCTATCTCAGGCTTCAGGCTATGAAAAACTCCACCCTCTATAGGCTACATCTAATTACACAAAGACCTTGTAGTGCATATTCTATTACATTGAGTTCGATCCTGGAACGGGCAGGACAGGCGGGAAGCGCGCACTTGTAAAAATCTTACAGCTCACTAATTAAATATATTTACTATGCAGACACACAGGTTCTGAATAAGGTGATCGATTCTATTCAGCAGCTACCTTCGCTCCCAGATGAAAGGGATTGGCGTTTTTAGTCTCCATTGATGTGCATAATTATACACCCTGCACATTTATTGAAATGCTGCATGATGTCCTTTACTGGCTCGGCTCTAGACAGCAGACTATGTGCATGCAAATTGAATACCTTGCGGGATGTAGATTTAAATTCATTTTAAAACAGAACATGCCGATGGACTTTCGCTTTATAAATTTAAACTCGAAATGTGCAACATAAAAATACCCGCTACACACTTTCTACCTTCCTATTCACATCAGAGACGGAAGGGCGAATAAAAGGGGGTGGCCAATATCCTTTTGGCTTCGTCAGCTACTGGGACTGGGACATGGGGCTGGAAAGCATTAAACTGTTTAATATTTAAATATATAATCAACCTCAAATTGAAGATGAGAGAAGAAAATAGTTGGCTCGATGGTTGTACTGGTTGAATAGTTGAATGGCATTGCAGGAGAACCGGCAAGGAATTTTCCTTTTTACCCGGTTATTTCATTTTCCGTCTTACCAAATGGGAAATTTCCTTAATTCCGAAGCAAAAACGAAAGCAAAATCTAATCATTGCATTCGTTCATCTACAATCTATGTTCATATCTATAGAGTCCCTTTTCTGAAATTATTTCCGTACCGTCATTTTGTGCATCAACCTTCGGAGTTTGGTCCTTGTCATAAGTCCTTGCTATATTTACCTACTGATGATGCTGCTTCTTCAATTCTTTTCTCAGGTAACAGGCATAAGAAAAACCAGTTTATCTTGTGCTATTTTTGATTTTAATTTAAACAGAATAAAAACGCATACAGGACGTCGAAAAATGGGTAGCATAGTATAAAATGAAAGATTTGCATGAGAAAAGGAAACTGGACGTGAATTGATGGAGGAAGAAAAATAACTGAATTAAGCTCTAAGGATTAGGTAGTACTGATAAATTGAATACTGCTAAAATGAAAAATTCGATTCCCTTTCTAGCCAAGGACAAGTTAATCTCTATGGATAGGTATTCATCCAACAGTTTATCCAAAGAAATATTTTAATGGCTAAATATATAGATTTCATTGATTGAGAAGAAAGGATTTTGCCTAAGCATCCAGCATCCAATATTGGTGGTGGCTTGGTTGAAGAGATTATTGAATTCTTGGCCTGTATTCATAGGCAACTTACTAAATTAAATGATAATGGAGAGTTGGTAATGAAAGTCTTTCACCACAGTCCTGTGGAACAATGCGAATTTTATTTAAATTTCTTAGTGCCAGAGGCTCGTTTGCTCAAACTAATAATTTGCATTATCATAGATAAGTAATACAAAGCTCCTCTAAACTTTCGTCATTAGTATTGCCGATTTGACGTTCACAACGTGTACGTTCAGTACATTATGCAGTACCATCTGTTAAGTTCTCCGGTCTCCAGTTGTTACTTGTTTAAAGTTAATTTTAGCTAATGATTTCTGTTAATGTTCATTCCAAATAAAATTTAATGTTTCCAACACAAATGATGATAGCTCTCTGTATAACGTTCTCCAACGCAGCACTTAGAACGTCGCTTGAAATCGATCTCAATTCCGATTCGTTTAAAACGCGCTAAGTTTGACAAATCCTCTCCCAATAATAGAGATTTGGTGATCCTCAACAGCGTCTTATACTACATGACATTATTAAGGAGTGTCATCGCAATTCGAGTGCAAGTTTTTAAGTTAAAAAATGACTTAAGTAATTAACTTAGTACAGACAAATCAACGGCCTTGGCTTTGATGAAAGCATCGCTTCCCCTCGATCAGCGAAATTAAGCATCATTGTGCGCGGTTGGTACTTGAATGGGGGACCGTTCAAATACCGACCGTGTGTTGTTCTTTCATTCTGTGTGTCTGTCTCTGTTGTATTATCTAAAGCCGATGGCCCCTGTTACCAGTGCTTTTCAGTGTCTCGTATGTAGATTTATCTACGCAGTAGTGTAAGATGTAATGTAATGTAGTACAGACAATCGCCACATCTGACAATATTGTTAGATCTGTCAATGTTTGAAAACCAGCTGTCAATAAGCTGACAATAGCCAACTACCAAACAATACTTAATCGTCAGTTCACATGATCTCTGTTTATTAAAAGCTTTTTTATCAATTGGCAGGTTTTGTCAGACAAATTAAAACTTTTTGTCGTGTTCACCAGAGATGTGTGTGAAGTGTTGGCAGTTTATAGTGTTCTTTCCCACAATCTGCGTTGGATCTCGATTGCATTTTAAGAATGCCTTCATTGCATCATTTACTTTGCACATTTTTCTGAATATTTTTAACTGTTTTTCACTGTTTAATGTAGGCTACTGCATTAAGAGTGCATCATTTTCCAAGGTACACTTATTTTATTTTTTTCAAACTTACTAAAAACACGAAATAAATAAATACATTTCATCCCAGACCAATGAATGAATTATCAGCAATTCTTAGATACTCAAAAGAAAGGCATCTGACGATTTCAAGAGAGACTGACAATGTCCTAAATGCCTATTTAATAAGGTCCACAAGTGACATATATATAGGTGCGATAGACCTACTATTTAAGTGACAGTATATTATGTATATCTCGGACAAAATCCTAAGTTCACACGATTTTAAGACAATTGGGACATATGTATTCCCAACTGACAAATATAACAATATCCAATCGTCTGTACTTAGCCTTATACTAGATTTCCACTTGTCCTTTAAATGCACACTTTGACAAGACAGGGTGGGTCGAGATGGTGCTTTATTATTAAAAGTCGAAGCAAATTGATCGGTACACTGTTATTGGTTTTAGCCACGTCGAAAATTATAGAAAATCATTGCAAAAAAATCTTCACGATTCAATACCATTTCTTGATCAAGTTCAATGTTTCAAATAACTGTTAGCAAAACAAATAGCAGTCGCATGACAAATTGTTCTGAATACGATTACCATTTAAAATGTCAAATTTTACGTTGACATTATCAAATTTGACATATTCAGACTGGTTTTGCCACATCTCAAGGCTTACATAGGAACCTCCGAATTCCTTGGCGCAATTATAAGTGAGTTGGACTATCAGTTTCGAAGTCAGAGTTCGATTCCCAACCGTTGCTACCTAAAAAAAAAACCAAACATTAGTTTGCAAGGATTCTGGCTCTTGCGAGGAAGTAACTAATTCTCCAAGTGTATATATTGTTATATTTCTCATGTTAGTCCCTTCCATTCATGCCGACATGTTGTTATTAAGACCTAAAATTCTCTATGATTTGTTGCGCCTTTTATAGCCTTTTCACACCAACAAAAAACCATACAGATATCAAAAACACCAGTTTTTCCATGCATGTTTTCTCAACCATAAGTTTTCGTTAGTCACAAGTTCTATATAAAATCTGTCGAAAACTAGTTAAAATTCAGAGATGAACAATGCAAAACACCTTTTTCAAAATTCATCGGACATCAAACTTCAAAATAAAAACTAATGAGATGTTTTCAAAATGTATTAAAACAGCTGTTTGACTGTTCTTACACGAAAGCAATTTGGAATCTTTGTTTCTGATTTGGCTTTCTTGTTGGATGCTCTCTACGCATGTTAACAAGTGAGTCCTGAATGCGGCCACTGGTATATTTTTATGTACATATGTATATATTACTACGTTTATATGTAGTATCGAAAATTCGAGTTGGATTTGGGTCGGATTTTCGATCCAGATTTTTCGTCATTTGAGTTGAGAGCTTGATTTGGAGTTGAGTTGAAATGGTGTTGCGGGAATGAAGTTTTTTCTTATTTTTATATCACAGTAGCAACTTTAAAAATCAAGCTACAATTGAAATTGAAAAAAATAACTGGGGCCAAATTACCGCATCAGTATTCGAGTAAGACGTGACTGAAACATGTGACTTTGGTATAACCGCTTATTACGTCATCGAGCAACCAATTACAATAATTTGACATTTTCACTCGATCGCTGATGGGACTCACTCACTCGGTCACTGAAGCGGTAATTTGGCCCCTGGATACTAAGCTTCAAGCTCGCTTCAACACCTCATATAAACGTAGTAAAGAGTAAAGAGTTTTTCAATTGGCTCGTACAGGTTTTGGCCTCCATATTGTTTTGGTGAAATCTGTCCAATCTGTTGTTTATTATGATGCCAAATCACGATTGAAAAATGATAAAACTTTATTATCAAAATGATTGCTCGTTAGTGCAAATGTTGCGCCCATTTTATGGCAGTGGGCTCTTCAACGTTTGATCTTGATGGCCAAATTTGAGTCGACCGGTTCAGTAATAATCAATCAGCCAACATTCTATCAAAGGAAGGCAAGATCGGCCTAGAACACCCCCGCAGTCGGTGAAAATGTACAGCAGAACCATAAGCTGTCGATTCCTCATCGTCCACAACAACTCGGCCTTTCGCCGACTTCAATTTGGCGAATTTTGCGTCAGAATTTGGGCCTACACCCATACAAGATCCAACTGACCCGGTAGCTCAAAGTGCATTTTTGGATGAATGGTTGTGTTAACAAGCAAAATTGCCGTATATGGGAAGACACCAACCCACACCAGGTTTGTTGTCTTTGAGTCTTTGTTGTTTTTTTTTTTTTGGTTTTCCAGACTAATTTTGTTTGTACACCCAAAGATTCTCAATAGGATTGAGGTCAGGTCACTGAGCAGGTTACTACTACTACTAGATGTTCTGCTGGTGTGCTTTGGGTCATTATTTCGGACGTACTGTCAAGTATAGAGAGTCTTTTTTTAGCCGCACAACACGAATGTGGAATGCTTTACCCGGCTCAGTGTTTCCCACCCATTTCAATGTGCAGACATTCAAAACCAATGTGCATCGGTATCTCCTTTCCAATCCTATCCTACTTTCCTAATTTCTCCCACTGTGTTTAACATTATAAGGGTATTCATAACCCCTTGAGTGCGCGTTTAATATAAAAAAAAAAAATCCTGCTGAAAACCCCATCTAAGTCTGCATATGGTAGCATGATGTTTTGCAAAGTTTCGTCGTAAGACCAACTCTTTAGTATGAAAAGCATTTCCTTCCATACCATGATACTAGATCATCCAGGTTTAAGCGTTTTTGTAGTGTATCTAGGATCATATTCGGTGTTTGGTGGTCGTCTTACAAACTACCGAGATCCTTTACAACCATAGAGAAAGTAAAATTTACTTTCGTCAGTTCAAGCAACATTCCTCCACTAATGAGGAACCTATCAAGACTGCTCTCGCGCAAAGTAAAACTTCTTTTCCGGCATTGGGGGTAAAAAAATGTTCTATGCAGCTGTCAGTGACATGTCAAAACGACACGTTATCCGTCAAAGACAGCGACATGTTTTTAGAATACAAAATGTTTGTACGTTTATAGGTTAGAAAAGAGGCTTTGCTTGAGGGAAAAGAAGTTTTACTTCTACCGCGCGTACGTCAGTACACACAAACTTTTTTTTTAAAAGGGGCACTTTCCGTGGACTCAGCATTTAAATTGTTATACACGTTTGATGTAAGAAGGCATTAAAACTTGTTTATGCCCGCAGGTTTCAGCTTTTTTCTTAAAATTTTATGGCGTTTCTTACCATTTTTGCTGAACTACCAACAATATCCTGAACTTCCTTATATGTGTTGCCGTCCATAATAAGCTTTTGAATAAGTTTGCATCCTACTGGTGTGCGGTGTTTAGTACGACCCGCTTCAAAGCAACAAATTCAACGGTTTTAAAACTAAAAGAACTAATTATAGAACTTAGATTAAGATTTAGATTTATTAATTTCGTGTTCTTATATACATTAAAATAAAATAATCTTATAAATTGGTGCTAAGATATAATTAGTTTTGATTACAATGAAAACAATCTAGTAGACGGTTTAAGAAAAAAAAAAAATGAAGTAGGTATGCTAAAAAAAATGAAAATAAGAAAAATTTTTTCACATATTTATTTAAACTAATTCAATTTAATAAATGTGCCTTGAGTTTTATTTTAAATCTCCTCTAACCTGCATTGTCTCACATATGTCGTGGCAGAGAGTTCTAGAGACAGATAGTGTAAAGGTAAACGAAGAACTGACGAAACCCAGATTGCACAGGGGTGAGCATGTTGGAAGTATTCAAAAAGAGTTAATGTATACCTGCAAAATTTTTCCAAAAGCCTTCGACAAAAATGGAAGTATCGAAAAGGAAATAGGCCGTAAATCTTTACCACTTGAGTTTTGAGGAACTGTTATGATTTTGGCTTTCTTGCATACTTTGGGAATCACACTTGTTAATACATATTGTATTGAAAGCAAAAGTTATATGAAGCAATATTATTTAAAAAAAAATTAGGGTACACTACACCATCTATTCCAACGGAATTGGATTTGACATAGAGTATGCTTTCTGTTTCTACTACGCAGCTTGGTAAATTCCATAAAAAAACACACAATTTTTAAACAGAACCAGACAATCGCTGCTATTATTTTGGTAACCTAAAATACTGAAAAGCACCAGACAAAGTGAAATTTAACAAGAGAAGAGATAATGAACCCTTAAATTGTCACTTCAAACCGTTAACCTAATAGCTATGAGTACCACTCTACAGTTGAAGTTAAAAACAGTGGCTGTATTTTAAATATATAAAAAAAAAAAATTACAGCTTACACTGCTATTATTTTGCTCGGTACTCTTATGTACATCCTAGGGCACTGGTTTGTAGTAGCTGTATAATGCATTACGAAACTGGATATTGCATTATACAAAAATACCCTACAGTAATTTTAAATCAAAATATGTAGTTAAATGTTTCGATTGTCCCTCTATTGGCATACCTGAACTTTAATATTTATGATGACAAATATGAGGAAAATTACCTGTGTTTATGATTTTTTGTAATGCGGTTTATAAACTAATTTTAAAGCTTGAAAATGTTTGAAAAAACTGCACTCATAAAGCTTAATATCAATTTCATATCGCACCCCCGGTGGAACAACGACGTAAGTGCAAATTTTAAATTTTCTGAGTTAAGTATGCCATAGTTCTAAAAAAGGTATTTCCGTCCGATGAAACAAAGACCCAATTGAAAATGTACTATTTGCATCCAGGGGGCAGAAATTTCTTTGGACCATTTCATTATTTTCAAACTAATATATCGCGAATACATAGCCTTAAATGTCACTTGTGTTTCAAATATCTAACAAACAACACTTTGATTAGTCAGTCAACGATGTATTTGCTATGTTTAATTTTCCTTTAGTAAAAAGTTTGTTCAAGGTTTGTTGTACCACCGGAGGTGCGATATATGATCATACACTAGTATATCAATCATTTTATAATCTTCGTAGCTCAGGTAATTACCAATTACCATGCAAGATAAACAACTCAATTTGTATCAACATTTCCATTCTTATTCTTTTGCCACGTTCCAATTATTGATATTGTACCTACTTAATCGTTACGGATCATTATTTGGTTCAATGAAATTCCACACGCATTTATGTTACCTGCGATGTCTGGTTATGGATGTCTAGTCATCAATAAAACGTTCAACTTTAATTCTTCCCTTGATCTTCATATTCATAGTTGACTGCTTTTATGAACACTTTCACTTTACTCACACAGCGCCCTCCTATTGTCTGATTTTATCCGAAGTTACACTTTCTGCACCCTCTGTTTCAAAACATTGAAATAAAAATGTGCTAATTATGGAGCTAGTTTGCGTGTAAAGATGAAACGAAGCACCCTCCCAGTGTTGCCAGAAACACCGATTTATCGTATTTCTCCCGATTTCTAAACCTATTTCCGATACACCGAGTTTTTATGTAAATAGTGGACTTTCTCCCGATTTTCATATTTCAAAAAAAGTTCATATATTCTCCGCTCTTGAATGAAAATAATTAATTATTTTATTAAAAATTTTGTAACATATTACATAACTTAAATTTGCATTTAACTATTAATAGCAACTTTTTTTATATGAAAATACATTACAAGGAAAATGTAATAGGTTTTGCGGTGGATGTAGCAAATAATTTGTCAAATTGTAAAAACTCTGTTGCTTCATTACCAAAGGGTGATTGCCCGAACATTATAGTTTTGAAATGCATCTGCAATTCTTTTACCATCTGTATATCATATGCCTGCTTCAAACTTCAACAGTTGTTGAAACAATGTGTCGCGATATATACATACATATATAACTATATTCAAAACAGTCAAAAAGAGTAGCGAAATATGAAGAATTTTTAAAATTATTATAGCTGCTTCATCCATCACAAACTCGTTGGTTATCATAAGAACAGGGGCGTATTTACCCTAGGGCTAAAAGGGCTACAGCCCGGGGCGGCAAGGCTGCTAGGGGCGGCTTGCGCTTGGCCAATTTATAATATTTTTTTGAAGCGATTGAACTTTCAAAACATACAAGCAAAGGGGCGCAAGCCGCCCCTAGCAATTGGCCAATTTATAATATTTTTTTGAAGCGATTGAACTTTCAAAACATACAAGCAAAAGGGTGGATGCCGCCCATAACAATTATCCAATGTACAATATTTTTGAAGGATAAACAAAAAATACAAAGATTAAAAAAATGTGATTTTTTGAGTTTTTCAAGCATGACAATTTTTTCAGTGCCGTGAGTGTCCGGCTGTAAGAGAGTTCACTGTCACTCACTTTTTTCACCATTTACTATTCTTACTTTTTATAAACGATTTCTTATAATGAAAATTCATAGTTAAGATATTTACAGACATGTACCTATTCTTTGGAACAAATTCCAATGAAACGAAAACATTATCTAAATAAAAAAACACTTGTTGCTATGTAGCTCTACAAAAATGGACTAGAACGGATCTTAATTTTTTGTTTCTAAGCCATCTACAAAAAGTCCCTTTTTATTAAAAAAAAATTATAAAAATCTATCAAGTCGGATTCTAAATATAAGGTCGCACACAAATTTTTATTCTTTATATACCTAGCAAATAATATCTCAATTTTTTTTTAGTTTTGGCTGACTCGTGTCCCTATATACCAATACCCTTCCCTTCGTCAATAGTTTTGAACGACTTAAGAAACAATATAATGATAGTTTTTTTTTTGTACAATAGTTTATTATGATGGATAAATAAAAGGATAGGTATTATTTTAAAAACTATTGGCGCAAAATTTTAGTCGAATTAGTACGATGTTAAAACTATTTTAGTATAATACTAGGTTAAAAAGACGATTTTGCTAATTTTAATCAAATTTAGCATCATGCTATCTCTAACATTTTACTAAAGTTAAAATCGTCGAATACCTATTTTATATTTTTAGTATCGTTCTCACTTGTCCCAATTGAAGTCCCTTGAGACAGAAATATTGTCTTAATTTTGGGGTTCTATACTCAAGCAATTCTATATTGTATTAAAAAAAATTCAATGTGTTGATACAGACGTTGATACTGTGTCCAGGCTCTACGAGGCACTCATATCGTTTGTGAGAGAAAAACGAGAATGCTTTGATGTTTTAAAGAGATGGGAAAAACCAAAACCTCTGAAAATTACAAAATGGACCAAAAAAGAATCGTCAAGAGGAAAAAACGAGATGTGTGTCGCGAAGGGAGGTTCTTTTTTGTGGTCGTGAAAATGTTAAAATAAATACTTTCATTCCTATTTGCGACCAATAATTGAGTGCGCTGAAACAAATGGTTTTATTTTTTTATCTAAGCTTGATCACATGAGTGAAGAAGAAATTCGAAAAAATGCAACCACTCTTCAAAAATTATACCTGGTTGACCTTGGGGAAAATTTTCAAGAAGAGTGTGTCTTACTTAAAAATTTTCTTGAGCAAAACAACACTGAAAATATGATTTTAAGGCAGCTTAACCTTCATATAAGAGAAAAATAATTGAAGGAAGCATTTTTATATGCTGAGTTTGCTTTAAGAATATACTTGTACACTGTAGAGCAGTGTAGAGCTGTGTAAATCGTTCATTTCAAATGATCGAATCGAATTCGATCATTTTCATTTCACTCAAATGGTTTAATACTGTTCCGATTCGATTTTCATTTCGATTTCGATGATAAGATTGAGTTGAGGCTTTCACAAAATACTCTATATTGTAAGCCATAAATTACCAAATGACATCGAATGATGGCTACTATGTCCATTGATTAAAAAGCGTCAGAAAATTCAAGACAAAGAGATTTCATTTGTTGCTCATTAAAAGATCAATTTTAGGACTAATAGTTACTGAATGAATTGGTACTATCGAATAAATTAACTTTTAGATACTATCGCATATGTAAGTCGAAAGTTCTTATTCGATAAGTCTTATTACTAGTTCAATTTCCACAGTGTCTAAACATACTAGATCCTGGGCCCGTATCGCGTAAGAGTAAAGTGATCACTAAATTAATTGATTGTCGTTTTGACAATCGGTCTCTCTTTATTTTTTTATTGATATGATAGAGACAGCTATATTCAAAATGACAATCAAAAAATTGACAATCATCTATCACCTTACGCGATTCCACCCCTGATACCTCAAATAACACCAAATCGATTCGAGTAAATCATGGTTAATCGAGTTAACTGATATTAAAGAATGAGACTCATTGAAATTATTGAGATTGAAATAGAAAATCGAGAAACGAGAAACGAGAATCATCTAAATGATTGAGATTGGGATCGATTAAAATGAAAATTTGGGATTTCGATCACCAATGCTTTTCGATGATCGGATCGAAAAAATCGAATCGATCCTGATTGACACAGCTCTACTGCAGTGACGAATTGTAGTGCAGAAAGATCGTTTTCCGTATTAAAACGAATAAAAATGTATTTAAGGTCTCGCATTAGCGCCTTAATAGTTTAGCTTTATTAAATATAGAAGCTGAACTGACAAAAAATTTAGATAACGAATCTATTGTTAATGAATTTTTTAATGAATATACACACAAAAAAAATTTGAAAACATCAAATATTATGCATTTTGTGTTTTTTATTATTATTTTGTATTACTTTATTTTCATTGTTCTAAAGGGCGGCAAAATTTATCAGCCCGGGGCGCCAAATCCTTAAATACGCCTCTGCATAAGAATGTGTTGTTTCCCGGATTTTAGAATTATACGAACCTCTCAAAATGTAGGTACGAGTACATACTTTGCATTTGAAGCTAAAGTAGATAATCTTGAAAGTGGAAAAGTTATTTTAAAATATTAAGAAGATTCTGTTAATGAATTATATCTTAAATTCTTACACCCATATTAATAAAGATGGTTTAGTGGATCGTGGATGTTTATCGTTAAGTCCTGGACTAAGTGTGAAATTTCATTAATAAAATAAAAATATGACGTTTACTAACTATGATTAAGCTATACCACCAAAGTAGGTTGTTTAGCGAAGGAATAAGAAATAAAATTGTCAAACTTGTTTTGTTTTATCAAAAAAATTAAACAAAAGTGCGACGTGCGTGTCTTCACGATTTGTCAATGAATTTGGTTTGAAAGCCAAGCAGTTTAAAAAAATGACAAATACGAAAGGATTTTAGGTCGTAAATGGATTTCGACAAGTCATAGGAGCATTAACAGCACCCATATTAGGATTAATAAAACAGGCAGGAGAAAGCGGTCAAAAATATGTGAATGTGAAGTAAAGACAGCTTAATAAAAATTATATAAGTAAATATAAATCCAAACATGTTCTTAATTTTGCTTCCTTATCTTTTTATCCTCCGTACAAAGGCAGCTTGTGACGTCAATTTAAAAATACTAAGGGAGAAATATTTTGGAAAATTGTTTTTCAATCAAAAGGACCAATCAAAGTTTGGCTTTTCCATTGATGGTTAACTTTATTTCATCGATATTAACAGTACCAAACTATTCAGCTAATGCTGAGAGAACTTGTTCTCAAATAAATTTAAATAAAACAAAACTCAGAAATCGCCTTGATGTTGGAACTTTAAAAGGAAATCTAAGGACTTCTTGAAGTATAAGGAGTGTAATTGCTTGAACCTTAAGGTTTCTGATTAATTATTCAGAAAATTCAGTTAAAACAAATATATTTAATTTGAAAAAAAATTGAAACACTAAGTTCGTTTGTGAGTGCGATAGGAAACGCATATTTCTAAATATATGTAAAGTACATATGTGGTTCAACTAATCAACTTAAACGCTTATGTAGTATTTTTTTCTTTGTAAGCTTGAAGAACTTAATGTTAAAGTTTGTTATAAGCTACCCATATACAAGACTATTTGTTTTAGAGGAGAAATATTTATTATTAATTTAAAGAACTTACTGTGTTCAAATAATATGAATTTTAAAAATGATTTTAAATAAAATAAAATAAAATAAAATAAAATAAAATAAAATAAAATAAAATAAAATAAAATAAAATAAAATAAAATACGAGTAAAATAAAATAAAATGACGAACAACATTTTTTTTTTTTTTAAAGTAGGTAAGATTATTTCAACTTCTAATTCCCCGATTTCCCCGATTTCTGATATGGAAATCTCCCGATTTCCAAAAATATTTTATGGCAACACTGCACCCTCCATCTATACCTACATATGAACGTGATGGCTCGCATTTAAATCGGCATACGGTTAGTGGCATATTATTTTCCAAATGCTTATACATCTTCACTAGGCTTCTATGCCAACACAAGTGAGTGTTTAAATTTCCTTCTGTAATGACAACCTAATTGTAGTTTTTGTCTCAAGTTAAGTTTTATTTTCAACCAATCACCGTTACATAGATTTAAGAATAGAAATACTAGAGGAATACATTTATAGCATTAAGATTAAAAATAAAAGCTTAAACGAAGGTCGTATTCTCGGAGAATGCGCCACAAAGTCTTATACGAGAACCACTTGATATAGCTCGGAGGAATTGTGGACCACTAGAAGAAGATTCACTCTCAAGACGAATGACATATTCCTTGCTTGCTGGATCCGGAAGGACCTGAAAAAATGAAAACAAAGAAGAAGTTGACAGTGAGCATGACATGAAGGTTAGATTATATTTGTACCTTTCCACTGTCTGAAGAAGCCACTTCCAAACGATACTTCTCAAGAATCCTTCGTGCGAAGGTATTTTTAGATGCCCCTGGCAGTACAACCTCATCACCACCTAAAGATGCAACCATAATTTTCTTCTCTTTTTCGTTTGGTGGACTTTGAGGGGGGAAGAGCTTTTCAAGATTCTTATATTGAAACAGTGACGTCTCGAAATTCTGGATTTTTCTAAGCAGATCATACACCGAACCATCGGGAATCTGGTCATTGTCGCGTGAAAGCTTACACAAATCGGTAAGAATTTCTTCAATTTGTTCATTGAATGCCTCCAGAATATTTGAGTAAGTAACAATGTCCTTAATGGAAACGAATTAATTTCTGTTTAGAAAAAAATAGTACTCGTACACTGACAGAACAAACCTTTAATTTTAGAACAGCGGTATGTAAAAGTGATACAATTGTAAGCTCGTAGAGTTCACCAATTGTACGGGTTTCTAAATAGTGAAGGACCTTCAGGGCTTCATTGGTGTCGTCAAAGAGGCGTTTCTAAACCCAAATCAATTAATGAAAGGTATGCAAAAAATAGTTGCTTAATCTACCTGTCGATAAGCCGGAATCGGTTGAGCTTGTTTCCAGACATTCTGCCAAGTGTTGTCGGGAGCGGTCATTCTTGTACTGAGTTTTGCAGTTACATTACCTTCATCTAGAGTAATTTAAAGTTAGCAAAAAGTACATTATTTCAAAAATGTATACAGAACTCACCATCAGTTTCCTCTTCCCAGTCACGTGGACTATACCATCTTATAAAGTCTTCTATCTTTCCATTAGGGTTGGCTGCTTTGAAACTCTCCATGTCAGATCTCAAAGAAGAGCACATCATCTGTGTTGAGAGTCCTGCGAGTATACAAAGAAAAAGTTACACATTTTGAATAACATTTCAAATTTAACAACCTACCAGACCCTGGTCCTAATTTCAACATGACTTCAGCATCATCTAATAGCTGATCTTCAGTCTTTGGTACTGGTTCTTGTGTAGCTGGAACATACAAGTATTCGTCGGAATCAATCAATTTCATTTCTCCCAATTTTGATTTTCGACCTAGAGGTTTAGAAAGTCCACTGCTGGTGGAATCTTCATCCGAACAATCGAAGAACTCATCATCAGTCGCTTCATCTTCTTCATTGTCGTCGTCTGCATTTAACACTGAGACCAGCTCCCCTTCTGAGGATCCAAAGGGCAAGCCACATTCGCGTATACGACGTCTTTCCATACAAATGTTAAGCATCTGAAGTTTTTGATGCAAGAGACATGTGCGCATATCGGGGAATCCAGGAGCAACCCTAAATCATTTAAATATATTAATTTCCACTATAACGTAGGTAGTAGGTATGTTAATCAATCAAAAGTAAAATAAAGGTCTTTAGTTTAATTTCACCTTCAATCAAAATGAGGTACAGAACTTCCTCTAAGCATTAGTTCACAAACCAAACCGCCAAAAGGAAGAAGTACCAATTAACAACAACAGCGACAAGGACGACTATGCCATCACCAATGTAGGTACTATTAGATTTGTTGAACAGGATATTGCAATCTAACTCAATTGACTGTGCGACGACAATGTGCAGGCAAACAGTAGAGTAATGTCAAAATGACGTTACAACAAGGATGTGAATGCTAACTTCCTTCCACGCAGGAGTTTGCTAGGTCATTGGAAATTTTCATTCATTTCCATTTGCAAATTAAACACACGGTGTGGCGTAACGAGACGTTGATGGAGACAAGTTGATGCGGTTGCGATTCTCTAGACAAAAACCGCAAGGATCAGATCAAATTGAATTGGAGCAAAAGTCGAGTACGAGTATTAATCCATTTGCCATTGTGTTGCAAGAAAAAAAAGCAATGATAATGCAGTGATGATGAATGCGCTTCGCTTTATTATTATAATTGTGGGTTTTATAATATGACCGCTTTGTGTGGAGGAAAAAATAAACAGTTATAATATAGGTTACTTTAAAGTGGAACATATTAAAAGGACTCATTCTTTTAGTAACGAGTATGAAACAGGAAAAGAATATGGCTTTGTGATTTTGACAAGTGCATGAAATTATTGCAGCCAATAACGTAACGTAACATATCTACTTATTGTATAAGAAGAAGTACATATGCTTCGCCCGCTCACAGGAAAGCTGTTACACCATCAAATTTATTTATTTAGGAATGGGTTGATGGTTTGCTTATTGCATGTTGTTCAGGCATAAAACTAACAATATGTGATTGAGTAAAAACTAGTATGCCCAACAAATATGAAAACGAATAAAATAATGCGAATTATAAGGGACATACAAATAAGAGACGGCATTTCTCCGCATTAGTTCAGCCGCCATCCCTGGGCCTGGGCCTGGAGATAAAAAAATCTGAAACAACCACCTTCAGTCTCAGAACATCGTGCTACACATCTTTCCTATCCTTCTTTCTCTTCATTAACTTCACGCCCGCGCTGTGTTGAAACATTTAAAAGGGTAATCATAATCCCTCGAGCGCGTGTAGATTATAAAAAAAAATTCTTGCTTGAGCTAGATGGTTGTAGTAAAAAATTAATTTATTTTCCAAAATATTGCGTCAGTCATATGTTTTTATAAGAAAACAACCGGCATCGAGAGTAGCGTTTAGCGACATAAATTCATCTGTGCCGCTGGGGCAGCTGTTTTCCGGGTTGAGACTCAAACTCACAAGAAAATGCCTAATGTATGTATGTACCTTAATATTTTTCATTGATAAGGAACAATCGCTGCATTGTGATTTGCTTTTAAGAAATTGCTTTTAAAATTTCAATCAAACAAACCTAACTTAACGAAGAATATATTTTTGCAAACTGACATCTGTCATTAAAATTGACAAAAGAAAAATATTTGAAAATGACAAAAAAAGTCATTTATTTAGTAATTAATAAAAGAATTTATTTATTTCGATCTACACGCATATTATGATTTTTTATTTTATCCCGGGAAATATGTTGAAATCCCGGTATTTTTCATTATTTTAGCCATTGGTCTCACCGAGTTGTGAAAAAAATCTGGCAACCCTACTCGAGAGGTACTGACAAGAAATGAGAGAAGGAAACAAAAAAAATTGTTACATTCTTTTCTGACATTTCAAATTGAAAAGGTGTGTTCGATTCAAAATTTGATGGCAGTGTTCAAAGGAGAATTTAATTAGTGTAAAACGTGTATTTTAGTTATACGGAGTTTTCAATTAAGTTGAGTTCATTTATGTGTGAAAAAGGCATGCGCCGTGATACATTGCATATACGAGCATATTCGATTTGTCTTCATTACGATCTAAGCTCATTTTCAAATGTAAATGAATGTTGGTGGTTACAGTATGAAACCACCAAACTAAATAATTTCCTTCTGCGTCGCAGTGGTTATGAACTTCTTTACAATCAGCATTTAAATATACCAATTCGACGAACAAATAAATCATGTTAACGTCTGACTTTTTATAAGATCTTTCTTGCATGCACATTAAATGATTCAATGGCTATTTGAAAAGCGGCACTTTTAAGACGCAACATTTTGATAAAAATTAAAGATAAAGCTTGCGGTTTTATTAGCAGATAATTTTAAGTTATGCATTCTTAAAAAAGTTGAATTCAAGACTGGCATTTTGACATTTCAAATTGAAAAGGTGTGTTCGATTCAAAACTTAATGGCAGCGTTCAATGGCAGTTTTACTTAAAGCGACTTTGAATTAGTATTAAATGTGTATTTGAGTTGAAAATATTTGTTTCAATTATTCGGAGTTTTCAATCAATCGGAGTTCATGTACATATATGAAGTAGTAATGATAATGGAGAAGGCGACCTCTGTATGTTCAGGTTAAAACTATGCGGTTGAATCGATTTGCTTTAAACTTGAGAATTGATTTTTTAGGACTAAATAACGGCTGCAATTTTTTTTAAACAAGAAGGGATATTGTATTTTTCTTAACGGTTTTATTTAAAAAATTCAGTTTTGCACCTCTTAGTTTCCTATTTAAGAACAGTTTCATTAATTTCAAAACTTTTTTGTATGTACTGAGGATGAAGAAAAGTCGAATGAAAAAATCAAGAAATGATTCAACAGATTTTCATATAACAAACGACTGAAAATCTGCTTTTTTGGAACTTTTGAACTGCAAATAAATCTTAACTCAAAACCAAGTAATTATCAAAAAGATCAATTTATTTTTAACTGAAAGTCATAGATAGAAAAGATAGACCATTAAAAAATCTAATTTAAAAAGTCAATTCCATGTTTTGAACATTGATGTTGTCCAAAGTATTCATTGAGCACTTAAGCAATAGATTCCTTATAACCAACTATTAGCCACTCCATGTCAAGTTGAATTCTCAATCGCTTTTCTGGTTATAATTTGCACTCAATTAAACAATCTTTGATGAATAGAAACCTTCATAAAGCTTTCTTTATGAACACATACACATTACGATATCCATTTCACATTTGTATAATATTCTCAAAACCGAAGACAGACTCTTTATGGCAATAATAAAAAAAGAAATATTCATAGACATTCGATTGACCATAACACCCGAATCTGCTTGATTACCCTTTATATATCAAAAGCATCGATTTTATTAATCTACTCTCAATGATTAGCCTTTGAATGTGCACATCCCATGTCTAGTCTTTTTGATCCAATAAAATTTCCTTCCTCAAAACTACATACATTGCTGTAAAATGTTTCCACAAACACAGACGACAGCAGCAGCAGTAGCAAGAAGAGGAGCACTTTTCTTTAATAGCTCATGGGTGCGGGCAAAATAGAGTGGAACTAAGAATACAGAGGGCAGCACACCACTATGCCACCATATTAAACTTTACGACACTCGTAAAACAATATTCCAGGAAGGAAAAATAAAAAAAACTAAAATGTATATGTCTGTCTTCTGTCGCTATAACTCGGCACGGTACGAGTTTAAGTGCATTCAGAGAGCATCCGTTGAGTTAGAGTACCAGAATCCGTTCAGACATTCTTAGATGGAGATACTTAACGTTGAGGTGGGATAGTTTTTTTTTATATTTTTATTTCTACACCACAACGAAAACCCAACAAGGGTTATGTGAATTCTAAAACAGATTGTTGTCCTTTGGCTTCATGGAATATCCGTTTTCACAAATGCATGCAAGATGGGAAAATTATTTATCTCCGTGTATCTCTTGAACTCCAAGGACACGGTCTTATGACATTCACAACATACAGCACTTCTGTAATAGATAAAAATAGACAAGGGACCAAAAAGTAAATTATATTTATATCCTCTAAAGTGAAAAAGGAAACTATACATGTCACTATACGAGCAGATGGATTCAGTGCTAGATTTCAGGTAACAGGAGCTCAGTTTTATTTGTTGGCATTCAAATAAGTTTTGTTTAACACCTTCTATCTGTCTACTATGTTTTCAGAAAACAAAATTGAATTTGAAAATACGGGTAATCGGCTTTTAAAATATTTGAAAATTTTTTAATTTTCGGATTAAAAGGATTTTTTTTAAAAAAGAAAAGATAAAGTTTAACTATCATCCAATTGCACTTACGTCCTTTCTTTTTAAGGTTATGGAAACGATGACAAATTATCAGCCCAAGAAATATTTTGAAGAACGAAACGCAATATAGCTTTCGTAGCAATAGGTTTACTAAATATCTGATGATATATCTCACCGAACAGTGGAATACATTTTTACATCGTTTTGGAGAAAGTAAGATTGTTCCAGTTGATATTTCAAAACCGTTTTGTACAGTATACCATCAAGTTCTCTCATCAAAACTGCGCGCATTTTGGTATTAAAGAATCTCTTTTTCATTGAATTAGAAACTAACTTTCGAAAAATTTGATAAAAATTGTGTTGGATGGTTTTATGTGTGAAATTCATTAAATAAATGCTGGTGTACCACAGGATTCCGTTTTGTCTTCGACTCTCTTTCTCTTATTTATAAGTTATCTTTTCTCTGAATCTTCTAATCCATTAAATTGTTTTGCTGATGACAGTACTCTCAGTTTCTCATATTCTTTTCCAGATACAAATTCTTTACGTTTCGATGTGGACTTAGATGTAGATTATATTCTGATATAGATAGCATGATCAAATGGGAAACCATAAGCCGCGTAGAATCGTCCTGTCGTTCAAGCGGAACTATGTCGCTATCCATGACGTGAAAAGTGCTTATCATCTTAGCCTTTCGGACCCGACAGAATTTTAGCCTGGTTGACTATAAGCTGTTGTGTTTTCAATTTCCTTAATTTTTTTATTACTTGCGACTTATAGGTACTATAAGGCAAGTTATGCATTCGTAAAAAAAATCGAACTCGAGATTTTGATCAAAGTTGACATTACGATAATAGCGAAGACTAAAAAAGTGGGTCTGGCAATTCTGTCTGTCTGTCTGTCGCTGCGACTACAGCCTAAACGGCTCGGCCGATTTTCTTTAAACTTGGTAGACATGGGTTTTGATTTTTTACCCCCACACGTTTTTTTCTCTGTTTTTTTAAGACCAAAAATAACGGTACCTGCCATACGATTTTTTTTTTTTGAAATTTTATAAATATTTTTTTTCTCAAAAACTGCTGAACAGATTTAAAAAATAAAAACACAAAAACACAAAAAAATTTCATTTAATTAAAGCTAGGTAATGCTTGAAAAACTTTTTCCGAAAAATGGTAATTGAGGGTGCCCCCCATGGAACCATTTTTTTTGTTTTTGATTTTCTCAAAAACTGTACCACCGATTTTGATCATTTTTTTTTGCGAAGGCTCTTCAAAAATTTAAATAGAATTGTGTATTAAAATTTTCAAAAAATTTTTTTTTGGATTTAAAAAAAAAAACTTCAAAATTTTTTTTTCAAAACTCAATATTTCGAAATGTTAAAAAATTAACAAAAATGGTTTTCAAAAATCGTATTTGTCTGGAAAACGAATTGTTGATAAATTTTTTTTTCTTTCAATTAATTTTTATGATCTTTAATTTATTAGAAAAAAATTTGAAATTAAGATATTACAGCTTGTGCCTACCATAGAACCATTTTTTCGAATTTTGAATTTCTCATTATCCACATAACGGTTCTTAATGAAATTTTTTATAGAGAAGAATCTAAAAAGTCTAAAACATATTGCATTTCAAAACTTTAAAATAAATATTTTTTGAATTTTTGAAAAATTTTGTTAATAAAAGCTTTTTTTAAGAAACCACTAAAACTACTTATAATTTTTGTTTTTGCATAAATTCATGTTTGCATAGCATTCTCTTTTCGTCTCTTAAGCCTAGTACTCAGTTCAAGTGAAAATGAAAATTTCATATAAAAGTGACTGCTGATTCACTGGCATGAAATCCGCAACGAGAGGTGAGTACTAAAATGTGGATTGGAAAAACAAATATGTTCCACAACTTTTTCCACGCTATGATTTTCATTTCTCAATGTACAACCATCAGGAAAAAGTTTAAGGCAACGTGGAAAACTGTGACATTTGTCAGTTGATTTGAATATTTTGTTTCAAAACAAAAAATTGAAAATTTATAAACAGAAAGGACGAATCAGTTTAAAAATAATTGTCAATTTTTTTGCATTCAAAGTGAGTATCAAAAATTCAGGTGGAAAAGTTTATTCTATTTTCATTTTTATTCTTCGCGTGTAATTTGGAACGTATTTGTTTTCATTTCACGCTAGGTGAGTACTAGGCTTTACTATTAAAAAAATTTTAAAAATTAATTTTATCCTTATGAACAGTTTTCTCTAATAACATTCGTTTTTAAAATTCCTAGTCTATTACATAGGAGCAAGTTCGTGCGACCCAGTCGTGCATTTTATTTTTTTATTCGATTCCGAGTTTAAAATTGCTCAATCAATACAGGTTCTCTGAATATTATTACCTAAATTTTCTAGAAGAACTGGTTTTTCGCTTTATTTGATGTTACGATTCAGGACATCAAAAACCTTCGGAAAGTATTCATTTTTCTTCGAAATGTCTAAATTGTGTTGGCTAACTTTATTCAAATATTTCACCGACCATTTAGAACAATTTCAATGTAGGTATGTGTTATACCGAACTATCTACCTAAAAATTCACTTTACAAAATGACACTTTCAGTCGGTTTTTGGGAAATGATTAATTTGAAAAACCACCTACAAAATAACCACATCATGCATGACTCATTTATACCGAACTCAATGTTATGGCAATTCTTTCAATTAAATCGTCCATCGCGTCGCGTCGTCGTTGTATGTATATAGAGGTACTCGTCCTCGTGCTGTGCGAATAAAATAGCTTTTATTTAGCCATCAATTATTCGACTAATGCAGCGCAAATATTTCCTTTTATGCCAGAGCCCGTATTTAATTGCACTGAACAATTAAAAGCCTGGCTAACCTCGTCGTCGTCGTCGCTGTCCACTTCCACTGTAAATAATGATTTTCGTCGTCAATTTTCCAAAAAAAAAAAATTCAAATAAAATGCGATTCCCAAATTCCCTTTAACTATATTTTGCCACCAGCTCGCAGCCAAGTATAGTAGGGCTGTCGCGAAATAAAATCCAAAATGATATTTAACCACGATAAGTCTGCATACATTTATGTTTTTTGGGTTTTCGGATTTTTGTAGACAAAAGGGATTCGTTTTCGGGAAGCAATTAAATGTGCCCGTCACGCCACCACAGTTACCACCAAGATAATGATAGATGAGCGCCACAGGCCTAGCGAGGATTTAATGGAAGGTTTTCAGTTTTCCCTTTTTTTTAATTTTAACTAAAATGTTTGCCCAGATACACATTGGTGGGGAACTCAATAGCTTGTCCCATTAACGGAAAATAATGATAATAATGAATATTAAGAAATATAAAAACCCAAATGGACCACTAAAAGCCCCAATTTTGAAAGCCCCACGCGCAATCTAGGTCAAATTTATTCGAAGCACTTATAGTTTGGTGCAGAATTTACTATCGTCCTTTTTGTCGTACATATAGTCGATGTGTCGTTTAAAACAATCAAAAACATCACACTAACAAGGCACCATCAGCAATTTGTGCTGGTGCCACCCTTCCTACGGCTTATATCCTTCCTAGACAGGTGCTCATCATCATATTTGCCTAAAACCTCGCCATTCAAAATTGTCCAAGCGAAATGCGAAACAACCACGAATTAGGTGTGGATGGACACTTGTGTCCTAGATGTGACTTTCCGCTGTCAAATAATAGGGGCTTTTATAAAACTTTACAGATTCAGTGTGACCAGCCCCATAGAAAACAAAAAAAAACAATTTTTTGTAGAATTATAAATGGGAGCACTCTCTTTATTAAACTTATTTACTTTACCCAAGTACATTTTATTTTTTTTAATAAAATTAAAAAAAATAAAATGCACGACTGGGTCGCACGAACTTGCTCCTATGTAATAGACTAGGAATTTTAAAAACGAATGTTACTAGAAAAAACTGTTCATAAGGATAAGATTATGATCATTTTTTTAAATTCTTTTAGTAGTAAGAGATAAAAACAAAATGCTATGCAAATATGAATTTATGCAAGAACAAAAATTATAGTTCGTTCTAGTGGTTTCTTAAGGTTTTATATATAAAATTTTTAAAATATTAAAAAAAAAGCTTGGTACTTCAACTTTAGGTTTTTATTATTGTACGAATGAAAATTAAATTTCCAAAAAAAAATTATTGACCCATTTTTGAGACATCGAATTTTCCAAAAAAAATGATTTTTTTTTTTCAAAAATCCAAAAAAAAGTTTTGAATTGCAATGTTTCTTAAAGTTTTTAGAAGCATCTCTACAAAAAATTTCATTAAAATCCGTTATGTCGATAATGAGAAATTCAAAATTTTAAAAAATCGTTCAATGGGAGGTACAGTCAGTAATGTCTTGTTTTCAAATTTTTTTGCATTAAATTATAGATCTTAAAAATTAATCGAAAGACTAAAAATTTAAGCAAAATTTTCGGAACCATTTTCGAGAAAAATACGATTTTCGAAAACCATTTTTTAATATTTGTATGAAGGGTACCGTTATTTTTAGGTAAAAAATTTTTTTCTTTTCATATCTTGTAGATTATTTTAGGAAACTTTTATTTATCAAGTTTTAAAAAAATCGGGCATGGGGTTTTCGAAATATTGAGTTTTCAAAAAAAAAAATTGAAAAATCCAAAAAAAATTTTTTTTTGAAAATTTGTATACACAATAATATTGAAACGAATGAAGAGCCTTAACATAAAAAAAATTATCAAAATCGGTTTTACGGTTTTTGAGAAAATCAAAAACAAAAAAAATGGTTCCAAGGGGGGTACCAAAAATAATAATTGTTTGGACATTTTTTTTTCATTCACTACCTAGATTAACTAAATGAAATTTTATGCATTTTTTTTTTAAATCTGTGCGACAGTTTTTGAGAGAAAAAATATTTACAAAATTTCGAAAAAAATTGTATGGTAGGTACCGTTATTTTTGGTCTTAAAAAATCAGATCCAAAAACAATGGGGAGGAAATAATACCCATATCTACCAAGTTTAAAGAAAATCGGCCAAGCCGTTTAGCTGTAATCGAACAGAGAGACAGACAGACAAAATATCGAGTTCGATTTTTTTTCCGAATGCATAACTTGCCCTATAGTACCTATAGGTCGCAAGTAAAAATCGGGTATTTGTTACTGGGTTTTTTCCCTATATAATACAACCATCGAATTACACCCGCTGTATGGCTTGTGCCATCGACTTGTTGAAACCATATTTCATTAATGTCTAGTGCATGTAATTGACCAAAGAAATATCGTTGCAACACACCTCTATAGCGACCCCTTTCTCCTGATCAATAGTGCATATTCTGTTTGTTGACGAAGCCGTTTAACAAAAAATGCGCTTCATCACTGAAGATGATTTTGCCATGAAATTTGTCATCTTCTTCCAACATTTCTAGATCAAAGTCCAAAGAAGTACATCGCTTCATATGATCGAGTGGCTTAAGTTCTTGAGTTCACATTATCTTGTAATGGTGTAGGTGAAGTCCTTGATCCGTGGATTGCACTCTTATGGTTCGTTTGCGACGGACACTCGAACGAAAACAATATTCTCGGCACTTCCACCAAAGCTTTGTCTCACTTGGGCGAGAACTTTACTAGACTATACATTTCTTGATTACTAGAACGATAATTATGAGCAAAAATAGACGCTAACGATCTTAAAGTGTCCGTGACTGACTTCGAATTCCGATTAAAAAAATTTAATTTTATTTTTAAACATTCTTCGTTCGTGAACTTCACCATTATAGAAATGTTGTTCTAACTGAATGTTTTGATATTGAAAGTTTGGTCATTTATTTAAGGGTGCTGTCATAGAAAAAGTTCAAAGTTATAAAGTCCCTGTTCTGTAAGCCCGCATAGGGTGCCGCTACATGTTTTTTCTGTGGCCACGTCCTTATCTGGAAATCCGCTTCTGCTAATACTGTTGATTTCTATGTTGTACTTGGTCTTTCAACCCACTGTGGACCCTGAGGATTCCATTTAAAGGATTGCTTTGTAATATCATCATTTACGCTTTCCTCAATGTATGACCATTTCATTGCCATTTTAGATTTCTTATGTCAATGAGCAGCCGATCTTGACTTGTCCTGCCCCACAATTCCTGGTAAGAAATTTTTTGTTACCAGCGAATTTTGAGAATGTTACGTAAACAGCGTTTCACAAAAGTCAGCATTTTCCCCGAGATGATTGCCGAGACTTTCCAATGTTCGCAGGCATATAATTGCACGGACTTAACATTACATTCGAAGAAACTCAACTTAGTGTGTAAGGAGATTTGACTGGAATTCCAAATTTGATACAGAGCTGTCAATCAAGACGCCATTATAATAAGTGAATCGTCAGCAACAATTAGAAGTCTTTCAAGTAGGAAATCATAAGGAACGTAATTTGATCCAAATAAGAAGTTCCCATACTTGGAAATCTTATAGGTTTTTAGAAAAAACATCAGAACACAAAAGTTAAGCACCAACCGACTTATCTTCAAGGGATCTCAAATTAAGCAGTTTAAATTGATTTTCCAGGTCGCAATTAGTCTTTTAATTTTTCGGATTCGCTCGATGAATTGTATCATTCTTCACTCAATTTTACAGCCCATAAACGAATAACCACCACACCGAATCAACACATGAGTTCAGTTATTGTCAAACATTTTTCAGAAATCAACAACATGAATGTGAACAATGCCATGAACGTGACAGTTGATTTAAATCATTTATTCAAAACTAAAACAATGTATAAGCAAATATCAAATTCAATACTTAAGATTAAGAAGTCTAAGAGGTATTTTTACAAACGATTAGATCAGAGAATCAAGATTTGAACCCACCGAAGTCGGTTGAACCGCGTTTGAACCTCAGTTAATCAACCGAAATCGTCGGGTTTTAATCTTAATCGAATCCATTTAACTTGATATAATATTGGTATAATGACCACACTGATTGAAATATACCTATATCAGCTACCTTCCGGAGATATACGATGGTGACACACCACCGACGCGACGACCCAAATTAAACCAGCAGGGTGTCAACGAAACGGAACACCACCAGCAACGGAAATCGATTATTTGACGCGGTTCCACCTTCCAAGTGTGTTTTCAAAACGGCTTCGAACGGTTTTTCATTTTTGGCATGATTACTTCGTGTGGTATAACGGTTAACCCGCATTTAGAGACTATCCGTCATAGAGTCATCGTCATCCACGCCATAACAATGGCACGCTTCTATGGTAGACATATAGTTAAAGTTGTGTTCCTGTCACTGTCACCACATGAATTTCAATTAAGTTTAAATGAAGTTGGAAATCTTTCTTTTCATTGCTGAAGCCAATTCCTTTTGTTTAATAATCATAGTATAGCCATGAAGAGCACGTAGAAAGCCTATGGCTTGAGTTATAATGCATTCCAGCACTTAATTACAATCGTAAAGGGTGCATGATGGAGGCGCATTTAAAATTCTTAATTGCGTGTGAAAACACAAAAACGCAAAACACATACGCACACTTCACACACACGCAAACACATCGTTCGACAGAAATAAAAGAGAGAGAGAGAGATGGAAATTTAATCAAAAAAGCTTGCGAGTGCCATAATTGCATATGGCTCTAGAGGTATATACGAGTATTTTTTGTTCATTAACGGTGTAATTTATTGGGAGCAAATGACCGGAAATGGGTTTCATTATATACCTCCAAAATGAAATGATGTAATTGCATTTTAAATCAACCATTTTCTGTCAAGTCACACATTGTCAGAAAATATTTACAAAAAAAAAAGAGAGGCGGCAAGAAGTTTGTTCCCCACAAATCCAAAATGACACGAGAAATTTATTTTAAGTTGAATTTATGGCCAAAATTTGGAAGCACTGCACCTACGCAAGGTTTAATCTGGGAGGTGTTTAATGGTTGTGTGTGTGTAAATGGATTACGTCGAAGTTCTATTGTCTGAGCTTAAAGACAATAAGACTATAGTTTTTTTTATGAGATCAGTATGATAATGGTAGTCTTCAATTTTTTTTAAAAGGTCATAAAATGCAGATTGAACATAAGACAATGGCTGTGAGAAATACATTTGTGTGCGGCTTTTGTTATAATTTTTATGAATAGGAAGGCAGATAATGGTGCTTGTTTTTCTCGACGAGAGGTACATCCGTCAAAATCCAGCGTAACCCTGAAAAAGCCTTTAAAACTCTAGTTGAGAAAAAAGAACTATAACCAACACCTTTATCTATAAATTTTACTCGCAATATGGGAACTCTACCGATCCTCAAGAAAAAAGACCCTCTGAGCTGCTCCAACGGCATAAGTCACCTGAACATCGCTTACAAGATCCTTTCTGCCGTATTATGTGAACGTCTGAAGCCTTTCGTTATCAACCCGATAGATAGATCACCGTCGATCAAATATTCGAATTACGGCAGATCTTGGAAGAAATCCAGGAACTTCAATTAGACACGTACCACCTTTTCATTGAAGAAGATGGATTTAGCGGTCAATTAGGGCAAGACAGTATATGTTATCGTCAAGAAAGGACACACAGCACCGACGACGCCTTGTATTGAACGTCACCATAGACAGCTATAATCTTGAGGTAGTTAAGAGCTTTTTCTACCTAGGCGCCACTGTTAATTCAGACAATAACACCAGTGTTGAAATCAAACGGAGAATAACTCTTGCCAATCACTGCTTCTTTGGACTAAGACGGCAATTGAGTAACAATATCCTCTCTCGAGCAATTTAAAGTGTCACTCTTTAAAACTCTCATAATCCCGGTCCTTGTGCATGGTGCAGAGACTTTTTCGAAAGTGGATGAGAATGCTTTAGGATGTTTCGAGAGATGTAGAGCGGATGGACTTTGGCCCGGAAAGTCTCCGAATTCAACTCTGACGATTATGCGGTTATTCACTGAATTTGATTTTCAATCAGCAAAATAATATAAGTGGATTTAAAAGTAAGTTTTTTGAGTACTCATTAGCTTGATTTTAAAACTCGACGGGAAATCCGGCTCGAAGGACCAAAAATAATGTTGGAGGGATTCCTCTATTCTGATTTATTCTTCTTGAAAAATGAGACCAAAATGTTGTATAATGCATTTCAATGATAGCTATAATTAGCTCTAAAAAACGAGAGGAATCTGATTTCAACCCAGGGGTGATCTGAGGAAAAAATAAGTGATTCCGTAACTTACTCAAAAAGGAAGAGAATGTCGCTTATTGCTCTTCGTTTTTCAAGCGTATTCAAGTTAATAAATAGAAATCGGTATCGATACGGAGGTAGAATCAACGGGTTATTCCAAGATAGACCACGAAGATCGAAACGTAGGAAACGACGTTGAAAGCTCCTATATTATGAAAGTATAGATCGGGTCATGTAGGGGTGAAAGAATTCTTCGGACCATTGTTTCACAAAGCCTGAGAACTTCAAACTGTTCATTAAGAATATTGTCATCCATATGTATGAGAAAGTAAAGCTCTGTATATCCCATAAAAAACCCAAGGTCGGGAATTGCCTCGGCGGTGGATATGGGTTATTGACAATGGATGGAGAAAGTAGAGACGTAGAGGAGATTGGATACGTTTTCTTGAAAAAGTGATTGAATAGCATTGCAATCTTTAAGCAATTTTTTAGGCACCAGACCAAGAAACTGTCGAGATAAAGTTGAAGTAGACTCATATGTTGAAAAATTCGTCGTCTTCGAGCGAGATATGGGAATATTTGATGCCCATTTCAATATCGTTTATAGTAAGAATAAAAAGGAGAGGTCCTAAATGGCTGCCTTGCTGCCAAAGTGTAACAATAGGAGCAGCATTTGTCCGAGTTTCTGTGAAGTTCTGTCAAAATTGGCAGTAACTGAATATTGTAATAGGAGGGAAATAAAGAGTCGGGTAAAGCATTCCACATTCCCGTAGTGCGGCTAAAGAAAGAATCTCTGAATTTAACAGTACGTCCAAAGTTGTGCTCAAGGGTTAACTGATGGGCATTCTCTGAAGCGCGAGTATTACGGTTGAATCGTTTAAAGGGAGGAATGCAAGTGGCATTTCACTGGAACACTGTTTATAAAAATAATGCTTCCATTCTCCTATAGATGCACCCTAGCAACTCATTACCTTCATAATTGACGTTCAGCTGGTAAAACCATCAGAACTTTTGGCATATGATTGCATTTCATTTAGCCCAAAATTAAATTGCATGATATGGGTCTGTGTTCTGTACCCTACATTTTTCTGAAAATAGAAGTCCTAGAACGTTCTTTGAATGCCAATTAAATTGACCAAAAGCACCAATTGAATAGAAAATGAAACCTGGATAAAATCCTTATTTCAAATCAGTTTTAAACCCTTTAAACTCACACACTTTAGAAAGTTTACAAAAATTTGCATTCAGAAAAAAAAATCTAACAAAAATTCCAAATCAGAATAGCATCATCTGAATTTGGTACGTGAAAACATTGCCAGTTGTATATAAGTGCCATTCAATTTCATTCGCATACACTAGAGGGAGAGTACTTAAAAATGAAACAAAACTTTGTTTTTATTTTTTGCTTGTTTTGTTCTCATATGAATTTCAAATAACAGTCATCTCATCATATACAAGCTTCGCATCCTTTTGGAAACAAAAGTTCTGTCCAACAATCCACACATACTTCTAAAACTACAAGTTTTGTTAGGTAGAGGGGGACGTCGTCGTTCGCCCATCAAAAGACTATGTATATTTATACATAACGACAAAAATGCACATCTATAAAAATGTAAAACAAACAAAAAAGTAAAACTGTCCAAAATTGGAAAAACTATTCGCTTGTGCTGTCAGGGTGTTCGTTGTTTGTTGGTAGGGATAAAGCAAAATCGTGTGAACTCCACGGAATAAGTGAAAATGGATTTTCTTTTGCGCAAACTTTTCGAATATTATTGTCATACTTGCAGTCGTAGTAAGCGATTTTTGTCTACAAAAAGCAACGAAAACGATGGCGGTGGTATTCATCTGGTTATTTATATTGCTCGCAACTTCATGTTCCCACATAGATCCCATTCTATGTCCACAAATCCATCCTCTAGAATATCACTTTGAGGAAGAACAACTATGGAATGACGGCAGGCACGTAAGAGTAGAGGTTATGCGGCCCAATCAAAGGGAAGTTCAAATTACACAAAAATCACGAGAAGTGAGTATTAGGCTTAAAAGTTCAGTTTAGAACTCACATTTAACATTAAATACGTTGTACAATCTTTCTCAAACCATAATTTCATATTTTAAACTTCAATTTATGCAGAAAAATTCTGTTTGGATTCGAAATTCGACATTCGAATTCGAAAGTGCGGAGCGTAAAGTTTGAAAATGAAATATCGATAACGAGAAATTCCAAATTTTTCTATTTTCAAACGAAATTAACTAATGATTGAAATTATGTGCGAATATTATATCTATGATAAGTTTTGAGATGCTGCAGGTTAAGTAAAAGGACTATTTAATGCGATTTAAAACATTTATGTATGTCTAAATTCCTCAAAAAACTAGACAAAATGGTAGACAACTAATTGAAATTAATGTTAAGTTACTTAAATTTGCCTTTCAAAATTGTCGACTCGAATTTCTATCTGATTGCTACGAACTGTTATTTTTGCGTTCCACACACAATCCAAACTGCAACGAATGAACTGTTTGCACATGACTCAACCCAAAATCAATTGCGCGACGAATCGAAAATTCTATGTGTACGAAAAGTCAAAATGGACGAAAATTCGTTCATTCGTCGGTCATTTATCGCACTCATGTGAATAGTCTTTTAGTTCTCTATTAAGTGCCTCACATAGGAGCTGGGAAGAGCGAATACATTTTTCATAGAAATTTCCAGAGCAAAAATTATAACTTGCTTATGATAAAACTTACAATGAATTCAATTCATATCTGTTTTTCATAAATATCCGTTTTACAAATTAAAAACTGCGTTAAATTTGATTAAAATACAAAATTTGGAATATTTTCTACGCGACCAAGAACATATGTATCTTCTGCGAACTGTCAAATAAAAATTCACAATCCACAACATGATGACACAGTGCACAAACTGTCAAATGAAAAATTCGCTAGAATTTAACACCAGATGTTAGTTCAGCATTCTTTCCACTTGATAATTCGCACGTTTCTTAAACCAAAAACAAACTCATTTCTGATGTAATCGCATCCTTAAAAAAATATACTTACCCCCCTATTATGGAAGACAACTCAACTATAGTTTAGTTGTAATTCTTAGAATTGGTATTATCGATCACAATCAGTTGACTGTCAAAGCACAACCAGTTGTCATTTAGCAGACAACTAACAAAATGGCCGACTTTTCAGTTGTCTCTTTGTAAGTAAGTTGAGTTGTGCTTCGGTTGAAGCGTCAAAATTAAACAACTGGTTCGAAGCAGTTGTGTAGAACATTTTAATGAAAGAATCTGCATTCGGATAAAAAATATGGACACAAAACAGTAAGTTAAACAACAATTTTAATAAAAATAGAATGTAATGAATGTATTTTAGTTTGAAAACTACATGGCCATCACAATTTGAACGACTTGTTGCTCTATGTTAGCTGAGCATTTATCCATTTGCCACAAATGAATTCCTCAATCACATTTACCACTTTTTTAATACAACTGACGCTATCGATTGAGTCAGTCCTAAATTATAATCATTGCCACTACGCTTTTGGTAACTTCCTTCGCTCTTGAAACGAGGAGCAGTAGCAAGTTTAACAATTGGTGGAATCGCTGAGGAACATTGTGGAAAACTTTATTTTGAGCCAAAAAAAATACATACTTCAGAAATACAAGTGCACATAAGTTTATTAAATATACGGATATTCTTTTTTATTTTGGCTACATTAAGGAAATTATCATCTTCCAAATCACCGAAAAACAAATCGAAAGAGCTTTCCATCATACAATTTCTTATTCTTGCTTTTGTATTTCATGTTGAGCAGCTGGTTTTGACAGCAAATCGACTCCTAAAAGAAGGCAACGTATTTTTTCATTACAACTAATTTTAGTTGGCTTGCATAATACGAAAAACTTGTTTGGTTGCCTAAGAGTTGAGTTGTGGTTATGACAACTCAACTAAGTTGAGTTGTAATCCATAATGGGCGCATTAAATTAAAAGGTCTAAAATATAAAAAAATTAATTTAATTTGGTTGTCAAAAGTCTGTTAAGCAACATAGACACTTGTTCATAGACTTCCGGTGACATTATTTAATATATTGGATCATATAAATTTCAATGATATTTCACAATTTGTACAAATCACTTGAGTTGACTTTAACAAAAAAGTGTATACATTCCACAATGACAGCAGTTCATAATTCAAACTTCATTTTTGAATCCACCCCCTTCAAAAAAGAAATACCGACTACTGCCCTGACATACCGTCCTGCGTTCCTGGATATAAAAAAAAAGAGATTTCTGAAGGACGAGCAAAGTGGATATGCTCTTTTCCTCCACTCTTCGCCAGCTTTTGTGCAATTTTCGAAGGCTCCGGTTGTGGAACGTGCGTGAAGAGACTTCTCTACTACGTCTTGCATCCCTGCGAAAACCAAAACCCTGCACTTGGCTATTGTTATGGAAATTTAATAGTTTCCTTGTGTTTTCTATTTCTATACGTAGATGCATTTTTTTTTGTTCGTTGGTACCTACGCGCTTGGGAACACTTTTCTTTGAACTTGAAGTTGCTTTCCTTTCTATTTTCATCCACAAGAGAAGAAGTGATGAGTTTAGCGTGATCTTGCTTCAATGAAACGTTTATGGCTTTGAGTATTATGGGTGTCGAAATTAAATCAGTTGAGGTGCTGCACCATTTCATCGAAAATTAAATGCAAAAAAAAAAAAAGAAAATCTAAATTCAATAACCTCACAATGCTTCTGCTGCATGATGCATGCAACATGTGTATGTGACGACTCATTAAGTTGTAATTTGCAAGAGAGGACGAGGAGGCAGCACGCTTAAAACTAAAAACTAAAAACCAGCTGCGAATGCTGGTGGTAATGCAAAAACTTGCAAGAAAACTGTTGTTTTTCTTCGACATAAACTCTTCAATTGGAAGTGGCATGTGGCACTGGCAATGGCAATGGCAATGGCAGAAAAGAGGTAACAAAAAAGACTTGTCTTACAAGTGCACTTTTTTCGCGACGCGTGTTGTTTTTCTTTGTCCTTACACTCTGAAGACGCATCACTGGCAAATGGACATTAGATGATACTGTTCGACGAGCACGAGCAAAACAGAAAAACCAGTATCCAGGTATAAGCAGCTACCTACTTGGAATCAATTGGCATGCGACAATAGAATCTAGAGTAGAACAGAACGGGATCGTATCCATGAGATGCACTTTGGAACACAAGATGTATCGCAACAGTTTAACAGGTTTACACGAGGTAAATTGTAATTGACTTTGATCAATGACACGATTTATGCGATGCAAGTTCGAATGTAGGTCACAAATGGGAGTTTTTTTCAGAATAGAAGAAGGTACCTATCTATATTATGGTTAACTGGATATGGGTTAAGTGGTGTGTGGTGCTGGTGTGGTGTGCGAACAAGTCAAGGGTTTGATGATGCGCGGTATATAGCCTGCAGCAACCCTGTGTTTGTTTAACTTAATAAATTATGTTTTGTCAATAGATAGGTTTTCTGATTTATTGTTCATAAAAGTTGACAGGTTTAACTAGTTTATGTCACATTTTATTAATGAGAATGCGTTGCTGATTTTTTTTGATTTTTATTTTTTTTTTTTTTTTTGCTCTGTTTTTGTTATTTTTGCTATTTATATGTGGTTTTTAATTGATTTTTTAATCAATTACAGCAATTTTGTAAAATCATATTATATTATGCTGACACATCATGGTTTTAGTAGAAACTTAAAACTGAATAAAAAAAAGAACTAGTTTATATTTGAGTTCGAATAGTGTACAGACAAAATACCTACACTGCCATCCATCTTGTGTGGAACAAACAAAAAGTGCATTACTCTTGGGAACGATTTTTGTTTTTTTCAATAATTTGTGTTCTCTTAACTACCTAGCAATTTATCAAGTTTTCAAGAATGAAGTTTTTAGGGCATTGTGTGTTTTTGTCGCTATGGATTGGATTTTTACCAGACATATTTTCTGAATTTTTTTTGTAACTAAGAAATAATTAAATAAATATACAACAATAAAAATTCACCTCATCACTAAGAAACAACTCAAATCACGGTCATCTTCAAAATACTCGAATTGACAACTGAACAAGTTCATTTTTATAATTTGATTGCATTTTGTTTTCGAATCGAAACTTTTCGATTGTTTCGATTGGTTTTCATATTTTGTATTGTGTAACTCAATCGATCGAACAATGTACTATTGTGAATAAACCCACAGAATATTGCGAATATTTCAAATTTGAGAGTTCTGTGATGTGTTAGCTTTTGAAATCATTATTTGTTTTTTTCGGGGTTTCTTCTTTTAATATACATACTCGTAAATTAAAATAGTTTATTTACATTTTAAAATGAGTGGTTTAGGGATAGTAACACAGAAACCGACTAAGCACAAGAAAATTTTGAAATTACCAGAAAACGAAGACATATCAGAGACACCTCTAATCCTCTGGAACTGTAAGAAACGATGTAAGATTTATGAAATAGATGTTTTTATTTAGTATTCACATACACATACATATTTGGTTTTTGAAATACTTTCGCTTATCCAAACCCAAATTATATGTCAGCAATAAGAAGCTCTTCGATTCCCAACAGAATAAAACTTGCTAGTACTTTGAGATAATGTGCTCATAGATATTATCAAGTTACAGTTGGTAATTAATTTTGTATTGGCCTTGCACAATCCACAGTGTCTTTAGTGCTGAATTAAGTGCTTACAGTTCTAGAAACGCATATTTACTCGAAATTAATTACTTTAGATTACTCTGAGGCAAAAGAACTTCGGGCTAGAATGCATATTTGTGAAAAAGTGGAATACCAGCTGTGATAGGGTATATTGATGGTACACATTCATATATCAAGATAGCGTCTCCAAAAAAAAAAATTCAGCACAACATATTACACTCGTTAGCGAATTTCTCTCATCTTTGCTTTGCATGACTCTTAGCACAAGCCATTTTCGCGATGTTCACAGTTTTCTCCATCAATCTCACCAAAATTTCTATTTGCCTTTTGTTCGTTACCACTTTTGACCTTCATAAAATACATATTTGAATGTTTTGTCCTTAAAATAATTAATTAATTGAAAGAAAATTACATTTTGTCCACAAGAAAAACTTCTGGAATTCACTTTCCTTATGCGTCGATCAGAAAATGACAATCGAAAAGAAACGACTGTGAAATCGAAAAGTTTCGATCACAATCGACATTCGCAATATAAAATAGAGTAATAGTAATTGATTTTGATCGAAAAGGGTCGATCATCGATTAGAAAATCGACAACCACAATCTGGGCCTTAATGTAAATAAAAAAACAGTTAACTTTCATCTAAAGGAAGGTAAAGAAAGAACTGCCCAGGTTCCAGCATCTTCGATGGTTTGGCAAGGACAACTGTCAATTTGTTTTGGCGTTTTCAAAATTCATTTCTTTGATTTTGAGTATGGCGTGCAAAAAAAGTTTTATGCTTTTTTTCTCTACTCCCTTGTTTTGCACTTCAAAATTAAATGTTTGCATACAAAGGGTTTTTCAATTGGCGCGGAAAGATTTTGGAGTCCAAGTTGTTTTGGTGACATCTGTCAAATTAGTTATTTATCATTCAGTTATAAATGCCAAATTACCGTGGTTACACGATTGAAATGATAAAAATATATTTTCAAAATATGTGTTGGTTAGTGCAAACGTTGCCCTTTATTTTACGGTAGACTTGGTGGTCCTTCACAGTCGACTCTTAAACGTTTGGTGGTAAATTTTTAGACGACCGGTTCATATATCAATTAGCCAACATTTGTACGTCAAAAGAACGTAAGTTCGGCCGAGAATATCGCCGGTGTCCGTCAAAGCTTACAACAGAAAACCCCCCGTGTTCAAGACTTAAACTTGGGGAATTTTGGGTCGAGACTTCGGCATGCACTTCAATTTTGGAGTCAACATCCTTATGTATGTTTATGCTCTAAACCTGTTTTAGAACATCTTGAACTATTTAAATTTAATTTTGGTTTGTTTTTGTTTTTTTCTTCTTCCTGGATTAGCGGGACTTTTGTGAGCAATTGAGATACTTTAAGCTGCAATGTAATTGAAAGTTGTAATTTTGTGCAAATTAGTTTAGCTCGCGTAAGAAAAATATTTTGGCTGTATACATTTTTTTGTTTGACTATTAATAAAGGATACTTTGAGTGCAGGCATGAGTTGTTGTTTCGAATTTTTCTTATAAATTTGAATTTTTGTGATTTTTTGAAAAATACTCTTTTTCGAGGCTTACAAATTGTATAAAGTTAAGCTTTTAAAAAAATATGAGCAAGCTGTTACAAAATATTTTATGTCATTATGTTCTGTTGGTTTTTTGCTACTTCTTGCTAACCTTCAAAATATTTGACTTTTTGTAGGGCAAAGTCAAACCATAAAATATAAAAAAAAAATCAAAAAATGGATTTTTTGATAAAAACACAAAATTTGAAGGTGTTTTTTGAATTTATATTGAATGATTTAAAAATTAAATGTTGTCCGGTTACAACTAAGAACGATTTTGGTGGAAAAAGTATGACTTATTTTCAAAAATCTTGAACGTAGGTGGAAGGCTTGTACACGAGACGCACGGAGTCTGGTTGAGACCTTTTATTCTTAAAAATAGCATTCTTAATTTTCTGGAAAAATCTTCATCTTTTGAATAAATAGTTCAAAAGTAAATTGGGTCTCATTGTTGACAAGCCTAAGCTAGGATTTGAGTCAACAAATGATGAACAACTTATATATAAATTTCCAATCGAATTAAGAATCTTAGCTCCAGGATTTTCTATTGATATACGTTACCTTTTTGAACTGCTGCCTGAAGTTAAAGAAAAATATCTTGAGCTCTACAGTTGGTACTATAAGTGTTCATAGGCTTCTGATCCATGGTCCAGATAGTTTCATCTTTTCAAATAGCTATAAAACAGCTTTCTGAAGAAGCAATACAGTCCTTTCTCACACAAGAAAATCGTCCCAAATTGATACAAACGAAGACCTCTTGACAACATTACTTTTAAAGTCTGATCATTTTATTTTGAATTTAAGTAAAGCAGATTCAAGACTTTCAAACATTGACCAAAGTGATATCGGGCGATAAATCAAAATGGATGGAAATTTTACAAATTTATCACTTTCATCGCTTACACTCGAAGACTCGGATAGTGATCTTCTTTCGTAATTGTTTATTTTTCAGTTTTTCCTTTTGTTATTACTCTTTTTGAATAATTATTTTTGTCAAAAATAAAAGCATCCATTATATTTTGCAAGATCTTTTATGCAATATATTCTGTGGTCGTAGTGCTTTGAGAAAATGTATACTTTCCTACTAATCTATGAAATATTACAACAACTGTATATCGTACAATCATCAAACTTTTTAAATTTTTGGCTTCTAACTAATCATTTTACAATTGTGGGCGTGGAAGTGGATCAAATAAATTTTTCTTATCACACACATTAGTTTTGTACATTTTTTTCAATATCGTACGAAAAATTTAAAAAAATCAATTTTATAGCAAAAGTGGGCGTGTCAGTGGGCGAAATTTGCGCTATTTTAATTCATTTCTTCACTGACCAGAATATTAATAATTGAAATCACTATCGTACTAGAAGTTTTCATATAATCAATTTATTACCAAGAAAGGGCGTGGTAGGGGCGTGAAAATTCCTCAAATTGACTAAAATCCCCTATTTATTACATTTAGCAACCATTTTTTGTTCACAGTTACCTTAGTTTTGAAAAATAGATTTTTGTCCACTACATGCATGCAATCAACGCACTGTGCGGCACGTGGCGAATTTGACTTTTGACTATAAATACCAAACTTGTAGAAAATCGGTTAATTTATCATATTATTTTCTGAAATTCGATATAATCACGAATCTAAATATATCCGATACTGAAATATTAAATGATTACAATCATTCGAAGTTTTAAATGGATCATTATTTTGCAATCCGAAATTCGAATCAACGAATTCTTTATGAAGATTTAACTCACAAAAGATTATATTCTTTTGCTGGCGTTCTTTTCACTTTTGACGTTTCCTGCAATAAGCACATTATAAACTTGAGTCAGAGCAAATATATATTTTCATTTATTTCTGATCGAATTCCACAGGAAAAACCCATCTCCTTTAAGTTACATATACCAATATACTCGTATAGTACTCATGGCCTAAGAAGATTTGTTTAATTTTCCCTCATTTTTTCTGATAATCTATAATCGAACATTAAATTGAACTACCTTAGAATTGGCTTTCGTACAAAAGTGCACTGTCAAGAATTTCAGCCGATGTCAATGCCGCTGCCATCGCCCCATGCCATGCCAGTTGGAATGCCAAAAACTATAAGAAGAGGATTTACAATGTCATCCAAAAATTGCTAATAGCTTCATATAAAAGTGACATTGGTGGGTTGTTTCAAATCCTCATTGCCGTTAGTTATGTGAAATTTTTTTTTTGGGGCTGTCAAGTGATTCGACAAGAAGACGACGACGAAGACGCCACCACTAATATTATGGGATATAAAATGATGGTACTTTGCGATATTTTCACTTCGTTTTTCTCTTTATTTGCAAGGATCATGGAAATACACCTGAGGTTATTGAAATCTAATTTTTCTCTTTGAAAATCTTTTGCACACACACAAATTATCTAGACTAACAGCACTTTGAAGGAAATGGGAGAAAGGATTTTAACACACACATACACACACAAAACACTTTCGAATTTATAGCTTTCTAGGAGAAAAAGGTAAAGCTGTGAAAGAAAAGTTAGAGGACTAATGTCAGTGAAGAGATTATCTTAACCAACCTGTGATTACATCTGACCCATTTGTGGAAGTCTTGAAAGTCCTTATGAAACAAGGAACAAAAAAAAAACAGAATGAGAACTTGATGATGCACCAAGACCTGGCGCATACGTAAAAGTACACACTCGTACCTGTGTATATGTGTCTTATTTGAGTCATAAATGATTTGAAAGGTTGTTAAAGTTTTATTTTCCCTCCCAACACATTCTCCGGTGTGTGCTTTTAGGAAACTATTCCAAAGGACTAAGGAGATGACTAACATATACTAAAGTTAATGCAGTGCCATTCAATTTGATTTGTGTTGCGTTAAGTTTCATCAGAGTGTTCATAGAGAGTTCGGTTTGGTTTATGTTGTGAAAGTTTTTTAATTCAAAGTTAGTTGACCAAAAAGGAAAATTCGAAGAGGGATTCTCTTTTATCGGAGTATAAGGATATAAATGTGATTTTCAATTTACACTTCGATAAAGGATTTCCGAGAAGTTTACTTTTTTTGTTTATTTTTGTAGGGTTTTACCTTTCAGCAAAATTTTTTATTTGCAATCTTTTTGATATTATTACTTTAGAAAGTTTGAGCTGATATGATAGGATCCATTCAACCTAAATCACTGAGAAAGCATAAGTTTTTGATATACTCGTACACTAAGGTTCATTTGGATAGATGCAACCTAGTTCTGCGAGAAATGGTATTTTTTAAATTTTTTTCCCAATAATATTAAATTAAATTAGTGATTTTTTGTGGCGTAAGTTTGGTTTAATTAGACAATCTAAGCTTAGAAATGTGTTTGTATAAATAAAATCCCTCAAAGGCGTATAAAAGAGGAAAAATAGGCAGATCAAAACTTTTTTACTTAATTAAAGCAATGCATGAAACCGCTGAAATAATAACGATTTTCTATCATCTCTTATATATGTTAACGAATTATTTTTAGTGAAATACCCAGTTGCATTCCTCCCATTAAACAATTCCATGGTAATACTCGCACTTCTAGGAATATACATCCGCTTACACTTGAGACCAGTTTCGGATGTGAAGTCAAGTAAAGAGATTGCTTCCATTTTGATATTCAAAGTTTCAAAAGCATCAGTATTTAACCAGTTTGTATGCAACCGAGCCAACACAAACAGAACAGATAATTTTTTGTTAAGGCTGATTCGGGGTCATATAGAAAGAGTCGTGTCTTTTGGGGCTTAAATCCCTAACGAAGAATTCTACGAGAGTGTGCGCCTACAGTCAAGGGCTGGCCCAGGATAGAATGGCGGTTTAGCTAATCTACCACATCGGTCATAGAGCTGTAGATAGACGGCTCCTTTATGGTCGAGACATCATTGAACACAATGAAGCAGAGCGTTTTCGGTTCAGTAGTATTTTGTCCGATCGGGACCCAAGAGACAGCGTTAGGCAGGAGAATCAGTTTTGTTGGTTTAGCTTTAGCTCTAATATTGAAAGTTGACATACATGTCTATTGTCTTCGCCGACTTACAAAAATTTAAGTGCACAATCAAATTTATAAAAATCCCAAGAGTGCTTGATATGACTGCTCTAGTTTTAAGTAGTTTCAGTTTACTTTTAGGAAGTTTTAATGAGGCCTATCGTGAATAAAATTTCCCTGGGAATTGTTCCCAACTTTCAAAATTGTGATCTCGAATAATGTCGAAAGTTTCCCTTGGAATTTATTGATATTGGGAATTAAGTTTCGTAGTGACCTTGGCTCTCATTTAAAAAGGCCAGTCGCCAGCTTACAATGAACAGTGCAGAAGTATTGACCTTTCCAATTTTCGAAGATGGGGAAAATTCCGAGGGAAATTTTGTTCACGATAGCCCCCAATAAGTGTTTTGTTTTGTTTTGTTAAGTGTTAAGTTATACATAAAAAAAAAAAAATTTTCGGTGAAAATTAAAAACCGATAATTTATAATTTCGTTAACATTAATATTATTAGCATTTTTAGCATTAATAAACATATATTATAAATAAGACACAGTTTAACTTAGAGCGGCGCACAGGGCCAGTAAGTTATTTGTTAGTTATTTTATAAGTGGGCTAGTTTTTATGAATTTTTGTCTACCCTTAAGAAAGTTACGAGTATTAGATAAATATTAATAAAATATTTTGTAAGAAGGGAAACAAAAAATATAAAGAAAAAAAATTGTGTATAGTTTTTGTTTTTGTGGAATCTATTGGATAATTGAAGAATTTGTAAGACTCTCTAAAAAGTTTTATCTAATTTTAAATAGTGGAAATAGTTTAAAATAGTTACAAGACTAAACAATTCTGAATTGCAAAAATTAATAAATAAAACAAATAATCATTTGTTTTATTTTTGCAACCGTAAAACAATTTTAAACATAACTGTGAAGAAAAAAAAATAAAGTTCTTCTTTTAATACTGTTTTACTACATTTTTTCTTAAATGCAAGTGTTTCTTTTTTTAAAACTGAAAAAATACTGAACAAAAATCATGTGTATATTCAAATGAACCGCACTGTATAAATCTTATGCTTTGCTTTTGATATGAATTATGCCAATGAATTTATTTGCAGAATGGAAGAGATTTATTAAGAAAATCAGTTAGAATAGTCGATAAGGTAACTAATTATTTTAAGGTGTTAAGAAAGTGGTGACAAAAACATATCAGCTTCTACAAATAATCTTCTTTTATTTTATAATAAAAATATCGAATTCGTAAATTTAGTTTATGCAAAAAAGTCGTTAATATGTTTGAGAAAGTTAAGCTCTCTATCACATAAAAAACACCAAGGTCCCGACTCATCGGAGGATATGGGTTGATAATGGAGAAGGTAGAGAGAAACAGGAGATTGTATGGTTTTTCGTGGAAAAATGATTGAATGACATTTGGAAGTTTCTAACTGTAATTAAAGTATCAAAGACCAATATCGTTAATAGTAAGAATAAACAGGAGAGGGACTAAGAGGCTGCCTTGTGGGATCTAAGAATTTATCGGAGAAGGTAGTTCGGAATCTAACTTTGTAGAAACGGTTATTCAGGAAAGAAAAAATCTAACTTTATACGTTCAAGCCTAATTGTGGACAGTTTGAATACGAGTAGAATAAGTTTATGTGAAATTTTGTCAACGGCTTTACTGAAATCGGTTGAGACAACGTCAACTTCCTTTTTCCAGTCCCCATTTGACAATGATATCGAAGATAAGAATTTATTTAGCTTATCATTAACTGCCGTTCTAAATCCACACCTGAAGTACAAGGCCGTAAATCTAAAAACGAATATGAGAGTATTGCCGTCAGCAATACAATTTAATGGATTGAAAGTATCAGACAAAAGATCATTGATGAATATAAAGAGAAGTGACCGTGTGACTCACCAGCATTTTTTTATGAATATCTGGTGGACACATTTGACAAGGGCAATCTTAAATATAAAGTTAAAATTAAATTAAATTTCGAACCATTCCTGTGTGCATGTTACCAGGAACCCACAACTTTATGCCGATTCCGAACGGCTAATGAGCAGCACTTTCCATGACAAAAGATATACTCTTAGAGGATTTTCAATTCCTCGCAAGAGGCAGTACAATTTTTCTTGTCTTTCATTATTTTAACGTTACTTCTATAAGCAGTGTTTTAGCGAAATAACCAGTTGCATACCTCCCCTTAAACAATTTAACCGTAATACTCGCGCTTTTAGGAATGCTCATCAGTTTACCCTTGAGCCCAATTTCGGACGTTGAAATACAGAGATTCTTTCTTTAGCCAAACTATACGAATGTGGAATGCTCTACCCAGCTCTATTTTTCCTTCCCATTGTAATGTTCAAAAATTTAAAACTAATGTGCATCGGTATCTCCTTTTAAACCCTTCCTTGTTTTCCTAACGCTCGTACTGTGTTAATCATTTTAAGGGTAGTAATAACCCCTTGAGTGCGCGCTAATTATACAAAAAAAAGGCAGTACACCCCTGAAAAACTTTTTTGCCGCGGCTGAGAATCGAACTCGAGACCTTCCGCATGACAGTCCAACGCACTAACCCTTATACCAAGGGGTACTACAAAAAAAAATTAAATATAAATTGAATAAATAAAAAAAATGTATCTATTACTTAATTTTAAAACATAAATACATAAACGTATTTTAAATTTATTAGCATAGCGGTCTAATATCTCAAACTAGGTAGGTTGACCACATCTCTTACTTGTGGGGTAAGAGTGAAAGCCTTTAAGCGTATGCTAAAAGTATGAAAATGAGAGTAATAAAGGGAGCAAATATACTCCTTTGGAAAAAGTCAAACGGACCCCATAAATTCTTAAAAGAAAGTTTTCTTTTTTAGTTTATATTAAGTACCTTTTTGATTTCCACTAAACTCAAGCATTTAGTAGAGATTTTATCATACCACCTATGTATATGATTTCCAGAATGTTTAAAGACTTAACAAAAATTCCAAAAATTAAAAAAAAGCAAACAACAAACAACCTTAAATCAACTTAATCTCTTCGGTCACCAATTTTATACCAAAATAAAAAATACTGAAAAGTTTATCAAAAACAACAAATAAAAAAATTCCAAATCAATTGGGACAGATTGATTAAATCAATTCAGTTAACATCCGATACAGAGGAACATACAGCATATACAATTTCAATTAGGCATATACAAAAAAAAATCATAAAATAAAATAAAAAGAACATTCAATACAGAAAATTCGTTATCAAAAATTCAGACAGCCATTTGGTATGCAAGCACACACGAATGGTTCTGCTACTCCTCCATCTCTTGCCACTAAACATATCACTTGCTATACATAGCTCCTCCACCCCCATAGGGCGGGCGACCCGAATTTGGTTGTTCAAACATAAACGCTACTAAAAACTATCTGTGGCATTTTAACTTATTTATAGAAATGTTTTACTTCCCTTCTCAGCAAGTTCATCTCTATAGCATAGACCTGCCTATTTATATACCATGCCATTGGTACAGTTATGGCTTATGTCATGGCGGAGTATTCCTTACCTAACCCAGAGCAAAAATTCAATTGAAACTTTCCGACTATGTGTGTCCGTCCTGCCGCTTAAAATGTCAGTGACGGTGTGGTTTGTGTTGTCTCTCTCTTTGTGATGATGGTCTGTGTGCCTAATGCAGTTTGGTTAAAAAGAACGATAAAACCATAAAACCTTCTAAAATAGAAAACACCATGTCGCCTAGCTGCTCATACAGAGACCCCGATGAGTAAAAAAAATATAAAACAACAAAAAAACAAGACAACAAAACATTCCCCTAAAGGGTACCTACAACAGCAACAAACCCGAAGCATGTTGAACCCATCCACTGAATTATTTATTTCATTCTACCCCACAAAGTGGAGGAACAAAACAAAAGCAACACAAAAAAAAATGGAGGAAAGAAAATCATTTTTAGCCTCTCGCTTGGAAAACTTCAAACACCTACGACAACAACTATTTTTTGTTTGAACGTTTTATTTTTCGGTTTTTTGTTGGCTAACGGTTTCTTTGATGGGATAAGTACTGCAATTGGAAAAATTTCAGAAACCTTTGGTTTTGACAATAAAGCTGCAAAAGACTTAAATGTGTACTCATCATTCCATAGAAATGGTGTGTATCCTTGATATTCAAAGGAAAGTGTCACACCGAGAGTTTTCAGTATCGAAATGTTGAGGGTTTTAATTAAACATGGCTTTACGATGCAGGAGATGCTGAGACTTTATTGTTGGTTTCAAAATTATCTTTGTTAATTTCTGGGGCTTAGTTTTAAACCTTTGTAAGGGTTCCTATCATTATAAAATAAAATTGTTACAAAAAATAGATAGCCAACGGCATGTAGAGAATCTGACTCACAAATCTCAAGTCCCGCAGATTGATAAATCGCACAAGTTCCCAAAGCTTATACGAGTATGTATCCACTATCCACAAAGCAATCTGGCGCTCTCTAGACGGTAAAACCATCAACCAAATAGACCATTATGCTAATTGACACAAGGGCTGTGTTGGACTTTTAAGAGGTGTGTACATTTCGACTCCGGTTATTATTCCCTTGTTGCGTACAAAATCAGAGCTCGAATGTCTAATGAAAAAGAAATTGCCAACCGCCCGAAAAATAAAATTTGACGTTTAGTTTAACACACCTGGAGTTTCCAGAGTTCACCGAATATCATACAGAAGATGTACATAAGAGGTATTTCAATAAGCGCGGATGTTGAAATGGAATAAAACAAGTTGTTTTGTGGGATATTAACAAAATCCTTTTTTTATTTGAAATGGGCCTTGGCTTCTTAAATGGTCCGAGTGGTCAAAATTTCAATGAATTTTTTGCATAGATCCGGCTGAATTTGAACGATGGCCCGTGTAATGTTGACCTTAAGGACATCGGTCTATTGTGCGTTATTCGCATTGACCTGCGACTTTATTCAATCTCACAAGAAGAATTCTAGCTAGGTCAAATCCCATGACTTTGGTGACCAATACGCATCACCTCCGAGAGGGATATTTTTTTTATTTTATACGCGCCATCGAAGGCTATGAATACCCTTATAATATTAAACACAGTGCGAGCAATTAGCCAAGTAGGATAAGATTAGGAAGGAAATACCTATGCACATCGGTTTTGAATGTCTGCACATTGCAATAAGTGGGAAATATTGTGCCGGGTGAAGCATTTACCATTTGTGTAGTGCGGTTAAAAAAAAAAAGATTTTCTGTACTTGAGAGTACGTCCGAAATTGGGCTCAAGGGTAAACAGATGAGCATTCCTAGAAGTGTGGGTATTACGGTTGAATTGTTTGAGGTGTGGAATGCAACTGGCTAGTTTATGCAGAATGTCCGTGGTGTTGCTGTGCCATCGTTCTATAGCACTCGCCATTGGCGGTGACCGCCTCGCCAGAATCGTTTACTAAAAAGTACGGACCAAAGATACCACCGGCTCAAAATCCGCCAAATGATAACTTTTTGAGGATGCATTGTCACCTTGTGGACTTTGTGCGGGTTGCTGTCGTCCCGCATATGGCAAATTTGCTAGTTAAAACAGCCATTCATCCAAAAATGCGCCTCGTCGCTGATTTTCGGCCAAAATTGTAGATACTTTTCCAAATACTTCAAATACTCATTCAGCGATTATAGTCCCGACGCAAAATTCGCTAAGTTGAAGTCTGCGAAAAGCCGAGTTCTTGTACACTGCGAGGTTTCTGTTGAACACTTTTACGGACCGCGTACGAAGGTTGGCTGATTGATTACCAACTTGGTCATCTCAAATCTGGCCACCAAACGTTAAAGAGTCCGCTGTGAAGGTCCACCCGGTCTACCATAAAATGGTCAAAAGGTGCGTATCGTTTGCCCTAACGAACATTCATTTTGATAATAAAGTTTTATCATTTGGACATGATTTTCAGTCGTGTAACCTGCCATAGTTAATAACTGAATAATGAACAATAAATTTGACAGATGTCACCAAAACAACATGGCCGGCAGAATCTACTCGCGCCAGTTGAAAAAAAACTATTTATGTGTATGATACTAGATAATAATTTGCTAAGTTTAAAGTAGATTGCTAACTCTTTCTTAATTTTAAATATTTTCTAATTAGTATCGTGCTAAGGTTATGTTTTTCTAAAAATTGCTTCTGAACACACTTAAAGTAATGACAGATCGTGAGAAAAACTAAGTAAACAGACCTTTTTTAAAGTTTGTAAATGTCAAAGAGTCATGAAGTTGGCACAATGCTTAAATAAATAAAATAAAGATTCTATTATTTTAATAAAGGGCAGAGAAAATGTGATGCTATATTAGATTTAAATTTGCAATATTGTCGTTTATCCTAGTTTCATACTTAAACAGCTTTAACATTGTACTAATTCAAATAAAATTCAACTATACTCTGTTCAACAAAAATTGTCAGTACAGGCCTTATCGGAGAGCTTTTTCCAAAACAGTGGCGCCTGATGCACTCTCACTACACTATGTTGGGGAAAAATGCCACTTTAAAAAAGAGCAAGCCACTGACTTTACTTAAAGAATTGTTGTTGTAATTCTTCGCAAAAACTTGTACACCCCAACGCGACCGTTGAATCCCACTGCTGAAGGGATACTGTCCAGTGGTACCACTTTACTTCAATTGAAGTAAATCTACTTCTTTTTTTCAAAATATTCTAAAATCTACTTCCTACTTCGCACCATCAGCAAAATACTGAAATCTACTTCGTTTTAAATATCCTTGTTTCATTCTACTTCAATTTTTCAAAAAAAAAGCCAAAATCTACTTCTTTTTCTCTATTTCACTCTACGTAGTATGTAGCACCAAAATTACAAAACTTAATGTCAATACAATAAAAATACACAAAATAGTAATTATAAAAGCATAGAAACTCACCACACTCTTGGGTATATGAGTCTTCTGAAAATTTCGCTTGTGTGTGTGTTTTTATTTTAAAATTAAATTATATTAACGTATAGTAATTTTAATGTTATTCTTTAAAAAAGAAAGTTTTTCTAATAAATTAATTCCTTAAATACAAATTTCTTTGAAATTAAAAGAAATGTATTTTTGTTGACCTAAATGTAGACCGCATTGTTGGTATGGTCTAAACATCTCTTATAAAAATCATAAGATATGATATTTCATAATGGCTCTATTGAAGGAACCGAACTAAAATAAAACAAACCATTTCAATTTCTTCTGTAGGCAGTAGGGTGAGGTGACCTGCAGATATCACTACTTTTTCTTGTTGTAATGTCAACTGATGAAAATCTCTAGTCCAATTTTTTAAAAGCAAGTAGAAAGTCATTTTAAAATCTACTTCGATTTTTCTCAATTTACTTCACTTTTTTCTTCAAATACTTGGACTTTTTTTTCCGGAAGTGGTAACGCTTATACTGTCAAGTCAATACGATCGTGCGCTTGTTTATACTCGTATGTATACACCAAAACAGAGTTACCATACCGTTTTCATTCTAAATTACAAGCAAGGAGCTTATTCAGTGGATTTTATTAAGGAGGTTTTGGGATTTGAAGCTTTTGAGAACAAGTTTGATGAAGTTGAGTATGTTGAGTGTTGGCGATTTATAATGTAAACTAGGGAAACCCTGTGAGAACTTTAAAAGGCGACAAACTTATGCAAGCCAATGAAACCAGAGTGAGAGGCAAACGTCTGATCTTCCCTGTACTGACAATTTTTGTTGAACAGGGTACAGTATTTCGAAAATAGGTTCGCATGAAATTAGGTCTGTATAAGTATATAAATATAAATTGGCATTTAAGAACAGTTGTTTTTGTAAATAATAGACAAAATTATAAACAAAAAATCAAACGAATATGGAAATTTATTTTTTATAAATTCATACTTACTAAAAAAAAAACCATATGGCAACCTACGTATTCAGCCAAAAGGTATTTTAAAAATAATCTTAGTAATTTAGAGAAAGATTTACATGATTTTTTTTTTTAATTTATGAATTCGATCGTGAGTTTTTTTTTTTTTGTTCATTCCATTGATTGCAATCAATTTGTTTTTATACCAAAGCAAAAGAATGCATGCAGTGAATTGATTGCAAGAAAATAACTATGCAAATAGACTTTCACACATTTCTTCAAATAGTCAAATTGGAGTTAGTTAGTCACTTATTGATAAAAAATCGTTATTCCATAAATTTAATTTAAACAAAATCAATGTTAAAAAAGTTATTTCTTTCTAAAATCCCCAAACTGAGGTCAATATATGTATAATCAAGTTCCAAACTTCATCTTATCTTTTATACTCGTATATACCCTCTTAAACTGAAACTCGAAAGGTAGGTATATCGAATTTAATTTTAATCTCTAAAAATCCAATAACGTCATCCATATCGTCGAATACCTTTTTAATACCCATCACCCATAGCCGTGTAGCATATATCAGAGAGGGCAAAACTTTCTAGATATAAGCTATAAGTAAGAAAATTTCATTAATCTTTTCGGATACACCTCTTAGAGCAAGCTTCATTTCACTGACTAAGACTGACTGCACTTTAGATTCTGCTAAATTAATGAAACCCACTTAGCCGAAGTGAGATTTTTCGCTTCTACGCGATTCACTTTTTACATTACAGCACAACAAATCCCACTCGCTCTTCTGCAGCTTTACATATACATAAACCTTATAGTAAATTAATGCAATTAGGCTCAAAATATTCCCAACCCATGTTCTCTAAAGGATCTTCTTATATGGAATGGGATTATTCTTCTTCTTAGTATTTTTGTTGTTCTTGTTTACATATTTTTAGTTATCTAGTTTGGAAGAATTAAATTTCAGTGTTATTTTTTTATATATACCCCGATGTCTCCTCTTTGTTTTGTGATGGGGGGCGGGCTGAGGTAGGTTGTTGGGTGTATGTTTTTTAGGAAACAAAGCAGCTTATTTCATCTTTGTGTGGTGGCTTAGGTGTCCTTGTGTTGGGGTAGAGGTGGATGTTGTGAGATTGAAACTTTTCCTACTTTACATCCCAAAAGCAAATTTTAAATAAAAATCTGTCCTGGTTGCTCGTCTGGCACTCGCTATATCTACGGTGTGTTGCACCGAGTTGATAGTGAGAATGGAATTTAATTATTAATATTATGCAAGACATTCCAAGGTACAACTTGAGATGTTTTCTCTATAATTGTTGATTTTTTTGTTTTCATTCTTCGTTTTAGTCTTTGTATACCAAAGTATTGTTTTATTGGATTTTTTTTTTGAAATTGAATTTAATTGAGAATAAAAAAAAATTCCAACTCAGAACGTTACATCAGAGTACTGACGCCATATGCATCGTTGGAGCGTAGTGGTAATGGTTAAGTTTTGTGGAAAAACTTTAATATGCAAATAATGGTGTCGGTTACCTGAAATTGTTCTTTTCCCTTGTATACTTGGAATATGGTTTCGTATTTTCGACCGCATTCAAAAGTTTCGAGTATACAATGCCAGTGTCATAAAAACTAAAATGAAAGAAGTGTTAAAATGCATTTACCCAGCATTTCCAAATGGCAGGTGTTGGGTGTGCTTTTTAAAATTTAAAAAGGTTCTAAGATTTTGAAATCTCACGTGTTTCAAAAGTGTACACAGCCAATTTTGTTTTTTTTAAGGATATCAAACTTTTAAGTATAATTTACAATTTTAAGTTTATACATTTGAAACTTCGATAATGGTAATAGGATAGCAGTGGCGTGGCACAAATATCACCTGATTCGTACTAAGATACTTTTTAAAATTCTACCTTTCAAAAATGTTTATCAAATTACGAGCAACATGAATCTTATTGAATAAACACAATTTGTGTGTCCCCTAACCAAAGGAGTCTATTGTTCTACTCTACGCATGCTCCCATGCACACATACATTGCAGGTTGAAGGTTTGAGTCCGACTTTGATTTTATGAATTAAAGATTAGGATTTTTACCTAAGTTTTTTACCAGAAAAATGCGCATCAAGTTGAGGTAGTAAAACTTGACCAAATAAATACAACACGGTCTAAAGATTTTTCAAGTGGACTGGGAGATTTCACTCGAGCTATTGGAAAAATGAACACGAAGGCGTACAAGAAGATATTGGGAGAAAACGCTTTGATCTCTGGACTAAAATTGATTGGCTAAGGATTCGTATTTCAACCGCAAAACGACCCTAAATACACGTCCAGACTGCCACGATTACCTCAAACAGAGTGAAGATGAAGAAATCTTACAAGGCTTAACATGGCTGCCGCAATCACCGGATATATGTACCTACTGTAACCATAAGTTCTGTCACACGATTTCAAGAGCACTTTGCTCATAACTTCCAGTAGGAATAATACTGTTAACTGTTAAAGAATGGAAGCTAGAATAGAGTGGGACGTTAAAGAAAATTAAGTCGCGAAAATGTTTTTTTTATCAAGTCATAAGTCGTTTTAATGAACTTTCAGAAGTAGAGGACAGCCCAAGAAGTGGTCGCTCGAACAAGTGCGAAAGCTAAAACTGTGCGTAAACGAACTCAAAGGAATCCTCTACGGAAGCAGAAGATCATACTCGTATTTCCGCCAGATCCATGTCAAGGCTTATTCAATAATGGACACGTATGTGAGGAAGAGCGGAACGCAGCGACACTGCAACAGCAAACAGTACGCGATTTACCTTATGATAAAAATATAGCACATTTTTGTCTTTTGAAGTCTGGTCACCAGACTAAGAACAGCCGTACTGTGGTCTAATATGCCAAAAGGTTCGATTTTTTTTTAATTTCTTGCATGAATTTTTTTTTTCTGATTTGATTAATATTGCTGTTCAAAGTTAAACAATGTTTGTTCTGGAGCAAATAAAAATCAAATGCACGACTGAGTCGCACAAACTTGTTCATGTGTTTGGAAGACACATTGTTTCAAAAATAGATATCATTAGAGAAAAATGTTCAGAAACATAAAAATCATTTTTACTTGCGATATAGGTACTATAGGGCAAGTTCTGCATTTGGAAAAAAAATAGAACTCGAGATTTTGATCAAAGTTGATATTACGATGATAGCGAAGACGAAAAAAGTGGGTCCGACAATTCCGTCTGTCTGTCTGTATGTCTGTACCTCGAACTACAGCCTAAACTACCGGAGGTATTTTCTTCAAACTCGGTAGTTAAGGGTCTTCGGTGATTCCCTAGAGGAGAAATTGAATTTTTTTTTAGCTCCAAAACTAAGGGTACCCCCATACACCCGTAATTCAAAATCTTATTTATCTCGAAAACGGCTCTAACGATTTTGATAAAAAAAATTAAGTGTGATGTTATGGGCATGGACCACATTTTGGTTAAAAAAATGTTGGGCCAAAATGTTATTAGGGGTACCTGCCATAGACCCGTTTTTTTATTTTCCACTTTCTCATTAACGGCTTTAAGGATTTTAATCCAAAATTTTCAGCAGGAGTCCCCTTAAGTTTAAAATAATATTGTATAAAAAAATATTCGAAAAAATATTTGTTGGGTTTTTTTGAAAAAAAAAAAATTTTAAATCAATATCTTCAAAACCTATGAACGATTATTTTTTGAAATTATTTCCTAAAATCAATATTATTTAATACTTAAAATTCGCATCCCACATTTTTTTCGTGAAAAATTTTAGAGAAATTTCTTATATAAAAAATGTATTTAATAATAAAACGATTTTTTAAAGTTTATTTGCATAAATTCATACTTTTCTGGAAACCAGACGGCAATGTTATGCATTTGAACATTATTATCTCATTAAATCCATGTTTTATATTTATAAAATGTATCTTAAATTCCAAAGTACTTTTACATAAGAGCAAGTTCGTGCGATCCAGTCGTGCATTTTAATTTAAATGCTAAAACAACTCCTTTAGCAGTTTTTATATACAAAATTTTCATTAAAATTCGTTATGCCGATAGTGAGAAATTCAAATTCGAAAAAATGGTTCTATGGTATTTACATCCAGTAAACATTTTTACTTGCGATTTATAGGTACTATAAGGCAAGTTATGCATTCTTAAAAAAAATCGAACTCGAGATTTTGATCAAAGTTGACATTACGATGATAGCGAAGACTAAAAAAGTGGGTCTCGCAATTCTGTCTGTCTGTCTGTCTGTCTGTCTGTTAGACTACAGTCTAAACGGCTCGGACGATTTTCTTTAAACTTGGTAGATATCACTTTTAATTTCCCCCCCCCCCACACGTTTTTTTCTTTTTTTTTAAGACCAAAAATAACGGTATGTACCTGTCATACGAAATTTTTCGAAATTTTATAAATATTTTTTTTTCTCAAAAACTGTTCGGCGGATTCAAAAAATAAAAATACAGAAAAAATTCATTTAGTTAAAACTAGGTAATGGTTAAAAAAAATTTCCGAAAAATGGTTATTGAGGGTACCCCCCATGGAACCATTTTTTTTGTTTTTGATTTTCTCAAAAACGGTACAACCGATTTTGATAATTTGTTTTTTGCTAAAGCTCCCCAAAAACATAAATAGAATTGTGTACTCAAATTTTCAAAAGAATTTTTTTTGGATTTAAAAAAAAAAAAATCAAAATTTTTTTTTCAAAACTCAATACATATTTCGAAAACCCCATGCTAAATTTTTTTAAACTTGATTAATAAAAGTTTCTCAATATAATCTACAAGAAGTGAGGAAAAAAGTTTATTTTACCAAAAAATAAAGGTACCTACCATACAAATGCTAAAAAATTAAAAAAGATGGTTTTCAAAAATCGTATTTTTCTCGAAAACGGCGCCTAGAATTTTGATAAATTTTTTTTTTCCTTCAATCAATTTTTACGATCTTTAATTTAATAAAAAAAATTTTAAAATTAAGATATTACAGCTTACTCCTAACATAGAATCATTTTTTCGAATTTTGAATTTCTTACTATCCACATAACGGATAAACGGATCTTAATAAAAAATTTTATAGAGAAGCTTCTAAAAAGTCTAAAACACATTGCATTTCAAAAATTTAAAATAAATATTTTTTGAATTTTTGAAAAAAAAAATTAATTTTTTTTTTTGAAAATTCGATATCTCAGAAACGGCTCAATATTTTTTTTTTGTAAATTTAATTTTTATTCGAACAATAATAAATACTTTAAATTGGCGTACCAAAATTTTTTCTTAAAAATCTTTTAAGAAGTTTGTATATAAAAGCTTTTTTTTAAGAAACCACTACAACGACTTGTAATTTTTGTTCTTGCATTAATTCATATTTGCATAGCATTCTGTTTTTATCTTTTACTACTAAAAGAATTTAAAAAATATATTTTATCCTTATGAACAATTTTCTCAAATATGTAACATTCGTTTTTAAAATTCATAGTCTATTACATAGGAGCAAGTTCGTGCGACTCAGTCGTGCATTTTATTTTTATTGAATTATAGATGGAAAGATTTGTCGAAAGAAAAAAATATCAAAATTCTACGCGCCGTTTTCGAGAAAAATACGATTTTCGAAAACCATTTCTTAACATTTGTATGGTGGCATAGTGGATACCGTTATTTTTAGAAAAAAAATATTTTTTTTTCACATCTTGTAGACTTTTAAAAAAACTTTTAATTGTCAAGTTTTAAACAAATTCGAGTTTCCAAAAAAAAATTGTTTTGAAAATTTAAATACACAATACTATCCAAACTTTTGGATACCTTTACCATTAACAAATTAATCAATATTGGCTGTATTGCTTTCAAGAAATTCAAAGCCATGTAAATGGTTCTAAAGTGGGGTACCATTTATAATCATTTTTCGAAAAAAAAAATGTTCAAGCATTACCTAACTTTAAAAAAATTAGATTTTGTGAATTCTGTTTTTAAAAATCTGTGGAACAGTTTTTGAGAAAAAAAAAATATTTTTTAAAATTCCGAGAAAAAAATTATGGAGGCTGTTGATATTTTAGGATTTATAAAAAAAGAAAACACGTTTCGGGCTGTTTTAGTCCTTAGTCAATACCATTTCCAAATTATCGTAATTTCGATTCTTATCGAAATTTGAAATTCGTTTTTTTTTTACAAATTCATAACTTGCCGTAAAGAACCTCCAAAAGTTTCATATACAGGGTGCGTTTTATGTTCCAGGTCGATGTTTTTTATTTCAATAACTTTTATTGAAACACAATTTTATAATTTTCATTTTATTCATTGAATATATGGTCTTTGACATTATGTATGGAATATGATATCGGTTAAGTTGGGGTCTCTGGCCATGGCACAAATGCAAGCTCTTTTAAGCACATTTTGAATTACAATTTCGCAGACTTCTGTTATAAGTTCAGCAAGTTTGTTTTTTTTGTCGAGGTTGTGGTTGGTTTGTTTATGTACATATTTTCCATCAAGTACCCCAATTACAATAAATCGGAAAGTGTCAAATCAGGGGATCGTGGGATCGTGATTTGCTCTGCCTATTCAAAATTAAAAAATTATTTAAATAAGATGTTTTAATAATTTCAACACGTTGTTGCTGCGTTAGATGCTCCATAATAAATTGTTATCTGCGTCTGTCAAATGACAACTGAAAAAACTTTATTCACACAAAAATGACAACAAATTAAAATCCTCCTGGAGCATAAAACGCACCCTGTACTGTACATAGTACATAATATCGCAAGTAAAAATGTGTAAACTACTGCAACAGAAAAACACTCGTTAATATTGCTTTTTCTCATCTATAAATACTTTTTTACTTCCATTTCTTCGATCAATATGTATTTTATTTTAATGAAAAAAACCTTCACTGATTCTTCAAACTATTTTTACACCGAAACTGATCCAAATTCAGATCATTATATGTAAAGCCTCATCCTCGTCTTGTGTTTAAAAATAAAAAACTTTCTCGTTTTGACATCACACTTGAATGACGACGCCAAGGAATATTTGTTCCAAATAAAGGATTTGTTTTTTTTATTTTTGATGAAGCTCTTTCGTAATAACGTTGACACAAAAAAAATAATATTTTATTTTTCAACTCATGCGAAAATTTTGTGCAAATCCTCAACACCACCGTTCGTTATAATGATAAACGTACATCAGTATAAAAATTATAGGAAAAACATCCACTTGCATTATTTTAGACAAGTTGCGCTATTCACATCCTACGTACATCATAAAAGACCGTCGTCGCTCATCTATTCCCATATTACAACTTCATTGCATACAAAGCCAAAAGATACAAGCCACACTAAGAAATCAATTTCCAGTTGAACTTAATTCACCTAGAGCTCTTGCGAACTCCACTTTCATATCGATATCTACATTCATGTGTCTGAATGCTGCCATTGCTTTCGCTATTCAGCTAAACCAATGGATGCTCCCTCCATACTATCGGCAGGAGCAAAGATACAAAAATAGATTTTTTTTTCGCTTTTGAGAGGATATCGTGTGCATTGGGGCAGAAATGAAATCACTAGTGTCATTACAGACAGGAATCTGGAATCTATGCCCAACAGGCTTTGTTGCAATGTGAAGTCAGTGATGATGCTCTTGTCATCGTAGTTGTGTTGTCACAATCGTCATTTTATCGAAGAATGTACATATCTTCAATAGCAACAACTATACTACAGCTGTACCAATCTAATGTAAACTTATTCTTGTGGAACTTGGTGGAGGTAGATGGTTAATGTGCGTCCGAATAAAAAATTTTTAAGAAAACTTCTTCCTTTGACTTTGGTTTGGTTTTCTTCATTTTTCTTGAAGTTTTTGCTGGTTTTATTGAAAGGAATGAAAAAGTTTTTTCTGTAGGACATCTATTTGAAATGATAAATTTCCATCGGAGAGAATCTGTCGAATCGGTTTCAGCAGTATAATTTGAGTTTATTGTACGTTCGATGGATATAGTTTTTCTATAAAGTTTTTTTGTTTTCGTTGATGACAACAACGGGAATGGCGACGACATCGGCCAAAGTGAACCACTTGACCGACGCGACGCAATGGAACAAAAGGACATTATTCCAATTTTAAAGTTGGTTAGGAGTTTGGTGTTAGTTGGTAAGTGAATTGGGTCAGATAAATAAATCTTTCAAATAGTGTTATTCTTCAGTGTTGTTGTCAAGTTTACTTGAGAAATTCTTATAAAAATAGACAACGAATGGGTCTTTATATTCTGGGTCCAGGTTTTCTCATATTCCTTATGGTTTTCTTCTTTTCAAATAGCTCGATGCGTTTGCAACCGTTTTTCTATGTTGTCTTTTTGAGATAACTACATTTGCCTTAAAGAAAGTTATTTCAGGTAGGTTAATATTTTTCAACAATACTTAATTGTGTTCAAAGCCCCGAAAGACAAAAATTTATCTTAAATAAATAGGTACTGTTACAAACTAGTTTCCTAGGCCTCCCGGTACCCTCTTGGATTATCGACATTTTAATGGCACAATAGGTGTCGCAATTCTGTCTATCTGCCTATCGGTAAGACTACAGCTTTAACCGCTCGGGTGATTTTATTTAAAACTGGTGGATTTTCGAAAATAATATTTTTCTCAAAAACAACATCTAGAATTTTGGTATTTTTTTTATGTTTTGCTTAATTTTTACGATTACATTTTAAACCAAGCAATTATAATGGATTTGAATGAAAAATTGTATACAGGAGCGTCCAAAAAGTTTAAAAAACATTGCGTAGCAGAACTTAAAAAAAATGTTTTTGGTTGAAAATCGATATTCTAAAAACGGGTTAGTGATTTATTTTTAAATTTAATACTTAGTTTGATTCGACCTGTAAAGAGGTTATTAATGTAACTAGAAATACCTATAAATATTGTATTCGAAGAACCAAATTTTTACATGACCAAGCAGTTTAAACTTTTGCTAAATAAAAAACTAAAACAATATTCGGTTAAATAAATAAAAGGTCTCGTTAACAGATCCACAACAACTGATCATATCTTTATTCTCTCAGTATACTCGTATTCTTTCTTCTACGTTCTACCTAACCGGTAGTTTCTTTCTATTAAATACAATCATTATATCTTTCATTCGTTATATCTTCTTTCTAAACATTCATTTGTTTTTCTTAATTTTTTTTTCTGGAAGTGTTGCCACAGTAGTAACATTTTTTGGTCATTTGTAAAATAATTACTTTTTTATTTTATTTTATTTGGAAATCGTTAAATTCTAACTTTACATAATCTTGAATTTTACAGTTTTCAAATTGTCATTTACAGATATTAGAAGAAAATATAATTTATTATATATTGCAATCAATTGATTTAAAGGACTATTTGCACCATAGTTTGACCTGCTAAACATTTTGCATAAGGGTTTCCGTAGTCTATAGCTTGATTGGCTAAAGTTAAATTTCAGTCTACAAAGAACAGACGAAGCCAATATCTTTCCGTTTATTATACCGGTAATGAAACCGAATTGGATAAATTTTCGATGGTTTTCAAGAGAAGGAAGATTAATTAAAGCCAGCCTTTGCGAATACAAGGGAATAACTGTTTACTGATCCCTGAGACCAAGGGAGAAAGCGAAGACAGAATCTTAAAAACCTACGCTGAACTGCTTCAAGTCTCAATATGTGAACTGAGTAGTAAGGTGCCCAGTACACACAGCCGTACTCAAGGCTGGGTCTCACAAACGAAATATACAGAGTTTTAAGAACCCTTAGGCTAGGCGCGCACATTCAATTTTTAGTTGCACTGTTTGGTTGTTTATAGAAAACAGATGAACTGTTTTTTTGAATGTCCGCGCAGGTGCATATAATAATATGTTACACAAAAAAACGAACTCATTTTAGGCAATCGTTTAGTTTGTGTCAAAACACAAACTTTTTAGTTGCTCGAACCAAGCAGTTGCGAAACTAAAAATTGAATATGCGTGCCTAGCCTTAGAATCCCGTGAAAAACGCTTGATAAATCCAAGTGTTTTATTGGCTCTTTTAATTATGTAATCTATGTGATCGTTAAAAGTCAATTTAGAGTCTAAAATAATTCCTAGGTCTGAAAATAATGAAACTCTATAGTCCGAACTAAATGTGTAGTTATATGTAATCGTCGTTTTTTTTTTGCGTGTAAAACTCATAGCTTTACACTTGTCAACATTCAGAAAAAGTCTGTTTTTATTGCACTACTCCCTAAATTTTAATAAATCGTCTTGTAAAAGAGTACAGTTAGTTTCAAATTTTATTCTTTTGTAAAGTTTAATGTCGTCAGCATAAATATGAATTCATGAATTTTGGATAAACAAGACAGGTCCTAAATGGCTACCCTGAGGAACACCAGAGTTAACAATAAAATTTTTGGAAGAAACATTACGAAAAACTACAGTATAAATTCGATCTTGTAAGTATGAAGTAATCCATTTAAGAAATTGATTATTAAAACCTAGTTTGTTTAATTTGTCAATGAAAGTGTTGTGGCACAATTTATCAAACGCCTTACTAAAATCGGGGAAGATACAATCAACTTGATGATGATCTTCAAAAGCGTCTAAACAAAAAGACGTGAAGTCAAGTAAATTAGTTACAGTGGATTTATTTTTTAAAAAACCGTGTTGACTTCTACATAAAATGGATTTACAATGAAACGAAATACTACTTCGTCTTTGGTCCCAACTTTCGTCTTCGATGGCAGTTACAAGAAAAAGCCAATTTCGCTTGCAGCAGAGTTTGCTGTTAATTCGACTCTCCCAGAAAGTGGCATGACTCTTCCTGAAGTTGAATGCATAGACAGTTTTATGGGACAAATCCTTTTTTCGTAAAATAAATAAAATGGATTTACAATGAAACGAAATACTACTTCGTCTTTGGTCCCATCTTTCGTCTTCGATGGCAGTTACAAGAAAAAGCCAATTTCGCTTGCAGCAGAGTTTGCTGTTAATTCGACTCTCCCAGAAAGTGGCATGACTCTTCCTGAAGTTGAATGCATAGACAGTTTTATGGGACAAATCCTTTTTCGTACTCGTACAGTTGTAAGACTTCTGAAAGATATGGATATACACAAATCTGCTGACCCGGATACTCCAATAGACCATATATAGATATAGACCAATTTTCTTTCACGCTCTTGCTGATTCAAGAGTCCTTAAAGATCTTTACAAGCTTCTGCTATCCGACCCTTCTTTCCTTGGTCATGGACACTCTGATAAATTATCAACTGAAAAAATATTTGAAGAACGAAAACTTCTCAATAACTTTCTGGCACTTTCGGAGCAATAGGTTCACTGTTTATGTGATGGTATATCTCACCGAACAGTGGCACAAAGAAATTGAGATTATTGCACTTGATATTTCAAAAGTATTTGATAGAGTTTGGCATCAAAAACGCCTGTTTTTGGTATTGATGAATATCTTATTCGTTGGATTATGGAAACTACTTTTCGAACCGTTTCAAGTTGTTTTATATGGTTTTAAGTCTGTTATTCATAAAATAAATGCTGACGTGACACAGGGCTCCGTTTTGTCTGCAACTCTCTTTTTTATATTTATAAACGATCTTTTGTCTGAAACTATTAATCCATAAAAATGCATTGCTGACGACAGCACTCTCAACTTCTTATATTCGATTCCAGATTCACGACCTTGTCCTACAGATGTGAATTTAGAACCGCAGCATATAATAAGAACATTAAATTCTGATATCGATAGAATTGTCAAATGGGGAACCATAACCGCGTAGAGTTTAATACTTCAAAAACTCAATGCTGTCTCCTGTTGTTGAAGCGCAACCCACCCTCCATATTACTATCCATGAGCAGCACATTAATTAAGAAAACCGAACAGCTCTTAGTGCTCGGTATATGATCATAATAGACCACCTTGTTTGGATTGGTCACATATTCGATGTACCCAGAAACACTGCTAAGTTTTTAGGTTTCCTTCGATAATGCAAGACATTTTTCACCCCTTCTGATCTGACCGTTATATATATGTATATAAGGCCTATATTCCTCAAGAGCTAGAGTAAAATTGCCATATTTGGACAGAGCTCCAATAATCTACTTGAGTCTATTAGATAGAATCCAAAAAAGAGCTTTGAAAATGATAAATGAAAAGAACTATAATAGAAACATTCAAATCTCTCGAGCAACGTCCGTCGCAAAGTTGCTAATCTTTCATTATTTTACCGTTATAAGTATGTATATAGGCAATGTGAACTGGACAGATGCATTCTTCACCTTAAATTTATTCAACCGCAATACTCGCGCTTCTGGGAATGCCCATCGGTTAACCCTTGAAGCCAACTTGGGACGTACTGTTAAATTCAGAGATTTTTTCTTTAGCCGCACTACACCAATGTGAAATGATTTACCCGGTTCAATATTTCCCTCACATTACAATATTCAGACATTCAACCAATGTGCATCGGTACCACCTTTTAAATCCTTTCTAACTTTCCTAAACCCTCATTTTCAGCCCCATGACTTCTTCTTTTCTCTTCACTCTTCATTTATGTCTTTCCGTTCGTTCAATTTTGTCCAATTTCTCAATATCATTACTGATCATTCATAAAAATATATGGGTAACCAAAACCGATGAGAAAAACGTTTTAAAGTTGGGCTAAGTCGTTGGGAAAGCATCATTTCCAAACTTGATTTCGATTGACAAATAATGAACGATTTAAAAAATGTTTACCTTTAAAAAACCTTCAAATCAGACTTCGTCATAACAAGAAATATCAATTTACTCCAAACCCCGCAAACAATATACCTAGCATAGAGATTCACTCACAACCATTGTTATTCCTCAATTATGCATCCAAGCCAGCTTCCATGGCAATTCCCAGTGTCATTATCATAATGTCAAGACCACCTTAATGACCATTCAGAGATACACAATCTTCAATCAGACCCCGCACAAGTAAAACATAACAATCTAGGGTTTGACTTCTTCATTTCAATGTTGTGTCTCGTGCATAGTTATATCTTTCTATAGCACGAATTCATATACAATTAATGCCAACTTAAGCAAGATACAAATGTCGAGTTTATTATTGTACCTTCTCTAGACTATAGTCGAGTAGAATTGATCCACTTCACGTTGTTTCATTGGGCATTCAAGAGTTCGCGTAGTCGTCGGGCGGTCAATTGAATTATCTCTCTCCCTGAGAGCCAAGCAGGATAATTACAAAAAGAAAACCAACCTTATACACGTTGTTATATCATTGCCGTCCTCTTCGTCCAACCTACTAAATGACCTACTCCGACGTAAACATAAATCAATCCCTCTCCACTCAGTAGAAGACATCCTTCTTAATTCAAGGTCTAAGTCCAGAATCAATTTTAACATGCCCAAAGATAGAGCAATCTTTGTATATCTTAACCTACAACTTGTCTAAGAAGAGATAACATTTATATGGGCGACATTTACCTTTATACCTTCGACCCACCTTAAGTTAGACCAAAGTCCTTGGTGCCGGGGGTTCGTGCATCATTCGTCCCTTTTAATTAATAAAGCTTCTTGATATAGCCATTAATCAAGTTCTTGTCATTATCTCGGTGGATTTTCATGGGAATTCTTTTATTTTTCCTATTGCAGATACTCTACGTCTATACACATTAGGAGACGGCAGCATACGTGGATAACAATGGCAACAACGACAACGAGGAGAAGAGGGACTGGACACAGGAATTGGCTGCTTGAAATTGTGGTTATTCTTGCGGCGCTTGGTCTGGCTGCAGCTCAATGCCCATGGCAAAGGGAACTTCTCGAACTACAAGCGACGTGCATTTGCTCCTACAATCTGGGCAGAGAACTATCCGTACAATGTGATCAGGTAAGCAAGCACTTAGCAGCTCTCTCCGTGTATAGGAGAAGTTAAAATGAGAATTTCGCAAGTAAGACACATACATTTATTTATTTTTTTTTTTTTGAGAACTTAAAAATTATTTGAGTTTTAAAACTTTAAAGCTTGTAACTAGACCTAAAAGCCACGTCCTGAAACGAATAGTTAATCCTCGAAAAATATTATAGAACCTAAAGGGTGACCAGAAAGCAGTGATAGGTTTTCTAAATGTTATTGTTTAGCAGCTGTCAAAGTAAGAAATTACATCCAGCTGTCAAAATATTCAGTGAAGTTACATATTTTATCGGGAGGATCAGACAACGTGGCAAGTTGGCTAATCGGGCGCTAAAAATGCCGGATTTTGGCGAAAAATCATCATCTCGGACGATGACGAGCCCAGTTTTGGCTCACTATGGCATATCTATATGTCAACGAGCAGAATCGAATGACGTGCTATTCTATACAAAATGACATGAACGCAGCTTGAAAATAAAGCCACAATGAATGTTATATCTTACACACCGTTCTTGTTTAATTTAAATTTCTTTTCCTATCCTTCTTATCTGGTCACCCTATATTAATTTTTATATTTTACCCTGTCAAAAATATTCCAAATTGAATTTAAATTTTTTTTTCCAAAATCTATTTTCCTTGTGAAATTCACTATAACGTTAAACGGAGTGGAAAATTAATTGCACTTCATCATTTCAGGTTGAATTCCCACTTTTACTCGATGCCTTAAATAAATATGCTCGTGACAAGCCCATCGACCTGCTTTATGTGAACAACTCTACGATAGAAGAATTGCAGGATGAAATATTCGTGAATCTTCGTCTGCACAATGTTCAGTTGAGCAGTTGCAAGATAAAGCGCATTGAAGATGAAACTTTCAAGGGTCAAGAGAGCGTTTTGAAGAATCTCAATCTTCAGGATAATCTATTGGAAGCAGTGCCAATTGGGGCATTAAAAACCCTTACGATTCTTAATCTATTGGATTTGTCGAAGAATAGAATAGCTTCGATTCCGGATAATGCCTTTGAGGGCTTGAGTAAGTTGTCGACGTTAAAGCTTAACGATAACAATGTAACAATTCAAGCTGGAGCTTTTAGTGGATTGGAGAAGAGTCTGAAAAATTTAAATCTTAAGGGTACACGGCAAAGACGTGTTCCTGAATCCATTCGTGGCCTTAAATCTTTGGCATTTTTGGATCTCTCCCTGAACGGTATCAAAGAGCTTCCTGGCGCCGGAGGCATTCGAACCTTTGAAGGATTAGATTCTTTGACTGCTCTCAACTTGGAGAGAAACCTTATCCAAAATTTGGGTGAGACTGCTTTTGCGGGAGTTAAGAAATCTCTTAGCTCTTTAAGTTTACTCAACAATCTACTAGCTGAGTTCCCTGTGGGGGCAGTTCATTCGTTGAGAGAACTTCGCGTGCTCGACATTGGTTTCAATTTGCTGACTGCACTCCCAGAGGGCGCATTTCGTGGCAATCCCAGCATCACGCTTTTAGCATTGGATGGCAATCCTTTGCCAACAGTGCCAGAGAAGGCCTTTTCTCACTTAAACTCTACCTTGAGGGGTTTGTCACTAGGTGGGCGCTTTTTGCATTGTGATTGTAAGTTGCGATGGGTTGCTGAATGGATCAGAAATGGGGACCTTCAGGTAAATAAAAAAATCTTCCTTTAAAGTTCACCCCATTAAATCTGAACTCATATATTTGCAGGTAACATCTCGCGAAAGGAATCCCCAGTTTTGTGGAACTCCGGGCCGCTTCAGTGACCGCGGTTTCTATTCAATTCAGCCGGAAGAACTGACCTGTCCAGAATCAGAAGTCGATTTGAATGGTCCTGTTGGAGTGGTGGACTCATTGATTCCACGAATAAAGCCAACTATTGCCGCAACTTCAACTACTTCTCTCGCAACTACTCCCCCTACAACTTCCAAAGCAACACTCCCTTCGACAACAGTAGCAACAACAACAGAAGCTGTGACTGCCCGGCGGACATCAAGCACTTCTCCACCGCCACCACCACCGCCATCACCGTCACTCTCAACCACAAAAGAGATTCCTGCGCCACCAACGGTAGCATCCCGTACACCGTCATCGAGTACAACTTCAATTAAGCCTCCCTCTATGGCGACCACACAATCAACCACCACAACGGTGAGTATATACAAAATGAACCAGCTCTGAACAAACCCCAGTTGAATGGTATGTTTAATTTTTCTTTTAGTCAAAGACTCCCTCGAACATGCAACAACATCAATCCACGTCTTCATCTACCGGCACTGCACCAATTGCCACCAAAAGCCAGGCACCACCCCCGTGGCGCCAACAGCAACCAGGTGGCCTAGGTGGTGGTGCTGCTGCTTCATCAGCTTCTGGCATACCACACAAGCAACAACGGCCGCCACTTGTATTGGGCTTCCCTCCGCAGCGAGGCACTCGCATCGACGATGCCAACGAGGTGCAAGTGAAAAATGCCTTCCGCCAGGATAGCTCGGTCATAATTCAGTGGGATTCCGATACGGCCAACATCCTTGGCTTCCGTGTGGTGTATCGATTGTTTGGCGAAAAGAGCTTCAAGCAGGGTCCTCCACTCGAGTCCAGTGAACGTGAGTTCAAGATAAAGAATGTCCCCTCTCAGGAGTGCATCATCGTGTGTGTCATATCACTGGAGGAGCTGCATGTCACCCCAGAGACAGTTCCGTATCAGCAGTGTCGCGAGGTGCGAACGGTTGCGTCGCAAACATCGAATATGGACAAGATAACAATAGCGGCTAGTGCAGCCATCTGCGGGACAATTATAGTCGCGGTAATTGTATTCATTGCGGCAAGCAGGTTAAATTAATTTTTAATTAATACAAGAGTGTTCGGTTTTTAACTTGTACGGTTGGTGGGAATTTTTTTTTTTTTTCAGGCGATCGAGAAAGCTACAAACCTCACAGCAAAAGAGCCCCCTGCCGATGGGAGGTTTACCAGTTAATTGTTGCGGACCAGCTGGCAGTCCAGGTCCATTGGGATCAATGGCTACGTTGTCCGCATTCAATAATCACAAGGTGAGTTAAGAGGGATATTATTACAGGCTTACAGATTTTTTAAGTGAAAAATCCTTTGGGATTATGAAACAATTCCGAAAGTCCAGGATAAATAAATGTTTATACTTAAAAAAAATAATGGTTAAGTACATCATTTTACATGATGAAAAAAAGAAAAAGGCCTTGAACTTTAAAGTTCCTCTTTTTGGTAAGGACTTCTACAAAAGGAGAGATGATTTAATTTTTAATAATTCTCTCCAAAGTTGTGTATTTTATATTTAAACAAGAAAAAAAACGACTACCCTATGAAATATGTTTCCCGTAGGTTAAATCATGGCCTTTTCGATTGGCAATCCAAAAGCATTTGATATGCGTTTAAACTCTTCTGAAAGACTGCTTTTAAACGAGGCATTTTCAACTTGCTTGGGCAGGCGGACGCGGAACTGCTGAGGTTGATCAAATTGCAGATTTATCGTTCTCTTTTTGTTTGCTTTTTCTTATTGTTCGAATATGTTTCATTCTTATTTGACGTTCGCTCAGTGAACTACGCTATAGCTGTACTAACAAGAGTAAAGAGTGCGGTGAGATTACTCTTCCTAACTTTCATAAAAAATCTCTGCGTTTAAAACTGTCCATGCAATCGAATTCGAATGGAAGCCAAAAAAGAAACAAAGATTAAAAATCGCTTTCGTGTACAACCATTCCAAGTGTTCTATTAGCATTTAGAAGAAGAAGAGAGAATGTTTCACAATTAACAACCAAAAATACTTACATGCTCGCACACAAATTGTCATTGTCATTGTGAAACGTCATTAGGTGTTTTTCTTTTTTATCATTAAAAAAAAGCACTGAGCTGTCAAAAAAGAAGCATTTTACTTTTTTAAGCGCATTCATCAAAAAAAGTTGACTCCAATTGAACATTGTTATATTATGAAGGCGACCACGGTGCCGTGTAACAGTATAACATCTTAAACAGCATCATAAAGCGCGGAACAGATTGAACCAACAACAGCAGTGTCAGCAGCAACAGCGGCCGCCATTAATTTAGAACCAATGCATTTCAATTGTTCAACACACATAAGAACAGCAACAGTAACGCCAACAGCGTCGCCAAAGTCCTAAACTTGCTGTTGCTGGTGCAGTATTGTCAACTTTCCCACTGTAATATTTAGTGGCACCACAATGCAAAACAAAATATGTAGAACGTAAAATAGTTTTTTCATTTTGCTACTTTTTTATTTTGGTTTGGTTGTCGTGTGAATAAAAAACAATAAATAATTTTTGATAAACTAAAATTGCAAAATTAAGTGACCAAAAAGTAATAGAGAATAAAAACTAGTGGTGGGCGCATTCGAATGAAATAATCGATTATAATCGATTCAGGCAACATCTCGAGATATCTCGATTCTTCACACAAATCATTCGAATACTCAAATCATTCGAATGATTTTTTCTTATCTACTTTCTCTAAGCGAAATGAGGACTCGAGTGCCTATTCGAGACCGAGAGCGAATATTGAACGAAAAGACAGAAAAGAAAACACACAAAATCGAGAACTCGAGAAGTTGGTTATTTGTATATATCTCGTGTGTGTATTTAATGACTGAGTTTATATTTATATTCATTTTTGCACTCGATGCATCGTTGAGGGTTGAATATGGAATTTCAAGGGAAAGACGAGAAGCGAGAACCATTATGTTATGATTTTCTTGTTTTGTTTTTGCTTTTTTTTCCTTGAAATGGAGTGTTTGTTTCCCACTTTTTACTTGCGATATAGGTACTATAGGGCAAGTTCTGCATTTGGAAAAAAAATCGAACTCGAGATTTTGATCAAAGTTGACATTACGATGATAGCGAAGAGGAAAAAAGTGGGTCCGACAATTCCGTCTGTCTGTCTGTATGTCTGTATGTCTGTATGTCTGTACCTCGAACTACAGCCTAAACTACCGGAGGTATTTTCTTCAAACTCGGTAGTTAAGGGTCTTCGGTGATTCCCTAGAGGAGAAATTGAAATTTTTTTTTTAGCTCCAAAACTAAGGGTACCCCCCGTACACCCGTAATACAAAATCTTATTTATCTCGAAAACGGCTCTAACGATTTTGATAAAAAAAATTAGGTGTGATATTATAGACATGGACTACATTTTGGTGGAAAAAAAATTTGGGGGGAAATGTTATCAGGGGTACCTGTCATAGAACGGTTTTTTTGATTTTTGAATTTCTCACCAACGGCTCTAACGATTTTAACCAAAATTTTTATGCAGGAGCTGCCTCACATTTAAAAAAATATAAACTAAAAATTTTTTCGAAAAAATAGTTTTTGGATTTTTAAAAAAATAATACAATTTTTTTTTTGAAAATTCAATATCTTGAAAACCGATACACGATTAAATTTTTAAATTACGTTTTAAAATGTATTTTATTAAATATGTACTAACAATTTGCATATCAATTTTTTTTATAAAAATTTTAAGGAAAATTTAGTACACAAAAAAAAAGTGTGAGTGCCAGGACTCACGGTTAAGATGTGTAAACATCAACGTTCGTCCGAGTGCCGAATTTTTGTTATCGAACGTACCCAATAAACATACAATGCAATCGTACTAGTTTGTGACACACACACAACATATAATTATATGCACCTGCGCGGACATTCAACTAAATAGTTCATTTGTTTTCTATAAGCAACCAAACAGTTGTGCAACTAAAAATTGAATGTGCGCGCAATCGTTTAGTTTGTGTCAAAACACAAACTTTTTAGTTGCTCGAACCAAGCAGTTTCGAAACTAAAAATTGAATGTGAGCGCCTAGCCTAAGAGTTTGCTTTTTTTGTTTGTCATCCATTTAAATTATGCCAGATGAAATATTTTACATAATCACAGCTGATTATGATAACAGATTTACAGGCCGATTCTCCCCAAAGTCAGTGATACCTCACAAGTCACAAGAAGAGGTGAAATTGATTTTGTGACTTTTTCGGATTCTGCCGCTCAGTCACAACTTGTGAGAGTCACAAAAACAATCGAAACTGTGATCTCCTTCAGAGCAGGTCACAACTCATAATTTTTTAAGTTTCTTGGACTGACATTCAGTATATTTTGTAGGAAAATTTTCTAGATTTGTGAATAATTGTGAGTACACAAAAATGGAAGTGGACTTTGTTCTAGTGAATATAATTGCTGATCTTTCCCACGAAAATGAAAAATAACATTTTTACATAAACAAACATTTTTTTAAAAAACTAATAATATCAAAAAATTTGCAGCGCCGACGGCATTTAAAAACTCTGAGAGATACAAATGAGAAATGATCCATTCGCTCTCCAAAACAATACATTTATAAAGAAATTTTTTCGTCTTCAATAATCAGCTGTTCAAATAATGACACTTAAAAATCTCACCATGATGTGGTGAGTTTCGTTGTGAGCTTTCTTGTGACGATTAGGGGGAGAATACCAAAATGTTATCGAGTCACAACAATCCTCACAAGGAATAGTCACAAGAGCTTGTGACTTGTGACTCCTCACAAGGGGGAGAATCGGGCTGTTAGTTCAGTTTCATAACAGATCTCGTTTTCGAAGTGGCATAAGGCCAGGCGCGCACATTCAATTTTTAGTTTCGCAACTGTTTAGTTGCGAAAATGAAACATATGGGCTTATATGGGACACCGCGCACTTAAAGCAACTCGATTCGAGCAACTAAAAAGTTTGTGATTTGACACAAACTAAACGATTGCCTAAAATTAATTCGTAATAGTTGAGCTGTTTTCCATAAGCGCAAGAGAGAAAAGAGTGTGAGCGTGAGTAAAGAGTTGCCAGTGCGCGGTTCTCTTTCAACTGGTGATTAAACTATTTGATTTCGATCACAGTTGCTAGTGCGCGACTAGCCTAACAGACTTTTATAAAAGTTCGAACCTCTGAATACCAATCATAAAAGATCTTTTAAGGTGGAAATCTTTCATGATTCATAACAGAAAATCTATAGCAGAATAACAAATGTGGCAGAATTGGCCTAATTGGTCGAGAGGTGAAGAAATGTTGAGGGATTGAATTGAGTTCTAGCCAGTAATGGAAGTAATAAAATCGCGATTTCAGTACTCAGTCTCCAATGTAAACACGATGTCGTAAGTACGAAATATTAACAATGTAAACATGGTGTTAAATGCAATCGTCGGTAAGGTAGATTGCTATACAGAACGTGTAACCGTAACGTGTAACCGTGACGTGTAACCGTAAAGTGTAACCGTAACGTGTAACCGTAACGGGTTACACGGGACGTATAAGTTTTACACACGTTTTCGATTCACTCTACCGCCGGGAAAGATGTTTACACATCAAAAACATGTTTCAGTGTGTCTGTATGTCTGTACCTCTCACTACAGCCTAAACCACTGGACCTATTTCTTTCAATCTCGGTAGTTAAGGGTCTTCGGTGATTCCCTAGAGGAGAAATTGAAATTTTTTTTTTTATCTCCAAAACTAAGGGTACCCCCCATACACCCGTAATGCAAAATCTTATTTATCTCGAAAACGGCTCTAACGATTTTGATAAAAAAAATTAGGTGTGATATTATGGACATGGACTACATTTTGGGCAACAAAAATTTTGGGGCAAAATGTTATTAGGGGTACCTGCCATAGACCCGTTTTTTTTATTTTCGACTTTCTTATTAACGGCTCTAAGGATTTTAACCCAAAATTTTCAGCAGGAGTCCCCTTAAGTTTAAAATAATATTGTATACAAAAATATTCGAAAAAATATTTGTTGGGTTTTTTTGAAAAAATTTTTTTTTTTTAAATCAATATCTTCAAAACCTATGAACGATTATTTTTTGAAATTATTTCCTAAAATCAATATTATTTAATACTTAAAATTCGCATCCCACATTTCTTTCTTGAAAAATTTTAGAGAAATTTCTTATATAAAAAATTTATTTAATAATAAAACGTTTTTTTTTTTTTAAGTTTATTTGCATAAATTCATACTTTTCCGGAAACCAGACGGCAATTTTATGCATTTGAACATTATTATCTCATTAAATCCATGTTTTATATTTATAAAATGTATCTTAAATTCCAAAGTACTTTTACATAAGAGCAAGTTCGTGCGATCCAGTCGTGCATTTTATTTTATTATGATATTCCTTCGAAAATCATTCGAATGATCATTCGATTCTTTAAATCATTCGAATACTAATATCTCGATTCTTTAAATCATTCGATTATGCCCAACACTAATAAAAACCTATCGTGAAGCTAAGTGTACACGATTGGTAGATCTTACAATATTGTAAGACTTGACAATGTCTGACAATTATCTACCAATGAGCTGACAATTAAGTTGTGTGTGTACACGGTTGGTAGAAAATCTACCAATCTCTTCCAATTTATTGTCAGAAGTTGGCTGGCAATTTATTTTCAGATAGCCGGCTTAATACCAACCAATTAATTGTAAGATATTGGTAGATTTTCTACCAACCGTGTACACACACAATTAATTGTCAGTTTTTGTTGGTTATGGAAACTGCTTCAATTGAACCTTGGCTGCAAATTGTCTGACAATGAAAAAATTGTATGATGCTAAAAAACGAACGTCTTACAATTTCTTCATTGTCAGAAACGTCAGAACGATAAAAATTGACAGGCCTGACAATAAATTGTGTGTGTACACTATTATCAAAAACCTTACAATTTTCTGTCTTACAATTAATTGTCAGATACATTTTCTGACAATTAATTTGGAAGATTACACCATTGTCAGTTAGCGTACACATGATTGTCAGAATTCTTACAATTAATTGTCAGACAATGATATAACAATTAATTGTCAGACAAATTTTCTGACAATTAATTGTAAGACTACACGGTTGTAAGACATTGTAAGCATGTTTTTCACTGACAGATCTGACAATATTGTAAGATCTACCAATCGTGTACACTTAGCTAGTGTTAAGAAAACGCTGAATAAATGAAAAAATTACTGTGCTTGCCAGTCTTTTGCCTAAAAACAGACAACTGAAACGACATTCCTTCAATTTTATTAAATTGTCAATTTGTCAATCAAAACAAATTATTTTCGTCCAATTTTCAATTTATTATTTTAATTTTAAAAATAAATATTTAAAATTTACAAATAATGGGAGAAATAGGAGAAACAGATTGACACAGCAACTTCAACAGCAACTTTAACAACCACGTCACTCTTTTTAGGGCGAAATTTGTCAGTATTATCAACACTTAAATGAAAATGTAACAACCATCTTTTTGATTGGTCCATTTATTTTGGTTTTGACAGTGTAAGAATTGTTAAAAACAAACTAATTTTAGTACGACAAATTGCGCAAGTCGTATACATTGACGCAATTTACGTTAATTTTTATCGTTTAATGTACGGCAAAATCATTTCGCATTTGAATTTACTTTGATTATATGCTGTCAAAAACGCTGTTCACGTTGTATTCATTTCACAAGACTTTTGATGTTGAAGTTTCGTTGCTGTTAGACTAGGCGCGTACAATCAATTTTTAGTTGCACAACTGTTTGGTTGCTTATAGAAAAGAGATGAACTATTTGGTTGACTGTTCGCGCAGGTGCATATAATTAGATGTTACACAAAATAGCGAACTCATTTTAGACAACCGTTTAGTTTGTGTCAAAACACAACAAAACAAGTGCAGTCACATTTGTTTCCCTCTTTGTCATGTCAAAATTTTTTTTTTGTGAAAAGAAGACGTCAAATTATGAAGCTGCCCACCATCTGTCATCTTCAATTGGAGTCAAAAAATCTGTTATACAATTTAGGGAATGTGTTATCCAGTGTATTATAGAGATCAGTGGGGGTAGTGCACTGCGACGCGACGTAGAGATCTATTGTGAAAAAAGATCTTGAAAACACCAATTTCACAAATAAAGATAACAATTTTGACAGTTTATTAAAAAAAAATAATACAATAGGTGCGTTTTATTATTCACAAATCCATCTGGATCCGGATCTGGATCTTGAAAATAAAACGATCTTAGTGACAGCAGTGTTATAAGTCCGTCTCTTTTTATCATTGGGTTTGTAAATTTTCAATTATTTCTTGTCTTTTTTCTTTACACTATAGCTTACACTACCTTACCATAAAAAGCCACCTACTCGCCAGTGTAAAAACTGATTTTTGGATCTTAGAAATAGATCCCGATAGAAAACAGGATCCCAAATTGTTTTTGTAATACATGTTAAAACTTAATCCAGATCCGGATCCAGATAGATTTGTGAATAATAAAACGCACCTAATGTCAGTTTAGTGGCTCGCAGCGAGCTCTATTCGCTCAGCGCCCGATCTGTACCAAAAAATAAAAACGCCTAAGCAAAGTAAACTGACCTTTGTTGACGTTTGTAAATGTCAAATAGTCAAATGAAGTTTGCACGATGCTAAAAATAAAAAAAAAAATATTTAATGATTTTAACTTTAAAAAAATTAAATTATGATGCTAAACTCAAATAAAAAAATTAGTTCTGTTTGTTTGTTTTGTTGGCAACCCGGAACGGTGAGTTCTTCCGAATTGCCAATCGAAAATGCCAAAATTGTTTTTGAAGCAATGTGCGATTGTTTTCTAAATACCGATTTCGTTATCTGTACTTTTTACCTAAAACCCTAAACGTTGAGAACCAGGTATACTTGTCAAATATATTGCTTTTGCCAGGGTATTTACCTCAGCGTCAAAGCCACTTTTTTACAAAACCAAACAAAGTGGTAACTACAATTTAAGCTAAGCAAACAATATAGGTAAGATCATTAAGCAGAAATCAACTCTTTTATCCAGAATGTAAATACCATTTAACTCTATTAAGCCTTATATAGTCATATAAGCACCTTCAGATAAAACAAACCTCTAAACCATGTAAGAGATGTCAATTTTCCACGCGAGGAAACACCTTTGCGCGACATTCATGTTTGGCATACTGTATAATGTATGTAGGTAGGTTAGGTATTCTAATTACATTTCAAATCCGCATGACAGTCTGTGTTCCTGTTCTGTGTTCACTTTTCCTCTCAACGTTGTCAGATTATAGAAACCACTTTTCCAATTCGTGTGCAAATGCATGTTTTCTCCCTTTCGATTTGACTATGATAGACAGAGAGCGAAAAAAAATCTCATCCAATCGGTTACAGTGAAATATATTTGCATTTTTGCTTCCTTTCTGTTAGCAATAGCAATGTGAAATGATAAACAATGAATTGACGTTTTCACATCAGTTATTTGTCTAGGGCGGGTTAGCATTAAAAACAAAAACACCTTTTTTCAGTTTAATTTTGAGGTTTGATTTATAATAATATGTTTTCTTTAAAATTAACAGGAATGGGATCAAGTATCAGCATACAGTAGCAGATCCATACCAAGACCTAGAATTTATCCAATGGATAATCAAGATGATTTAAGGAGCCACTTCTCTGGTATGCCAGGAAAAGTCAGTAAAGCAAGGTAAGTTCAAGGCGTTTGGTTGAAAGTGGAATTATGGGAATGATATAAATTATAAATACATAAACATAAGTACTGCGAAAAAGGAAGTGATTTTGTATCATTTGGTTTTTTCATGAGTTTTGTACTTTTGAATTGATTAATACACATTACATACATGTACTTGAAAGATATGTCAAATGAAATGTTAAGACTTTTTCAGCTGTCATTGAATTTTTTACAAATTGACATTTTTTATGTTCAGTATTAGATTCCAGAAATGCCATATTCAATCGCAATCAATTTATTTTGGATTTGGATTTGCCGATTTTGGCCATTTTTGCATTCCATGTGACAGTTAAATTAAAATTTTTGAAAATATGAAAGAACTATAGTACGATTATTTAATGTTCTATGAGTACAAATTTTGCTCTAAGCTAAAATTAAGTAAAATTGTATATCTACATACCTAGTTACCTACTTTTGACGTAGCGCAATTGAGTAAAGTTTTAAACCGTTAGTTAATCGATTTATTTGGAATATTAATACTCTAAAATGTATCAATGTACATTTCTTAGATTTTTTTTTAATTGGAAATCTTTAACAAACATGATTATAATTCAGAAATGTTTGTACACAGCTTTTGGGTCAACTCTACAAAACACAAAGCTGCAGTTTTCTAATCAATCCATGATTTGATCAGTTAGGAGAGAAATATGGACCGGATCCATTTACCAAACACTTTAAAGTGCTTCCATTTTGTATTACAAATAATTTCTTCCATTTATTGGAGATAATTTTCATAATTGAATTAAATTAAACAACCCTAAAACCACATTTGCAAACTGACAGCTGAAACTGTTTTGGTATTAGTACATGCAGATGTAAACCTGCCGAAAAATTAAGATTTGAAATATTTATTTTAAATCGAAAAATACATCGATTTTTTTTTCCCAATGGAATGCAAAACTTGCCAAAATCGGCATTTTAACAGATCCGAATCAAAAATGTATTGATTTATTTTACCAATAGAAAACACCATTACTGCCTATTAAAAACCCTTTGAAAGATTTTTTTGTCAAAAAATAAAAATGGCGTATCGAATGAATGCATTCAACACAATACCTTACTTCGAATTAGAAAACTATCTATGGCAGTTAAGGAAATTTCAAAAAGATTCAGCGTATATCGCAGAATAAAATTATGTATTATTCAACAAAATTCACAGTAAACATAATCTCAAACATTTAATAGTTCCAAAAGCTTAAATTTCATTTTACTTTTCTTCTTGTCACATTTGCCATTCTAACTCATTTACACATCAACAAAAACAACAACAACAAAAATATTATCTTCAGATCCATTGCCGATGGCCAATCGCAGCACAGCTTTTCTAACAATTCACATCGCGGATATCTGGGCACAGCGTTTCCCACAAATTTAGTTAATTCACGACCGGAACTCCGGCAATCGCGTCAATCATTGGCAGCTGCATCCGAACGAATGTCGCGTGCCTCATATGCCGGCTCAATTCACGGTCCAACAAGTATTGCGTCTAGTTCAAGACGGTCACGGCCGCGATCTAGATCACGAGATCATTTAAATGGACCACATATTCACAGTCATCGACCAGGAAGCCGGTAAGTGGGTTAAATCGATGGATTTCGTTTAAAAAGAAAAAAAAAGACTAACTTAAGTTGCCGTGCACTGCTTTATACTAACTTGCTTCGAATTTTACTTACCAAAACATAAATCCTACAAATTACAAAGCTTTACTGCAAATAACAAATAATTAACTATATTTCACAAACTAACATGCCTACTTTTGTATTTTGTTTCTGTTCTATTAATTATCTACGCTACTGTTCTTTTTTCCTTCCTTTTCTGTCTTCGTTTGGGGTATAATTTGGTTTGTTTGTATCTTTTGTATCCGCTTGGATTAACTACATACACATACAAACACTTGTTGTTTAACTTTTCATTTGAAAGACGACACTTTCGATTCTTCACTTTTTGTTTTTAATCACTTCTTCTATAGGGTGTTTCAGTACTTATGGGTTGATAGAAAAAGTTAGAACGTCAATGGCCGTGTTCAACGCAAGTAACATAATTCTTCTTATTTTATTGTTTTTAGACCGAGCTTATAATTAGACAACTTTATGGTATATCAGTAGTCATATATCTGCTGGAATATAACTGGGACATAAGTTGATCAATATTCACCGAATCAGAAAGTTGCGAAAATATTTACTCTATTCAACTAATTAAATAACATGCGTTGAACGCGGCCAATATCTCTTAATATTTCTTCGAACACAGCAATTGTCTCTCAATATTTCTTCGAAGAAATAGAAACACCATCTTTCCTTCCTTAAGGCTAGTAGGTACGCAGACCGCGCTAAATTTTATCTCCCATACAAAATTTTCTCCAAAATTTAGCGAAGCTAAAATTATGTCAAGCATTATAGCCGAGAGGTACCCTGCTCCAGCTTAAGAACCAAAATTTCTCTTCGAACTGTACATAACTTATCTGTCAAAATTTAGCGCACGAAATAACTGTCTGACACATTTATTCTCGACCTTAATTTCAATTTCAATCTGAAATGGAAAAATATTTAGAAGAATATTTGGTGACTTTGAAAAAATTTCATTTAGAGAACAGCTGTTTTCTTTGACATATTCTCCACAAGGTTCTTATTATGTCAAAATTGAGCTTGGATTTTAGCTGATGTTTGGAGAAAAATGTTGGAGATAAAATTTAACGCGATCTGCGTACTGGGCTTTACACTTAAATATTAAAACAACCCCTCGATAATATCTAAATATTTATCTTTATTACACATTTTTAGATACTCGACTGCTGGATCGACACATACACTAAATAACTATTGTGACACATCAGATAATTGGACTGAGAATGACATGGAAATCTATATGGCTAGAAATCCAACGACACGCAATGGATTGGTGCCATTATGAGGGCGGGTTTTTTTGTCCTGATATTTCGATGTTGTATTAAATTTGGATGAGATTTTCTGACGGTACGTTTCTCGGCCACGATTACACGTTCGGCCATACAAGGATTATAATCAGCAGCAACAAGACCAACAACAACATCACAACGAACCTCAACGGTGGAGGCAACGACAGCAAGAAAGGTTTCACCGTCGTCGCTTCCATTACCATCATCATCATAATCATCACCACCATCCACATCAGCATCAACGACATTCTCCTTCACCGTTGCCTGCTCGTTGTACATCACCACCAGATGTTGTACCACGTCCTGCATCTTTTACTATAAGTACTGGTTCTACTAGAAGTAGTACAACTATTTCAACAGGACATCACACACCCGTTGCTGCTAATAGTCTTTTAGGTGAGATTGTGGTCGAGAATTATTTTGACGAATACAATAGACAGGAAATCCGCCATTCACGTGCGATACAATTAAAAAGGTTTGACTCTTCAACGACAGAGTCACACTATAGTAGTAGTAGTATAAATAATAATAGTACTAGTAGTAGTAATAATGAAAATAATAACTTTTTGCATTCCGGTACTAATATAAATAATAATAATTCTAATGTCACTTATGATAGATTAAGAAACCTCAATACAAACTTCGAAACCGTTAACGAAATTAGTAAATCAGATTTGAACGAATTCAACGATGACAGTTATATGTAATTTTATCGTAGGTACAATACATACAAAAGTGTGCAATAAATCTTTGTTATTCAATTTTTATTTAAAGCTTGATAGTGTTTCTGAGGGTGGATGCAACAAATAAAGATTTTATTAAAAAAAATACCAAAGCTCTTTTTAACAATTTGTAGTTTAAAGTTTTATGTTGTTAAAATTTGTTACGCTTCGCGAAAATATTTAGGAGGTCTTTTATTATTATTGTTCAGATTTACCAATTATATTCACTTATTTTTTTACTTGATATTCCAAGGACCATGTTGAAAAGCCTTAAAATGACTAAGCTAATTGCGAGTTTTAGAACAAAGTATTTAAAGGAGATTCCGTTCGTTGCACATTGGTTTTGAAATTCTGAATATTAAAATAGGCGGGAAAAGTATAACCAGATAAAACATTCGTGTTGTATAACTAAAGAAATAATAAATAAACTTGACGGTAGGTTCGTTCGTTCAACTTTACCCAGGGTTGGCCCAGGTTTTCTTGACAACCCTCAGAGTTGTCAAAAAACTGGTGTTTTCGGTTTTCAAAAAACACCCAATAGCTGTCAATTTTTTTGATGACAACTAAAACCAAGAAACAAATAATTCTGTGCTCTGATAAAACGATAAAAAAACGATTTAGGGTGACCCCAGGGTGACTTCAGGGCTCAGCGAACAAACCTTGTATGTCCGAAAGTAAGCTCATAAATATATAGAGGAACATTTCCCTTAACTGGCAGGTTAAAGAAAATGTCAAATTGATACTTCAGCAAAGTAAGGACAAAAAGTTGTTCGGAGAAATTTTTTTTCGGAAACCTGGGGTGGAATCGGCTAAGGTGATAGTTAATTGTGATTGTCATTTTGACTATAGCTGTCTCCATCATATCAGTAAAGAAATATAGAGAGCGATTGTCAAAATGACAATCACAATCACCTAACACCTTAGCCGATTCCACCCCTGAACTTGCTAAATAGTTTTTTAAAACATATGCTAAAAATTAGAATCGGAAATCTAAAGTGGAAGGCTTTTATCCTTTAAAAATATGTTAAAGTTTCTGTTTAAAATTAAAATTTTACCATATACAAAATTTCAAGTGACCCCCCTTTTCTTTTAAAAAGCAAAACAAAATCGCCAATAAATCTATTACAGTGAACATGAAGTTATGTAATTAAAAAATTTTAAATGTTGAGAGTATAGATGTTGCTAAATTCAATTGCTGACAAATGTCACATATAATTCAATGAATCGAATGTCATGAAAAATATTGTGTATGAAATGATTGCGATCATTGCACCCTGTCTCTAACTTTGCAGAGAAGACAGCTATCACGTCGTCGTTTCATTTCGAAGCGAAATTTTACTACGAAAAAACGGTTTATAGAAGTTCCCTTTTATCGGTATCATTTAACAAACAGAACTTAAAACTTAAATTTGCAGGAATGCTCTTTAAATACTCAATCACCACTATTCTCCTGACATTCAAAGGGCGTTTTTATTTTTTAGTTCAGAGTAGAACCTGAACTGTCAAACAAAAAATCGTGTTTCTTTTTTAGCTCAGAGTTTATAACAGTTGAAATTTGTGTTTCTTTTTTCGTTGAGAGCGTGTTCAGAGATTGTTCAGAGCGCACTCTATGAGCTCGGTATAAAATAGCTGATCAGAGATATATAAATGCTTAAATCATTCTGACAGACAGGAAAACAAACTCAAAAACTCGCTTGTGTTTATAAAATAATTCAGGGGTGACATTCTGTATGGCAAAAGCGAACGAACGTTTTCGTACGTGCGAACGGTTTGCTTCGTATTTGCTTTCGTTTTTGAAAAACGAACGATCGCTTTCGTTTCTTTTTTTACAGAATCTGGCCCCAGAGCTCTTAGAACACGCTCGATTCGGAGAAAGTTCAGAGCATGTTCGACATGCTCGTGCTCTGTTCAGTGCTCTACTTCTACTCTGAATGAAAAAAGAAAAACTCCCAAGGTGAAGACCGGTCGCGTTCAGGATTCACTATGTAATCTAGAGTATGGTCGAATTCATTAGTTTTCTGAACGACCAAAGCCGGATTGGATAGGTTTTGCGTCAAAAATCAGGTGATATGCAGAAAATGAAATAGAAATATTTTCTTGTAGGCAAATTCGTTTTATGTATATTAACATAAAAGGAACATTTGATTATCTCAATCATTATTAGTTACCTTATTTCTGAAAAAACAAATCTCCAATCAGATAAGTAGTCCTCTTTTTTGAAGATTCTTATAGGATATCTTTGTATACCAAAATTTTTGGGATAGCTTGAGATTTTATTTTTGTCAACAGCTGTTTTTTTAACACGGGATTACAATAACACAAAGCTATCCAGTTTTGGATACAATTCTGAACGTAGCCATTTACTTGTCGGTAATATTGGTATTATTAGCCGCGTTTTATTATCGGCAATGATCCATATAAGGCGTTTTTCTTTTTTAGCTCCGAGCGGGGCACTGAACTGTCAAAAAAAGAACTATGTTACTTTTTTAACCCAGAGCGCCCTAGGCGCTCAACTTGCATTACTTTTTTAGCTCAGAGCTCGAACGGTTGCGGAAGCTGGTTGCTCTCCCAGTGAAGGTAAGGAAAAATAAATATAATTATGAGCGAGTTTTGCTCAAAGTTTTCTTCATCATCAAAATCAAAAAACCAATTGAACGCTTCCCTTAAAATAATTACTTTTTCCATTTTCATTAATTAGAAATTAATTAAAAACAAGTTTTCAAGAATATGAAAACACAAATTTCACAAACACAGCTGAGAATTTTGACAGTTTATTTGAAAAATGATACAATGACAATTCAGTGCTTAGATGTGTTTCTTAAATAGCTCGGAGCGCTCAGGTCACGCTCGGTTCGGAGCGAGCTCTAAGCGCTCAGGCCCCGCTCTGTGCCCTGCTCGGGGCTAAAAAAGAAAAACGCCTATAGATTAACCCTCGAAAATAAAACGAAACGGGTCATAGTGACAGTTGTGTTGTATGCTCATCTCCCTCTTGCTTATGATTGTTGATTTTCAAATGTGTCTTGTCTTTTTTCTTTACACTGTAGTTTACACTACCTTACCATAAAAAGCCATCCATTCGCTAGAAAAAGAACTTATTTCTGGATCTTTAAAATAGATCCAGATTGAGAACAGGATCCCAAATTCTTTTTCTAATACATGTTAAAAATGAATCCAGATCCGGATCCACATAATCCACAAATCCACAAATAATAGAAAAATTACCAAACTTAACAAAACAAGAGATGACTGTAAGTATTCGTATCGTTATGTTTTTAAGTGGGTATGGATATAGATCATTTTCGATAATAATTCAACTGCTATTTGCATTCATGTCAAATCGGGTTATTTTAGTGCAGTTCACGTGACAGATAACATAATGTAAAGGTAGAGCGAAATAGAATCGATAAGCTAAATCGAATGCTCGATTCACACTGATAGCAGAATAGGAGTTAACTGCCATTTTCAGTTATAAATAGGAGTTCTGAAAAAAAGTAAAATATATGTATAAACTTTCTGAGTTTTTTAATTTTTTCAGTAAGAAATATTCTAAAAAATAGGCATACAAATTTTAATAAATATATTTAAACGGCAACGAATATTTATTTTATCAAAAATTCCTTATAATAAAAGTCGTGTGTCAATTGGATTAAAATTACCCCAAGTTTATGTGGAAAAGTCTCCAAATAAATCTATGGATCATATTAAATTCCATTGACACACGACTTAAGTGAGAAAAGAGAAGAAAAAAAAAATACAAAAACTAAGCACAGAAATACTTAATGTACTCCACCCTTGGTTAAACTTAAAAAACTCCCATTGAATTTCGTTCGAACATACACAAAATATGGTATATATACAAATTACAAATTATACAATTACATATTGTAGCTGCAAAAACTATGTATTATAAATTTTAAGAACATATCTTAGAACATTATTAAAAAAAAATAATTAAACAGAAGAATAATAAAAACACCATAAACATATTTGTTATGGTAAACTTAAAAAAAAGTTAAAAAAATATGTAGGTGCTAAAAATAGTTAACAATTAATATTATGTTGTTGACATTTTAATAAAATTGTATTAAAAAAAAATAAATCAAATAAGTCTAAACCATATAAACTTAGATTCAAAATAATAATGTAAAATTAAACGCTGCTTTTAATTGTTTAATTTTTTTCTAATGATTTTGTATTTACTTATTAATTTTTCTCATTTTGTTGTATGTATAAAATAAAGTTTTTTTATAATGAAATTATTTTTGTTTTGTTTTATTATTTCTTCTACTAATTTTTTAGTTTTTTTTTTATTATTATTTTGTTAATAAACATGCCACTTATCTTTCAGCAAATAAAAAACTATTTAAAACAGACAAATTTTGCCCGCTAAGGATCTGTTCACACACAAATTTCCATTCCAGAGGACAATATTTCCTTATTATATTGTCAAAAGGACAAATTGTTCCAAATGTGTGTGTAAGTTTGCTTGCCTTTGTGCAGAACAAATAAAAATAAATATAATACGAAGTTCAAAGGAATTCCCATTAGTCCTTGTTTTTTCGGCCAAAAAATATGTACAGAAGACTTTTTTGAAATGGCAAACACAACAACAACTATGACGATGATGATGATAATAGAACAAAACTTTTCACTCCGTTGGATACTTTAAGCAATGACACACAACGGTAATAAAGGAACACACTGAATATCCTGAAAGCTCCACGGGTTGCTGAATACAAATAACGACAAAACTAGCAATTGAAATAAATGTTAATAAGGATGCAACTGGAGAGAAATTATGCTTGCAGGAATTTCCAGTGTGTGTGCAGAGAAATTACTTACAGTCCCAACTTTCTAATCCTTAATTTTGTTTATTTATAACTTATACACATTAGAACAAATGTATATAAAAAAATAAATCTAGGGTTAAGAGGAATCGATGGGGCATATGTAGAAAAATGTCAGCCCTAAATCGCATTCAAATTCAAAGCAAATGAACACAGTTGAGAGTTAACGTTAACATTAAAGAAAAAAAAACTTAGATATAGTTGAAGAAAAACATTATTCTAAAATTGTAGATATTAGCGAGAAAAAGAGAATAGCAACAATAAACCTTATTATAAAATTAAATCACTCAAAATACCGTTAGATTACACAGCAAACACATACGCTACTATTAATGGGAACAACTAAGCATACAAAAATTGAAAATTAAAAAATTAGACGCTAAGAAAAAGAAGGCTTTGTAAATAGTAAAAGGAAAGAATTTTTAACATAATGTAGAATTAAATTAGGTTACTTTATATATGCAAAACTGCCTTAGCACGAAATATAGAAATTATTAAAAAAAATATAGAAATAGATGAATATACATGCATAATATTGTTTGTTGATTATTATTCTAGCTACTTATACTATCGTTTGCTAAAATGTTATATACAGTGCACTAATGCATATATGGAATTTAATACGATGCTGTGTATTATGTAGGATTTAGATATTTCATGTATGTAATTAATTAAAATATATATTTTTAATAAAAAAACATTTATTTTTTGTGGTTATTTTCGTGAAGAATTATTGTTTGTATTCTGAGAATATTTCAGCTAGCGGTAAGTTAATATTCCATTTTTTCAAAAAATATTTAATATATTTTTAACTAATTTTGAATCATCATAATTGGCTCGACAACCGGGTTCCGGTCCTGGACTCTTTCAACAAGTCTCTCCACCTATCCCGGTCTCGAGCCGACGCCATCCAGTTGCGCACCCCAAGGCTTCGGGGGTCCTGGTCTACGCCATCTCTCCAGCGCAAACATGGTCTACCACGCTGTCGTCTACCATAGAATGTACCACAAAGAACTTTCCGTTATCGGCTGCTACTATTGACCGCTCCGCTACCTTGATTGTTTGATCAACTGTTCCTCTCGCATTCGACGCCACCATGTACTTGGTTTTACCTTCACTAATGTGCAGCCCCAGATTTTGTGCCGCCTGCTCGATCTGGATGAAGGAATCGTGTACAGCTTGTTCGGTTCTTCCGATGATGTCGATGTCGTCTGCGTAAGCCAGTAACTGGCTGGACCTGTTGACGATGGTCCCTCTTGTTGCTGTGCCAGAGTCACGGATTGCTTTCTCCAACGCCAGGTTGAAGAGGAGGCAGGCCAAACCGTCCCCTTGTCGGAGTCCATTAAAGATGTTGATTGGTCTGGATAGCAATCCGGCTATTTTTACTTGGCTTATTGTTATTACGTTGGTCATGGTCAACCTACATAGTCTTATCAATTTATTTGGGATGCCGAATTCTCTCATGGCTTTGTAAAGTTCTACCCTGGCTTTGCTATCATAGGCGGCCTTAAAGTCTATAAACAGATGGTATGTTGGGATGTTAAATTCTAGACATTTTTCCATCGCCTGTCTAAGGGTAAAGATCTGATGAGTTGTTGATTTGCCTGGAATGAAACCACATTGATATTGTCTGATGATGGTTTTAGCGTATGGGGTTATCCGGTCTTGTAGGATAGAGGAGAGTATCTTATAGGCGGTACTGCGCGTTGCTGCACATTGTGACATCTCCCTTCTTATGTATGGGGCATATTATACCTTTTCGCCAGTCTTCTGGCATTTCTTCCTGCTCCCATACGTGCACTATAATATCATGAATTGCTTGATGTAAGGCTGGCCCGCCGAAATAATAATAAAATAAAAATAAAAAATAATAATAATGATGAAATAATTCGGCTGGTATGCCATCGGCACCCGGGGCTTTGTTCTGCTTAACTGGCTGAACACAATAGAATGCTGCAACTGGAGCTGCAGCTGCAACTGGAAGAGCTGTCAAAAAGTGTCGTACGTACTTTTTTTTATGTGCCCACAATGAGGCTGTACAGCTTTCATTGTTTTGTTGTCATTTGTTGGGTCAGGTGTTGAATCTTTGGCAAATTGTAAATATTTTAAGTAATTGAAACTATAAAATGGACACTGAAATTGAAGATTTTCGTCCATTATTTTAATTAAAATTTAACCACGAAATCACAATACAACAAAACAACACTTAAAATCACAGACAGATATATAAAATTTGAAATGTCAAAAATGCTGCACGAAAAAGTTAAAAGTTCGCCAACTCTTGCAGCACCGACTGCAGCACCGACTGCAGTTGCGTTGTGTTGTGTTCGTAACATTGAATTTACGTGTATTGAATATTTTGACAGCTATTCCAGTTGCAGCTCCAGTTGCAGCTCCGTCTCCATTGTGTTCAGCCAGTAAGCCGGCCTTTAGCCTTCTCAACCTCTTCTATGCTTGGTGGCGGCAACATAGGGTATTCTTCTCGAAGTAGTGGAGCCTCCACTTCTGCAGTGAGCTGACCATTTAGCAATTCATTAAAGTACACTTCCTATCGCTCCAGTATGCTTTCAGGATCAGTGATCAGATTTCCCTCTCCGTCCTTGCAGTATGTGCAGCGTGGTGTATACTGCGTCATGTTTCGGACGGATTGGTAGAACATCCGCGCCTGGTGCGGAATTCGCTCTCGGCTAATTTCTATTTCACAGATTAGGTTCTTCTCCCAGGCTGATTTTTTTTTGTCTGTGAAACCGTTTTTCTATTCTTCTGAGCTCTTTATATTCCTCTTCGCGTGCCCGCGTTCTATGAGATTCTTGCATTGCTCGGTATGCAACATTGTTACGTTCAGTCGCTAGCTTGCATTCATCATCAAACCAGTCGTTCCGATTTTTACGACTGCTGCCTAAGATGAAGTTGGCAGTACTAATGACAGTATTCTTAAGGCGTATCCACTTCTCATTTACGCCTAGCATACTGACTCCAGGACTTACTCTCCCTAAATCAAGTGATTCTAGGGCGAGTCCTAACGCATTACCAAAGGTGTTACTGGTGTTTTCATTGCGCAGGGCAGCCGTGTTAATTCGAACCTGATCGGCGGATGCAATGCGTCTTCGCAGGGCAATCAGCCCTCGGAAAACCATACCAACAAGATAGTGATCCGAGTCGATATTGGCACCTCGGTACGTTCGTACCGTCATCAAGTTCGAGTAGTGGCGACGGTCTATCAACACGTGGTCTATTTGGTTACGAGTGACTCCATCAGGTGATACCCAGGTGGCTTTGTAGATATCTTTACGCGGGAACCTGGTACTCGCAACGACCATGTTTTTCGATGCTGCCAATTCTAAGACCATTGTCTTTAGTGTTCTCATGCAAACTATGGGTGCCTGCGTAATGCCTGAATACCGGCTCCCGACCTATTTTTGCGTTCAAATCCCCAAGGATGATTTTAACATCATACCTTGGACAGGCATTGAGGGCCCTCTCGACTTGTTCGTAGTAAGTCTCTTTTTCTTCGTCTGAGGATTCCTCCGTAGGTCCGTGAAAGTTAATGAGGCTGATGTTCGTAAATTTGCCTCGCACGCGAAGGGTGCATAGCCTTTCGCTTATAGCGTTAAAGCCGATGATGGTAGACTTCATTTTTTCGCTGACTAGGAAGCCTACCCCGAGCACATGGTGTTTTGTATGACAGCTGTAGTATAAGTCATATTCTTTCTTCTGTAAAACACCATTCCCTGTCCATCTGATTTCTTGAAGAGCTGTTATGTCAGCTTTATATTTTGACAGGGCATCGGCTAGCTGCTGAGCAGCTCGAGCTCTATAGAGCGATCGTACGTTTCATAAGAAAATTCGTAAATCGTTTTTCCGTTTCCGTTGCGTGGGTTGTCGTCGTGAGATCAGACCGTTTCCGAGGCTTGTTGTCGAACTCATAATTCTTTTAGTTTTTCGGGACAGAGAATTAACCTATCGCCAACCTGAGGAACCAAACCTTTTTAAAAGGCTTCTTTCTAGCGGTCGCCGCGGAGAGGCTATGATCACATTTCCACCAGTCCCGAATAGTTACGGCACGTGCATGTTTTCGTATGCTACATGTTATTCCCCCTATTCGTCTGATGGCTGACCGGTTTGTATAGCTTTTGTAAAACAGGAATTTGAATTTCAAAAAAACATACCACACTCGTGGCATCGACATTAAGCACGCAATTAATTCGTGGGATTTATGTTTCAGGTCGATTTTATAAATGAATCTGGTTCTCGATACCTCTAACCCCCATTTATCTAATTAAAAATCAAAAGTGTTCTCCTACCTGGCCCCATATCCTGTAGTTACTTAAATTCCAAATCGGGCCCAAACCGGATATCATCATAAATAATTGTCCGATATTTTTGTTTTGTTCTTGATGGTGAGTGTGTTAAGGGTCGTTTAAGGCATCGTTCGGGGGTTCAAGAAGAATTTGCGTTTTGTATATGTATGTCTATACTGTGAATAACAGGCCAGCAGTTTTGGCACTTAGAGAAACCCAGGTGGGTGACAATTGATATCACACAGAATTCAGCTTGCCTGGTTATGGCTTAGTGCCCCTTGTCTTCCCTCACCATGGTCTCCCCATTTATGTTGTTTACATACAAACTTTTTTCATGTGGTTTAAATTCACAGTTCATAAGCGCATCATTCATACATGCTTTATTAATCGCAGTCCAATTTTGGATAACATTGAATTAAGGCTTCTAAGGGACTAGATGCTCTGTCTGTCTCTAGCCAGTGAATTGTTTCCCATTTTCAATTCCAATGTACACAATTCTTCGTTGCTGTACTATTATGGTCAGATAACACCCAAAGAAACGTTCACGAATTCCTGAATTGCAGGAACCACCAACACTATAGATTTGATTCTTATCTTTGACCCTGACAAATACACTATAGATAATTGTATTATCACTTTTTATTCGCATCAGACCATTGTGTCATTTGCTAATTTCCCCATGTCAAGAAAACTCAATTAGAGAAATAATTCTTAAGAGAACCGTTTGGCAATACGAGAAAGCCAACTGGGACGGTCTCAACCATTTCTTCAAGAACTTCAACTGGTCATAATGCTTCTTCGATAGTGACATGCACTCCAGTGCAGATATGATTACAAATGTAATTCTTTTCGGAATGAGAAATTTTATCCCGAACAGGGAAAACTCTCTCAAACTTTCTCAAATGGTTTAATTCGAACTGTAAAGAGGTTACTAGGGTCAGAGTAGTAAGTTTACGATATTATAAAGCCAACCCTACTGAGGAAAAGTTCAAACAAGCTTGAAAGCCCTGTACCGATCATATTTGACGAACCAAAATGACCAACAATTAAGCCAATAAATATTTTCGGTCATTTGTAAACGAAATATTACTTCTTCTTGGGTTCCAACGATCATCTCCAATAACACTCCATATGTCAGCTAGCAAGAAAAAATTATTTTTATGTAGCACAGTTTGCTCCCATAAAGGGTTATGTTATGACTCCTCCTGTGCTTGAGAGCATAAATGATTTTGTGGGACAAATCTTCTTCGGTACTCGTACAGTTGCAAGAGTACTGTAAGATCTCCTTACTTACGGTTTTGTATGATAAGCTCATTAAACTCCGATATTACAGCATTGTCGTGTGGAGTTTAATGCTTCGAAAACCCAATGCTGTCTATTGTCGTTGAAGCAAAATGTACCCCTTATGCATTCGTCCTTGAATTGCACTTGAATCGAAGAGGCCGAAAAGCTTTCAGAACTCGGTATGTGGGTCAACGACGATTTTATTGGAATGACCACATTCTCGAGACCGCCAAAAATACTACGAAATGCTACGATTTCTCTGTCGATGTAAGACACTTTTCACCCCCGTTGATCTGGCTACAGTTTATAAGACGTTTATACCTCTAAAACTGGAGTATATCTCACATCTTTGGGCAAGTACTGCACAAACGTATCTTCACTTATTGGATAGAATTCAGAATAGAGCGTTAAAACTGATAGGAAACTGAGCTATCATATTTTCATTTTCATCCCTTAAACACCGTCGAAATGTTTAAGGTATATCCTTGTTTTATCGCTTCTTTCACAATCAATGCTCACTAGAAGTAGCCAGTTGCATTCCTCCCCTCAATCAGTTCATCCGTAATACCCATTTTTCTAGGAATGCTCATCACCCTCGAGACTAATTTTGGTCGTACTGTCAAATACAGAAATTCTTATTTTAATCGTACAACACGATTATGGAATAATTTATCCGGCACGGTTTTGCCTTGCCATTTCAATTTGCAAACATTCAAGATCAATGTTCATTGACACCTCCTTTTTCCCTACCCTAATTTCCCTATCGCTCGTGGTGTGTTTAACATTATAAGGGTCTCTTTATAAACCATTGAGCGCGTGTGAATTATGCAAAATATCGGAAAAATTCCATGAAAATCAGGGCTAAATGAAGAATCCAGTTCAGATAAAACACTTAAACTCATGCAAATCAATATTAAACATACAGCAATCAGTCATAGAACTAAAGTTATTGAAACGTACTTATGGTTCTTATTGTTAAACCTGAAGTATTATAAATGCATTGAAAACTTTCAGCAAACTAGTCTACAATTTTTTGAGAATCACTTGAAGCTTCGTTTTTTTCGTTATTGTAGGCCATTACTGATGAAAAATCTAAAATTCGACCACAGAGGATGAGAGTTTGCCTAAGGTAAAGAACGCGGAACAGAGGTAGTCCATTCTCCAACAAAATTATTTAAAAAAAAAAAACATTCAAAGCTATTTTTCAAAGTGTTTCGAATTCTTAGTTGTCAATCAATGTTAAGAAATGATTCGTTCAAAGCATTTAAATTTTTAGAATTAAAATGATATTTGAACTTATTAACAAATTTATAAGTCTTATAATTCTTAATACAAAGATATTGACATTTCAACATAATGAATCAAATTTGGAATACAAAGACGAAGATTTATGCAGACGACTCCATCACAAACGCCACCGCTTTTTCACCAGAAATTGCTGCCAGGAGAGTGCAAGAGCACATTAAAAACCTATGGGAAGAGTATGTCAAATGAGGACTCAAGATAAACTTGGAAAAGACCGAACTGATCTGCTTCCGAACACCAGTCACTGTCATTCGAAGACCAGTGTTTGTAACACGCTGTGATGCAATCAAACTAAAGTTTCCAGAGAACACTGAAGTAACAGTCAAATAATCAACGAAGTACTTGGGAATCAACTTTTCCAACAAATTCAAATAAAAGAAATGTCACGTATTGATCATAAAAATCTATAAAAAGAATAAACAAAAATATACAAGAATGATCTAGAACTCTTGGAATGATATGATAACGAATACATTAAGATATCATGAATACAATTATGTTTAAGAATAAGCAGCCTAGCAGAAGATCGCAAACAAAACGGTTGTGTAGTTTAAGAAACAAATAAAGAGTTTTTTAAAACGCCCAACCGGGACTCGTAGTAATAATTGGCGACCGTGACAGGACAATATAATTTCAGTTATCCCTAAATAATAAACAAAGTGATTCAACGCAAAACTAAAGAATAAGTATCCTTCATCGAAAGGAGAAAAAAAGAAGCAAACATTTTAAGTATCCTTAAAATAAAGTGAGAACAAAAAAAATCTAAAATTCTAAAAATATCCTCACAAGTTAAAAATAAAAAGTATCATTCATTTAAAGGAAAAACAAAAATCATATAATACCTAAAGTTAAATTTTCAAAATCCTATGAATGAAAGCAAGTGAGGAAAAGAAAAACGAACTCATCAATCGGGCTGAAAAAGTGACACAATTTCTTAATCAACAAAAGAAAAAAGAACTAGTTGAACGTGCGAAAAAAATCAAATCAGTGTTCAAGAAATCAAAAGCGGACATTGAAAGGACATAAGGAAAAATAAAACAGAAGAAGAGGAACAGCCAGAAACAATCAGGAACAGTCGACACATCACCAAAGGGATCAAGGTTATAAGTAAGACATAAACAATATATATATCTAAGTTGTATAAGTTAAGTTGAAATAAAAAATAATAATAATGAGAAAAAAGTGCTACAATTATCTTTGAAAAAAAAAATCAAACTAAAACAGACTGGACGAACTTTTAAGTAAATTCGGAAAACTAAATTTTGTGGATATGGTTACTGAAAAACCGTTACCAGGCTAATTGCAGCCAATACCATTACTCTGCAGGCAGAGATAAAATCCTTGAAAAGTACCCTTGAGATAAAGTTATCAGGTCCTTCCCAGAATTTTCTGGCAATACAATCTCATTTGCGGCATTAACAATTTTAAGGAATAAAATTGTCAACAATGCTAATGATATTCATACAAATCATGGCACGGTACTGAACTTCGATGCTATTATCTCAAGACTTGATTTTGCCTATGCAGATAAGCGACCGGCACCACATATAATCGAACAAGTGTTAAGTGTATTACGACAGGGAAGTACAAGTTTAATTGATTATTACAATTTAGTCAATCAAAAATTGACTTTATTAATTAATAAAACCATCATAACCCATGGTGCGGATAAAGAAATTACGAAAGAATTAAACAAAGCAAACCGACGTAATGCTTTGAGAATTTTCATTACACGTTTGAACGCGCCACTTTCAAACATATTATTTTCATTATCCCTTGATGACTTACCATCTGCCTTAGCAAGAGCTCAGGAGTTGGAATCGAATAATCTGAGGACAGGCTTTGCAATGCAATTCCTTCACGGAACCAAAACCAAAACCATAATCAAAATCATCAACAAAAATTTCCCAAACCAGAACCCATGGAATTAGGAAGTTCGACTAATAAATACAGACCCCAACATAATTACCAACGTAATTATCAGCCACAATGGCAGAAACCAAATTTTAATACTTTTAATAATCCCCAAAGACAAATATTGAAACGTGAATGAAATAATAGTTTGCAGAATAGCAATCAACAGCATCCTGTAAAAATAGAACGCGTTAATAACGTTAATGAAGAAAAGGACAATTTTTTAGGTGGATTACCGCACTTATGGCGGACAGTCGGAGGTAAACGAATAAGAATTCTCTTAGACACAAGCGCGACTAGCAATTATTGCAAGCCTAATTTATTTTTAGAAGAGAAAAAGTAAGTAATTAAGAAAAGAGTATTCACTGTAAATAGTGAAATTATAATTGAAAAATACCATGACGTATATATGAAATAGTAACACGTTGCAGGAATAAATTACTACCTAGATATACACAGCAAAGAGTTAGAGTAGATTTAGGGGAAAAAGTTGGTACATATAAGAGAAATAGAATAGTACATAAAGATAACTATAAAACTTAAATTTTTCATTCTAGAAAGATGTATCTCATAATAATTTTATCAATCATATAACTGACATAATTGATTATACAGACTATGGCACATTATTCATCACAGACTTCTCATATTTAGAGAATATAATACAGGAAACAACCGCAGAAATAGAAAGTAACCTTTATTTCAACTCAGCCCCTAAAGATTCGCAAGACGAATAGACAGTTTGTGATAAATTCTAAAATCTTCAACTCAATAAGAACACTATCTGAATCTCTACACGAGATACAAAATGACGTACAGTTGAAACTCGCTAGGGAAAGAAATAGATTATTAATAGTAGTCGAACTACGAAACATAATTCAGACCATTGCATTAGCAAAAACAGGAATATTGAACCATGCCATTCTTAATCTACAGGATATTAAGGAAATTACGAAACATGCACATGGAAGTATAACGATGACAGACCTAATGGACGTATCTAATATTAAATTTTTGCAAAATAATGAAATAATTGTGGTACTAATAAAATATCCGATCGTAATTAAAAACTGTAATTTATAAACTAGAAATTGAAAAAGAAATTGCTAAATGTGAAAATGACTTTATAACTGTAAACAATTGTAAAATAGAATTAAGATTTAAATTTTGTAAATTAAGTAATCATACAACATGTTTATCCGATTTGTTAAACAATAAGAAAGCAATATGTAATAAGATTAAAGAGAAAAATTTAAATTTGGAAGTAATTAAAGATGGTTCAATACTTTTACCAGGAAATTATATAGTTGATAATTCAACAATTAATGGAACATATTTAATAAACTTTAAAAATAAAACTGTAATCGATGGAAAAACATATGAAAATCCTACATCTATCATTCAAAATTATTTAAAAACATTTACGATAGACAAACTAGAAATAAAAATTATTTTGAATCCTATGATAAAGACTTGAAATTCAAAAACATTAACTTAATAGAATCGTTACAAGAAGAGGCAATAAATAGCCCAATTTTCACATCTATAGTGATATAATAATAAGTATAATATTTTGTATAATTTATTGTGAAAAAATTAAGTCATCATATCAGGCACAAGAAAGCATTAAACAAGATATACGATTTAGTAATCTTCTAAAGAAAGTAGAAGAACTCACTGAAGTAGCGAGGCGTTCTTCTTAAAGAAGGAGGGGATTTAAGGAATGCATTAGTCATTTAGTTTTAATGTTAAATATATCCCTAAAATATATTTTAAGGAATCCTATTCTCTTCGCGATTATATTTCAATATGACTCATAATTCCCTATAACTATAGATTCCGGGTTAAAGACAGAAATGTCACGTATTGATCATAAAAATCTATAACAAGAATAAACAAGAATGATCTAGAACTCTTGGAATGATATGATGACGAATACCTTAAGATATCATGAATAAAAATATGTTTAAGAATAAGCAGTCTTGCAGAAGATCGCAAACAAAACGGTTGTCTAGTTTAAGAAATAAATAAAGAGTTTTTTAAAACGCCCAACCGGGACTCATAGTAATAATTTGCAGATTTGATGTTGAAGAGAGCCAACTATTCTCTGCACTTGGTCCATCCGCTACTCAAGAGACGAAATGGACTAAGTAAGAAGACCAAGCTGCTTGTGTACAAACAACTTATCCGACCCGTTCTGACCTTCGCCTTTCCATCTGGTTTACTATTTCACCTTCAGTAATGAAGAAGATGCTCTGCAATTGCACTGAACTATACAGTAACCCACAGATGAAGAAATATATGTATACCAACTAAGAAGCTGTACGAAGAAGCAAAGTTAATATCACTGTACAAGTATTTGTTGCAGCTCTTCGTTAAAGTCTTCAGGAGCCTGGAAGATCATCCCAACTCAGAAGTGCAACAACTCCTCCAGCATGAACTAGAGCCTAGTGAGATCCTCGAGCAATCACTAACGATCAATTAGAAGAAATAATTCATAACTACGACGCACTCCTCAAAAATTATTATACTGCTAATATTCAAAAATCATGAACTAGATTAAGAAAACATTTATATGATATTGTAGCCAAATAGCATAATGTAAAGCCAAATGAAGGGCGTTGGTCCCCTATTGTTTAACCAACATGATTTAATTTAGTAATACGTTAGTTTTAAGTTAAATTGTATAAAAAACAAATTGAGAAATAAAATTCTTAATCTTAAAATCTTGGAGTTTGGAAATAAAGATGAAGCATTTCGAAACATTTACTTCCATAGAAGCATTAACAAAAACCAAATCGAGCATTCTTTGTTCAATTAAAACATTCAAATATTGTTAAAAAGAGCAACTTCCCTTATCATGAAAAATAGTGCCTGAACATTCTTTTTGTATTATTCTGTTTTTGAAGTTTAATAGGATATGCAATCCTCATTTTATAATTGAAACCAATATTGTCATTCATAAACTTATCAAAGTACCCCTTGTAGTACCTGTCATACGGAAGGTCTCGAGCTCGATTCTCAGCCGCTGCAAGAAAGTTTTTTATCAAGGGTGTACTGCCTCTTGCGAGAAATTTGACAAATCCTCCAAGAGTATCTCTTGTCATGGAAAGTTCTGCTCATTAGCCGTTCGGAATCGGCAGAAAATTGTAGGTCCCCTCCGTTCCTGGTAACACGCACACAGGAATGGTTGAGAGTTGTAAGTCACTAGGTCCTAGTTCACTTCGAACTGTTGCACCACCAAATTTATTAAATTTTATAAACTTATCAAAGTGCTAGACGCTTTGATAGATAAAAATATGTTTGAGTTTGGCCGAAATGAAGCCCTCTCCGCGCCTGCTGTACGCAAGTTTGTCCAAGTTTGATAGTGGACAAAACTCATGGTACCCGTCGTCGTACGGTGCGCACAGACGAGAATGGTGCTGCTGTAGCCGAGTGTGAGACTATTCACGAACACCAACTCACCATCGATTTCAACAGCTCAACATTTCACGCACTAGCCTGAGGGGAATTCTGCATAAAGATCTCGAATTATTCGCTTCAAGGCGCACGACCATCCGCTTCGTTATCGATTTTCAGTTTGGGCCTTAGAGCAGCTTGAATTTGGGTGCAAAATCATATTTTCTGACGCGAGGCATATTTTCACATCGGCGGCTACGTTAACAAACAAAATTGCAGCATCCAGGGTTCGGAAAACCCGCACGTTATTCTCCAGAAGCCAATGCGACCACAGATAGTGACAATTTGGTGCGGATTGTGAAGTGGTGGCATCATTGAACCATTTTTTCTTCGAAAATGAGGCTGAAAACAACGTTTCAGGGGCGTTGCAGAGCAATGTTAACCGACTTTTTTTTACTGAAATTGAAGACATGAATTTGGAAGACCTTTGGTTCATGCATAGTGGCACGCCATGCCACACAGCCTATGCCACAATCGATCTTTTACGCACCAAATTCCCAAATCATGTCATTAGCCGTCTTGGCGATGTCAATTGGCCGCCTCGCTGCTGCGATTTGACTACGGGAACCGAGAAGGACCAATGTAATGACAACAATTGTTACGAAGGCGACATCAGTAACAAAGACAGCGAGAAATTAAACCACTTTACTTTAACTTTATTTTCTTAAAGTATAAATATAGATAGGCACAATAAGCGCTTAAGGCGTGAAAATAAAGTTTTTATTAATGTAAAGACAACTATTTTATGCGTTGTATAATGCGTTGCGAGATGCGTTGTTGTATTGCGTTTAATTTTAGTATTTTGCTGTCTGCTTCTAGTGAAATACGAAATGATAGTGACGGTTTTAGGCGTGGCGGCATTCAAATTCTTGCTACTTTGGTGAGGAGCGAGACAGATGTACATTCGGTTCCAATTTACAAGATCCGTTCCTTTCGTGCCAAGTTCTGTGATGCCAACCCTCCACAACATCCCCCCCCACGTGAAGGTCCCAGGACTTCACCCCAAAACGTCTAGAACGGCAAGTTTGGAGACTGGACGTCGAAGTATCCCATTCGCTGTCCGAACGTAGGCTATTCGTATCTGTCCATCTTTGGCCTTGATCGTCTGGGTGACCTGTCCCTTTCTCCATTGACTCCTTGGCTGGCTTTCATCGCATATGAGAACAACATCCCCTTCTGCTACTGGTTTTGCATGTTCGAACCATTTGGTGCGTCTGGTCAGAGTTGGCAAATATTCCTTGACCCATCGACGCCAAAAGGTATTTTTAAGCTGTTGGCTTATTCTATATTGCTTTCGTGAACAAGGTTGTTCTTCGTCCCCTGGCGTTTGGGTAGAATTAGTGGTTCCGAGGAGAAAATGATTCGGTGTTAGTGGTTCCGGGTCGTCAGGTGATATTGGCAAATGAGTTAGTGGGCGACTATTCACGATGTTTTCCGCTTCTATCAAAAGACTGCGTAACGTTTCAACATGAGGCGCCTTTTCTTTTAATGTGATGGCTAACACCTTTTTCGTACATTGAATCAATCTCTCCCAACATCCACCACTGCTCGGGTTCGCTGGAGCGTTGAATTCCCACTTTATACCTTTGACTGACAACTCGTTTTGAATGTAGTCTGAGTCGAATAACTTTATGACTTGACGCATTTCTTTGTCTGCCCCGACAAAATTCGTTCCCATATCTGACCGAATCTTAATTGGGATCCCACGTCGATTCACAAAATTTCGGATACAGAGGATGCAGCTATCTGTAGATAGATCGGCGGCGAGTTCTATGTGAACAGCGCGGATCGTCAAACAAGTGAACAAAGCTGCCCATCTTTTTTCCCTTCGTCTTCCTATCGCAACATGGAGTGGGCCAAAATAGTCCAATCCTGTGTACGAGAACGGTCTTATGAATGGTGTCACTCGATCGCTTGGAAGTTGTCCCATAATAGGTGGCTTTGGTCTGGATCGTTCGTTCTTACAGCTCTGACATCTAGTTTTGGCTCGCTTAACTACTTCTCGCAAATGTGGTATCCAGAATTTTCGGCGAATTTCGTTGACGACAAGTTCATCGTTCTGATGATAAAATACTTCGTGATACCATTTCACAACAATTTTTGTAAATTCATGTTTACTTGGCAATATTATCGGGCATCGGGCTGATTCGGGTAAGACGAAGGCATTATTGAGTCGGCCGCCAACGCACATCACTTCATGGTTGTTGAAATGTGGATTGAGTGTAAAGATGCTACTGCTTCTGGATACAGTTGAGTTCTTTTGTAACTCAATGACTTCATTGGCATAAGTTTCTTTTTGCACAATTCGACATAAAACTATTTCGGCTTTTTGTAGTTCGTTGGCCATCAACTCGCCTGTAAAGGCTAGACTCTTTTTTCTCGACTTGAACTCCAAATTATTGATGAATCTCAATACCCATGCTACGGATCTTTTCAATCGTAGGTAGTTTGAAAAACGGCTGATATCTATTAAGTGACGGGCTGAGATGATTATAAGGCACCTACGTTTATCTTCATTTGTTTCGGTTTGAACTAATTCATCAGATGATGGCCAATGTTTTTCTGAATTAAGCAAGAATTCAGGTCCTGTCGTCCATTCATTGTTTGGCTGGTATTTTATTGGATATGGCGTTCTCGTTGCTTTGTCGGCTACGTTCAGTTTAGTTGGCAACCAACGCCAATCGTTTTCATGTGTTGTTTCCAAGATCTCTCCGATTCTGTGAGCGACGAAGGGCTTATACTGTCTGTGGTCTGACTTTAACCAAGCTATGACAGTTTTCGAGTCGCTCCAGAAGATAGTTCTTGATGGACGAACGCTATGAGATTCGATTATGGTATTTCTCAATCGAGTTCCTAGTACTGCTGCTTGGAGCTCGAGTCTGGGAACTGAAAGTAACTTTAATGGTGCACATTTTGTCTTACCCATAATAAAACTTATTTTGCTCCTAGAGTTTGATGTTATTCTCCAATACGAAACCGCCGAGAAGGTTGTCTCACTGGCGTCTACGAAAACATGCAACTCTAAGTCGACGTCCGGTTGGCATAATTGTGATGAGTAACACCTACTCACACGGAACTGTTTAATGTTCTTCATATTCAAAATCCATTGTGAAAGGTGTGTAAATATCGACTGGGGTATTTCTTCATCCCACTGTACTCCTGTTCGCCATAATTCTTGCAACAAAACCTTTCCATATAAAAGGAAGTCAGCCAGCATACCAAAAGGATCGTACACTGACATAACCAAACTTAGGACTTCTCTTTTTGTTGGGCATTTGGTTCCAGAGATTATTTTGGGGTCGACTTTGTGTAAACGTAGTTAAAACACAAACTCGTCGGCTTGGCTATCCCAAAACATTCCTAGAACTTTATCCACAGAGTCTACAGCATTCATATTGACTATGACTGGTCTTGGCATGTCGTCGTTGTTCAGTTGATTTTGAACATCTGTTGCATTTGAGATGAATCCGCGAAGCTCAAACCCTGCTTTTAGATGTGCCCTCTTGACGGCGCGGGCTATTTCAATTGCTTCATGTTCATCTCGGAAGCTGCACACAAAATCGTCTACGTAGTGGTCATCTATTATGGCTCTGATGACTTCTGGATGGTCAGCAGCAACTTCTTTCGCATTTCGATTTTTTATGTATTGTGCACTTGATGGCGAACAGGTTGTCCCGAAAATCATGGAACACATAACCCATGTCTCTATGGCGGCATATTTATTTTCTCTCCAGAAGAATCTTTGGCTGTCTTGGTCTGGCTTTCGGATGCGAATTTGTAGAAACATTTCCTTGATATCTGCACAGAGTCCAACGGGCTTTTCTCGAAATCTGAGCAAAATCTTAATTAAGGATTGGCAGTCATCTGGTCCCTTGAGAAGCATCAAATTCAGTGACGTTCCATTCACTTCGGCGGCGGCGTCAAAGACTAGGCGTAATTTCCCAGGTTTATTGGCATTAAACACTGCAAAATGTGGCAGGTACCATGTCTTTGGTGAGTGAATGTTAGCTTCGGCTGGCGATAACCTTCTGGCATATTCTTTGGACATAAAGTTCATCATCGCATCGACGTAGGCCTTTCTGTATTCAGGATTTCTTTCCATCTTTTTCTCAACTGAATAAAAGCGGTTGATAGCCATTTGCTTGCTATTTGGCAGCACCACGTTATCCGAATTCCAAAGAAGGCCGGTTTCGAATCGTTGACCAATTCTTCTTGTTGTTGCGCAAGATTTGGGAACAAGGATGGACCACAAACGTATTGCTGTTGGTACGGATACGTTGCTGGCCCGCTGATCGTGTACGTTGGTACTGACTGATGGAAATCGTAACGAGTTGATATCGGCACTGGCTGTAGATATTCGCAGCGAGTTGACATCGGTCCCGGAACATATAAATGATTTGGTGCATTAGGAAACAACGATGACGTGATCTGTGGCTGCTCGGCGATTTGTTGGTTGTTTCCTCTCACCAATGGTGCATTTAGCTGGTTGACGGTTGGATGTGAAGGTGTTGCTGAAGCAACGACGGTGGCTGAGGCGATGGTATTTGTGGAGGTGGCGATGTTGACGGAGGCGGCAGTGCAGGTGGCGATTTTTGTTGTTAATTCCACTTGTAGTAGAGCTCTTTTCTGTTCGCTGGCGACTAACTGTTGCGATGTCAGCTGGCAATTCTCTTCAAGCACTCTCAGACGATCCATTAGTTTTTTAATTAGATCTGTAGAATCGTCTGAAGTGGACTGGCTTTGGATAATAGTAGCGTTAGACTCATCTGACTCAACGTTGTCGGCTACCTCGGTGTTCTTTGTTGGCGTAGATGAACCTGACATGTTCACGACGAAGTCCTTAAGGTAATTCGGTAGTTTTCCTTTGTTTCCACGTTCGCTCCGCCTGGACATAAGAAGTATTAGGCAGCGATTTGTTCAGCAACGAAGGAGTTAAACGACTTACCAAACTGTAGACAACTTAACGGCACCAGTCTAGTAGTTGTTCGGCAGATGTGCAATTAAATTTGCAAAGGCGTTGACAAAATGGCGGACGAACTTTCTTGTCAATGGCGAATCCACAAAATTGTATCTTTCGGCGTTAATGTTTTATTTCACGCAAGGAAATATATCATTTCGTATTTTAAAGGAATAAAGTTTATATTTTCGGCTAACGGCAAGATTGAAATGAAACTTTATTCCGTAGACAAGCGGCGACAATGATTTTTATAAAATTAAAATTTGGCTAGCGGCGGAACTAAAATTAAAATTTGTTACGAAGGCGACATCAGTAACAAAGACAGCGAGAAATTAAACCACTTTACTTTAACTTTATTTTCTTAAAGTATAAATATAGATAGGCACAATAAGCGCTTAAGGCGTGAAAATAAAGTTTTTATTAATGTAAAGACAACTATTTTATGCGTTGTATAATGCGTTGCGAGATGCGTTGTTGTATTGCGTTTAATTTTAGTATTTTGCTGTCTGCTTCTAGTGAAATACGAAATGATAGTGACGGTTTTAGGCGTGGCTGCATTCAAATTCTTGCTACTTTGGTGAGGAGCGAGACAGATGTACATTCGGTTCCAATTTGCAAGATCCGTTCCTTTCGTGCCAAGTTCTGTGATGCCAACCCTCCACAACAACAATCCGGAACCGATTCAAGCACTTAAGGCCACCTAAGCAATCCTTGAGCTATAGCCTGAAACCATCTACAAAGTCTTGAAAAATTGGAGTGACAGAATACGCTACTGCGAATTCAGCCGAGGCAGCCACTTGAATGAGGAATATTCGCTCTTACTAATTGTATTGGCCCGTATTCGGCCCACCCTTTATAACTTCTTTAATTCAAATTTGATAAATAAATCATCAGACATTATAAAACGCAGAAGTAGTTAATTTTAAAAATGATATTAAACAGTTTCATTCGTCAACGGATTCATATTTGTTTCCAAAATCAAAACGTAACATAATCAAACTCACCCAGGGATTTGCAAGCAATTATCCAAACGATATCGCAATTCCATTGTGAAATTTGCCCATAATTGTGCCATGCCACCTTTGCCTCCAAAATGTGCATTGCAAGTGGCCAATAAACAGCTTAGCCTAACAACCAAAGAATCAGAGCCTGCTGACTTGATGCGAAACGGATCGAACTAAAGAAAAAAAAAACACATTTTAGAATTTTTCTTATAAATACAAATCAGAGTGAATGACCAACCTTGTTTTTATTCTCTTTCTTTGAATACGGAAACAGAGCTTCCGTCTGCATGTCCGGAAAAATATAGTTTATCATTTCCAACAATTCATTGTCCTTAATCGGTCCGGCTAGTTTTTTTTGAGGTGACCACTTCCTGAAGGGGGAAGCTGATATATCAAACTTAGACTTTGTAAGTTGATCCAAAGGATTTGGTTCATCTCCGGTGGCACTGCCATAACTTCGGCCAACATAGCTTTCAACCGTTTGCATGCACTTCTGGAGGTCTAAGTAGTCATCGAGAGAACTCGATAAATAGCTCCTTGCTCTAGTAAGAGCGCGTACAGACCACATGTGGGCCTTCGATGCCACAAAGTCGGTGTAGTTAGCAGTATCAACAGCAACGTTCTCGGCTATATCTGGCCAAGAGCAGTGAACCAAAAGTTCGGTCTTTGAATCACTGAAATATCCATATGGCAGAGCAACAAAATAAGTTCCCTCCATCGGGCTTTCATCAAAAGATATTTCGCTCTCTGAGTTAGGGTTGACGAAAAAGGGAACCTTCATTCGATTGCTGTACTTGGTGATGTTCCCGAGAGCGTAAGTCTGACGAACCGACACTGTAGCTGGACGATTTGGTCCGTTTAGCTTCTCTTTGAAGATGGACAGTAAACCAGAGAGGTATTTGCAGGAAGGGGGTGCAGTCTCCAAAGCAACTACGTCGAAATTAATCCTCACAGACTGACCAACCCACGCCCCGAGGAAGAAATTCCACGAAGGATTAAAAACTGGAATGAAAATTGGGACAGCTGAGTTTGTCTCTGCTGCCACGACGCTTGCCGAGCTCAAAAAGAAACTGCAGTCATTAGTATTGGATATGTAGCCATGAGTTTGCTCTACCAAAATGAATCGCCTCAATCCATACCATTTGGCAAGAAGATGAGTGTCATTAGTGTCTGTGGGACAAAACGTATTCGCCAAACTAGTCAAGTCGGAGAACAGTTGTGGTTGATCATGGGTGGAATGCTCTTCTGCTTCGTCTTCCGGAATTTCAGCCTCATAATAGCTGACAATGAATTCTTTCTTACCCAACTTTAGTACCTCGCTTTTTATGATCCAATTCGTATTGAAGAGTTCATCCTTTTTAAGAGGTGGACCTTTGTCTGCGGCCGACAGATTCCAGTCTAGAATTATTTCCCCTAATTGAGCGTTGAAAGACTCCCAGTCGGATTTGGTGCTAAAGTCTTCGCGGTAGAAACCGTTTTCATCGATTTCTTCAGCCATTTTTTGGATTCTTGAAGAAAACGATTCGTTTTTGTTTTCTATTTCTAATTGGAATTGCAACTAATACGTAAATAAAGATTTTTTTTTAAATGTCAACAAAAATTAAAGTTGCTGTCACATACACACAGGGTGCTTCCATAAAAATGCTATGACATCAAACAAGTTCAGGGAATTAACATATTAATTGTACTTTATGGTAGACTTACATGTATCTGCATTTTATTTCTGCAAAAAAAGGGATGCCAAATACAAATATATATTTGTTAGATAGAGAGAAAAGAGCAAAATGCAGAAGAACTTCATTAATGCATTATAGAAAATTCGAGAAACGCAGAAGTCAAGATTATAGTAAAGACAAACATTTTGTAAATTTGCGGCATTTTCACATTTTTCTATATTTTTTTTTAACCGGCGCATGATATGAAAAAAAAACATTAAATCGAAATGGAAGAGAATGGAGACAAGTTCAATTTTCGTTGTATTAGGCGTGTTTTTTTTGCAAGTCCATATAGAATTGTAGAAAAAAACAACATCGGGATTAAGCGCTTTACATGCAAATGCAACAAATACTTAAATCTATACAGAGTTAGCTAAGACCAGATAATTTTCGAGAGTTAATCTAAGACCCGATAAAAATGGTGATGCCAAAATAGTATTATCTATACGTTATCGATAATTTGTTCAGAGAAGTCAAAAGTGACTTTTTTGGATTGGTTGATGCTAGTCGTCAATACAGCTGACAAATGTCATAGCGTACACAGTGCTTCCAGCTATTTGGAAAAAAGCTCTTAATCCCGATGTCGTTTTTTTTACAATTCTATATGGACTTGCAAAAAAAAACACGGCTATTGCTTCGTATTAACAAGTCAACAAGATATAGTAGTTTATAGGAAGTAAAAAAGAGCTACCACCTGTATTCTCTCCCACTTTCGGGATTCGACATACATCTCTTTATTCTTTGCTCTTTACTTTTCTGCATTTTGCAGATGCAGAAGTATGTAAATCCACTTTTACTAACCACGGATCTGGATACAAGTTGCTCTCTTTCTGGATCTATTTCAATGATCCAAAAATTAGAATATGACTTTTTATTGTCAGGTAGTGTCAGCTGCACTGTAAAGAAAAACTCTATAAAATAACTGAAAATTAACAAACATAAGGAAAAAAGAGATGTTTATGTAACACTACTGTCTTATGTTTGTTTATTTTTGAAGAGTTTGTTAACTTCTTTCTATGAAAGCAATTGAAAAGCTAGCCATCTATCCATCAGAGTAAAAAGCAATGTTTGGATCATGAAACGTGATTATTTAGTTTTCATTTTCCAATGTTGGTATTTGAAACAATTAACAGTCCCAGTTAGAGAGATAATAAGCAAAACAAAATTAATCAAAATTTTTCCACATTAAAATAAGAAAATATCACGCAAACAAATTTATAGACCAGGTGCGCACATTTAATTTTTAGTTTCGCAACTGTTTAGTTACTAAAATGAAACATATGTGCTTATATGGGAATCCACGCACATACATCAACTCTATTCGAGCAACTACAAGGTTTGGTGCAAAATTTTAAACAGCCTATTATCCTACTAATATTATAAATGTGAATGTTACGATGTATGGATGTTTGTTACTCAATAACGCTTGAACAACTGAATAGATCTTGATAAAATTTAACACACAAAAAAGTTATAGTCTGGATTACCGTATAGGCTACTTTGTTTTTATTATCAGGGGAGGGGCATTGGGTGGTCGAAACACCCCAAAATTATTTATCTCTACTTCTATCTTCTTATTGCACTGAAAAGTAGTAAATATACATAAGTAGTTGCATTGAAATGCCATACTTTGGTGGTGCGGGCCCAGAGGACTGGCATTGTTTGATTAATTTACCTAAGCAGTAACGATAAAAACACTCAAAAAAGTTTAAAACAAAAATAAAATTCTCCGAATTAAATAAAAAAAAAACAAGTGACAAATATTTGTGTGTCTTTAAATTTAAACTATTTTAAGGTAAGTTAAACTTTATGTGCCTACAGGTTTAACTACATACATTGTTATAGGATAGTTACATACGTATGTGATTTGCTCATTGTTTGTTAGTTTTTTTCAAAATATCCTTCGCTTGGCTCCATTACTTTTAAGAAAAGGACTTGATTGGATTTATTGGTTTTCTGTTTTGTTTTAATCCAGGTACATGCATACGTTAAATAAAAATAATTCGTACGCTTTCAACTTCTCATGTTAAACAGGAGATCAGTTGTGACAGTTCTTGGCTAAGCTAAACGTGTTTATTATTTCAGTGGTAAGTCGTCTTTTTCAAATAGAGCTGTTTAACGATGACACACAGAAGTAAAATAAACACCCAAAAGCAACATTCCGTACTTCACACAAGATTTCCATACAAGATTTCTATTTACACAAGATTTCCAATGCAAGAAAAACTGAGCGAATCTACAGAAACTTTTAGATACATGATTTATTTTGAAAAACTTCAGTTGAAAAAAAAAATTTGTTTGCGGGAGTTCCCGCACGGGTACGCTAGTTAAGGTATAAGTATGATACTACTTAACAATTTGCTAACCTTAAAATAGTTTACTAATTCATTCTGATTTTTAAACATTTTCTTACTAGTATCGTACTAAAGCAATTTTCTTAATAAAGTGCTTCTGAACACACCTAAAACAATGACAGTTTGTGCAAAAAACTAAATAAATATGACCTTTTGTGGCGTTTGAAAATAGAACGATACTAAAATGAAATACGAATACAATGGCGCAAAATTTTGATTAAATTAGTACGATGTTAAAGCTGTTTTAGTATGATACTAGGTTAAAACAACGAATTTGCAAATTTTAATCGAATATAGCATTATACTTTATCTACCCTTTTATTAAAGTTAAAATCATCGGCGCAAAATTTTAAATAGCCTATTATCTTTAAACTGACGTTCGGAAACTAAACAATTAAAGCGAGGGAGAATTAAATGGTTATTCCTGCTTGATGAAATGAATATTAGTTCAATAAATAGATCTAAAGGTTGATTGGTTAAAAGAATATACAAAATATTTCAATTTATAATTATTTTATGCAGTGTTTTCCTTTTAAATAGTTGATTCGGTCATTAATTCACTTCGTCGTAAAGTTAAAACAAAACAAAAATTGATATTAACTGTGAAAATAGCTTAAAAAGATTTATTCGCATTCGCAGTTCGCAGCTCATGTGCTTAGCACTTTACCAGTGCACGCCTTGCTTTGATTTTATACAACACAGCTGTTTTGTGAAACCTTCAATTAGTTAACATTAGGAAGACATTAGCCGTGTTTTTTGGAAAATTTATCCGTAGTACAGTAGGATTTTACATGAATAACAAATACAACATCCGCAGTAGGATCACTGCCGATAAAAGGAGAAGTGGAAAATCCTGCTGCGGATAGAGATTTGATGTTTATTCGAGTATCGGCAGTGATCCTACTGCGGATGTTGTATTTGTTTTTCATATAAAATCCTACTGTACTACGGATATCTTTACCAAAAAACACGGGTATTTTTATATCTGTGAAATTAAGAAAAATGCCATTGAACGAACACCCATCTCCATTATTGCCACAAACAAAACAAAAGATCTGAAAATTGGGATGTGCTTCCGACAATAAAACGTCTTTATTTTAAAATATGTCATAATAAATTAAAAACAAGAATTACTTTCGTGCACAAATTCTCCTCCAACAACGAGGAAAAAGTTTCGATACATACATATATTTATACTTAAGAGTACAAGTTTTCGTAAATCATAAGTTTCAAAAGCCTAGCGAGACTTCTTGAAATTCAGAGATGAGCCAAGCAAACATACTTTTGAAATATTCAGTACCTAATTAAATGTTAAAAAGAAACCGATGAAACGTATAGAAATATGTTTTATAAATGTTAACAATTTATGTTATTCTCAGAAATAGTTTGAGCAGAACCAACAAAATTACAAGTTATCGACCCAGTTTGGGCTTTGTGTAAAAAGACTATTAGCCGCGTTTTATTATCGCCAATGATCCATATAGATTAACTCTTGAAAATAAAACGATACAGATCATAGTGACAGTTGTGTTGTATGCTCATATCTCCCTTATGCTTATGTTTGTTGATTTTCAAATGTTTTTTGTCTTTTTTCTTTACACTGTAGCTACTCTAACTTGCCAAAGCCATCTACCTATTAGGTGCGTTTTATTATCCACAAATCTATTTGGATCCGGATCTGGATCATCCCTTGAAAATAAAACGATACGGATCTTACTGACAGCAGTGTTATAAGCCCGTCTCTTTTTATCCTTGGGTTTGAAAATCTTAAATTAAGTTTTGTCTTTTTTCTTTACACTATAGCTTACACTACCTTACCAAAAAAGCCATCTACTCGCCAGTGTAATAACTAATTTTTGGATCTTTGAAATAGATCCCGATAGAAAACAGGATCCCAAATTGTTTTTGTAATACATGTTCAAACTTAATCCAGATCCGGATCCAGATAGATTTGTGAAGCCTAGTACGCAGATCAGGAAAAATTTTATCTCCCAAAAATGTTTGTCCTTGGACAAATTTTGTCTTGGATATTTTTCCGAGCAGTACGCAGTTCGCGCGCAAAATTCATACTTTTGTGCATTGCTGTACAAAATGTCTCCACAAAATTTTGCCAAACCCAAGGATAAAAAGAGACGGACTTATAACACTGCTGTCACTAAGATCCGTATCGTTTTATTTTCAAGGGAAGATCCAGATCCGGATCCAGATAGATTTGTGAATAATAAAACGCACCTATTATTAGAATACCCTGCTATTTTTTTTTAAATAACCCTGAAATGTTAAAGCGAACAGATCTCCAATTATAAATACGAACACGTCTGTTTGGAGATTTGCGCGGCGGCCATTATTGTCCGTACAAAACCCACACTTGACAGCTACAATGTCAAAAATAGTTTTTTGTAGAAAATAGATTTTAGAGTTTATTTTCCCAACCAGAAAATTTGTAAAAAAAAAAATTCAAAAATATATTTTTCTAACACCAAATAATGAAATAGATTGAGCCAACTGAAGACCGAACAAAATCCAATCCAAAAATTAAGTGTAAGTATTAATAAATTGCGTTGCTCCGCACTCGGGTGTTAGGTTTTCGCGCCCAACCCCCCGGGAGACGAAGACGACCGATGGTCGTGTGTGCCGTCACTGTCGTCATCCCCCCTGCGCCAAAGCCAAAAAAGCCTAAATTCAAGTCTAAAAATGGACGCGTGCGTTGCCTCTAGCCATCGCCGTTCTGTGTGCTTATCCTTGATCTTCCATTAATTTTTAGGTGGTGACGCAGGCATAATGATCAAATCCTCCCAGGAGCAGGGCTTTCGTTTGCGACCCAACGAGACCACCATTGCCGCAGTGGACACCCTAAAGACGTCCTTTCTGCCCAATCTCAGCATAGACGCGCATTTCTGTCCGATGTGCGGCCAGAGCTTTCCGCGACAGAATATCCTCACCGAGCACATGCATGCCTGTCACCCCTCGGAGATGCTCTTTGCCGCCAGCAACCTCAACCGCATCGAGTACCCGTGCCTCAGCTGTGATGAAAAATTCTCTTCCGGTACCGAGCTCGACGAGCACAATCGCGTCGCCCATCAGGCGTTCCGCTTCACCCGCTGCGTGTCCTGCGGCCTGTATGGCATCACCACCATCGACGGTGACTACAAGTGCGTCCACTGCGGAAACACGTGCGGCGTCTCCCCGGCAACGACCATGGCTGCCGTTGGCCAACCCATTTACCTGGAGCAGCCACCCATGCAGAACTATCCGCCTCTGGTAGAGGAGGATGAGGAGGGCGACATCGACATTATGCCGAAAGTGCCTCCACTAACGATACGACTGTCCAAGATCAAAGAGGAAACAGCAGACCCCAAAGAGGAGGCATCATCAGTGATTCAGGAGAATCCGTCGCCCTACCATCTTCCGCCTCGCATGGAAGAAAATGATGTGAAGCCACCGGTTTCGGGGACGGTACCACCTCCACTCAATGCCAACGCCAACGCCAACAATAAGGTTCGACACAAGTGCCCCGAGTGTCCGCGCACCTTCAAGACCCAAGGCACCCTGGCCATGCACCGCAAAATCCACAGTGGAGAAGCAGAGTGAGTTAGGACGAACCTTAAAATTGTCCCCTTACCAGCTATTCTAACTGGAATTCTTCTTTCCGTTCTCTTTCACAGTTACACGCCAAAAGAACGACCCTACTCGTGTTCGTATTGCGGCAAATGTTTCACACAATCGAACACGCTCAAACAGCACACTAGAATACATACAGGTGAGAAACCATTTAGATGTGGATATTGTGGCAGGGCGTTCACTGTAAAGGACTACCTGAACAAACATATCACAACTCACACGGGTGAGGATTTATTCAAAATCAAAAAAATCAAAAAAAAAAAAAAAACATTTTTAACCAAGCAAAAATTTCAACCATTTTCTTATATTATGTGTCGTTATTTTTGTTTAAAAGAAAAAAAAAAACAAACCTTTTTTATGTAAGTCAAAGAAAAAAACAAAAATGTTATTCTATGACTAAATTAATTTTTCGGCGAGAAGGAGGCTGAAGTGTGTCATTCGTCATTCATTTTAGCTATCATTCATTTAGTGGGAGTGGAATTTGGCTTTTGTTATCGTTGCTCATGGTTGAGTTTGCTCGCTCACATTGTTTATTCGACGAATACAAAGTAATGATTTAATGACTTATCCCAGGTCAGCTTTTTCTGAAGGCATAGTTTATGCGCCTGGTGTCTGGTTTTCTAAGTGAACTTGAATTTGTTCTAGTCTCCCGGGACAACGACATATCAAAAATTCATGCAGGTTGTAGGCTGAATTTGAAATCTTGTCGAACTTAAGATGCTAAAATTTTTTAAATGCAAATAAAAAACGGAACATTTAGGGTTAGGTGCGGAATCCCAAAAATTAAGAATGAGGCTTGTAGTATTTTCCCTTTTGGAAGGCTTTAAGGTGCAATACATTTCAAAGTCCAGTCTATTAGAAATTCTTGTGATGTTTCTAGTTTTAAGGGACCAGTCGAAGAAGTGGAACTTTAAGTTGCTTGGAAGGCCTTATTGTAATACAGGGTGTCCTCTAATTCGTCAAGGATATGTTGGGATATGATTCTTGGTTATAATATTAGAACAAACTCACTCCACAGCATAGGTCTATCTCCAATGTAAATATCATTTTTGGGGGATTTTGGAAAAGACCTTCTTTGGTCTATCCTGACCAAATACGAACGGTTTTTTTATTTTTAGCAGATATGTGCGTTTAAATAAAGTTGATATAACAAAGAAACTTAATCGTGACCTTTCTAATTAATTTACAAATGGAAGTTGATGAACAATTAGACTAAGAGCCCACAGCGATTTTTAAGTCTGATTGATAACAAAAAATAATTAGCATAATTAGATAGGTCTTTAGTAGTTATTTACAAATGTGAACGTCTTGCATTCTCTAGTGGGAGCAATAAAGCACAAGAGTGCATCAGATATGCAGTTCTTTCCAAAGTCTAAAAAATTGTGATAAGAAATTTGCCATAGCTTTAAAATGAAGAGCTAAGTGCCTTGATTGCAAATATCGAGGTCCACTACGTTTTGAAGGCGGCCTTCTTCGTGCAACAAGTACCGTATTCTTATCGCGTCTGGCAGGCAGAAGACTGTCTGCAAAACGTCTTGGACCTCGATATTTTCAATCAGGGGGCTTAACTCTACATTTTGGCAAAGTTGATATCATAATTATTTAGACTTGGAAAGAACTGCATATATGATGCACTATTATGCACTATTGCTCCCACTTGAGCATGCAAGGCGTTCGCATTTGTAAATAACTACTAAGGGCCTATCTAATTATGCTAATTATTTTATGTTATCAATCACACCCAAAAATTGCTGTGGGCTCTCGGTCTAAATGACCTTGAGCGTGTCTCAAAAACTTCTATTTGTAAAAAAAATATTTTATGTTGTTTTAGATAATCTTTATTTTATGAGTCTATTAAGACATTTACAACAGGTTCTCAAAGCGTCCTTGTTTTCGTGTGCATGCTAGTGCCCGTTTTTGAATTTTCTCGAATGTTAATTGATGTTAACTGCTGCTTCACTTTTGATAACTTTTCGAGAATACGCTTTTCTAATTCTATTAAAGTTGCTATTTTTCAAGTTACAAGTTCTTTCCCATACAAAAAAATCCAATGACTGTAAGGAAAGGAGATCGTGCAGGCCAGTTAACTGAACCGTTTCTTCCTATCCAAGGATTATCACATTCTTCATTTAGCCAATTCTTAACCTCTCCACCATAGCACCATCCTGTTGGAAATATGAAGAAGCTAGTTGAATCAGTAGAACGTCTTCCAATTGTTGTGGTAAATAGTTTCACGAAAACTCCAAATAGTTTGTAGAATTCAGGATGGGCAGTAGTTTGAATGGACCGATAAAATTGCTTCCAATAACACCTGCCCACATATTGACTCTGAATTTGTGTTGAAATAATGACTTTCTTCTTTTGCTTGGATTATCTACAGCCCATGTATGAAGATTGTTAACATTTGTAATCCAATCAATCTGTTGTAAATTGCGATGTGTGCGTCCGAAAAATTCTGCTAATAAACTTGTTGTTATGCTAGCTCCGCTCCAGCAACCATACAGAAAACTGAATCCTCTTTTCTAAATCATCGAGAAACAGTTCTTGAATAGGTATATGGTCGTATATGTGAAAATTTTCTTTAGTTGGAAGTTTAAGTGACCTCACCTCTAAAGTGCATTACACCCAGGCACTACAGGGGCCTCCTCAGTTAGATGGTGTCGTTCCCTTCTAAGATGCAAATATTCACTCTATTTAAACAGACAAAATGTTCTTATTTTCCTAGCTTTCATTTGGTTAAGATTTTCTCCGTGCAGTGCCTAAGAAATTTTATGTCTGGATGCATTGAATATTCTTTCATCAGAAAATTCTTTCTACTTGTGGAGCTCCTGCCCTTATACACCAAACTTAACTCTTTCTGAGAACTTTTAAGGAACAGGGTAAGGAAGTGCGAGTTTTGACAAGTAGTCATATAAAATAGGGTAGGGAAATAAGGGTGTTGCGAGGTAGTCAGATACACAATCATACTTTAAAACTTTCTTTATCATGTATATCGTCTAAAACTAAAGTCCTAAACGAAGCTTCTACTATTCATATTAACAGAACAATTTTCGTCAACATGGGTCAGAATAGACCAATATCCTCGAAAAACGATGTGAACATTGGAAATAGACTCTATAACGATTTTGTTCTTAGAATATACCCAACAATCATATCCCAAAATATAATATATGTATTTTAATGAATGTTTAACAGATATAATTGGACTTAATGATTTATTTTTAATTAATTCTCTCCCGCAGTTTTTTCGGATTGTGTAGGAATAAAGTTTTACATTTTGAAGACATTGGCCAAATTCCTTAAAGACACATATAAAAGCAGACATATAAACACAATAAGCAAACGCAAATAAGTGAATTGCGCGACATAATTTCAGCATTTGTCACAATGCCTCTGAACTTGCACAAAAAAAAATCATCGACTGCAGTTCAGGACACTGTTTAGCAGGGATATTAAGTTTTGCATTTTGGAACTTTTTGCTTAGAATAATTTGCTTGAGATATGCGTTTAGGAATTTGCCCATTCAAGTGTTATTGTTGCTATGGCAGCAATATATGTATGTATGTATGTACATATTTATGACATTAATGCATGTTATATTGGGAGCATCGCTCAACGTTCGTGCTTGCTCTCAGAACTGAAGCTTCGTAGTGTGTTACTCCTGTTCTATTGGCTTTTATACGCCTCATTCAAAATTGTTTCCAACGGCTACCACCTAGCTCATCAACCACCGTTTCCACTGTCTTAACATATCTCTTAACCGGTTTATCAAACAATGTTTCAGTTGGCTTTCCATGCGTGGTCAAGCGGCTGGTCGGCAGCTGATATCATACCCGCAAAGCACAGTGGTGTCTATCAGGTGATTAATACTTGTATTATTTTGATTTGAAGAACGAAAATATATTTCTTCATTGTAGGCTGGAGCAAGTTTGTTCGAACGATTTCTCGATTGATCGAAAGAAAAAAATACCGACAGACATTGCTAGAAGCATAACGATGCGAACATTTGTTAATACTCTGTTCCAAAAAAAAATATTCTCATTTAATTTTAAATGATATCCAGTAATGAATATCCATTTATGGCCATGTCCATTTTATATAACGATTAGTTTTGACTGAACTCATCACACATCAAACTAGTGACACTATATACAGTTACTCGCAAAATTGAGCGTACACCAAGTAATAATTTATTATTTTTGCGCTTTTAATGGTACAGATATTAATTTTCAATAATTTTTTTTGATTTTATTTTTATTTAAATATTTAAGAACTGATATTTGAAAGAAAAACTATTACAACAGTAAACAAAACAGTGCAACAATTAAAATACTAAAAAAAATGCATTATTTCAACTCACAAAATTGAGCGTACATTTATACAAAACTTAAAAAACAAACAAAAAATGCAATATAATTTTCAAATAAAATATTTTGTGTTATAGCCTTTAGTATCTATCACTGCTCTTAATTGACGAGCCATTGATTACACCATTATTTTAAGTGTAGGATGGAGGAATACTTTCCCACACATGTTTCACCTGTTCTTTCAACTCGATTTTATTTTTTGCATTAACATTTTAAAGTTTTTTTTTTATTTATTTTCCCAAAAAATAATCAATGAGATTGAGGTCCTTTGATTCAGATAGGGTCCTAAGCTGATTCTTGGCGTTATAAAGCCACCATTCCCTTTAAAACAAGCGATGTTTTTGTGGTCCTTTTTCTGTTGAAAATAGAACTCTGTTAGTAAACTCAGCTGTTCCGCTGTTTGGATCATATTTCTTTTGACGATGTCAAAAAACTTTCATCTACCAATAACGGTTTTTATAAACTCGAAAGTTCGTTAACCACTAGCAGCTATTGAGCCCCACAACATGCAACAACTATGTACCTCTTTGTTTAACAGTAGGAAAACATTTTTTTTAAATTCTGTGCTTGGCTCTCTCTAACCGATCTGCCTGCCATCGGGACCAAATAAGTTTATTTTCGTTTGTTCAGTAATCAAAACACTCTCCCAGAAGCTTTGTTGATTATTAATATGCTTTGTAGCGAACTGTAACCGTTTACTTTGATTACTCAACGAAATGAAAGTTTTTTTGCGAGCAACTCTTCCGTTTAGGTTTTTTGCGTAGAGCGCACCGAACGGTTTCGTGATTTCTTATAATGTCGGCCTTTTTATGATGTCCTCGATGTCCGACGCTTAATTTGGAACTTGTTTTTGGATTTTGGATTGGCATAATAGCATAATAAGCGATTCATATTGAAGCAGAATTTTTTCGACATCTACCAACACTATTAAATAGCATACTATCAAAAAGATATTTGTTAAAGATCTTTTGGACAGTCGAATGTGTTCGCCCGATGATTTCACCAATTTACCGCAAAGATTTTCCTTTGGAATGCATGTTGGTTAAAAGTTTTCTTGTAGAAATGTTAGAAATTCGGTTTGTTTTCGTTTTTCTTTCATTTTAACAAATTACTAAGAAAAATAAAAAAAACCGTTGGCTAAAATGTCGCGAGGTAAGCTAGAATGTATTATAATATATTGCAAAGTAAAATACTACAGCTAAAGTAGGGTTAATTCATGATAATATCATTTTACAATGCTTGCTAACAGGGTGTACGCTCATTTTTGTGAGTAAAAACAATGCATTTTTTTAGTATTTTAATTGTTGCACTGTTTTATTTACTGTTTTAATAGTTTTTCTTTCAAATATCAGTTCTTTAATATTTAAATAAAAATAAAATTAAAAAAAATATATTGAAAATTAATATTTGTACCATTAAAAGCGCAAAAATAATAATTTTTACTTGGTGTACGCTCAATTGTAGTTCCGAAAGGCTAAGATGAGAAGAATTTTGTATGATAAAAGAGATACCCTTGTAGGAATTGTCACTTCCTCATAAAAGGTAAATTTTTTTACATGCAACGCACGTACCATTAAAAAAATGTGTACAAAAAATGTCCTCCCCGCTTAAGGAGTAACAATTGTGGCAGATATTTCAAAACAAAATCTAATTGATTTCATTTTCTATAAACATTGTTAAGTAATAATTTGTGACCAAGTTTAAAATTCAGATTTAAAGCTTTTTACTCGAACTATATACCAGGTTTTAAGTCCCATTTAGATTTTCGTTCTTCATTCGCTGTACGTTTTTCGTTGTTCGTTCTTCTCTCAACAACGTACAGCGAAGAAGCATTTACATTAATTTGGTTTTGTTTTTCAGTTCGATGTTAACAACTAACACATTTTTGGCAGTGGCGGCACTATTAATAGTTGAGAAAAAAGAAGACCCTGTTGGGCGAATGGTTGGTTGCTGAAAAGAAAAAAAAACTTCAAAAATGTCCCTAAAAGTTGCACGGCACTGTAAAACAATGTTTATTTAAACAGTTTTCGCATTTAAACACACGTTGTCCGGGTAACAACGAACAACGACATTTCCGAGCTCCTTTGAATTTGTAAGTTCTTCATTCGTTGTTCGTTTTTATCATTTACATTCTCGTTGTTAAGCGTACGAGCAACAACGAACAACGTACACAGAACACAACTGCATTTAGACATTCGTTGTTTGCTGACGATAGTACTCTCAGGAGTACTGTGTGGAGTTTTCCTCAGGGTATGATAAGCTCATTAAATTCTGATCTCTAAAGCGTTGTCAAATAATTCAATTCAATTCTGTCTTCTGTCGTTAAAGCGCAAAATATACCCTATACCACTATCCATGAGCGGTACTTGCATTAAGGAAACTGAAGAGTTCTTTTTTCGATATGTGCATCACAGACCTTGTGTGGAATGACTACGAGTACGTATTCGACGTCGCTTCCTTCGACGTCGCTTCCTTCGACGTTGCAAGAAATTTTTCACTCCTTCGGAGTAAAATCCCGTGTTTGGGCAGGTTATACTTGGGCATCAGGGAATATTCATTAGTTTACCCTTGAACTCAAAATCGGACTTCAAATTCAGAGAATCTTTCTTTAGCTGCACTAAACGAATGTTTAGCTTCTATTACGAAATTCAGAGATTCAAAACCAATTTGTAGGCTATCTCCTTTTAAATCCTCTGCAACTTTCCTAACTCTTTCGCTGTGCTCAAACATTTTAAGGGTAGTCATAATCCATTTAGTGCGATCTAAATTATTTTAGTTATTAAATAAATTTTCCTTACTTTTCAATACTAATGATAAAAATTATAGAAGTGTAATTTAGTTAAAAGGAATACAAGCTTATATTACAAATAAATTGCTGGGCACAAAATATCACAGTTGTCAGAGAATCAACCATACACAACGAAAAACATTATCCCTCAAAGGGGCATCGCAGGGCATCGTAGGACCGGGATGATAAGTGTCATATAAGGACATTGGTTGCTCAAGATAGGATTTGATATTCAATAGCTTCATAGCCCAAGAAGCAGCGATTAATCTTCGCTTGATCTAATCGTTAGAATCGTTGTACAATGTCATTGTTTTAATTCCTCGAAAAAAAACATTCAATTTCTTGCTTTCAAATTACAGAAACCGAAAAGTTTCTTCTTTGTGTTAAAAAAAAAAACAATATAAATGTTTATTTTAGTTACGGTATTTCATTCTTTTTCTTTTGTTTTCTTAGATCTAAAATATTCCACCAAACAGCATATAATGAGCATTCTCATCAATTTCATTTCATTAATTTTTAATTTAATCTTTTATTCTTAGACTAGAAAATATTGTTACCTTCGCCAGACATTCTTACGTTTTGATTATTTTACAGGGGAGAAGCCTTTTCGATGTGTCTACTGCAACAAGGCATTCAGCGTCAAAGATTACCTCACCAAACATATTCGCACCCATACGGGAGAGAAGCCATACGCCTGCCCCTACTGTGACAAGCGTTTCACCCAACGGAGTGCTCTAACCGTACACACGACCAAACTGCATCCTATATAATACGAATTATATAGACTACTTAACTCCCTCAAAAAAAATCATGTTTTACCCTTAAATTGTGTTTTTCTAATTAAATACCTACCTCCAAAAGACTGTCCAATAGTTTGAGGGGGATTCCCATAAACCACACTTGAATGCACACTCCCCTAGTGGGAGATCTTTGTACAGTAAAACAAATATATGTGGATATAGAAATGGACTTGGAGTTTGGAGTAGAAGAATGACGGTGTGGAAATAGATCTATCATTACTTGTGTTTTTGTAAGAATTTTAAATTATTAACTCTTTTGTTTTTTTTTTTTAATTTTTTTTATATTTAAAAATAACTTCGTTTAATCTTTAATTATTTCTTTTATTTTTCTTTTACTTAAAGTAAAAACATTTCGTGAACAAAGTCATAATTTTATATATTTAAAGATAAATTTCTAGAGAAAATAATATCTAGCACAATATTATTATACATTATAACTCTTAAGTTGAAAAACAATCAAATTAAAACTAAATAAGCAAACTAATGAGATTTTGTGAAAGCAATACTTAAAGAAAAAAAAACAATAAAAAACAATTAAAGAAATAAAAGAGGTATAAAAATATAATCTTTCAAAAGATTAAAAAAAAGACATGAGTTTTATTTGATGATTTTAAAGACTAAATCCCAAAATGTCTGTTTTAAAGTCAATCAAACTAATCAATGGGAAGAACACTCTATGTCAGTTGATTATGAATGTGAAGTTCTTATTTAATTTTATGATCCACCACTAGGACCGACTGTTGGTCATAGCCATCTTAAAGATACTGAGTACTATGGAAAGAACTGGAACTTCTTCAAATTTAAGGCTTTCCGCTAGTAAAATTAAGGTAGAATCTAGAGTTGCAGCTAGTAGATCAACTGTTTTTCGCTTGATACAGGATGTCAACCATAAAATATATCCAAAAATGAACAATCAAAAAACACAAACATTGACTTGATTTTGCAGTAAGTCTCATGAGGTGGAGTCGTGTTTTTTGACGAAAAAAAGGTTAATTTGGATGGACCTGATGGGTATAATTATTATTTTCACTATTTCAGAAACGATAAAATACGACTTACATAAGAAGCGACACAGCCAATGAGGCGGAGTGATAGTTTAAATAGCATTAGTTTCTGCGGACCTGCAAAGCTTGAAGGGCTTTAGCCACATTCCACAAAAGCTTGTATACAGATCTGTAATGCAGACTTCCTGGCATGATCTCCATATTCAGCGGACCTGAACATGATGGAAAATATATGGGGATAGCTTCCACGATAGTGACGCAAATTCCAGTACAAATATAATTCTGTTCGGAATGAGAAATCTTAACCCGAATAGGAGCAAATCTATCAATATAAAAGAGAGTTCTTGGTTTGATTCGAGCTGTAAAGAGTTTATTAGGGTCAGAGAAATAAGTTTCTGATGTTATAAAACCAAACCTACTGAGAAAAACAAGAATAAGCCCAAAGAAGCTATAAAGACCTATAATGATCATATTTCATAAAATGTTTGTATTCGAACGGCGTTAAATTTTGATCTCGACAGCATTTTCAAATGGGAAACCATAAACCGCGTAGAATTTAATGCTTCAAAAAATCAATGCTATCCCGGTCGTAAAATTCTACAAACAATGGAGTAAAATGTTACAAATTTCGACACGACATTTTTGGAAGCCGTCGTAAGAGTTGTTCTAGTGGATCATTCGAACGTTTCTTCGTGGTTGAAAGCGGTCAGTCAAAAAAAAAAATAATGACGATTTTAAGGACATTTTTTGAAGAAGGATGTTCAGGGGACTGAATAAATCTTTATTTTTTTTGTATTTTCTCTTGAGTACACATTGGAATATAGAAATTAAATTTAATTAGTCTTCATAAACATACAAATTCATGGTTAATACATATAACTTAGCATTTTATTAAAAGAATATAATATATTATAATTAAATTTCTTTTTTTAATTAATTTAAAATATTTTTTCTATTTAGAATCAATTTAAAATAAATTATATTCTTTTTAAAAATATTCGCAATGAAGTTCGAAGTTCAACATAACTAAAAATATTTAAGGGACTGAGGCCAGGTGACTGAGTTTTTTCATGGTTTTTTCGTAAAAAAACATATTTAGGTTTTGCTTAAGAAAACAAAAAAAATATATAATGTTACAGTTTTATTAAACCTATAGGGCCTTATTGTGAGTGTCGTTAACGTTCGATTCGATAAAAGTCGATAGTGCCAAAACGTTTGATGCGTTAAATAATTTCAGATATCTTAATTTTTCGATGATCGATTTTCGACAAAAGTCGTCGATCGATTAACAAACGACACTCGCAATAAGGGCCCTATTCTATACTGCTAACAAAGATGCCTACTTAAATGCAAATTTGTTTTGTAAAAACTCACGAGAGGACTGATAAACTGAACGGACAATCCACGACCTCTTGCACAAATGTCTTTTTCACAATACTAACATAAGAAACAGAATCGAGTTGCACCACGATTTAGTTGTAAGGAGACTTGGAACTTCAAATTGCAAGTGCTCGAAATTCAATCGATACCCTAGTTATTGATGTTTTCGACTGTTTCAATATTGCAGGGGACTGATATGAAATGCAAGGGACAAAGTTTAATTAAGTTTTTTGTAATAAAATCAATTACTAAAATATATTTATCTATTTCGTAGTGTCAACGGCAACACTGACATCGACCTAGCGAAAACTATATGACGTACGATGAGGTATAGTATTCACCGAGCGTTTAAGGAGTAGAGATCGTTCCTATTAATGTCGTAGTAATTCTTGTCGTGTCAGTTAATGAAAGTCACCATTATTTTATTTTTAATAAACTTAATTTTAAACATTGTCCATTCGGTCTTTTACTTTGACAGCAGGGTTGCAAAAGCTTAAGTCACTTTTTAGCTTAAGCTTGGCTTTAATTCAGTGAGTGACCTATGAATCAAGAAAAATGTAATTCAGCAGCTAGTTACTGACTTATGAATTAAAAAAAATTTAATTCATAAGCTAATGGATTAAAAAATTATTATTTGGAAAATTTATAAGCTAGCATGATAATTTTATGACACACAAAAGCTTGAAATCTACCTTCGTTAATAATTAAATAATTATGTAGTCAAAACAAGCTTAAACATTTACAATTTACCAACTAACTTATGAATTAAATTTTTTTTTTAATTTATAAGTCACTTAGTAGCTTATGAATTAATTTTTTTTTAATTCATAAGTCACTAACTTGCTCATGATTTAATTTTTTTTTAATTCATAAGTCACTTATAGGTAGTGAATTATTTTTTTTTTAATTCATAAGTCACTTATAGGTAGTGAAATATTTTTTTTTTTAATTCATAAGTCACTTAGTAGCTTATGAATTAATTTTTTTTAAATCATAAGTCACTTACTAACTTAAATTTTTTTAATTCACAAATCATCTACAGACTTATGACTTATGATTTTTTTAATTCAAAAATTCGCAACCCTGTTTGACCGTAGCAAAGATGTATTATTTGGCGTAACTTCGGTGGGATTCATCTTAAAATGAGACCTGAAATAAGAGAACGGTAATAATTTTTCTTTGCGAAAACGCAAAGGGGACACGTCAGGTGACTGAGAATCAGACACTTTGAAGAATTTTTTGAGCAAAATAAAATAAGGTCACCCTAATAATATTGTTTGGCCAGGTAGAAATCAATCAGATTTAATTTTACGAGTATAAAAAAATTCAAATTAAATAATTGAACGGATTTTTAAATATTTCTGGGGCCGCCGAAAATTCCATCGTTTGTAGAATCACCTTTAATACTTTACCAGGTTTAATATCCCCTCCCATTACCATATTCAGACTTTCAAAACCAATGTGCTTCGATATCTGCCTTTTAAATCCAACTTCAACTTTCGGATTTTGAGAAGAAACGTTTTTCTTAAATTTCAAAGACAAAATATTATAAGGGGTTCTCGAAATATTGAGTTTTTAAAATTTTTATACACAATACTATCCAAACTTTTGGGGAGCTTTAGCATAAAAAAAATATTAAAATCGTTAGTACCGTTTTTGAGAAAATCAAAAACAAAAAATAGTACCATTAATCGGATTTTTTTTCCAAGCATTACCTACATACATAACCTTTAACTACATGAAATCTTGTGATTTCGAGAAAAAAAAATATTTCATAAAATTTCGCAAAAATTCGTATGGCAGCTACAACGGTTTTTGGGAAAAAAACGTGTTGGGGATCAATTTAAAAATGCTATCTACCAAATTTAAAGAAAATCGGCCGAGCCGCTTAGGCTATAATCGAACAGGCAGACAGACAGAATTGCGAGACCCACTTTGTTGGTCCTCCCTATCATTATTATGTCGAGACTGATCAAAATCCTCAGTTCGATTAAATTTACGAATTCACAACTTCCCATATAAATTAGCTACAAGACAGGTAAAAATATCGGGGAAATATCGATAAACTCTATCTTACAAGTTTATAGATTTTATCGACTGAGCTGTCTGTAGCCGAAAAGTCCCACCGACAGATTTTTATTACTATTCCACATCGTGATATGATTATTCGTCGAATTGACGTTTTCGTCGTTTGCGCTTGACATTAAATTAAAGAAACATTTTGTTAAAAAAACACAAAGTACCATATTTACATGTCAAGTTTTTATTGTTCCACATTAAAGTTGTTTTTTTTCTTATTTTGTATTTAACAACATTTTGTTATATATTATAATCATTATTTTGTATTTATATATATAATATAATAATATATTATTTTTTACATACGATTATCACACTTTTAAAATATTTTTTCTCCATTTTTTTAACTGTGACATTATATTTATTTAGTATAATTTATATATAATATTCTTATAATAATGTATATAATATATTATATCCATATAAGATATTTTAAAAATACTTTACAAATAATTTATTTATTTGTTTTCTTTTTGTTATTATTAATTTATTATTTATGTATGTGCGTAAATGCATCAACTTCAATCGTACGTTTCTTTTCATTGCACATGTTGTCTATATATTTTATGAAAACTCAGTTTCAATTTTCAAAGTCTGAATTCGGCTATTTTTGTTGGATGATTTTTTTTGTTTGTTTTAATTTTCTATTCTATTCGGACTCGATAGTGCTTGTCTGGTGATTCAAGAAACTTCCTAACTAATATAACTAAACTATGCTCGTGCTGTATTTTCTTCTGGTTAAGGCTTTTTATGTAATAATTCAATACAGTTTTACTTTTTTTCTTTATTATAAGTTTTTTTATTTTTAAATTTAATTACTGCTTATCTTCTTTTGATTAAAAAAAAAAATAATTTAATTTTTTACAATCATTCGTTTTTGTACCTACATTACATTCAGAACAAAAATTTGAGGTGGGTGTATATTTATTTTTCATTCTTCTTGAGATCTTTATGTTTGCACAGTATTTTTGCCAAAAAATTAATCAAAATGACTAGAATAGGAAAAATATTATTTTTCAGTAATACCTAAAATATTCATTAGTAGGATAGTGTCTTTAAAGCCTAGAGATTATAAATTTAATTTCAGCATATTCGATTAAAAATTATATTACAATAATACAATTTTACCGAAATAATATTAAATTTAACAAAAATGCATCTTTTCGGTTTGGGTCAAAATAAAACTATGTAGTTATCAGTTACTGGACCTTCTATATTAATAAATCAAAAATATCTAAATTTGTATGAAGACGTATTCTCTATATAGAATAGGCGAGCACAACTCGATCGATTCGGAAGTTTGTCTGTGTATGTGATTAGTTTGTGCTTAATAACAAATTAAGTTTATACATATTTAATTTAACCCTACAAATTTACAAAAAGAAAACCAACACAAATAAACCTTAAGATTTTGACATATTAGTTATGATTTTGGCTTTCTTATTCCTTTCTAAAATTAAATCCAAAAGCATTTCAGAAGAAGAACTGTCATCCTAAACTCGACTTTTCTGAACAACTAACCGTTAACTCAGAGATTTTGCTGAAATTTTTAACATGAGTTACTTATTTAAACTTGTTTTTTTTTATTTTTATTTTTTTTAACAAAACTGGAAAGTGTTTACGTTTCTTATATGCATATCAAAGATTTTTAACTCACATAAAAACGACCGGCGGTTGTTAAGGAACATATTGGATTTAAAACATTTATATGACTAAATTCTTCTAAAACTGAACGAAATGGTAAAAACCTAAATGGAATTGGTGTTAAGATACAAAAATTTTGCATTTTAATAGCTCAAATAAGAGAAATTTGACAAAATAAATGGAATTTCAATCTAATTGTTACAAATTGTCAAACTCTATTCAAGTTCCACAAATCATCCACGCTGCAAAGAATTAATTATTCGCTCGCGAATAACATCATTCGTTCATTAATACGTCTGTTGTTTGTCGTTACCATGCGAATAATTCTTAAAGGTTAAACATTTCTGAGTTATAAGAAAAGTAAACAGGTTAACTATAATATTTAACCAGAGTGATTAACTTTAAAGTTTCGTAACAATTGGGATTTATCCAGCATTAATGACTATTCACTTGAGACAACCAACGACAGACGAATGAATGAACATTCTTCCATTTGCAAAAAACCTCTAAAACGATTCATTCGTTGCAGTTTGTTTGGTATGTGGAACGTGAGTAGACTTTGACAGTTTGTAACAATCAACCAACTTACAAATTGTAAATTACAAGTGCTTTTTTAACAAATTTGTAGAAACATTTATTAATGCTGTTTCACGAGATAATTGTTTTAAAAAATTGTAGTTGTAGATTACAAAGGGAAATTTGTAGAAATTTCATTATTTTCGTTTCACCAAAACTATTTTTTTTTGTAGTTTACAAATACAAATTTGTAAGTTTTGTAAGTTTGTGTTTCACCAAATTAAATAACTTTACAATTTTGTTCAGTTTATGAAAATTTCTTACAATAGAAAGATGATGTGTAGATTTGATTGCAATTTGTAATTTTCGATAAGAATCTCGTTTTCAGTTTAAGAATGTCGTTACGTCGTAGGCATAGTAGCACCGATAGTGATGTAAGTGACCATTTCATGCTAAATAGACGAAGACAAATTTATCGACCGCGTATAAATTACGAAATTTCTGATACTTTTACATTCAACGAAAAGTTTCGCTTGAAACGTGTTATGGTAAAGGAAATAATAGGATAAATTGGACCACGAATTGAAAATGAGACTGAAAAAAACTTTTCATTGACACCGATGCAGAAATTTTATTTTGCTTTATCATAGCTGTTGTTCTCTATCGGCCGACTTACAAATTTGTGAAAAAAATTGTAGTCTACAAGTCTGGAAATCAAAAGTTGTAATAAATTGTAAATTACAATTTCTCCTACTTTTTGTCTCTTTTTCTTACAAATTTGTTGGAATTATGTTTGTAGTTTGTGAAACAGAAAATCAATTTACAAATTTGTAATTGTAGTTTACAATTTGTGTGAAATAGACCACAGATTGCATTTTGTGATGACCGTTTTTTGTTTTTACATTTTTGATTTATGTACATTAATTACAATTAGTTTTTTACCGTTTTGTCTAGTTTTTGTGAATAATTTAGGTTTATAAATGTTTTAAATTCAATTTGTTCTTTTGTTCATTTGTCGCTTTCATGTTAGGAATTTTAAAAAAATCTCGACATTTTCGATTGTTTTGTCCAGAAAAGAACAAACCTGAACAAGATTTCTACTCAAGAACTTAAAAACACGAGCACTAAAGGGATTGGGACTACCCTTAAAATGTTTAAGCACAGTGCAAGTGTATTGGAAAGTTGGAATGGATTTAAAGGAGATACCGATGCACAATGGTTTTGAATATCACCAATGAAGGGAAATATGAGCCGGGTAAGGCATATCATATTCGTGAAGTGTAGCTAAAAAAGAATATCTGACTTTACTTAACTGTACTACCGAAGTCAGGCTTATGGGTAAACTAATGGGAACAAGTATTATGGTTAAATTGCTTAAGCAAAGGAAATAAACGCCGAAAAGCAATCGAATCCTAAAAATTTTGTTTCAACTTTTTGACAGCAAAAGTGAGATATTACACTTCTCAAATGTCATTTTCGGTTATATGTAGGTATATTTATTATGAAATCCAGTGATATAAATAATATGCTTTTCGATTCTGAAGTGCTGTTTTGTTGGAAAAATTATTTTTTGGCACACTTGTGGATTGGATTGCATGTAAATCAATTATTATATTATTATTAAATCAAATAAAAGCTGAACTCTTCTATTCTAAATTAAAGTGGTCGTGTCACTGGGCGGAATTTAATAAAAAAAAAAAAAAACAATTTATAGAAGGAAAATGAACTAAGAGCTGTTCGGAATTTCAGCTTTCAAGGTAGTATGTGGAATCACAAAATAATTACAAATTTCATACTTCAGTTAAGGTTCAAAAAATGTGTACTATTGTACGTATCTTAATTAAATTAAAGTTACGTACAAAAATTCGTCCTGGATCAGTATGAGGTTGTTTGATTAGGAATAACAGAAAATCTTCAAAACGTTAATAATATATACCTTGTGTAAGAATAAGAATTTTGATTTTGAATACATCAGTCCTTTTTGAGCGAATTCTAAATAGAAATTAAGAAGTAAAATTCGCTTTTCAGAATCGTCATTAGAAGAAGATTTTACGTGCCAATGGAATGATGAAGGTTTCAGGCAATTCAATGGAAAACTTCTTAAATGTAGTCGTTTCATTGAAATGTCTTCATCCATTTGTTGATCTTGTAGTTGTAAAGAATTTTACCTATTAAGGCGCTAAGAGTATTCAGGTATTTTATAAATGACACGCAAAACGAACGAGTCTACTACGTTTTCACCAAAAGATAACCAGAGATTTAAGACAAGAGATTTATGTGGTGTTTCCACCGAAAAATCAGCTCCTATCAAAATACTACTGGTGCATTTTTTCTTATAAAGTCTTTTCTTATTCGTGCCAAACGATGAAAAATCATCGAGATACATTAGCACGATATGGATAAAGTTATGTTTAAATTATAAAACAATTTATCCTAAAAAGATTTAACAAGATTAATTTCTTATATGTTAATACTACGTTTTCACCAAAAGATAATCCGAGATTTAAGGCAAGAAATTTTTGTGGTGTTTTCACCGCACTAAAAGGTTAAAAAGAAGATTAGCTTTGACAGCATCTATCAAAATGCTAATGGTGTTTCAATTTTTCTTACAAAGTAGAAGTGGGAGAAAGAAAGTTACATTTGTGCCAAACAATGAAAAATCATCGAGATAGCTTAGCACGATATGGATATTAGATCAGTTCGAACTATAGAACAATTGATCCAATTATAGAATTAACAAGATGTATTTCTAGTCTACTAGATTTACGAAATAAAATTGTATGGTAAATCTTCGAGATTTAAAGAAGATTTATGGTGAATCCACTTGAATCTAGGATTATCTCTTGGTGAAAACGTAGTATAATCGAGAGATATGGGAAATCTTCGAGGTTTAAGGAAGATTTATGACAAAATTCAGAATCTGCATCTCTTGGTAAAACGTAGTATGTATTATGGTGTTTTTGATAAATTTGATAACTTGGAAAATAATTCACCAATACAACAGGTGAGCACAACTAGATTGTAGAAAAAATACACTGTCTTCTCAAATAACTGAGAAATTCAGAAAGCTTCTAGATAAATAATCAAATTACTTTTATTAATACGACTATCATTGGTGAATGGATAAAATCAATGTTTTAATGCCTTACATTTACATTTTCTGGATCTTGGATTTTCACGTTTTAGGATTTAATTTAATGGAAGCCTTCTAGAGGAAGTTTATTTTTGTTCGTGTTTTATAATGATTTTCTAAGTGTTGCCAGTACAATTCTAAAACAATTTTACTGAAGACATTAAACTACGCTTGTACCTGACGTTTTTTTATAATAGGCGTGTATTAGTGAAACTTATTACCAGCGCAGCAATTCAAATTCTCACTTGTATATTTACTATTTTTTTTTATTTAAAAGTTGGCGGTCATGATAAATTCAATGACTGTTGATGTCAACACGCCTAATATGTCACAATCCACATTTTGCGTAAATGAATTAAGCGCCGTCTTAACTCTCAATATTTCAAAAATTTTAATTGTAAAAACTGTAAAACTGTTTAACCTATATGTTGCTGACCTACGAGAATATTGTATTCACTTTAAGTTTTGTTGTTGTTTACGTGTTAAAATTTGCTAACCTGGCTATTCACTTAAAAAAAAAATCGGTGAATATAAATATTGGTAGATTTTTTAGCATTTACCCGATGAAGTAAAAAAAGTAAGCAAATGGAAGAATATGAATATTTTTAAGAAGCCGTGTATAATGTTGGATTTTTAAACTGTTGGGTGAATATATTTCCGTATTGTACCAATCAATTCTCTTAATTTTTCTAAATAAAGTCATTTTTAAATGTAAAAGTAAAAAACTCCTGTAATTTGGAGTTTTGAGGATTCATGAGGTTGAATCATACAAAAGAACAATTTCATATTATTACTAAATTATTTTGCAGTAAAAAATAATTAAAAGAAATGTGTTTTATGTTGATATTTGATTCTATTGCTCGAATTTGATTTATTTTTGAATTGAAGGGCAGTTATAATTATGTATGTGTATTCTGTGTCCAAACATTGACATTATTATTTACATAAAACCAAAAAATATTCTTTCGTGCTAATATTCCTAGAGCAGTTAATTTGCTTATACAAATTCGAAAAATCTTTTCATTTCATTTAATTTAATTTTATATATATTATCCTTGGTTTAAATTAAATTTTCTAAAGTTTCTGGAATTTCTTACACATTTGTTTTAATTCATTAGAGTTTTGGTTTTAAATGTACATTAACATATATATTTTCAATAGCTTTTGTATTTAGTTGAGTTTGCTTAGCAATCAGTTAATTAATATAAATGTAGATATTAATATTTTTACTTTATTTGTTCTTCTCTAAATAGCTTTGATTATGATAAATTTAATATGTAAGAAGTAATGTATTATGTTTAAATGTTAAATACACATGCAATAGATGTTAAATAACATTTAAATATAAGTTTTTTTTTACTTAAAAGTAATAGTAAAAGTATAAGTTTATATATAATCTTGGAGAGTTATTTTAAAAAGTTTACAAAATCAAGAAAATGCTCTATCTATGTATATGTTAATTTTGAAACTTATTCTGAACTATAGGTGGAACTTAGAGGTTAATGGAAAACCAATTCCCCAAATACAACATGATAGGTTCTCACTTTGAATGTGAGACCATCGAGTGTGACAGCATAGAATGTGATAGTCCAGAGATTTCAGCATAGGTGTCTGTGGGTCCTTCAGCACTACAAACAGAGTCCTCAGGAGTACGAGATGCTTCAGCTTCGGTGATTTCGACATCTTGATGGTGTTTGTTACTACGATGTTTTGCACTTAGGGCCTGAAATGAAATGAATTGATTACATTAAATTTATTAATTTACTTTAACTTTCGTTGGGGACTTTTTGCCATAACGTTGATTGTGCGTTAAAAAGTGACAAAACTGACTGAAGCGTTGAAGCGTTTATTATACAAATTTTGTTTGTTTGAAGTGAGTTAAAAGCCAAAGCTGAAAAGCATCTGTAAGCATGCAAATAATTATGATTAAAAACAAATCTACAGTGCAAAAACGATCAACATAATTATATTAACTATTTCTTATGATTGTAGCTTGCGAGTTGTTCTTTAAAGAGGCTATCTACGTCAGGGTGGGTAAGCATTAGAAAATATTTATTTTAGGTTCTTGTTGAGTTAACAAAGTAACAAACTTTTAAATATTATTTCCCATTCATATCAAAGATGCGCTGTCATAATGCGAATAGAATTTTGTCCTATAAAATTCATAAATTGATAGAGTGACGTCTCAATCACAGGGAGGAGATTAATGTAAATGTGACAAAATATGATATACAGATAGGTTAGAAATCTTAAAATACGTGCGATGCTATCTTTGGATGTCCCATTATAGTAAACTTGTTAATTGGCGCCCAATGCTGGATCTTGTTTGTAATTAGTTTAGTTTCGTCAATCACACAGTGTTGCTACATTCATAATATGGATGTATAGTGTTATAATATACAAATATAGAGACAAGAGAAATGTGTATAGTTAACCGGTCAACTGGCAAAGTAAAATATTAAATTGAGTTTTATCTCGTTTGAAATTTTTGAGGACACAACAATTGGCTTCCAAACAACTATTTTTAACTTGGTGAATTAAAAAAATCGGATCAATTTTAACTATTTGTTTTCACTGAGAGAAGATAGAAAAAAATAAAAAAAAGCAATTCCATGCTTGTGAATAAAAGAACAAACTGGAATGAGTTCAGAGGAAGACTCAAAAGTTCTATTAACCTCAGAATCTCTACGGAAAGAAAGAAATTAATAATGAATTAGAACAATTTATGTTCAACAACTAGAGAAGAAAGTACTCCAATTATTCCGAACCTCTAGAGAAACTTAAATAAATTACTTTGTAAAAATAAAGGAGCTGATCTTGGAAGAAAAAAAAAACTCGAAGAAAAGGCAATCTACTAGAATTCCAGACCATCGTAGCTTTAATGACTCCAATTTAAATGCCAAATCATTCGAAAATGCAGAAGTTTTTGTTATACCTACCCAAGGTAAACCACTAACAAAAGTAACATTTTATAGACCAATATCACTTACACCAATCATGGCAAAAGTTTTCGAGAAACTGTTCCTAAAAAGGTTTAGCAAAATAATAGAAGAAAAAAGATTGTTAAGATTAACAATCAATTTGTATTTGGAAACAAACATTCCAATATAGGCCAGTGTATTGAATTATGGACGTAGAAAAGGCACTGAAAAAAAAAAGAAGTTCGTTCAGTTTTATTCTTAGATGTTGCTCCAGCCTTTCACAAGGTTTGGCATTTGAGACTTGAGTACTAACTGCATAAGGACCTTTCCAGACAGTGCTAAGAAATCCTGAAATCCTATGTTATGAAACGACCAAAATTACTCGAAATTTAAGAAAATTGACGATGGTGTGCCACACGGAAGTGTCCTAGGATCAACCCTGTATTTTGTATGTACTAGCGATGTTCAAATGAACATATCAATGCTATCATGGTCACCTTTGCTGATGATATTGCAATATCGGTGGTTCATAAATCCGTTACGAAGGCAACAGAAAAATTGAAATATCGAGTTAATAAGGTTGGCGATTTGACTCGTCAAATTAACCGAAACAAAATCGACACACATAAACCATAGAAACAAAAAAAAAAAAAATGTTCCATATTTTATCAACGGTAAGGCTGTACCTTACGCTAATACTTCCAAATACCTTGGAATGACTTTAAATGCAAATATGAAATGGAAAGCGATCGTTAAAAATTAAATAGAAGAACTGAACTTGAAGTACAAAAAGAAATAGGAAAGAACTCTGGCTTTTATATTCAGAATAAAATAAAACTGTACAATCAAGTACTGAAACTCGTTTGGAGACATAACAGCCTCTACAAAAAAACAAGTCCTGAACGCTGAACCCATCCAAAAATTCCAAAAGAATGTCATTCGTGTCATGAAAATACTTTCAAAAAGAAATGGGCACAGGTCAGGGATAAGGATTAGAGCTCTGTATCACACAATCAGGGATTGCAAAGTCATACCAAACCAAAATGAAATATGTCATAAATGTACCAGAAAATGTTCGGACACTAAGAAGAATCATGCCTCATGAGCTGAGGGTCTAAAAACTATGGCAAAGTATTAATAGCTTAAGATTTCCATAATTTGATTTTTAATAAAGAAAGTTTAATCATTTGTCTTTCCTAGATTGATCGTCATCCCGGTGGATTTCACTTGGTAAGAGACCCACACCTGTTTTTTTTTTTATAATTAGCGAACACTTAAATGTTTTTTTATACCCTTAATATGCCAGAGACACAGTGTGAGCATTAGGAAAAGGAGGAGGGGTTAGAAAGACAGGTACCCTGGAACACATACAGTTTATATTTCTGAATTCCCAGAAGTTTTTCTTCTATCAAAAATAAATCCAACGAATCCAAAAATGTTTGTCTTCAGTATGTTGATATGAAAACTGAGATTTGTTGAGAAAAAGTGTTTATAATTTCAAGAGAACAAAGCTATTCGAAAAATGAACTGACTAAATTTTTTAAAATTTATAAACGCAAAATATGGTAATTAATGTAATAATCTCTGTCACTGATGATAAAATCACATATATTTATATATATATACGAGTCCAAACGCAAAATAGTTGGACTACCTATGATAAAAAACAAAAATCTTCTGATTCTTAAATTCCATCGGAAATAAAATCAATATTTTAGTATTTTTCTTAAGATATATTTATTTTGAATAGGAATAGGTAACAAAAACAAAATGACTTCAATTAAGTAACGGTATAGAGCAATAATACAAAATAAACTAACGATTGATACTTTTTTTAAGCGCAAAATAGTCGGCCTATGGGTCTTAATTTTTATTTTACCATGGTGTTACGTCGCCTTTGGCCTTGATAACTGCTTCTATGCGTCGTGGCATTGTGTCAACTAATTGTTGACATTCTTCGGTGCCAAAAGATTCCCAAATATTTATGATTTCAGCTTTAAGGTCTTGAAGAGGTCCGGCATGGTTCTTTTCGCGGCTTTTGTTTCATTTTATGCCAGACAGTTTCAATTGGTGAAAGGTCAGGGCTGCTGGAAGGCCATTCTAGTAAAGGAATAGCTTCAGCAGATAACCACGCCATTTAAGACCTTGCTGTATGGCAAGAAGCTCCATCCTGTTGGAAAATATAGTCTCGAACACTAGCTTGAAGTCGTGGTATTGATGGGAGAAGCTCATTTTCCATATATCCCTGTACTTGGCAGCATTGACACTTCCATTTACAAAATGTAAATTGCCCAAACCCCGCCCCGACATACATACATCCCCATATAATTAGAGATGCTGGAAACTTGACCGTTCTTTTTAAGGCAATCTTTGTGAAAAGCCTCTTGAATTTCTAATGACTCGTTTTCGTTCGTCGCCCACGCAAACTTCAAACCTGGACTCATCACTCCAAATAACGGACCGCTATTGACTTAAAGTCCAGTTTTTACGTTGTTTGGCCCACTCTAGCCGCTTTTTCTTTTGTTTAGGTATTAAAAGTGGTTTTTCTTTGGCCTATGTTTTTAACGAATTAAAATTGCTCTAATTTAAATAAATCTAAAACAAACCTTATAAAATTTGTATCCAATTTTTTTCATAGTCCGTTTGCAAGTGTCGACCGAAACACTTTTTTTTATTCTTTCCCTCCATTGAACAGTTATTGCAGCCACCGTTTGACGTCGATTTTCTTTTATTATTTTTTTTAAAACTCGGCAATCTCGAGGTTTTGCAATTGGTGGGCGTCCCGTTTTTTTACCGATCTCCACATTTCCACTATTTTTGAACTTTGAGATAATGTTTCGAATTGATGAGCGCGGTAAATTGAATTGTTTTGCGATTTTATAGCTCGATAATCCCGTTTCGAAGGCTTTATTTATGGATTCCCTAAGGTCTCTTGATAATGCAACACCACGCACCATGGTTGACATTAAATTGTTGCTGGCTTGCATAAAACAAGAGATCAATAAACAACAAAACAAGTGCATGTCATTTTTTTAATAACGGTTAACTGAAAATCTATTTAAATCTTCATAGGCCAACTATTTTGCATCCCAGAGAGAGTAGTCCAACTATTATGCTCTATCTTTGTTTGAGGGAATGCAAACTGGAGCCATATGTGCTTTCTCAAATTTAGTTCTGTTTGGTCTAATTTACTTATTAAATGTAATTTATTACATCGACAAAAAAAAATTAAAAAACAACTGCTAGGGGACCAGAAAATATAGGCACATAAAAAATGTTAATTTGTTAATTGATGAGTAGGCCAACTATTTTGCGTTTGGGTCGTATATTATTGTCATAAACTGCATAAAAGTTGTGAAAACAAGTTCAAGAAAAACAGCTCTAGTTAATAAATTCAAGTCGTTGTTGTTTCTTTTCAATCATTGGAAGTATATATTTTCAATTTTGAATTTGATTATTTCAATTGTATACAACATATGTATGTAAATAAAATAGAAAACAATGGATCCTAGAGACCCTAAACGTAGTGCTTACAACTCTCAATCATTCCTGTGTGCGTGTTAGCAGAAATTCAGAGGACCTATACGCTACGGGTAAGACGAACAGCAGTTTTTATGACAAGAGATAGTCTTGGAGGAATTGAAAAGATTTTTGTAGCACCTAGGAATTGAACCCTGACCTTCTGCACGGCAGTTCAATACACCAAAAATTTATTTGAGAAATAAAAAGTGATTAAATTGACCATTATTATAAAAGGTTCTTCAGATTTAATTATTTAATTACTTTACAAAACTGCTAAAAATGAAAAACAAATCATTAAAAACTGATATTCTAAATCATTGAATAGTAAAACACTCTTCCAAAATTTAGGAGGTCCAAATGTAACCCCCTCTGGATTCGAGGCTTGATCGGGTTACAAATATAAAGGCTTTTAAAATTTCTTTTAAATGCGTGTAGTTGGCCCTGCTTTTCTGTTCACACATTAACTGAAAGGAGATTTTCAAAAAAAAATTGTTTAAAGAACTTCTCTCTTTTTTAGAAACATACGAGTAGCCTTCGCAGATAGCCTCGTTTCAACGTTTCATTAGGCTTGTGCAGGATCAATTTTATACTTGAGGGCTCACACTAAAAATCTACAGATACTCTTATTTTTCAAAATTCTACCAACTTTTTAATTAAATTTTTACAGTAGTGATTTGTACTTTCATTTTACTTAAAAAAAATGTTTGTTTAGTAAAAAAAAAGTATAAAAAAAGCATTGCAGCCAAAAACCCAATGATACTCATCAGCTGTATAATCTTACCTTATCCTTACTTCCTTTTTTCTAAAAGTGTTGCAATAAACATTAAAAATTTTTTAATTTAACAATTAACCCAAAATCAAAATGTTCTTTTATTTAAAAAAAAAAAATAAGTAAAAACTTCAAGCTTTTCCAAAAAAGTTATTTTTTCTTAAATTATATTTTTCGCAAAAATATTTATGTATGTATATTTTTTTTCTAAATGAATAAAATTATAGAATTAAGACTAAAATTTAACGTAACGACAAAATTTGAACAAAGCCAAAATGTTATTTTTTTAAAACTAAACTTATATAATTTCGAACATGAACCTTAACTTTAATCTTATGATTATAAGAACAAAAATTGAATGGAAAAGTTTGTTGAATACCTCAGAAGCCTTACCTGTAATGAAAATCGTCTGTGCCCAGCTTTTCTTCCACCACGTCTCTTACTTATATGCGGATTGTCCTGCCGCAGAGTTTTATTTTTTAAGATTTCAAGTTGTGTATACAGTCTGTGTAGGCAAGGGAATAAAATTTACATAAATATACTCTTTGAATAATGCGATTTTTCATCAAAGTCTCAAACCTTTTAAGTTCAGCTCGGATATCTTCGGGGCTCATTTCGGATATAGTTAGCTCTCCAATGTCTGGATCGCCCAAGCAGAGACCGGCGTAACCACCACCAAGGTGATGTCCAGTATCATGGGAACCCTTGAAAGCATCCACAGGTAAGCGTAATGATAGATCATGGGCAAGGGAACGTACCTGCAAGCTATGAAGATGCAACGAACACCGCAAACCACACAGACAGAAGGTAAAAGGAAAACAATTGGCGGTGGGGTTGGGGTGGAAAATAAATCAAAGTAAAAGCACCACAGGACCAAACGAAACTCAAAGTCATATTTAAGGGAAATTAAGAAGAAAAAAAAAGGATGATATAGAAAGGGGGTTGCGGTTTTCTTAATGCCGGATGAATTTAATTTTGTTTTTCTCTTTTCCTAATTAGTTGAAAACTTTTTAAATTTAATTTTTTTCATTAGGTAAGCTCTTATTTCTATTTTTGTTTATTCTCTTTCTTCGTTTCTAAGCCCGAGCACCACAACCCCCGGTTTCCTTTTTTGTTTTTCAGCTGTGTAAATGAAAATGTCTAAATGTGTTTGGTGATGGCTTTGAAGAAGGTATACGAGTGTCTATCTATTGATTGGTGTGACGGCATTGGATGTTACGTGCATGGTTGGAGATGTTTTGTGTTTTCTTTTTCTTTTTTTTTGATTATTTCATAAACAAGGAGAGTGTAATCAAAAAATAATTAATTTCAAGGATATAAAAATAAACGAAGGATAAAGAGAAATGTTTTGAAAAAAAAAAATTCCTAACATTTATCTTTCAGAACTTTTCTACCATAAATTTTTATCTATAGAGTTATCACATCAGTTGGAAAAGAAGTATTTCTAATGCCATATATGAATAGGTATATAATATATAGAAGTATGAAATTAGGAAACAGATTTTTGTATTTTTCTATTTACAAAGCAGTAGATGATGACAAATAAAGGATAACTATACAAATAATAATAATAATAATTTGTATATACGCATGCATAATCAAAACACTAATCTCTGCAATCATAAATCGTTCGCCGACATCGCAAATTGGGGTTTCTTCCAATATATGTAGCAGGCCAAACTTGTAAGTAAAAAACACATTCAGGATCAACCATTTATCTTTCTAGAAGGTCTTTTATTGCCTTTAAGCCATAATTGAAAAACTTTGTGAGATGAGTTTTTTTTTTATTTTCAGTCAATTTTTAAAGAAGAATGTATGTAAAGAATTTATAAAAAAAATTAATCATGGAGAACTTTGAAGCAGGTAAGTCAGACAAATGCAAAATAAAAGGAAGTAAATTTTAAGGTGGTTTTGATTCAATTTTAAAAGTTCAAATCTAGCCCCTCCCAACTTATGTTATGTACATATATTTATGTCTATTTGCATAGATTTCTTCTTTGAAATTCGGCATAAACGGGCAGTACCTACATTTTTCTGCCGAATCTGAACCGCTATAAGATGAAAAACACTTTTTGAGATAAAATATACTTTTATAAAAATTTGTATTTTCTAGCAAGAGGCAGTTTTAATAAAGCGCGCACTTTAAGGATTTCTGACTACCCATTAAATGTTTGAGCATAGTAAGAACATTTAGGAAAGTTTGAGAGGATTTAAAAGGAGATTCCGATGCACATTGGTTTTGAGTGACTGAATATCGTAAAGCATTCCACATTCGTGTAGTGCGGCTCAAAAAAGAATTGTGCTGATGGGCATTCCCTGAAGCGCGAGTATTACGGTAGACTTGTTTAAGGGGAGAAAAGGAAATGGCTATTTTACTAGAATACTGTTTATAAAAATAACGGTAACATAATGTAAGGCAAGAAAGAGACTCAAGTGGGTTATTGCAGCACTTGACCAAAAATGGGAATTGAGCTCGAGCTTTAGACAAATATAGGCCTTATAGATGACACCAAGATCAGAAGGGGTGAACAATTATTTGCAACGTCCAAGAAACCTAAACACTTAGCAGCGGATTTTGCGAAGTCCAATCTGTGGTCATTCAACACAAAGTGGTATTTTCGGTTCTATTCTATTCTATGGAGATCAGAATTAAAAGACCTTATAATACGCTGCCGTTCTTAATACACATCCGAAGAACTTACACAAAAAATATCATTTCTGAATATGAGAAAGAGAGGCGGAGACAAAACGGAGCCCTGGGGCATACCAGCATTTATTTTATGTATATTTTTAGTGGCAACGCCTAGAACCCAGAAATTAGGACTAACGGTTTGAAATCATGAATTGATTTTTATTTGTACCGATTGGATCATTTATGTTAAAGTAATTTTTCGTAGCTATTTATTTATATTTATTACATTACATTACATTTATTTTTTGGATAAATTTTAATAGGCACATTTGGATTGATTTTGGCATTAAAACCACATAAATGTTTAATAAATTTACTTCAAAGTAGTTTTATTCATCTAGCATTTTTACGCTAGTTTTGAAATTTTCAAGAGAACTGAACTGTTTTATTTTGAATGGAAAAATTAGGAGCGTTTTATTGGTAATTTATTGCTAGCACAGTAATACAAGTACCAAAAACCTTATAATACTCACTGGATTTATGAATTTATGGATTCAAAATAACTTTTTAATGCCATTTAGTCTACAAAAATTGGAATTTCATCCAATCAACCTCACTTGGACTTGATTGTTTTCGACCTCGAATCTCGCAAGATTCAATACGCAACTGCACACTTACAAAAGTAAAGTGACATTTCTCAAAACGTCACTGTAATATTTGTTTCTCATTTAGATTGTTGTGCTAAAGCCTAGTACGCAGATCCCATACAAAATTCTCTCCAAAATTTAGACAAGCTAAAATTATATCAAGCATTTTAGCCAAGAGGCTAGCTGCTCCAGCTTAAAAATCAAAATTTCTCTTCGAACTGTACATAACTTATCTGTCAAAATTTAGCGCACGTAATAATTGTCTGGCACATTTATTCTCGAGCTAAATTCCAATTTCAATTTGAAATGCAATAATATATGAATAATATTTAGAAGAATATTTGGTGACGGAAGACTTACAAGATTTTCCACAGTAAAAATCACTCATAATTCATAATTCTTATTCGTTCTCATTCATAATTCTTAAAAAATTGTACTTTAAACCAAATTCTTTTAAATTTTTGAAAAAAACTTCATTTAGAGAACAGATGTTTTCTGTGACATATTCTCCACAAAGTTCTTATGTCAAAATTTAGCTTGGATTTTAGCTGATGTTTGGAGAAAAATTTGGGAGATAAAATTTATCGCGATCTGCGTACTAGGCTTTAGCTGATGTTTGGAGAAAAATGTGGGAGATAAAATTTAGCGCGATCTGCGTACTAGGATTAAAGCTTCTTAAAAGCCTTGTGATTATTTAATATAGAAATTGAATTAAGATTCCAAACTATAATTCCGATTATAAATAAGAGTGAACTTATTTCGTCTTCTTTTTCCTCATCATCGACATACATAACTCTGGCGCGTAAATCAAGCTGATGTCTAGGTGGTCTTTGCAAAACATTTTATGGCAGTTACACCTTTTTCTTTTCCATATCAGATTCAATTGGTTCCTGAGATGAAATCAAAGATCAATAAGTACGCATTCAGTATATGCACGGCGGCGTTTTCAAAAATTTTTTCGAGAGAACAACGAGTTTTTTCACAAACTTAAAATGAACGATGAGTCTCATTTTCAACTAAAGCCTAGTACTCACCTAACGTGAAATGAAAAATAAATACGTTCCAAATTACACGCGAAGAATAAAAATGAAAAAAGAATAAACTTTTGCACGTGAATTTTTGATACTCACTTTGAATGAAAAAAAAAATGGCAATTATTTTTAAACTGATTCGTTCTTTCTGTTTATAAATTTTCAATTTTTTGTTTTGAAACAAAATATTCAAATCAACTGACAAATGTCACAGTTTTCCACGTTGCCTTAAACTTTTTCCTGATGGTTGTACATTGAGAAATGAAAATCATAGCGTGGAAAAAGTTGTGGAACATATTTGTTTTTCTAATCCACATTTTAGTACTCACCTCTCGTTGCGGATTTCATGTCAGTGAACCAGCAGTCACTTTTATATGGAATTTTCATTTTCACTTGAACTGAGTACTAGGCTTAAACGGTAACGTGAATAAACTAAATTGCGGAATATGGGACATCGAAAATCCACAAATAATTGAAGAACTCCAAATGCATCCACTAAGATGATTAGTATGGAATGGAATAACCTCAGAAAGATCACTTAAACATATTTTGTAGAAAACGAGGAACAACTTGCTATAAATACGGATAGCTTTCAATACCAGGAAATAATTGAAATTTTTTTGAGGCCAAAGATAGAGATCAATTCAGAGTTGTGGTTCCAACGAGATGGAGCCACAGCTCACACAACTCATCCAACTATGGCTATCCTGAGATAAATTTTTGGTGATCGGATAATATCGAGTTTTTTTTACTTTCACTTGCCACCGCGTTCGGCAGATTTAACAGTTCCAGTTTTTTTTATTCGGTAATATCTTAAAAGTAAGGTGTATGCCAATAAGCTAAGAACTGTACAACAGCTTAAGGCCGATATCAGGGAAGAAGTGAGGGCGCTGCTAGCTGAAATTCTAAAAAATGGAAAATTCCCTGGAAAGAAGAAGTCAGGACAAAGCAGAGAATGAGCATCATTTGAGAGATATTGTCGCAAAATTTTAAACGGTTTTGGTAATTTAAATTGCTTCTGAACACACCTAAAACAATTTCAGTTCGTGCAAAAAAGAAGCAAACAAGAAACAAACCTTTTTTGACGTTTATAAATGTCAAAGAATGATATGAAGTTAGCACAATACTAAAAATATAAAATAGCTTTTTAATGATTTAAACTTACAGAGAGAAAAATTGTATCCATCAAATAAACCATAACGTTACTTAGTTATTGTAGTTGACTTTGTGTCTGACGTAGATTCTTCCGGATATTATTGAATTATTTTAAATCTTCGAGAACCATTTTATTCTAGATAATTTTTAAGTTAACTTGATATTTTTCTGATAAGTTTTCACATAATAATCTCTTTGCCAGTCATTTTTCTAGAAGAACAAATTTAATAGTTTTTAATTTTTAATTCCAGCATAAACTACTCTGTACTTTCTAATACTTTCACTTCATGTGACCTGAGACTAAGGTTCTCACAGAACCTTCAGTTTTCACTAAACATTACTTTGAAAAACTGACGTGAAAAATGAAGTGAATAGAAACCGTTTTCGACATATGAGTAATTCAAAGCCTACACTTGAACACAACTTGTATGGGCGTTCTTTATAATTTTAATATTTATTATCACTCACTAATATTTGTTAACATTTTTTTTTTCAAATTAAGAACGGATCATTTGTATATTAATTCCTTTAGAGACATACATAATTTGAATTTTTAGAAGAAGTAGATCCCGAACAACGTCGTTTTTTTTTATTTTCTGTTTCTTTACAAATCGTTGTTTGTGTTAAGCTTTCGATAATTAATTATTTTCCATTGTTTAAGTTTTAATTTGATATACATATACAATTTAATAATCAAGATGCAGTGTTAATTCTATGCCACAACCTAAGACTCTACTCATATTAGTGGGCAGATAAGAACAGCTCTAACATACTATCAAACATATCATTATGCACAATTAATAAAAAAAGGAAATAATTGATTCAGTTTATGTTATGTACAATGATTTAAAGTTAAAAAAAAAACATGCAACTAAAAGAATTTATTTCTACAAGATGAGACAAGCATTTCTCTGATAGAAAATAAGTTGGAGGGAAAACCAATTAAAATTATTGAAGAATCCAAATAAAAAATAAAACCTCAAAATATTATAATATGCAATCAAGGAATACAACAAAAATTATTTGAAAAAAATGTTTACTTGCAGCAACTTCATAGCTCGTCAAATTCTCTTTCTTATGTTGTTTTTTATTCAAGATACTTAATTAAATAATATAGTTATTAAATTATAAAAATAATTGATGGTTTGCTACAAAAATCGTTTCCATTTCAAAATTATTATTTTAGATAAATGTTATCTAAAATATTTGTTCTTAAATTTAGATACTTTATTAATAGTTTTTCGTTCGGCTTCTGGCAATTTAGTCATTTTTGATGGTTGTTGTGTCATGGTGTACCCTGAGTTTTCATGTAAATATATAAAAATAGTTTTTCCTCATATTTTTTGTAATAATTAAATTGAAGTTTTTTGTGTCATGAATACATCCTCTAAAAACCTTCTCTTCATAAATGGTCAATTTTATTATGAATTTTTTTTTCCAATATTTTATATCCAGAATAATTTACAAAAGATGAAATACTATTCTTAAACCAATAGAAAAATCATATTCCAGTAATGAATTCAGTTAAAACACGTCGCTACAAACGTAAACATTGGAAAACAATTTTCATTTGATTGTTTAGAGACCACATTTACCAATTTGAAACCACAATTTCGTAGAGGAGGATTGGCAATAATTTCGATATTTTTCCTAGTGAAGTAACTCCAAAAAAAAAAAGAAGAAATTCGTTCATATTTAAGAAACTAAATCTTAACCATAAAACGAACGAACTTTCAGATTGAAAACGAACTGAATCAATGCAGTGGGACTTAATTCAAGAGGAACCGAGTCATAAACGAATAAACTCCCAGTTTTTTTATATAGTGCTGCCGAGCGACTGGTTTTTTGTTTTTTTAAACAAATTTTTTGGAAAAACAAACCGAGTTTCACTTTTAAATATTAGAAGTAAAAATGAACTTTTCCCCATTTTCATCAAGATAAACTAAGTCCTAAGGTTTTGACTACCCTTAAAATTTCAAAGACGAAATTTAGGAAAATAGGAAAAGATTCGTTGTTAAAATGACAATTAAATAATGAAGGGCATGAAACTTTCTGTCTCTATCCCTTTAAAAACTCTTTTTTTTTGGATTCAACTCCAGAGACTCAAGTGGGTTATTGGAGCACCTGCCGAAATATGGGAATTGTACGCAAGCGTTGGACGAATATAGGCTTTATATATTACAGCAAGATCAGAAAAGGGTGATCTATCGAAGGCAACCTAGGTACTAAGCAGCGTTTTTGGTGACGTCATATATGTGATCATTCTACAAAAAGTTGTCTGTGAATGCTGATCAATTTCCTCAATGCAAGTGCCATTTATTGATAGCAGAATAAGGGGTGGGCTTCGTTTCAACGACGGAAAACAACACAGAGTTTTTGAAGTATTAAATTCTACGCGGTTTTTGATTCCTCATTGGAGAATGCTTTTGCGATCAAAATTTAGGGAGCTTATCACAAATTTCCATTCGCATAAGGATGCATTATCTAGAAACAAATATGAAAAGTTGAGATTACTATCGTCAGATTATTGATGAAAATGAGAAAGAGAGTCAGAGACTATAAGAAGGAGCCCTGTGGCACAGAAGTTTGCGATAAAAGATCATTGATAAATATGAGAAACAGAGTTGGGAACAAAATAGAGCCCTGGGGCACACCAGCATTAATTTTATGAATATGGGTGATTATACAAACAATGGAATAAAATGATACAAATTTCGGCACGACATTTTTGGATTCCAAAAGTCGTAAGAGTTGTTCTAGATGATCATTAGAACGTCCCTTTGCGTTGTTGAAAGCGGCCAGTTAAAAAAATAAAAAATGACGATTTTAAGGGAATTTTTTGAAAAAGGATGTTCAGGGTACTGAGTTTTTTTTTAAAAGAACTGAATAAATCTTAATTTTTTTTCTTATTTTCTCTTGGGTACACATTGAAATATAGAAATTATTCTTCATAAACATAAAAATTCATGGTAAATAAATATTATTTAGCATTTTATTAAGAGAATATAATATATTATAATTAAATATTTTTTTTTTCTAAAAATCAATTTAAAATAAATTATATTCTTTTTAAAAATTTGAAAAATATTTCGCAATGAAGTTCGAAGTTCAATATAAGTAAAAATTTCTCAGGTTTCTGAATAAAATATCATTTGCTCATTTATTAACCAGGGGACTGAGGCCAGGGGACTGAGGTTTTTCATGGTTTTTGCGCAAAAAAGGTATTAAGGTTTTACTTTAAAAAATAAAAATATGTATATAATATTACAGTTTTATTAAACCTATACTATACTTCTAACAAATATGCCTTCTTACATACAAATTTGTTTTGTAAAATCTCACCAGAGGACTGAGAATCTAAAGGGATAATCCACGACTTCTTGCACAAATGTCTTTTTCACAATACTAACATAAGAAACAGAATCGATTTGCACCACAATTTTATTGTAAGGAGATTTGGTACTTCAAATTGCCAGTGCTGGAAATTCGATCGATATCCTAGTTATCGATTTTTTCGACTGTTTCAATATGCCAGGGGACTGATACAAAAAGCGGGGGACAAAGTTTAATTAAGTTTTTTTGTAATAAAATAAATTAATAAAAAATATTTATCTATTTCGTAGTAAAGATGTGTTATTTTCCGTAACTTTGGTGCAATTCATCTAAGTATGAGACCTGAAATAAGAGAACGTTAATAATTTTTCTTTGCGAAAACGCACTGGGGACACGTCAGGGGACTGAGAATCAGACACTTTGAAGAATTTTTTGAGCAAAATAAAATAAGGTCAACCTATTAATATTGTTAGGCCAGGTAGATACTCGTATCAGTCAGATTTAATTTTATAAAAAAAAATCAGATTAAATAATTGAACGGATTTCAAAATATTTCTTGGGCCACTTAAAATTCCATCGTTTGTAGAAACACCCATATCACATTTACGAGTAAAACTATCCAATACAATTTGTATTGACCGGTTGGAAAGGAAGTTTATAATTCATAGAAATAGAGATTCATAGTTATATGTAATTAAATTTAATTTTTGAAAAGCAAAATTAACAATATGTATATAAATCACTCAATATCGACACAACAAATCAAACGAAATCGTACAGTAAAATAATAATGGCGACACTGACAGAATATTCTAAAGTTCACAGCGAATACATAGTTTGCAGTTGATACTTTTTATTTTACAGAGAAATGAGAAGATTCGACGCAAGTTGCAAAACGCCGGTGTGTAAATAGTGGATCAGTTAAAAGTTGTGCACAATAAATCAATGATTTTGTATGACTTGTGATTTTTCACTTACATATTTTAATTACTAAGTTTTCAAAAAAAAAAAAAAAAGTGTGAGTGCCAGGATTCACGGTTAAGATGTGTAAACATCAACGTGTCGAATTTTTGTTATCGAACGTACCCAATAAACATACAATGCATTCGTACTAATTTGTGACTTGTGATATATACCCCTCACACACGCCACATCGATCAAGACGAACAATCGACAAAGTACTTCGCTTTTGTATGGGCATTTACACACCAATACGCCGACGTAGAAGTACATGCCAAAATCAGCTGTGAAATGGTAGAGTTGTAAAATTTTAAATGAAAAGTGAAAATGACCGAAAAATATTTGAATTTTAATGCTCCAGAACCACTTTTTTGCGTTAATCAGAGCTTTATTGAATTCTTGCTTAAGGAGATTGAATTTTATTCTTGCTTTTTTAGGCGATTTGTAAATTTTAACAACTAAAACCGAATAACATCATAAAAAATTGTTTCGACGAACTAGTTCGGTCCTTTTTACACGCCATGTCGGCATAGTACTTCGATTCCCAGAGTTCGCACTGCTATGTCGACACATATTCATTTCACACGACCCAAAAACCTTATCGACAATATGCTTCGATGAAGTAGTTCGTGGCATGTGTTAGAAGTAAGTCGACTCTGCTACGTAACGTAAAGTTTGTTTGACTTATGTTTAACCAGGGATGTTGCTTGTGACAGCATTATATTTTTACCCTTATATTCAAACAGAGATGTTATCTGATAAAAAATAAACTGTTTTTACACGAATCCGATTTTAATCTCTGTTTCTCTTTTGGCTTCCTTTCGAGTGCATCTGTGCTTTTAAACACAGCGATTTTTAATATAAGTTAACTTTGTTCATGCGAAAAAGAGTCATCTCTTCGCACTCCTCTACTCAGTTAAGCGAATTGCACTGAGCGAACGCCAAATATAAAAAAGAAAACCACAAAGAAGAATGAACGATAATTCCGCATTTTTCTCAGCAATTGTAAGTGTATTAGTAAAAAAGTCACACGTATATAGATTGGATGTAGGCTTGAAGAAAAATCAAAATCTTTTCAATCTAGCGTACTGCATAGAAATATTGTATATGCAAGGTTGATGATTGATCATGTATTTATTGGATCATTTGCGTATAGTACGTTGAAGAGATGAGAACACAGCACAGCATAAGCACTGATTAAAATATTAAAACAGCAAACGAAAATTGTATGATACAAGGGACAGACAAAATAAAACAAATTACTCGGATAAAATTACAAAAATCTCAAAGAAATTCGTAAAAACACAATTTTGCTGAAAAAAAAAAATACAAAGGGCAACGTTCTCTCGCCACTGAAATAATAGACTTGTACGTGCTTTTCATGCATTTGAACAATGTATACCTGGCTTAACACCGCCAACAAATATACTTGTCATGCAGCGAAAAAGTCAAAACTTTTTTTTTTTGACAAACCACTAGATGGAGCGTTCACCTTACCAAAATCAAACCAATCCCTTAACTTTTTTTAGGTTTTTGTACTTTATCTTACTCGCTCTGTCAGAGATTTACAACCCGATTGACATCATTCCCACCTTGTAATGCTATTATTATAAGTGGCAAAAACTAATTTTTTTAATACATTGAAGTCGTAGTCATCATCCAGTTCATGGCTTGAAAGATGGAGAACGATCTATATTTTGATATAGTGAATGCTAAAAGTATATTTTGATATAATAAAGGATATCTAATTCGATAATTAAAATAATTATATGGTATGACAGATAAGGGACAATTTATATTTTGACGTATCGAGAATATTTCATTGCAGATGTCAACTGATTGCCCTGAAGAACATTTTTTGGATTTTTAAAGTTCAACTCTGAAAATGCATTTTTTGCGAGCATAAAATAAAATGTTATCGTCCGTCAATAACGTGAAGTGGATTTTTTAAGACATTAAATGAACCCGCTATGAAATTTTACACCAGTTGATTTGTGTTTCGTCTTTTTCACATATTTAGGACTATTCGGCGTGATCTTTTATTCTTCTATTCTGTTATTCTGCTATGAATTTCCATATAAATGTTTGAGCTGTCAACAAATCTTTTATGAATTTTAATTTTGGTATTCAGCACGCTAAAATCTGTTATAAAATCTGCTAAGAAAACTTTTATGAACTGTCAAACGTTCGAACATAGAAAAAATCTTTTACGAATAGCATTTTTGTTAAAAATCATAAAAGACAAACTTCTGTGACTTTTATCATAAAAGATTTCAATAAGTACACAGGTGCATCAAGTAATAATGAATATTTATCTTTTATTTCGTCAATGAAATGTTCTTTAAAGGAGACAAATGAAAGAAAATATATCAAAACACATATCATATAAACATATAAGTAGAGTATGGCCATGGTATTCCCAGAAACATATGAGGTAAAATCGTGTTCCATTGTATGGATACCCATAGTGTGTAAGGCTAGGCGCACACATTCAATTTTTAGTTGCACAACTGTTTGGTAGTTTATAGAAAACAGATGAACTACTTAAATGAATGTCCGCGCAGGTGCATATAATTATATGTTACACAAAATAGCCTTAGGCCAGGCGCGCACATTCAATTTTTAGTTTCGCAACTGCTTGGTTCGAGCAACTAGAAGTTTGTGTTTTGATACAAACTAAGCGATTGCCTGAAATGAGTTCGCTATTCTGTGTAACATAAAATTATATGCACCTGCGCGCACATTCAACTAAATAGTTCATCTGTTTTCTATAAGCAACCAAACAGTTGTGCAACTAAAAATTGAATGCGCGCGCAATCGTTTAGTTTGTGTCAAAACACAAACTTTTTAGTTGCTCGAACCAAGCAGTTTCGAAACTAAAAATTGAATGTGCGCGCCTAGCCTAAGAGTTTACTTTTTTGTTCGTCATCCATTTAAATTATGTCAGATGAAATATTTTACATAATCACAGCTGATTATGATAACAGATTTAGTTCAGTTTCATAACAGATCTCGTTTTCGAAGTAGCATAAGGCCAGGCGCGCACATTCAATTTTTAGTTTCATAACTGTTTAGTTGCTAAAATGAAACATATGGGCTTATATGGGACACCGCGCACTTAAAGCAACTCGATTCGAGCAACTAAAAAGTTTGTTTTGACACAAACTAAATGATTGCCTAAAATTAATTCGTAACAGTTGAGCTGTTTTCCATAAGCGCAAGAGAGAAAAGAGTGTGAGCGTGTGTAAAGAGTTGCCAGTGCGCGGTTCTCTTTCAACTGGTGATTAAACTATTTGATTTCAATCACAGTTGCCAGTGCGCGACTAGCCTAACAGACTTTTATAAAAGTTCGAACCTCTGAATACCAATCATAAAAGATCTTTTAAGGTGGAAATCTTTTATGATTCATAACAGAAAATCTATAGCAGAATAACAAATGCGGCAGAATAGGCCTAATTGGTCGGGTGGTGAAGAAATGTTGAGGGATTGAATTAAGTTCTATCCAGCAATGGAAAGTAATAAAATCGAGATTTCAGTACTCAGTCTCCAATGTAAACACGATGTCGTAAGTACGCAATATTAACAATGTAAACATGGTGTTAAATGCAATCGTCGGTAAGGTAGATTGCTACACGGAACGTGTAACCGTAACGTGTAACCGGAACGTGTAACCGTAACGTGTAACCGTAACCTGTAACCGTAACGGGTTACACGGGACGTATAAGTTTTACACACGTTTTCAATTCACTCTACCGCCGGGAAAGATGTTTACACATCAAAAAATAGTAAATTTTATTTAATTTTTTACTCTATTTTTATTCACTGATCCATTGTGTAATGTTCATCCAAGCACAAGAACTCGGCCTTTCGCAAACTTCAAGTAGGCGAATTTTGCACGGACCATAGACAACGCCGTTTGTTTCCTGACTTGGCTTCGGAGCGTTTGGAAGTGGACTCCAATTTTGGCCGAAAATTCATCTTTAGCGACAACGCGTATTTCTAAATGACTGGCTGTATTAACAAGTAAAATTGCAGTGTATGTTACGACACCAACCTGCATAAGGTTCACCAGGGTACAATGCTTCCTCAAAAGGTTAGCGTTTAGTGTGGATTTTGGGCAGGGGCGTCATTGGGCCGTAATTTTTCGAAAACGACGTTGGTGAGCCGGTCACCGTCAATGGCGAACGCTACAGAACGATTATAACCAAATTCTTATGGACTAAATTGAACCACAGCCGGTATGTGGTTTCAGTGTAGGATGGCGCTAAGTGCGGATAATGTTATCTCTCGCAGAAGTGACGTGAATTGGCCACCAAGGTCATGCGATTTTACCCCGCTAGACTTTTTCTTGTGGAGTTTCCTAGAGTCGCAGGTCTATGCGAATAAACCACAATCGACCGATGACTTTAAGGTGAATATAACACAGAAAACCGCTCAAATTCAGCCGAATTTATGCAGAAGAGTCATTAGAAATTGAACCATTTAAATAATGTCATATTCCATACATAATAGTATACATGGGCCATTCAACATCTACACGCCTTTATTGAAAAACCCTATTATCCACTAATTTATTGCTGCTTTCGTAAGGGTTACATTTCCTTTGAAGTAGTTTTGAGATAAATACAATGAAATATTTTTTTTTCGTTTCTTAAGATTAAATGATTTTTAAAATATAACAAAAATAAAAAACAATTGTTTAAAAATTAATATTATTTTATTGTCCGCAAGAGATTCAGTACTTTTTGGTTATTGTTTAGAAACATGACCTTGCAACTTTATTTAAGCTTTTTGCAGTTGGAAATATGCCTTCACACAAAAATAAGATTAGTTAAGATAAGAAAAGTTATACCACTAAATCAATATTTTATTTTTAGCATTGGTGCGCTTTTAAAGGGGGCAAAGTATCATCATATATGTAAGTACATAAATTGTAAATAAACAAATTAACTTAAATTTAATTTAACTTGTTTTTTCTTTAAGGTTTTGGTTTTTATTGTTGGTTTTCTTTATTTTTTTATTTTTTGTTCTTCACATTCTAGTCTAGAGCATAGAACAAAAATAAAAAATTTGGGGCATTTCCCTTACCAGCTCTTGCATCCCATTTAGTCCATCTATTTTTGAAATGAGTTTATTTCAGTTCCTGTGTATCACTTGTATCATTTATTCAAATATTTTTAAACATTGATAAATAGATTCTTTATTTTCTCAAAAGTGGGTTTTTTATAAGCTTTGTTGCTAAGAATATTTGTATCTATTACACAAATATTTCAAAAAAGAATTTTTGAAGTCCAAACAACTTTATGAACAAATATTTATGAACATATCCCATATTCTCCATTAGTAAAAAAAATAATATTAGTTTATTTCACTGATTTGAAATTAATATGAAAGGTCAATAAATCACACTATTATACCCACTTATTTTTATAGGGGTTTGCACTAATTTTACTTTGAAATTTACAACCTTGAGATGATTGTGTACATTTAGGGTGTGCAATGTGTTTGTGTATAAAGTAGAAAATATATAGTGCACCAACAATGACTAAATCGTTAAAACCCGAAGAAAATAAAAAAAATATCACTTTAATAACACTCGTCCCAACAAGGACTTCTCATAAAAATTAAAAATACATTTTTTAAAAACAAAAATAAATCGAAAAAAAAATATAATTAGGTCAAAATTGTAACCATACTCTTACCTGTTTATGCTGATACCATATCTTTGGCACAAAAACCAGTCCTAGTGTGATTGTATTAGTAAGTTGGGACCGCAGGAAGAGCGCTAAGAGTATTGCTCCAGGACTAAGTTCGGGTAGATAAATTACCCTGGCTATATAAAAAGTAGACGATACTGTAAACTCTAATAGTAATGATGCTACAAGAAACTGCCTTTCCTGAAATTATTGATATACATAAATATCTTATGCTTGTATAATTTTTAATAAATTCTCACCCTAAACTGCGTATTTGCATTTCGACTAGCCACCGCCAAGTTTAATCCGAAACATAATATTAAAATTTCACTTATTTGAGTCACATATTCCCATTTGAGTGGATGGCACGTATTTGTTCGCACCTCTCGCAATCCATCGAGGTGTGCAGTTTCAATTAAATCTAGAGATGAGGCCGTAAATGCAGCCATATAACAAGTCACAGCAAATACCATTGTTCCAAGATATTTTAATAAATCAACATCCCGCAAAACCCATCGATGGGCTTTTCGAGTTCGAAAATCTACCAAATGTCTATAAAGCTTTAGTATTATGGCACCGTAACAGGTAATGAAACCCAGTTCACGTAACCAGGGTTCGAGAAGACATCGCTCGGTTGATGCTTGGAAAAAGTGAAGTGCAACCTAAAACGAAGGATTGAAAAAAAAACTTATATTATCTACTTTTGAAAATGATAGGAATTTAAGAAAGAGTTTAGAAAAACAGATTTTTAACCTTCAAAATAAACAAAACATATAAGGTGGCGAAAAATTAATCACCCTATCAGAAGATATTAGAATTATTGCAAGTGGCGTCGTACGTCAAGTCGTCAATCATATTTGACATTTGTGAAGTAGACAGCTGCAGAATACAAACAGTAAAGGAGCCCAAGAGCATGGCATAATTGCGCCGATTTTTTTGACCAATAAAATCGGTTGGGTGTGTTAGCGCAGCATGAATTTCGTTGTCTTTTTTCTAAGAGCCATAACATCCAATCAAAACCACTGTGTGGTGTTGACGCGGGAGCAGTAGTTGGGCTGTATTTTTTTGAGCACGCCATCTGATATTCGGTCACTGTTACTAGCGAACTCTACAGGGCCATGATAAACGACTTCTTGCTGCCGGAAGTGGATGATCGGAGCTTGGTGAACATGTGGTTTCAACAACACGGTGCAACCGCACAGACCCACAATGTATATTGTGAAGGAAACGTTTCCTGATAGCTTAATCTCCCGTTTTGGCGATTTGGCATGGCCAGTAAGAGTAAGATCGTCCCCAAACTTCTTTCTTTGGGGCTACATGAAGTCGCGGGCATATGCCAACCAAGTTTAGAAAATCTCAGTCCTTAAGTAGAATATTCCACAGGAATGCGAACAGTTATTACCAGAAATGTTGCGGAAAGTTATAGGAAATGCGATGAAAAGGACATAGAATCGTGTATCAACACTGGCGGCAGCCATTTGGCGGATATCATCTTTCCACTTAACAAAACAAATTGTAAACATCGAAATAAAGATTTCTATCACTGAAAATCATTTTTTTTTATTTAAAAAATAGTTCAAAAATAAAATTGGATGATTAATTTTGCGCCACCTTTAATAACCGGCATACCTATTTGAGATTAATTTAAAAAAGACTTTATTTCAAGTGGCTAAAAAATATCTATTAAAACTTTAGAAAATCCATGATTTGCAAAGTTCCAAAATTAACGTTCTTAAAACTATTCGATTTTGAACAAATGTAAAGATACAGGGTGGCGTAAAACTAATGTCATAATGTGTTATTCTTATTATTTTGTTAAAAATGAAAGAAAGAATTTTTAAGTGCAAAACACTTTTTCAAATTGGCAATTTCTTCTTCAATGTTAGCTTTCAAAATTTGAAAAATTTTCTGTAGTAAGCCCGATATTTCAAAAAGCTCCAAAGAAAAAAGTATGGCGCCATTAGACCTGGCGATCTGGACGGCCTGTTCAAATCTCCAAAACGGAAGATCGCTCGGCCCGGAAATTGTCCGAACTGTGCGATCGATTGCTCTCTCCTACTTCGATCTTCTTCGTCCATCATTATGATTTTGGGTATGAAATCATCCGTGTCTTGCACCAATGATACTATTAAAAGAGTATTAGAGGAAGTTAACCTCGTTTGATAACCAGCAAAGAGCAATTTTTGAACGATTTACACTTTGTATTGGAACATCTTCAAGCCTTTCACTAAAATTCGTTGCAACGTGCATCGCCATCTCGTCGATGTGTATATAATTCTGTATAATGTCCTCGGCCACACAAGCGATATTCTCTGTCGAACGAGCAAATATACCATTCTCAGACCTCTTGGAGATAAAGATTGAAACTTTTGTATATTTAAATATATATATTTTGCGGCTTGAGAAATAAATAATATGTTGTGGATGTCTGTGTTACTCGGAAAGTTTTAAGTAAGCTCTCTCATCGTCTTTCTAAAAAAATGTTCCAGGTGGAACTTCTTAGCTTCTTAGACAGCCAAGCTGCTCCCGAATCTCTGGACTCTGTCTCTAAAACAGCCTTAAGCTGCCGATCATCTCTCGTTGAGATGGAGCAGCTGTTCAACATTCACTTTATAAAGAGAACAAACCTTCACTGCAACAACTTCCCCACTTGATTACCGAAGAAACAAATTCGACTAAAGCTGGATCTGAAGTGCTTTTATAATTTAATATAAGCAGATTGTGACTTGGCGTCTTCTCCACCGATTTCGCTAGAGGATGTGTGAATGAAAAGGAGAAGGAAAGAATTCTTCCATAGATTTATTTGGAGACACTTCTATTTCAAAGATCTGAATGATCTGCCAAATGAGCCTTAAATGGTTAAGAGTATAGGAAGAAGCTTTCCTAGATCAATTTGGTATCACAACAGGCCGAAATTTGGTCTAAGTAGGTCGATTCTCCGTAAACATCCACTTCTACAAATTTAAATTCAAATAGGTACTAAGGGCCGTTGCTGCAGAAAGGTGCTTACCTGTGCGTATCGGTCTTAAAAAATTTTCAAGCCAGACCTAGCCCATCCACCTCAGTCTTTGAACTTTAACTTTTTCGTTGCAGGTTGTAGCCGGAACAACCGCCTTTCGCACAATTTCACCGCTCATAACAGCTTGAAGGGCTTCGATTTGTGATTAATTCGATACCTCCACAGAGCAGACCGTTCTGATTAGGGTTTTATAAAGGGAGATTTGAGTTCGTTTACATTGGTCTTTGCTTTTGGGTTGGTTTCTTAGATCAAAAGAAAAGTGATTGACAAGAGTTATTCCTCATAAATAAAGTGACAACAAAATGGTATATCTTAGATATTCCGTTGAATTTCTCTTTTTTAAAAATGTTAGATGCCGATATTTTAATTGAACGGTGTCAGTGAGATATTGTGATATGAAGTCCTTACAGGTGGAATGGTTTTTTTTGCAGAACTGTCGTGAATATTTGGTCGTTGATGGACAAAGGTAGTTTAATATTCCTACGTGTAAGAGCAGTTTGGCTCTAAATTGTTATTCATCTTTAGTATTATTTAAATGAGCTATAATGCCTTCGATAGCAGTTTTAATCAATTACATTGGCAGTTAAGACAAATACCATCACGAATAGAAGCAAACGTTAACAATTCAATTTATTTTAATGGCAAGACCATGAATCCTTAAGTTCAATCTGCATTTATCTCAAGGAAACTCTGAGGAAGCGCTATTACAAATGCCTTAAATCTTTATGTTTTTTGTCTGTCTATCATAAAATTCACTTTTAGCATCCCATCAACCCCAGTTAAAAGCTTTTGTTATGGACCCTTTGGCCATCATAAGTGTGTGCTTGGATCAAAGATTGATTTTTGTTTTTGTATTTGAAGAGGAGACAAAAAAATTGATTAACCCCTTCGTCATAAATGAAACTTACCGATGCATAGAGCAGAATGATTCCTAGAAGTATAGTTTCCAACACGGTCCACATTCCTGACGCAATAGCCTGGAAGTAATAAAAGAAGCCAAACGAGATATTTAATATTGCCAATATGAAGAATATCACCGACATCGACTATGCATAACATACCTTGCATTTCCTGTGCTGGAAAACTGCAACCGCCAACACCAGGCAGCATAGTATACATGAACCCAACATGGATCCCACAGTAATGCGCAACAGATTCTCCATCGATATTGTCTCTTGGGGCTCCCCGAACAAGCAAACACCATTTTGGTCGCAGGCAGTGCATCCACCGGGGCAAGGAATGCACGATAAATTGTCGTAGTCAGAGTTTTCCACCTTGTCAGCCGGAAAACCTTGCAGGGTGGAGTTGGGAAGATAGTAAGAGTCCTTGCAAATGCATGTATAGCCATCACGTGTCGTCGATGGTTTCTCTTCAGTCAGCAAACAGAAGGTTGTGTTGCGGTCACAGCTGTGTGTTATGTACATACATTATATGAGAGTAAATTGAGGTGAATGGAAGTTTGAGGTGAAGGAGCCGGTACTCACCCATGTCGGCGGCCAAAAATCTCCTCCAGCGCATCATTACAAAGGTCCACATCGGCGGCAATAAACGCAGCTGCCACAATTCTGTGGAATTAATTGAAGCGTTAGCGTTGAGGTTATACAAGTTCAAATATTATGGTTGATGATAGTTTGAGAGTGGAGCGCAAAAAGGCCAATAGAAGGGACGGTCTATGAGCATATGAACATAAAGGGAAAAATGGAATTTTGATGATATAATGTGTGCACTTGAGAAGCACATTAACAGACACAGAAATATTATTTGATAAGCCCGTCATCAGAGTCCTAGGCCTCGCAGACCAACAAATTTAATAATCGTTTGGTGCATGAATACCTATATAACTGAGGAACGTCCGTAAGTAGTTTTGACAATGGATAAGCCTGAGGAAGTGGGTATGTTCATTAATTATCAAACGGTTTGATAAAGTAACATTTATTCAATATGAAGAATAACTGGAGTTACATAGAGTAGATTTGCTTAATTGAAAATCGATTGCGGTTAAGGGATTTGATTTGGTCACTGCAGCATTTATTGAATACACTTTGGAACCAGGACTTCGGGATGTTAACATCATGTGGGATATTCGAGAAAAGTATGCTATCCAAAAGGACACTTATTGGTCACAAAAGGGTCTGATAGTTTTTCTAATTGGTAAATCTGTTTTGTAACCGTTTTTTATTTAAATTTTTGAAAGATCATAGAGATTAACAGAAACCAATTTGTGGGATATTCGAAAAAAATCCATCTTCGATTTTTATTTAAATTCTACAAATGACGTGCTTACATTGAAAAAACATAAAGAAAATCCCCTATGGGTACGACCAACTGACCTTTTATGACAAATTACTTTTAGATGAAATATTTTTTTTTTTCGAATATCCCACATATCAGGTACTAACATCCGTAAGCCGGGAGTCAGGGTTTTTGATTGAAAATCTTATAGTTTTAACAATTTTTAAATATTAAATTAAAAAATCAGAGACATTACCAAGAATTAGAATTGAATTTCTCATAAATAACTTTCAAAATGAAATTCCCAAAAACAAATCTTAAATTAAAAAAAGATCCCACTCACTTGATTCTAAACTCTGTAAATGATATCCTAAATGGCCAAAGCCAACGACCCTTAAGTAAATTACAATCCTTAAATGGTGCACTCCACTCTTGGGAGCCGTCTGTGCTATTCCAAGCCATTCCCAGTTCACGCCAATAGTTCCCCAGAAAAGACTTATTGTGAACCTCTTGTGGTGGTATCTGATAAAAAGATCAAATTTATTACTTCGAACAAAAAAATAATAGTTAAGTATTGAAAATTATTCAAAAGAAAACACTCACCGTAACATTATCGCGAAATTTCACCACAACTGTATGAATACTAGGCGCAGCTATGGCAAATGCCAAAAGATTTTCATCCTGCTGGAGGGCATCAGTTGCCAAGCTATTAGCACGTCGTCGCACCTCATCGCGCAACTGTTCGTTTATGCTCTGTTCCAGAGATGCTGGGAATTTCACCGATAAGAATTCACTAAATTGTCGGGCAGCGTCTTCAACAATTTCTGTGACATCATAAAACTAAATGAAAAATTAAAAAAAAATAATTTAATTAATAAAACGTTTATGAAGAGTTTTAGAATAAAACAAAATATTCACGACTGGATTGCAGGAGGTTCAAGGTTATAATTTGAACAAGCTTAGAAGGCGTTAGGTTATCTTATATGTATTACCACCGAATTGTGACAAGAAAGTAGAAAAAATTCAAATGTTCTAAAATATATATTAATTTCTTCTACGTTTCTTATCACTAAATGTATCACAGGGACGGAGTTTTATCAAAATCAGATGAGCTCTCTTGATAAAAAACTAAAAAAAAATTAAAGCAAATAAGTCCGTCCGTTGAGGCACGGTGTACAGTAGACGTACATATTACATTCGACCCTTAGCAGAAATGCCTACAGACTGTTGAAGAGTAAGACAAAATGAACGTTATTAGACTTTTCCATCATTGTAAGGTTATATATATTTCATTAAAACCTAATATGGGTCCTGTTAATCTTACATTTTTTTAGGGCACACTCAAAGAAGTTGTGTTGATAATTTTTATGGGTATAGGAGCAATTTTTGTTTGTAATGTAATGACTATGATATTTCAGTTTTTAATTGCATTTCATAAATATTAATCTTTAAGTAATTTTCCTTAGGGTCTAAAAATAATGGTGATTTTTGTTAGGAAATCCTAAAAACTAAATCCCTAAGTAAGTTTGCAATATTAATATTGGAAACATTGAAAACTCGGTCGTTGCGAGCAACATAGTTCCCGTATAAAAGGAAGGGGATGTAAAGGGGTATTCCTCCTGGGAATATCATGATACTGCCACTAGACAAAACCACAAAGCGTTTCAAAAGTATCGAATAGTCTTCCATCATTCTAATAGCTCGATAGATGTAGTGTTGGCCTTGATACCCAATTCCGAACATAAAAGAGAAATGCAATACTTAAATAAATCTGTCGTTTTAAGGACTGCTTACTCCACCCTACGTAGAAGTAGATCAGAGTAACAATACATGAACTAAGTTAAGCTGATATATTGTGCTTCTTTGAGAATCTTGGAGAGCCACGGTTAAAATTTACAAAAAGAAAATGTAAGTGTTCATGGCTGTTCAAGAACCTACCGAAATTATACCATGACGGGGCGTAGATTGTTGGTTCCTACAGGACCAAGTAACCGCTAACTAAGAAGCTCGTGTAACGATGGATATTATAAGACACCAATTATACCGGGTGGAACCAAATTCCCTCCACAATTAGCGAACAGATAGAGAATGCTTTATCTATAGTGAATGCATGGACTAAAAACTGCGGTCTAGCGGTTAACCCGAAAAAAACCGAACTGGTTCTTTTTACTAACAAAAGGAAACTACCGACTTTTAAAATTCCCCTAATTGAAGGGACCCAACTCATAATCTCCGATCACGCCAAATATCTTGGCGCAGGCGCACTTCGACTTAGCCAAACGTGTAACTGACGACATAGTGCGATAGGTCATGTGCAGATTTTACAGAAATACACGGAAATAGAGTATGTACTGACTACATAACAACCCGCTTAGACTTTTACAAGTTGTTCAAGACCGCCATTCCTAGCAGAGAGGACTGGCAAATCAACGAGCCATCTATCTGCGAATCGATGATATCAATATATACCGAAGGTTTGAAGATGGAAATTGGTGTTGGTGCAGGATTCTATTGAGAAACCCTTGGATTATCCAGCTCATTCAGACTTCCTGATCACAGCAGTGTCTTTCAAGCTGAGGTCCTGGCAGTGACGAAAGCTGCTAGATAAGTCTCAATGATGGCAATACCACGAGCTGATATCACCTTATTCATTGATAGCCAAGCGGTAATAAAAGCGATTAATGCAATTGAAATTAAATCGAAGCTTATAACTTGCAGTCGCGAAGAGCTTAGGGTTCTTGGTACACAGCACAATATTAGACTCTACTGGGTTCCTGGTCACAGTGGTGTCCCAGGAAATGAAAGCGCTGATGAGCTGGCAAGAATAGGACTAACACTTAATCCTAATCAAGCAGACACAACAGTTGAAGTCCCACCCTGTAATCTTAAACAGGTAATCAAGAGTAAAATTCTAGCCTTAGCAAACAAGAGATGGAACTCTCTCGATTCCTGTTTTACAACCCGAAAATTATGGCCTAGTTTCAGTAAAAAAAAGACCGATGTTATCTTCCAACTGAATAAAAAGTCTCTTTCTCTTCTCGTGAGCATCATCACAGGTCACAACCAACTCGGTTAACACAAGTTGAAACTCAGTATGGACGACTTATGCGGTGACGAGGAGATACATGAGGACACTCCTCACTACCTGTGTCACTGCTCTGCGCTATATCATCTAAGAAACCGACATCTAAGGAGATACTTCTTCAGCGACTTGGAGGAGCTTTCAGACATTCCAAACAAAATCATATTGAAATTCGTTAATGATACCAAATGGCTTGAGAATTCCTGATCTATGAAAACCGCCTTCAACTACAGTACGATAGTGTAGCACGAACGATAACGACAAAGACGCACGTGTTCCTTGTGAGAGCAGCACCAACGGAAAATGGGCACCTCGCCTATATACCTGCGGTTGTCACTCCTACGTTGAACACGAGTATCAGTGGGTCGATGGGGCCACCTCTACCTAAGATTGATAAAATCCTCTTTGGTATGGAAACAGCCTCTTCGACTTAACTAACGACCAAACAAACGAACATAATATACACCAAACACTGACTTTTCAAACTCATCTACCAGACGTTGCAATGAGCCACATGCTCCTCTCCTACGGTGCTCCTGATGGGGGAAATGATTGCTCAAGTGGAGGTAAAGGAAAGGAATACCCCTTGAGAAGGCGTAGACTTCTCCCTATCCAGGCTATTATGTGACGATAGAAATTTCAATACTTTAGAAATACCCTCTGACATTTCAGGCTAAAGCTTGCTGTAACCCATCTATACATTTAACGGGCTTGATCGACATAGGATTATAATAGGTTTCAATACAAGGGGTCACAAACCCTACGGTATCACAACGGATTTACATTGATCTAAGTGCTACGGTAACAAGATCAACTGTCAGCCAACTAACCTAACCTAACCTAAATTCCCGGCCGAATGATCTTCCGTGTTGAAGATTTTAATTGGCTGTTCAGATCTCTAGATCTAACGTCGCCAGACTTCTTACTTTGGGGCTTATTTTTGAGATCTCGAGTTAGCCACAACGAACCACAAACCTTGCAAGTCTTGAAAGCAAATATTGAAAAGAAATTTCCAATGTAGGCCCAACTTCCGTGCGAGCCACAATTCGAAATGCCGGAAAACGAACGAACACAAATGTACATCAACTCGGGAGGTGATTATTTGACAATTTTTACCTGCAATAGGTATATGAAGTAATTATAGGGCAAGTTTTGCATTTGTTAAAAAAATCGAACTCGAAATTTTGATCAAAGTTGACATAACGATGATAAAGAACAGGAAAAAATTGGTCGTGCAATCCGTTCCTTCTGTCTGGTATATTTATATGTTTGAATCTCGACCTACAGCCTAAACCGCTGAAGTGATTTTTTTCAAACTTAATATTTAAGGTTAGTCGGTAATTCCCTAGATCACAAATTGAAATTTTTTGGCTCCAAAGTTAACGATACCTGACATACAGCCATTATTTATCTCGAAAACGGATCTAACCAATTTGATAAAAACAATTTGGTGTGCTTTGGTAGGCATAGACTAAATTTTGGTCAAAAACTTTTAAGAAAACATTTTATTGTTCCTGCCATAGAACGGTTTTTTGATTTTTTACTTTATCATAGACGCCTCTAATGATTTTAACCAAAGTGTTTCTCGAGGAGCTTGAAATTTGTAAATTTAAAAAATTTTGAAATTTTTTGTTGGATTTTTGAAAAAAAAAAATAAAAATTTTATTTTAAAAAATTAATGTCCTGAAAACTAGCAAACGATTAGTTTTTTGAAATCACATATTTCCTAAAATGTACATACATATGTATATTATTAAATAATAAAATTGACATTCCAAATTTTGTTCAGAAAAGTTTTAAGGAAATTGCTTATATAAAAATTTTGTTCAGTAATAAAACGATTTTTTAAACTTTGTTTACATAAATTTATACTTTTCTAGAAATCAAAACGGCAATTTTATCCAAGTACGTTCGATACAATCCGGCATTTTATTTCAATTTTTCATGTTCAAATAAACTTTTCGTAAAAACAGAGTTATTTTTTTTCATATCCATCAAAATCGTAGCCAATTCACATAATGACATTTATTTTGCGCCACCCTGTATAGTTGGAAACCACGTCCGAATTCGTGCCCCTAGAGAAGAAATCAAAATTAAGTGAGTTTTTCTTATTTTAAAAAAAAATAATTACGTTCAAATTATTAGAAGACTTTATAAAATTGAACTTTATAAATTAACGCCTTAAAATATTGGAGCAAAATTTTAACCAGCGTAGTATAAAGTAGTAAGTAAAGTATGATATTACTCAACAATTTGCTAACTCTTTCTTAATTTTAAACATTTTGTAACTAGTATCGTGCTAGGGCTATTTTTGATGTGTAAACATCTTTGGCGGCGGTAGAATGAACCGAAAACTTGGGTAAAACTTATGCGTTTCGTGTAGCCCGTTACGGTTATACATTACGGTTACACGTTCCGGTTACACGTTACGGTTACTAGTTACGGTTACTAGTTACGGTTACACGTTCCGTGTAGCAACCATACCTTACGGAAGATTGCATTTAAGACCCTGTTTACATTGGAAATATTGAGTACTTACGACGTTGTGTTTACATTGGAAACCTTGAGTACTGAAATCTCGATTTTATTACTTGCCATTGCTAGCAAGAACTCAATTCAATCCCCAACATTTCTTCACCTCTCGACCAATATGCCAAAAAAACGAAAGACAAATAACTGGTGTAAAATTTCATAGGGGGTTCATTCAATGTCTTAAACAAACCCACTTCACGTTAGTGATGGACGATTACATTTTATTTTATGGTCCCAAAAATGCATTTTCAGAGTTGACATTTAAAAATCCGAAAAATGTTGTTCAGGGCAATCAGTTGACATCTGCAACGAAATATTCTCGATACGTAAAAATTTAATTTGTCTCTTATCTGTCATAACATATAATTATTTTAATCATCGAATTATATATTATATCAAAATATACTTTTAGCATGCGCCATATCAAAATATACATAGATCGTTCTCCATCTATCAAGCCATGAACTGGATGATTACTAAAATTAGTTTTTGCCACTTATATTTACTTGAACAATTTTCATTGCAAGGTGGGAATGATGTCGTTATCGATTGGTTTATAATTCTCTGACAGATTGGCTTGATTTTGATAAGGTGGACGCTCCATCTGATGGCTTTGTCAAACAAAAAATGTTTTTAGATTTTAGCTGCATGACAAACATATTTGAGAATGTGAACGCATGTTCGTCAAGCATGATGTTCCAACATGGTTAAAATTCTAATGAGGAGTGATGTTGGACAGCATTTTTGACGAATGTAAGCCCTCCTTTTTTATACATCAAATATTCATCATACCGTGCTTGTAAAACAAGTTTGAGAAAGTGAACTCCCTTATTAATGCTCCGAGCAAATAGTTGTATATGTCTTCTTTGCTTTTAAACGATGCGATATCACTCTGCAATTTGTAAGCATATTTGCGAGAGACGTACATATGTGATGGCGGTGTTAAGCCAGATATACATTGTTCAAATGCATGACAAGCACGTACAAGTCTATTAGTAAATTCTGGTTGAGGTTGCATATACACACATCAAGCATGAGTCTTCAATCTTTTATTTTTACATCGGAGGGGTGGCGAGAGAACGTTGCCCTTTGTGAGTTTTTATTTATAAGTCAAACAAGCTTTTTACGTTACGTAGCGGAGTCCAATGGTGCGTTCTTTTTCTTACAATATTAAAATTTTTAAATAGATACTCGTAGGTTTGCTCCTTTACTTTGAAACTCTGCTACAGACACGTCAAAATAAATCTGAGGAGCAAGTTCAATTCCAATGTGAAGATTGTCAAAGTCAATCATAAATTAAATGATGGCTACGTATGCATGTGTATAACTGGCGCATTAGTCGCCCATATTTCTATCGGTGCGATAGTTGCAGGACATGGTCCAAAAATACATATGTTTTTAGGGAGAAAGCGTTATGTACAGCTATATAGAGATATTTTTGGATTGATTTAAATTGAATTGAATTGAATTGAATTGAAAGTCACAAAATTGTCGATTTAACCTAGTTTCATACTAAAATAGCTTTAATTAGTACTAATTCCACTAAAATCTTGCCCCATTTTTTCGAGAGAATATTTTTTTCAAATCCGGTCATGTCTTCTAAAAATAAAGGAATGGTTTGTTAACCAACAAAATATTAGCCAAAAATGGCACCCAAATTATGATACACTCCCTAACTATTCATGCACGCAGAAAAATAATATTGTACCAAGCACCTAGCTCTCAATTAGAAAAAGGTAACGGCTGGTTTGTGGAATTTTTTCCTGACGATAAAGAGCTCGTCCGCACAATATACGAGTAGTTATGCATTGCAGTCACGCAATCCTTTTGTCAGAAACGTCTGTTATCATTCATTCCATCAGAAGATTTTTCTCTGAAAAATAAAATATAAAAAAAGGCTACGTATTTCTATAGGAATTTTTATATTCCTTGATGTGGTTGAAAGATTATTTACTCGATGACGTCATTCAGATGCTAAAGGGCACCACATCCTCATGTATCTTTCGAATCAGTTTACCTAGTTTTTCTTTTTATTTTCTTAAATAGCGTACGTACGTATTATGTTATGTGGAAAATATTAAGTACATGTGAGACGATGGCAAAAGGTGGGTGGATAAATTGATGTTAGTAGAAACAGGACATCCTCTTTGTGGCTGAAGGATGCCGTGGTAATTTATTGTCATGTTTACTTAAAAATAGCATCATAGTGAAAAAATAGCTTAGCTAAAAGTAGTCATGATGATGATGATCATAGGGGAGGGCTGATGGACTTGATTAATCGCAAAGTCAAATGAAAAAAAGTTATAAAAAACCCATGATGATGGTTATCACAATGGATTTAAAGAGAAGATTGTATTTCCTGCCATGTAATGTGTCAGGAGAAAAATATACATTGAGATTAATTTGCCGTATCAAAAACGCTGTCCCTTTTTGTATTTGAATAATTTAAGGGTTTTATTTATTGTACATACATATATTATAGAGGACACATTGAGTACTAAATTGAAATGTAATCGCTCCTTTTTGAGTGTTGTTAATCAATTAGTTCGAGATTTGTCGCCGTTGAATGGAAATTCACTAACGTCATTTTTTTTTAATGCGACCTTTGCATTTTTATGGACTTTTGACTGAAACAAATTTGAAAATGTTTGAAATTGGGGTATTTTTTCATTTAGAAAAATAAAAACTCCCCAAATTTGGAATCCTTTCTGCAAAATTAAAATTTTGGCATTTGATTTATTATGACGTTTTTTCGAAAGATTCCTCAGTTTCGAAAAAAATGAACTCTGGGATTTTCCAATCAATGGTTCATATTTGGTAGAGGGAAAACGAGTATACCTGAAATAAAGTAGGGGGTGCATTACTACATATACATATTTATTAACAGAAAATAAGTTTTTTGGGGGTGGCCGTGGCACGATGGTTGTGTGCTCGCCTGTCAACCTCATGATCACAGGTTCGATCCTTGCCGTCGTCTATGTCGTTTTAATTCCATTAAAACCTAAAAATTGTCATCAATGGGTTGTTGGTTTACTCATTACATGTTGTTCAGGCATAACACTAACAACGCGCGGCCTCGGATGGGACGACCCATTCAGACTCCCACCCTACGAAAACCGTCTTAAACTTATAAATTTACAGACCTTAAGAGTACGTCGAGATAATGCTGACCTTCTATTTTTACACCAGTTATTATCTGGAGGTATCGACTGCGTAGGCTTGCTACGCAAAATAAAGCAAAACACAAATCAATCTCGCCTCAGATCGATACCACTGTTCTGGATACCCCTTCACCGAACCGAGTACGGCCTAAATGAACCACTTACAAGAATGCTTAGAAGTGATAACAACTCAATTATTTTTGATTTAAGTAGTTCAAAAACTGCCCTTAAAAATGCTCTCCAATAATTATACCTTCATTTCCCGACCCAAATTTCCACCCAAACCTATTATTACTATTATTATTAATCTAATTTTAAGAAATTTTTTTGTTTAGTTTTAAGTAACAGGCTTGAATTAAGCTTAAATAAATAAATAAATAAATAAATAAATAAATAAATAAACATGTAATTGAGTTAAACTAGTATGCCCAACAAGGATGAACACGAATAAAATAATGTGAATTGTAAGCGACATAGAAATAAGACACGGCATTTCTCCGCTTTAGTTCAGCCGCCATCCCTGGAGATAAAAATATCTGAGACAACCACCAACAGTCTCAGAACATCGTGCCACACATCTTTCCTATCCTTCTTTCTCTTCATTAACTTCACGCCCGCGCTGTGTTGAAACAATTAAAGGGAAATCATAATCCCTTGAGCGCGGGTAGATTATAAAAAAAAAAAAGTAGGGCGGGTCGATGTTGAAATCAAATAAAACGAGCTGTGTGTGGGGTATATACCTACATTATCAAGAATTTTTTATTTGAAAGACCCATTCCGTTAATGGTATTATGTATTGAATTATGACATTGTTGAAATATCCGTTGTGATTTAACACTGGATGGATCTGACTGAATTTAGGCGATGCACAGTGAATCGAATAGTACATGCTAGGTGGACAAAATTCATTCTCGAGTGAAGCTTTGGAAACAGGATAATTTTGTTAACAAATGGACACACATTAATATTTTTATCAGCTTTTAGCCGTCATTATTTTCGTTTATCAGTTATTCGTAGCCAAAGTTAAATAATTAGAAAAAAATGCATTGATTTTTGCTCAGTTGTGTTTTATCTCTTTCAGTGCTGGTTTGTATATTTTTTTGTAAATCTTGTCATTTTTTTGTTTATAATGGAAAGCGCCGCCCAAGGTATGTTTAGTATGTTTAATAGGTTTAAAAACTTAATTTATCAACATTTGTTCTGGTTTGATATTTAAATTTTGCTAGAATTTAACGTAATTTTTAGGTTTCCCATTGTGAAACTATTAGCTCCACGCCTCTCCACGCGATGATTCTTATATTTTTGAAAAGATTGAAAGTCAAGCTTTTTTTTAATACCAAATTCCATTTGCGAAAATTTGCAAAAGTAATTTTAATAAATTTATAAAGGTATTCGAATTAAGATCACTTGGATGGAATTTTTCATTATTTGGCAGTTTAACCAACTATTCCAATAAGTTTTACTTCAAACCGGTTCTACTGATGCCTTTGGAATTACCTTACCCATAATTCAATCCATCATTTCAAGAATAATAAGTCATAAGTCTCGTTCTGAAAAATGGCCGTCAGACAGAAATATTTTTGAAGAGCTTTGAAGGCTGGCTTAATGGTGACGATTTCATATTATTCGAAGATAACCAGGATGAATACTTTATTGAAAAAACTCATACATCTGTCGATGTTGGTAGCCCTTTGAAAACTTGTGAATCTTATTACAAACTTTTTCTTGTGGCCTATCAACTTAGAAAAATTTGAACAACTTTGATTTTCTACACTAAGTCAGATAAATTCTTAGTCTGTATTGTTGGTTTATTATGCCATATACATATACATACATTCTTTTATCAAGCTAGTAGGGTTATAAAATACTTCATAGTTCCAAAAGGTCAGCTCTCAATAAGGCCCAAGAAGCACGAAACAAAGACTTTCGAAGATATCGAGAAAACCATACTCGAAAAATCTCAAGAAAGTCAAGCAATTCTGATTTATTATCAATGTTGCTCATTACTGTCTCATTACTTTCCAGCAAATGGCCCTAAGATACTGAAGACTCTGGCAGAGAATAATACACAGTAAAGTATAATATTAGTTAGCAATTGAAAATTTATAAAATTTAAAATATATTCATTTTGATAAATTTTAGTAAATATAATACCTAATAATAATAAATAATAATAAAAGTTATAAAATTAACCTCCACCTTATATTTGTGAGCTTTTTTAAAGAATAATGTACTTAATACAAAAATAAACATGTATTCCTACAAAACATCTTTATTTTAATCATTTAAAAGAAAAAAATAATTTTGTCCACCTAGTATGTTCTATTCGATTCACTGTGCGATGGTCTGGGTTGGTTATTTTAACTTTATTTTAAGGCTGATTTTTAACTGGAAATTACTTTCAAAATAGAAAAGGTACATATTTTAATAAAAATAAAATGCATGATTCGGTGGCACTTACTGGATGTTATGTTAAAGTACTTTGAAATTTAAAAATTGTTTATAAATAAATTCAAAACATGGATTTAATTAGAGCAAAATGTTAAAATGCATAAAATTGCAGTCTGATTTCTAGAAAAGTATAAATATATGCAAACAAAGCTTAAGAATTTGTTTTATTATTATATTAATTTATTATATAAGAAATTTCTTTAAAAAAATCGATTTGGCACGTCAATTTTAAGTATTTAATAATACACATAAATGTTAGGAAATAATTTCAAAAAGCATTCGTTCTCTCGTTTTCAAGAAATTGATTTTTGAAAAAATTATTTTGATTTTTTTTTTCAAAAATCCTAAACAAATTTTTCTAAAATTTGTATACATATAAAATATTATTTTAAACTCAAAGGAGCTACTGTATACAAAATTTGGTCAGATTCGTTAATAAGAAAGTCGAAAATCAAAAAAACCGTTCTTTGACAAGTACGTCGTTGATAGAATAGTTTCTCAATTTTTTGTTTGGGACCAAAATGTAGTCCACCTCTATTATAGTACACTTTTTTAGCAAAAACATAAGAGCCGTTTTCGAGATAAATATAATTTTGCGTAACGAATGTATGGCAGGTACCTTTAGTCTTGGAACCAACCAAAATTTCAATTCCTCCTATAGGGAATCACCGAAGACCCTTTAATGCCAAATTTGAAGAAAATCGTTACTTTTAATAATCATTTCACTAAAACTTCCCTTTTATAGTTTGGTGAAACTAAAAATATATAAGAGTCTGATAAAATTTAATGGACAATTTCATAAGCAAACACTAAAAACACTCTTATTAAAAATCTTCTTAAATTTTCTCAGATCCTTAGATTTTTTTTAGTTTCACCAATCTATAAAAGGGATATTTAAGTAAAATTTTTATTAAAATTGAGTTCTCTTTACATCCCTGGAAAAATAAATCGGTTTTTTCTTCCTAATAAGCGAAATGTATAAGAAAAAATGTGTCCAAGCAAATGCCAAGAAATGCAAAAAAATATCTAGATATAAATAGATCTTATGGCATAAAATCGTTAAGTATAGTAATGAGCACTTGATTTAATGCACTGACGGGTTTGTTTCGGTTAGTTTAAGGTTCCGACGTCCAAACAAATTAAACATCTGACCCACAGATGCCTTGGAAAGTAGGAACCTCATTTCGTCATAAGCAGAGAATGGACTCCCGTGAACTCGGAATACTCTTGCATACCGAATGACTGTGTGTTCCTCTTCACGGTCAATTAAAGAAGACCAATAATTAAAATATTATTATTAACAAGCAAAGTCAAAATTTGTTTACCTATTCATTTAGTATCTTCAAAAATTGAAAATAAAATGTTACCAAATACAAATATCAATTGCTTTGTCCACTTTACTTGCATTTGATGACATTTCAATGACACTTTTAAAATTAAACGCATTTAGTTTATAAGGGTGTTTAAAAGCTCGTTTAATTTTAAAGCGCTTGATGAAACTAAAACAACCCATTTTGAGGTCTAGAAGGTCTATCACAGTGTTTTCACATTAAATTCTCCTTTTCGCATATCAAATTCATGCTTTTCAAAATATTTCATCCTTTTGCAAATAAAATTCAACTTTTTGCGAAAATTTTTTTTTTTCAAATTCGTGATCCTCTATTGGTCAGACAAGACACGTTTTACTTTTTCTACCACCAATCTAATCCATCGAAGAGTGTCTTCTCTAATGCCATGTTACCAACAAATGATTTATTTTATTAAATTAATCTATGTAGTTTTCCCACCGAACGAAAAGATTGAAAAGTAGATTACTAATAGTTTAGACATTTCCTATCCATGGAATTTTTATGAAGTTAGAGTGAGACAACAAGTTTAACTTAGATATAACAACGTTTATATGAGGTGTTGAAGCGAGCTTAAAGCTCTTTGATTTTACCTTTGCATATAAAACTTATAGTACTCTCATGAAGACGAACGATTGGGGCGACATCTTAAGCACAGTGATAGTACTTGTTAGATTTGTCTCTGCTAAATTTAATAATAAAATTTTTTACTACTTGTTGTATCTTATCCTACCTTCCACTGTAAATTTGTGCGCTAATTTCAGCGCCACCACCAATAATGAAAAAGTCGCAAAATAATGATTCTATGAAAAACATTCTTTAACATTTGTATGTTGGGTATTGTTATTTCTAGTTGAAATAAAAATTTGTGCCTACATCTTTTATATAGTATTAAAATACAATTAACTGTCAAAATTAAAAAAATGGACCATGTGGTTTTCGAAATATTGAGCTTTCAAAAACAAATATCAATATCTTTTTAAAATCCAAAATCTAAAAAAAATGTAAGTACATCAAGTTCTTATGGAGCCTTAGCATAAAAAAATTGATCAGAATCAGTTAAAGCGTTTTTAAGAACATCGATAACAAAAGCATTAGTAACTATATTTGGGAACGCTCTGAAGGATTTTAGACATAAAGAAACAAAAAAATCCAAAATGAAACTTTTGCGATACTTAAACCTAAGTATATATAAAATTTTACTACCATGGCAGCGTATGATAAGCTCATTAAATTCTGATATCAATAGCATTTTCAATTGGGGAACCATAGACCAAGTCGAACTCAACGCTTCAAAAACGCTGCTAAGCCTGTGCATAAAATTTAAGAAATTAAACAGATCTTTTTTTGACGTTTAGGCTGAAAACACACCGGATAAAGCAAAACGTTTTTTATTCGATAGTCAAAAAAACATTTTTTATTTGAACACACACCAAGCGAAACAGAATTAAACAAAACAAAACGTTTTGTTTTTTTGTTTCGTTTGGTGTGCGTTGAAATGAAACAATACGAACTATCGCAAAAGCTTAACTCCGGCTGAAAGATTATAACTCTACGGCAAGTAAACACAAATAACAATTTTGTGTTTACAAAACAGACATCATTTGTTTATTTATAAGAAAAGAGAAAAGCTTTTAATCTTGCCAATCTTCAAATGTCATAGTAGGAAGTAGCAATCCACAGCTTATCAATAGTAAGTTTATTGGCATGTTCCTTATCTTTATAATTATAGATAGGGCTTCTTGCCTTAATTAAAAAAAAAATAACTTCTCTCCATCTACATATTTCATATTTATTTAAAATTTGCGCACAGAGTAAACGTAGAAGCAAATAAATCTGTAAAGTCCAACGAAAGAAGAAAATAAAAACAACGGAGTCAAAATTTTGTTTTGCAAAAAACAATAGGTCACCTATCGGCAACGAAACATGTTTTTCTGTTTTGCTTTTGTTTTTATGTTTTGTTTCATTTGGTGTGCGTTGCGCCATAAGAAAGTATGCAATTATCGTCAACGACCCTTGTTCGAAACAGTTTTGTTGCATTCGGTGTGTGTTGCTCGTATACAATAGCATGTATTTTCGACAACCACCATCGTAACACTTCAAAACAAAAACATGTGTTTTGTTTCGTTTTCTTTGGTGTGTTTAGTCTCATAAGAAATAATGTTCTCTTGTTTCACGAAACAAAAAAACATGTTTTGCTTTATCTGGTGTCTTTTCAGCCTTAATCATTGTAAAAGAAAAAAAGTCAGACAGAAAAAACTTCCTCTCCTGTGCGGTCGTGCCTTTGAACAAACTCACTATTCCGCGAGATTGTATTTTTTATAAAGAAAATCTGTAATTAAATTTTTAAGAAAAATCTTTGAGACTTTCATTTTCATTAAAAAAGAGTTAACTGTGAACAAACATCAACAGGAAGAAAATTTCCAGAAGCCGATACAAGTGAAAAAGACCCCGACATTTTGGTGTTTGGTTTTCTTCGACATTGAAAGAAATTTTTCACCTTCTATGATCCTGGCTGTAATCTATAAGGCCTTTATTCGTCCAAGAATCGAGTTATTTGGGCAGGTAGTCCAAAAACTTGAGTTTTGGAATTCAAACGCAATGTTTCTTGTATTACATTATTTTCCCGTTTTTTTTTAACAGTGTTCTAGTGAAATAGCCAGTTGCATAGCTCCTTTAAACAATTTAACCGTAATACTCGTGTTTCAGGGAGTGCCCTTTAGTTTACCCATAAGTCCAACTTCTGACGTACTGTTAAATTTTGAGATTCTTTTCTTAGCCGCACTACACGGATGTGGAATGCCTTACCCGATTCAGTATTTCCCTCCCGTTATGATATCCAGGCATTCAAAGCTGTGCATCTCTAACTTTCCTAAACGCTCGCTTTTTTCTCAAAAATTTTAAGGGTCGCGATAATCCATTAAGTGCGCGTAAAATTATCTTTGAAAACTTTATGTATTTTTGATGAACAAGCTGTTCCAGACAAGACTGTATTTAATGCTGTCGGAAATAATTTTAATATTTATAAAACCTCTCATAATCCTCTGGTCCTGATAAGGCACAGTTTAAAATATATTATATACCAAACTCCTGTTCACACTAATGCAGCTTTACTAAATTAACCACGAACCCTATTAAAGATTAATTCCTTGGCTTCCATTGCTGCTGTTGGAAGCTCGTAACATTGTAAGGCCCAAAACCAACACTTTCGTTTTTCCCGCCTTCAAATTCAATTACTAATCACATTCACATAATTAAGTTGTTCTAAGTCTTCGTATGTCATATTACGAGCCATCATCACACGCGAAGCTCCCAATAGGACACACATTACGAAAATCCACAAAATTAACAAGTTAATTACAATTATTTTTTGTCGGGCTCAGGGTGCACATTACTCTATATCTAGCGTTGCTATGTTATGCTCAGTTTCCGCTTCAAAAGATGAATAAATAATTAAGTTTAATGAAAAAGCCAGTGATTGTTGTGAGCAATATTTGTGGGAACTATAAAGGGTTGGCAGTGCAAGCAAGAAAATGATAAATAAAAGAACAAAGTTGTGCTTACAGAGCTATTTTACGGAGGAGCTTATGCAAGACTTGTTTGTCATTGACATTAATTTCACATGTACGAGGAACCACGTTTGAGTGGGCTATGTTTATTATGTGGCTCCTCAGTTAAGATACAGATACAGGCGTGGTCCGTGGTTGAAGAATGAAATGGTTTTATTTTGTTTATTATTCGGATAAATGCTCGAATCATTTAAATTCAATTTCAAACTTTTGTGGGAATATCAGCACATGCTGCAGTTTGTTGAAAATGTGGCATGAATTCTCTATACCCTTTGCTGTTGTTGCCTGTTTCGTATGAGAAGAATATATTATTTGTGTTTGTAGCAAGTAACAATTTTATTAAATTCTGTTTTGCTAGCTCTTGTGGAAATTAATTTCAATTCAACACAAAGTTCAGTATCCAAGTTCATTTGTTGTTAAGGTAAGTGTACACGATTGGTAGATCTTACAATATTGTCAGATCTGTCAGTGAAAAACATGCTTACAATGTCTTACAATCGTGTAGTCTTACAATTAATTGTCAGAAAATTTGTCTGACAATTAATTGTTAGATCATTGTCTGACAATTAATTGTAAGAAACCTGACAATCATTTGTACGCTAGCTGACAATCGTGTAATCTTCCAATTAATTGTCAGAAAATGTATCTGACAATTAATTGTAAGACGGTAAATTGTAAGGTATTTGATAATCGTGTACACACACAATTTATTGTCAGGCCTGCCAATTTTTATCGTTGTCTGACGTTTCTGACAATGAAAAAATTGTAAGATGTTCGTTTTTAACATCATACAATTTTTTCATTGTCAGAAAATTTGCAGCCAAGGTTTAATTGTCAGTTTCCATAACCAACAAAAACTGACAATTAATTTGTGTGTGTACACGGTTGGTAGAAAATCTACCAATCTCTTACAATTAATTGTTAGGTATTAAGCCGGCTATCTGAAAATGAATTGTCAGCCAACTTCTGACAATTAATTGTAAGAGATTGGTAGATTTTGTACCAACCGTGTACACACACAACTTATTTGTCAGCTCATTGGTAGATAATTGTCAGACATTGTAAGATCTTACAATATTGTAAGATCTACCAATCGTGTACACTTAGCTTTAGGATTGTTGAATAGTAAAAAAGATGAACAACTTATTTTTGTGCATTGAATAAATATAAATACGAACTAGTGTAATAGAATTGTATTTTTAAATCTTTCAAATCGAGAGATCTTGAGAAGAGAAATTATTTCGATTTTTTGTTATAATGGGTGATTTTTTCGCTATTTTCTTTTTGGCAACACTGGTTTTCACAGCTCACGCACGTTTCGTGTTTTGTGTCACTGTCAAACATCTTATGTTTGGTCTATAATTTAACCATACGAATCGTCTTACAAACGAACAACGCTTGCAAATTATTGAATTTTATTATGAAAATGGGTGCTCTGTTAAGAAAGTTCATCGGGCGCTTCTTCCATTTTATTGTCAGTTTAATCAATCTACTGAGGCGGCTATTCGGGCTATTGTGACTAAATTTCGCACCAAATTTACATTAGGCGTATTTTATTGGTAATGTATACATAGTGCAGTTGGTATATGCTTTGCATTTATACCCGTGTCAAAATCAGCTGATTTGGAACAGAAGTAAAATAAATATGTAATTTCTTACAAAAATAATACAATTTGAAATGAATAAAGATCCAAAACAGAAAAGGGTTATACATAATTTCTGAGTTTCTTTTAACAAATCATCTTAATTTAGTAGACTCATTAAATGAACAAAGTAAAACAAACGAAAACCAAAAATGAAATATATACCTACGAATAAACAATCCAACTAAGCTAAGGGATGCGTTGGAAAAGTATACGTTTTGATGTGGTTTATGCTGAATTAACATCACTGAAAAATTTGTTGTCAAACAAGTGGCAAAATTATTAACTTCCCATAGGGAGTTATTGTAATCGGTCCGATTTGTCAAATTGAAATTTTTGACATTTCTCGACGTTTCAAGGTCCCTAGAGGCCATATCAATCATTTTTAGAGAGATGTCTGTGTGTGTGTGTGTACGTACGTTCGTACGTTCGTACGTTCGTACGTTCGTACGTTCGTACGTTCGTACGTTCGTACGTCCGTACGTTCTGGTACCATTTTTCGTCGTCGATATCTCAAGAACGAGTAAAGATATCGACTTCAAATAAATTTTGTTTAATAGATAATAACTTCGAAAGAGGCTGAAAGGGTGTTTATTAAAATTCAGTCAGTAGTTTTTTCACTATAACGGTTTAAAAAAAAAGTAAAAATGTTGGTTAGATTCAAATATCTCACGAAAAAATAATGCTATTGATTTCAAATAAAATTTAATGCACTCATTATAAGGTCATACAGATTTGGTATGAATTTGGAAAAAAATGAACATACCGTTATTTTTTTAAATAAAAAAAACTGAAAAAATAATTTCATAACCCAGATATTCTCAGAACGGAAAACAATTTGAAACTCAAAATAATTTTATTTTACGAAAAATAATGTGTTTGACAACTGGTGAAAATTTCAAAAAAAATCAGTTTACAGTTTTTTTACAAAAAATAAAAAACTATATAAAATTCTATTGAAAATTGGTAAAAATTGTTTTTCGACTCAAATTTCTCGATAACTAGTAGTGATATTGACTTCTAATTTAGTTCATTTTATACATAGTATAATTTTGTACACTTGGTAAAATGTTGACAAATATTGAATTAATAGTTTTTTTTTTTAATAAAAATACTATTAAAAATTCTAGTGAAAACTAGTTAAAATTGTATTTCAAGTCGAATTTCTTGGGAATGAACACCGATAGTGCCTTCTTAAGTATGTTGTTTTATACATCGATACCTTCCCGTAAGAATGTATACTAAGCGACATTTCTAAAATTGTTCAGCAAACGAAGAAAGTTCTAAATGAATCATAGTGCGCTAAGAGACAATTTTGGTTAAACTAAGTGACATCTAACAAAATTTTTGTATTAATGTCGCTTAGCATAAGTTTTTTGACGGATAATACAAATTTCAGGGGGCAACATTATTTTGATGAGAAAAGATGGCAGTTGATAAATTTTTTTATTTGTACTCTAGTTTCCTTTTCATGCATAATAGGTTGGCGAAACCCAGGCCAAATCGTGGCCCTTAACATATAGTATATCTCCTCATCAAAAAGTCATTTTCGAAAAAAGCGTCGCTTAGTACATTCTTACGGGAAGGTATCGACATAATACAATTATTAACATATGGTTAAATTTTGACAATTATCGAATTGACAGTTTTAACAAAAATATAAAAAAATCTACTAAAAAGTGGTAATATTTGTTTTTCGACTAGAATATTTTGAGAACGAGCAATGATATTCACTTTGCCATTATTTAATTTTATACATAATACAATTTCTAACAAATGGTTTATATTTGACGTATATCTAGTTTTAGAGCAGATATATTTTGTAAGAACCCTTCCATCAATAACCAAACCATATCTTTTATATTTGAATATTTCCTTTTTAAATTTTTTTTTATTAAAATGTTTGTAACCGAAATAATAAAGTAATTTCTATAATATAATACATAATTTTATAATTTTATTATCAACTTAGTTTTTAGAAGAATGTATGTACTGTACATACGTATATGAATAAGGTTGTTCAGTTGTACCCAAGTCCCACATATTCAAATTCCATTAATAGCTATGGTAAAATTGAAGAAAACGTCACAGTATGTTTTTATCTTTTTGTCCATGAAAAAGATACTCAAGGTTTTCTTAGGTGTAGGAACACAGATATATAATTCAGTATATAATATGTACCTACCAACCTTCGTAAATATTACAAGAAATTTATCATTTTAAATAGAAAAGTTTAAAATTAGTTAAACACATTTTCTGTAAAAAAATCATAAAATGAGCGACTAAGTTTCCTCATCATCAACAAAACAAAGCAAATTTCCTAATACATATCATAGTATGCCACAAGCATCATCGATTTTTAAAACAGGAGTCATTGTATATCCAGTGCAGATCACAGCCTTTCATTCCGGAAAAACCGCAACAACAATTACACTATGGAACCATCTACTTCGATCTTCCATCTACTACTTAAAATGCTTAAAATGCTTTTCAATCTTAAAATAATATTTATTTGAATTTTACAGAAAAAAACTAAATATAAAGTTTTCAAGACCACAAATGGGAAGTTATCAGTGTGGGTCGCACCCAGCCTCTTTTTAATAAAATCAAATCTCATTGGCATGTACATATGTACACACATTCAAATTAAGGGCTCAGTGTCAGAAAAAAATCATTTTCATGTCCTTTTTAATTGTTTGGCATCGCAGCCATCCTTCGATGATTTTCATACTCTCACGTGACAGATAGAGAACATGCACATGCATTAAGAGGCAAAATTTTGACCATTGACTATTAACGTTTACCGCCTAATCGTAAATTAATATTTCAAACCACATAATTTTGCTCTTGTGAAAATTAACCATAAAATTAACAAATATCACCGAACACATTCTCGAATAATCAAAATCTGTCAACCTCACGAAAAATAAAACTTTTGCAACCAATTTGAGTGTCACTGTAATCCAGATGTTCCAAAACTTTATCAGCACTGTTATGAGCACTCTTATTACTGCCTAGTTTATACGCACTATTCCTTTGTTGTTGTTTACTGTGTAAAATTTTACTGCGCTGCCTATACATTTCCCATACATTTAGTAGTATAGATTTTAGGAAATAATTTTAAGAAATAATCGTTCACACATTTTAAAGATATTGATTTTTCAAAAAAAAAAATATTTTTTCGAACATTTTTATATGCAATAGCAATATTATTTTAAACTTAAGAGGTTAGAGCCGTTAATGAGAAAGTCGAAAATAAACAAAAATGGTTTTATGACAGGTTCTGTTCATAACATCTTGCCCCAAAGTTTTGTTTGACCAAAATATGGTCCATGTCCATAATATCACACCTTATTTTTTTTTTATCAAAATCGTTAGAGCCGTTTTTGAGATAAATAAGGAGTTGGGAGTTTCCAATTACCTTTCATCAAAATAAGGACCAAATCTCACTGTTTTTAAGAACTTAATCCCAACTATATAATAAAATTTCTCTATTACATTGTAGCTGTTTCATTATTATTGTACTTTAAATATTCATAAGGTAAGAACTTGGCGTACTTTTAGATTTCAGTACTTTTCACGGCTGACTTGTTACACAAAGGTTTTTGTATAGAAGAACTTGGCTATTTTTTAACATTTATGTTTTTGGTCTGATCTCACTCCTTTTTGTAAAGATTTTAAAATTTTGCCATGTCAAAATCTCGAAAGATACGGAAAGATAGAAGGGTGGACTCTACCTACTAAAAACAACTTAGTTTATAGCTTCCTATTTCCTTTGGTATATTTTCTTTTTGTTATTGGTTGGTTTGGTTTGCGCTTCAATTGTTTCTTCTTGTCCTGGCAAGATACCTAACACTAACATACCTACCTTAATTATAAATACTAGTACATACCTACATCCGCTCAAAGTCATAAAAAAGCAATAATTGTTGACGATGCGATGATATTTTGTTGCAATTTTAACTCCTTTTTTTAAATGAAGGTAGCACCCCAACTAATAGCCTAATTAGTGGTTTGTATTAAGTTCACATCACAGTTAAGAGTTTTTTTTTATGTAAACTCATAATTTTTTTCACGTATGCAAATGATTTCTTTTTTCATTCATGTGAACAAAAACATAACATAGACTACCAAATCGAGCACTCTAGTTCTAAGAAAAGTCATGAATTATCAAGATGCATGTATGGTTTCAAAATGACAATAAAAAGACACTTAGAATGAAAAATCTTAGATTTTCTATTTTTCGCTTTGAATGTGTATTAAGCTATACCGCTCTACCAAATTTTATCATTCTACAGCAATCGCAAGTGCTTCATATAAATTAAACATTTTCTCTCCCTGAATGGAAAACCTAAATTTTTATTTTTGGTTCTTTATGTGCAATTTGAGCCCTACCGTTTTACCAAATTTCATTGTTCTACTGCAATCGGAAGTGCGCCATATAATTTACATCATTTCTTAGGAAGTGGGCGGATACCACGCCCCCTGAATGGAAAACCTCAATTTTTATCTTTGTTCCTTTATATGCAATTTGAGCCCTACCGTTCTACCAAATTTCATTGTCCTACTGCAATCGGAAGTGTCCCATATATAATTTACATCAGTTCTGAGGAAGTGGGCGGATATCACGCGCCTGAATCGAAAACCTCAAATTCTATATTTTTTTCTTAGTATGCAATTTAAGCCCTGCCACTTTACCAAATTTCATCGTTTTACAGCAGTCGGAAGTGCTCCATTCAACCAACACCAATTCGGAGAAAGTGGGCGGATACCACGCCCCCTGAATGGAAAATCTTCGATTTTTTCCTCTGCTTGCATGACAAGACCTACCGTTGTGCAAAATTACAAGATTCTGCGATGTCGGGAAGTGCTCCATAATTTTGATGATCTGTCAGGCAGTCAGTCGCAGTCAGTTACGGTTTTTGTGATTTTTGAGGACTTATATCTCAGGAACCGCTTATGCTAGAAAATTGAAATTTGGTAAGGCGCCTGTGCCTGGCTAGCTTAGCAAATATTCGGAATTTTAAGTTTCTGACTTAATTGGTACTGAAGATAGGGTGGGGTCAAAAATCGACTGAGTTTGTTCCTGTAAAAAGGGTATAGTGCCAGAACTTGGCTGGGCACTATCGTGCCCTTTGATCGAGCAAATAGCTGATCGCGGCTAAATTCATTCGTTTTTTATCATTTTGCATTAACCATAAAATTAGTTTAAAAAAAGTCTTGAAAACACCTATTTCACAAACGAAGTTGATATTTTGGACAGTTTATCAAAAAGACTACGATGTCTAGCTGTTCGATCTTGAATTTTGCAATATTACGGCGATGAACAAACAAACCTACAAGTGTACAAGTGTTAATTCAAGGTTTTATGGGACGTAAGTGAAGTCGTAGTTTCAACAATTTCATCAGCAATAAGACATAAGTTGAACTCAAATTTGCTTAGCAGCGGTCGAATTACGTTTCGAAAAAGAAAGAGAATAGAAAAATTTCCTTCAAAGTGTTATGAACTGCAATAGCTGTAATAAATCTAAATCACACAATTTAGAATGCCTTCTCACTGGATCTCTAGGGTTGCAGAACATACATAGTTCTTAAGTTACAAAATAAGAATTGAACATTGTTCAAAAACCCTGCGTAGGGTGTTACTTAATCATGCACTTATGTAACTTTTCAGAAGGATGTAGGTACCCTAAAAGAATGTAGCAAAATACAACCTTTCAATTTGATAAGACAATCTGTGTATAAATGTAAGGCAAAAGTTGAGCGCTGCTAACTTGTATCCAAAGTTCGAGCTAATTCGTGTTAATGTCCTTGAATAATGCATTTTATAGGGGTTAGCTTAGTTTGCACCGATTTATACGCATATGTACACATGTGTACAGTATTGCATATCAAAGCTCCAGAGCAAAACAATGAGTATTTAAGCCATCCACATGACGTCCACACTTAACAATGCAAATTCATTTTGCATCAATTCCCAAACTTTTGCTATTCGCATTTTCTATAAAAATACATACACACAAGTTATAAATATTCATCTTTCCAACCCTTGCATATACAAGTACGAAGGACCGACAAACATTCTCGTATATGAAGTTTTAATTAATTTATCCAAGTAAAATGATTAGAAAACTTTAGAAACCTGGAACAACTGGAGAAGATGTCGCAACAGCAGGAGAGTCCTAGCTACAGATACAGATATAACATCTTTATCAAAAAATTGATTTCTTCCTGCACCTATCATCTTAACTCTTATTCTTCGAACTGAATTATTGTCACTCGTTGGTTTCCAATATTCAGAGAATTCTTTTTCAAGTTCTTTTTTGACAGCATGAACTATACATATCCACTAGTAACTTTTAAAACTACGAGTTTATACTCATACTCACTGGATCGGGCGGAATCTCCTCCAGAATTTTGGGCTCACATTTGCTTGGCGCTGCTGTCGTCGAACTCGATGTGGAAGGGCTCGCTGATGCAGTGGCAGCTGCCAAGGACGACGTTGGTGTTGGTGCTGTGTCATCCGTTTCCGGAATGTCCCTCTGTCGGTGGCGATGGTGCGGCTGGTCCTGCTGGTATTGCTGTTGCTGGCGGTAGTATTCGAAAAATACTCCATTGTTTATGTCTAACTCTAGTGGAGGTTCTGTTGTTGTTAATGCTTTTAATTTGGCTGCTGTAGTCGTTGTAGTAAGGTCAGTGAGGAGGAGAAATATAACAAGAAACGTCAAAGCTATCGAAGTTGTGGTGATGGGGGTGCATAGTAGTGGTCTCGTTTCTCTTGGACGTGCATCATGGGTGGGGTTTGGGTTCTGGGGGCCAACGTTATGTTGGCCCTTCGTCGTCGTCGTCGTCGTCGGTATCTTCGTCGTTTTGTCGATACTGCAGCATAGTTGAATGGACAGCAATTCCGATTTTTGTGAGGTGGGTGGTTGGTGGTGGTGGTGGTGATTGCTTTTTCGACGACAATGTGGTCGATAGTTACCCGTACTTTGGTGGTGATCGGTGGAACAACTTTCGTCCATATCACCGGTAATGCCCAGTCTTTTGCTTCGGCTGGAGATTTATCTTTAAAGTTTCAGGAAACATCTGAAAATTTAACATAAAAAGTAAAAACTTAGTGAAAATTGTTTCGCATAACTTGTCACTATTTTTTGTGAGATAAAATTTAAGTTTCGTTTTTTAAATAAATATTAAATAGATAAAAAAGATAGTTACATAAATCAGTTAAAGATTATTAAGTTATCACTACCAAAGAAAGATTTTAAAATTCTTTCAAATATAAAGGGTCTTTCATTTGCCGCGGGTAGATTTTGGTACCCTGTAAAGGCCTTGTTGTTTTCGTGACATTTGAGAAATATATTTTTTTATAACTCAGTAACTGATGCCAAATCACCATGGTCAGCTACCCCATTGAACAACAAGCTAAAATGATAGAACTTTATTATGAAAATGAGTGTTCGTTAGTGCAAAATTAGCGAACGTTGCACCCAATTTACGGTAGACATGGTGGCCGACTCTTCAACGTTTGGTGGCCAAATTTAAGCCAACATTCGTTCGTCAAAGGAACGCAAGATCGGCTAAGAAATAAACTACAAACGACCGATACCCTTAATGTGAACATTGCTCTCGCCATTGCCCAAACTGAGCCGTTACAGACAAAATTCCCAAGAGAACCGTTTGGAAATATGAGAAAATTATCTGGAACGGTCTCAATGCTTTCTTCAGGAACTTTAACTGGTCACTATGCTTCATCGAGAATAGCGTCGAATGCAGTGCAGTTATATGATCACAAATCAAACTCTTTCCGGAATGAGAAATGTTATCCCAAATAGGGAACGGTTTCATTTGTAATGATCATATTCGATGAACGTACTTCATCTTCGTTTCCTACCCTCATCACTCCTTTTGACAAATCCCAAGAAAAAGTCAATTTGCTTGCAGAACAGTTTGCTGTTTACTTGACGCTCCCTGAAAGTGTCATAACACCTTCTGTACTTGAGAGCGCACGCGATTTTATGGGACAAATATTCTTTCTCACTCGTAAAGTTGCAAAAGTATTGAAAGATTTGACAAATCCGCTTGTCCGGATAATATCACTCCCATTGTGCTGAAAACGTTTCTTAAATGCTGGCAAAATCATTCCGTAAGCCTGTCCATCTGTCTTAGTATACTAGACTCTTTCCGAGTGGTTGGAAAACAGCATTTGTGTAACAAGTCCCTAAAAAGACGAATCTTCTTACCCCTCTAATATCACCCAATTACCTAATTCACTTACGCCAGTTCTTTCCAAGGTCATGGAAACGCTGATAAATTATCAGCTTAATAAATATCTCCAAGAATGAAAGCTTGTCAATGACCGGCAGTATGGCTTTCGATGATAGTACATCTCACAGAACATTGGCACTCATCTTTACGTGGCTTTGTGAAAAGCAAGATTATTGCTCTTGATATTTTAAAAGCATTTGCTTTTGCAAGAGTTTAGCATCAAGTTCTCTTATCGAAAATAAGTGCTTTTGGTACTTAATCTCTTATTCGTTGGATTAGAAACTACCTTTCAAACCGCTCAATACAAGTTGTGTTGGGCGGTTTTAATCTGGAATTTATAAAATAAATGCTGGCGTGCCACAGGGCTCTGTTTTGTCTCCGACTCTCTTTCTCATATTCATCAATGATCTTTTGTCTGAAACTTCTAATCCAATGAATCTTTATGCTGACGAGAGTACTCAGCTTCTCATATTTGTCTCCACATTCTCGTCGTTAAGCTTAAGCATTAAATTCTGATCTTGAAAGCATTGTTAAATGGAGAACGTAAAAACCTCGTAGAATGTAATGTTTCAAAAACTCAATGTTGCTTTCTGTTCTGGCCGTAATCTATAAAGCCTATGAGTCCAAAGTTTCTGTTATATATGCACTTGATGGTAACCCTAAATATTACATAGTTATAAGTTAGTTTAAGTAAATACGTTATGTATGAAGTCAGTCTAGAATAAACCGAGAATTGATTAAGACGTGTGTTTTCTTTAATATTATGAATTCCCAGTAACGGACACATTACCACGAGGATGGGATATCCAATACAAATTTTTTTTTAGTTTTGCGCCATAAAGTTAAAAGTAATCCTTGTGAAAAGAAATAATACAAAAAAAAAAAAAAATCAAAACGCGTGTGCCATTGAATTGTGAAAATTCTAAAAAAAAAAAAAAACTCATATAAATAAGTGGTACCTACTACAAATTATCAGAATCTTTTTTTTTTTTTTGTGGAAAAATCATCATGCCTGGAGATGAGAAATCTGGTATAAGACCACAACTACATACGATTGGTTTACTGGGAAATATCGAGCCTTATTTGGCAGACGGTGACTTCGAACAATATGTGGAAAGGATGGAGCAGTTATTCATCCTAAATAATATTGCTGAAGAAAAAAAAGCGCCGTTGTTCATTAGCTGCGTTGGCGGGGAGGTGTATAAAATTTTACGATCTCTTGTTTCGCCAAAAGTACCGAAAGATTGTTCATTCTCAGAAATAATAACAGTTCTCAATTCTCATTTCAAGCCAAGGAAAAATGTTAGAATGGAGAGGCACAAATTCTTGTCAAGGCAATTGGAAGCTGAAGAATCTCTTTCGGAATTCATCATCGAACTAAAATCATTAGCTGACAGTTGTGACTACGGCGAATTCCTTGATCAAGCTCTCTGTGATAAGTTTATCCTCTCACAAAATGATGAGAGAATTCAGCGAAAGCTTTTAGAAGAGCCAATTAAACAGTCCTTTTCCAAAATATGTGAAATCGCTCTGCTCATGGAAATGACGCTAAAGGAGGTAAAGGGCATGCGAGAAGCAACAAATAGCCATTCTTCGATCTCTGCAGTTCGTCAAACTTCGAAAGCTGGAAAACAAGCAGAAAGAAGGCAAAACTATTACCACTCGAACAACAAGGGGCCATCCAACAACAACAACAGGCAGCAGAAGAAGACATCATACGCATCATTAAACAATGACAACAATATTCAGTGCTACAAATGTCAAGCTTTCGGACATTATGCAAATAAGTGCCCGAATAAAAGATCAGGAAGAAATATCAAGAATAAAAACAGAAAACATTATGTAAAAATGCTAGATGAAAGTAACTCACAGTGTACCAATAAATTGTCAAATTTAAGATTAGCATGTATTAAGGGTAAACATTCCTTTTCTTCTAGTCCTCTTATAGTTAATATTAAAATAGGTAAATTATATATTAATATGGAAATCGATTCCGGAGCATGCATGTCAATTATTTCAGTTTCTCTCTATAAAAAATTCTTTTCGGAGATGTGCATGAAAACTTTTGATAAAAGTTTAAAAGTTGTTACCGGTAAAAAGGTGGTCGTCGTTGGTGTAATTGATGTTTCGGTAAATTTAATGGATGGTAATAAAAGTGTTGTGTTGCCATTGGTGGTAATCGATACGGAGGAAAATTTTGTGCCATTACTTGGTCGCAATTGGCTTAATGTGTTATTTCCTAATTGGAGAAATACATTTAATCTTAAGATTAATAACTTAGAAACTCCAAATGATATAAGAGGTGAGTGTTTGAACAAATTTCCCTCCGTTTTCTCGAATGATTTACAAGATACAATAAAGGGGCATGAAGCTACGATTGTTATGAAGCCGCAAGCTACTCCAATTTTTCATAAACCGTACACTGTACCGTATGGTTTGCGGGAAAAAGTTGAACAAGAGTTGAATAGACTTGTGGTTGAAAATATTTTGATACCTGTCCGCTACAGCGAATGGGCATCACCGGTTGTAGTAGTAGAAAAAAAAGATGGTTCTGTTAGATTGTGTATAGACTGCAAGGCTACTATAAATCGTATGGTGGAAACCGAACATTACCCTATTCCTAGAATAGATGACATTTTGGCTGGATTAGCTGGATGTGGAATTTTTTGCGTTTTAGACCTTGCAGGTGCTTTTCAACAAATTTTAGTTTCAGAACCATGTCGTAAATTTTTGACTATAAATACACATAAGGGTCTTTTTAGGTACACCCGATTACCTTTTGGTATCAAAATAGCTCCATCAGTATTTCAAGCAGTGACCGATAGTATATTACAAGGCTTACCAAATGTAAAAGCATATATAGACGACATCATCATCGGGGGTCGCGATATCGACGATTGTAAGATAAATTTATTCGAGGTTTTGTCGCGTTTCAAAGAGTTTGGAGTCAGGGTTCGCTTGGAAAAGTGCACATTTTTGAGTTCTTCCGTAGAGTACCTAGGGTACGAAATTTCTAAAGAAGGGTTAAGGCCTAAGAGAGATAAGTTGGAAGCTCTTGTTGACGCGCCTTCTCCGACTGATTTAAAAACTCTTCGAGCTTACTTAGGGTTACTCAATTTTTACGGGCGCTTTATTCCAAATCTCTCGTCGAGATTAAGTCCCCTCTATAGATTATTAAAAGCAGATACTAAGTTCGTATGGTCACAGGAATGTGAGCATACATTTCAGGAGAGTAAAACATGGTTACAAGATCACAATCTTTTGGCACACTACGATCCAAATAAACCACTAGGCATCGTTTGTGATGCAAGTTCATATGGTCTTGGAGGCGTTCTCTTCCACATAGAGCCTAATGGAGTAGAGAGACCAATTTTATTCATATCGAGTACATTATCTGATACGGAGAAAGGATACGCTCAGGTGCAGCGGGAAGCTTTAGCTGTCGTATTTTCTGTCAAGCGATTCCACAAATACATTTATGGAAAACGGTTCACGATCTTCAGTGATCATAAGCCCCTGCAAGCTATTTTTGGCAATAAAAGTAGTTCTGCCGTAGCCTCGGCTAGATTGAATCGTTGGGCATTAATACTGTCACAATATGATTACACAATCAACTATCGCAAAGCATCTAAAATGGGAAACGCCGATGCTTTATCGAGGCTCCCATTAAAAGAACCAACCGGTGTTAAAAATGAGTTCATTAATTTTTTTAATTTTGCTGGAGATATTCCATTAAATTTTTCTCTAATTTCGAAGGAAACGCAAAAAGATTGCGTATTGCAAGAAGTTCATAACAGTGTGCAATACGGTTGGCCGAAAAGAATAACTAAAGACTTGGAAAAGTACTTTGATCGACGCATAGAATTGTCAGTAGAAAAAGATTGCGTTTTTCTAAGGGATAGGTTAATTATTCCAGTCTCATTAAGGGAACACATGCTGAATCTTTTGCACCAGGGCCATATAGGCATTGTGAGAATGAAATCTCTTGCTCGAGGTTCAGTATGGTGGCCTCGTATTGACGACAATATTGAAGATTTTGTGAAAACTTGTGATGTCTGTCAGCAGTTTTCGAATAAGCCCAGTCCTATTGGTCTGAGTTCATGGCCGAAAACTACATATCCTTTCGAACGGCTACACATGGATTTTTTTTATTTTGCAGGATTAACATTTTTAGTGGTTGTTGATACCTACTCAAAATGGTTAGAAGTTGTTAAAATGGGAAAAACAACCGCGGATAACCTTATAATAGTTTTGAGACGAATATTTTCAGTTTTTGGGCTTCCAAGAGAGATAGTTTCTGACAACGGTCCCCCATTTAGTTCAAAGGAACTAAACGATTTTTGTATTGCAAATGATATTCACATTTTGAAGTCTCCTCCGTATAGTCCACAATCTAATGGGATTGCAGAACGCGCAGTTCAAACAGTGAAGACTAGTTTAAAGAAATTTCTTATATGTAAAAAGCTACGCAACATTCCAATTGAATATAAGATCGATAATTTTTTATTTAAGTACAGAAATACACCAACCACTACAACCAATATTTGCCCGTCAAATTTGATTTTTCAGTATGTACCAAAAACACTTTACAATCAATTAAGAAATCATAACGAAAAGAAGGAAGATAAAAACTTAGGGAAAGAGAAGAATAGAGAGAAGTTGGATAGTAGAAATGAAAGTTATTATGTTGAAGATATGCATCCTGATAAAAATGTAAAACAGAAAGTAAATAACAGGACTACTAGAAATAAGAATATAGATAATAAGATAGTATTTAAGGAAAATGAAGATGTATGGTACAAAAACGTTTTTGATAATTCTGTCAAGTGGATTCCCGCTAAACTATTAAAGAAGTTGACTAAAAGTTTATATTTAATCAATGTAAAAGGTAACGTAAGAAAAGTTCATGGTAACCAACTTAAACATAAATTAAAACGAAATATTATTCAAGTAACTAATGATATTATCATCTCCAAAGATAATTCTCACGAGTTAGAAACAGGTTCTGATTTTGAGATATTGGAAAAAAGAAACAATGAAGAATCCGAATCAAGAGATGTATTATCAGATTTACCAAATATAAAAAGAAAAAGAAATAAAAAAATTCCATATTCTGGTCCTACTCGTAGGTCACCAAGATTATTAGATCTATAGATAAAATAAATTGAATTGTTTAATAAAATGTAATTTAATCAAAATATTTATTAATTATGAAAAGAAATTGAATTAAATTTAAAAAAAAAAAAAAAAAAAAAACTTAGATGAATTGAATTTTCTTATCTAAGCACACATAATTGAGTCAAAATATTAATTTTCAAACAAATTAAATTTTCACAAAAGTTAAAATGAATTCATTTATGTATTTTGAAACCATACTATACACTATCAAATTGGAAAAATAATATGTAACTTCAATCTTAGAAGGGGAAAGTGTTATATATGCACTTGATGGTAACCCTAAATATTACATAGTTATAAGTTAGTTTAAGTAAATACGTTATGTATGAAGTCAGTCTAGAATAAACCGAGAATTGATTAAGACGTGTGTTTTCTTTAATATTATGAATTCCCAGTAACGGACACATTAGTTTCCATTCTTGAGAAGGTGTTCTAATAAACCACTTCAGTCTTTTAGAACCCATAAAACAATTTAAAAAATAATAAATGATGGAAGTATAAAAGAAACAGTTACATCTCTTGTTGTTTCATTATTTTATCGTTATTTTCAGAAACAATGTTCTAATAAAATAGCCAGTTGCGTTCCTTCCTTTAAACAATTCAACCGTAATAATTGCGCTTCAGACAAAGCCTAACAATTTACCATCTTCGGACGTAGTGTTAAGTTCAGAGATTTCTTCTTTAGTCGCACTACACGAATGTGAAATACTTAATCCGGCTAAATATTTCCCTCCTATTGCAATGGTAAAAAAAATCTTAAAGTGTATCTACCAATTTTAAAGAAAATCGACCAAGCCGTTTAGACAGAAGTCGAATAGACAGACAGATTTGCGAGACCCACACTTTCGTCTTTCCTCAATTTTTCTTTTTTTATTATGAATTCATAATTTGCAAATTGAAAATTGGGTTTGTATTGATGTCCTTATCAATTTCCATTCGACCGGAGAATTGAAAATAATCAAATAATTGTTAAAAAAAAAAAATTTCTAAAAAACTAGATCATATAGAAGCTTCTTATAGTTTGGGATAAAAAATTAGGGACCTGTTAACCTGAAAAAAAATTAAATTTAAATTTTAGAAAAGGGTCTAACGTCCCTCCCTTAAATACTACAAAGATACTTAACATCGGTCGAAAAATGACTGATTAATAACTGTGATTCTCTTTATTTGGTTTTGGGGGTTGTTTTTTTCACACGTTGCACAAATTTCAATTTAAAACGTTTTGCATCAGTATCAGATTTTATTTAAAAAAATCACGTTTTGGTTTGTTTTTGTTTGTGATTTGACGTTTAAAACACTTTTTGAACCGATATTGATGTTTGGAAATACTTATTTTTAGAACCAGAGAAACTTAATTCCAAAAGAATCAAATGAAAAATAAGAAATTGTGGCCACCCTAATGTACGCACATTTTTAAGAAAATCACAAGATTATTCATTAAAGCCTTCACATACAAACAAAACTACCTTACACTAATAATCCATTTCGAAAAAGATTTGTAACTTTTCCAGTTAAGAATTATTTTAGAGCTTGCACGTGACCTACTTCAATAACTTTTTTAATGGCCAAGTTCTGCACGTTGTGGATAATCAAAATTGTATGGTACAAAACTTCCATCACAGCTGATGTCTGTGGAGGAAGGAAACTCAAAAGTTTCAACTCGATTTGGAAACCCCTAATTCAATTTTTCGTTCTTTGGTGAATCTGTAGGCATTATAACCCATTCGTGCTGTGTCATGTAACTGAGGTCGTTTTAGAGGTTTTGTAAATGAGTAGGGGCGGATGTGCTAAACTTTGTCTGTTCTATTTATTTGTTCAAGTCACAGTCATACCCGCATATACGCACAAGTCACAACAATGGAACATTGTCCTTGCTTAAAGCGAATAATTGCTTATAGTCCAGTCAAATTAAATTAATTAATTCGAAATATCTACAAAAAATACTGCGTCGAATTTTTTTTTTTGTTTCTTATAGAGTACCTATTGGAGAGTGTAAAACCAAAAAGTTCGAACAAAAAACGCCCTTGCGTTGTCCGCCATTTTGAAAAAGGCTTTGGAAAGCGTAAACTCGATTTTCTCGGCTCCTGTCATATATAGAGCTATATTTTTTTTTTTAGGTTTGTACGTTAAAACATCTTCTTTAACTTTTGTTGAGAAAAAAATTTGAAACCTCTTTCCAAAAAAAAGTTATCGATGAAAAACTGCCGAGATTTTGAAGTAAAAAATGTTTTTTAACGTTTATCTCGCCTCATGTTCATCTGATCAAAAAGATACTTAAATTGTTTTTTATAGATCACTTTATTTTCTACATTTTGGTATATTTAAATTTTATGTGCGACAAAAACTGTAGGAAATACAACCTGTCAAAATGGCCAATATCCTGCGAAAATTAAAAAAAAAAGAAATTTACTCACGTTTGAAAATTTTCAAATTTGATTATGTTCATTATGAAATTTAAAGAAACAGTTCAAACTCTTTTCCACACCACCACCGAGGTAGAGTTACGGCGCGTTTTTTTTAATGTGGTGTCCCCAGGAGGTATAATCCACGATTAAATCGTTTTCGTTTCTATATCAGCCTATCGATAGCTCAATGTGGCATAGTTTTTTCATGTCGTTCTTATCTCCTTTTTTTTTGGGACTTTTTGCGGACATCAATGATCATATTAACTTTGTTTGTGCTGGGATCGTCAATGGTAGTTTCTTCAATGTTTTCAGCTGAGGAAAAGTTTTCACATGCATCTTCATCTTCCAGTAAATTTTGCAAGGTAGGAATATTCTCGCATGTTTTTCCACTGCAGTAGAAACATAATAAGGAACAATTCAGACCAGTTTCCGATAGCCACAAGCTTGGCCACACTGGCCAAGCTTTGCAATATGCTTTGTGGAGCTGGATCCTGAGTGGTTGTAACTGGCTCTAATCCTCTCAGAGTTCTTTTCCAACCCCATTTTAGTGGGTCATGGTGAACATCGATCCAAGTCTGTACTTGATGGTAGTTACGGAATGTGTGTTGCCGAGCAGCTGTTGCACTAGGAGGTAATGAAGATAGATTAAACTTAGTTTTTTTTGACGTTTTAACAAAGTCGCTATATCGCAAAGAATCCAGTGACCCATTTTCCTTCCCATTGAACAACGCAATAAAAACTTTTTCTCCGGCGACTCCCAAAACGTTGCTATCAACATCGTTGGATCTGGATTATACCTCCTGGAGACCCCATATTAAAAAAAATGCGCCGTAACTCTACCTCGGTGGTGTTGTGGAAAAGAGTTTGAACTGTTTCTTTAAATTTCATAATGAACATAATCAAATTTGAAAATTTTCAAACGTGAGTAAATTTCTTTTTTTTTAATTTTCGCAGGATATTGGCCATTTTGACAGGTTGTATTTCCTACAGTTTTTGTCGCACATAAAATTTAAATATACCAAAATGTAGGAAATAAAGTGATCTATAAAAAACAATTTAAGTATCTTTTTGATCAGATGAACATGAGGCGAGATAAACGTTAAAAAACATTTTTTACTTCAAAATCTCGGCAGTTTTTCATCGATAACTTTTTTTTGGAAAGAGGTTTCAAATTTTTTTCTCAACAAAAGTTAAAGAAGATGTTTTAACGTACAAACCTAAAAAAAAAATATAGCTCTATATATGATAGGAGCCGAGAAAATCGAGTTTACGCTTTCCAAAGCCTTTTTCAAAATGGCGGACAACGCAAGGGCGTTTTTTGTTCGAACTTTTTGGTTTTACACTCTCCAATAGGTACTCTTTAAGAAACAAAAAAAAAAATTCGACGCAGTATTTTTTGTAGATATAAAATACTAATTTGATTGGACTATTAACGCATAAATATAATGAATGGTGGAATAATAATGGGAAGCTATATAGCTTTTCTGTAACAAGTTGGGAATTTATATTTGTGTTTCCTTGAATCATTTTTATGGTGGCTGTCGCTGGACAAGTTGGGCCTGGATTGAAAAACCTCTTAAATCCTACAAACTCCTACATAAAAACTGTTATCGATTGCCTTTATTTCGGCAAGAGAACTAGTACTGCATAATGTATGAGGATAATGGATGTTTTATTGCTCCTTCGGCCCGCCCGCCTTTAGTGGGAAGTTGCTTTAGTTTTCTGTTTTTTCTTGTTTAACATTTTTTTTAGTTTAATTTTCATTGTGTTGTTTTATGTTGTTAATTTAAAAAAACACGAAATAGCTCTTTGTTTTCCTCGAAAGTAAAGAAATGTGTTGGTAAATTGTATGGTGGTTCATTTCGCGCTAAACGGAAACGTATAAACGTTGTACGGAGGGGATAAGATTTTGTTGACTTGTTGGTCGATAGTTAATATTTCGTATTTACATTTTTTAAAACACTAGTTATACCAAGTGTAAAAAGACTTTTCGTCTTCCCAAACATGAAGCTAAGTATGATCAAAACCTCGAGTTCGATATTTTTTATAAATACATAACTTAGTGTAAAGTAAGAACCTGAACCCTAACCTTAAAGACATGACTGTTACTTAAAATCTTTCATACATTCGAATGTCATGAAAAGCCGCAGAAGTTGTAATGTGATTTCTCAAAATGGAGTCTTCCATTGACCTCAATATCGTCCGTTTCAACAGTGTAAGACCCCTTTTCCTTTGGAATTATTATAAGATAAAGAAAAAGTTTACTCCAATGCGCTAAAAGAAAATACCAGATATTATTAGGGAAACTCAGCCGCAATTATGCAAAAGTATGACGAACATTTCATCAAAAGAGTGACTTTTTGTGCTCAGAGATAAAGTGAAAATTTTCGCAGACGTTTGTTTTTGTGAAAGCTATTTATAGTTCAATAGAATTTTATACGAATAAAAAAACAACATCGGTAGTAGGAATTCTGCCGAAAAAAAAAAAACAAAAATAGAATCCTATGGGGTTTTGACTTTCATTTTTATAATTTTCACGCACTAAAAGGATTATGACGACTCTTAAAATATTTGAGCACAGTGCGAATGTTTAGGAAAGTTGGAGAAGATTTAAAGGGAGGATACATGCATATGAGAGAAGGATACGATACATATTGGTGTTAATGTCTGAATATCAAAATGGGTGGACATATTGAGTTGGGTAAAGCATTTCACATTCGTGTAGTGCGGTTAAAGAAAGAATCTCTGAATTTAACAATACGTCCGAAGTTGGGCTCAAGACTAAATTGATGGACATTCCTTGAAGCCCGAGTAATACGGTCAAATTGTTTAAAGAGAGGCATGCAACTAGCTATTTCAGTAGAAGACTGTTAATAAAAATAAAAATCTTTTTGTTGGATTCTATCAAAGAGACCGAAGTGGGTTATTGGAGCAAGTTCCCAGAAATAGGAATTGTACTCGGGATTTGGAAGAATATTTAAAGGGTTGGAAAATGTCTTGCATCGACGAAGGAAACCTAAGCACTTAGCAGAGTCTTTGGCGATGCTTTTGAGGCATTAAATTCTACGCGGTTTTAGTTTCTATCGAGATCGGAATTGTATGAGTTTATAATACGCTGGCGTTCCAAATCCACATTCCAAGTTCAAGGACGTTAGTCTGGAAACTAATATGAGGAGCTGAGAGTACTGTCTTTAGCAAAATAATTTAATGGATATGTAGTTTCAGATAAAAGATCATTGATGCATATCAGAAAGAAATTCGGAGACGAAACGGAGCCCTGGGGCATACCAGAATTTATTTTATAACGATCTTGTAACCATCCAATATAACTTATATAGAGCGGTTTTAAAGGTAATTTCTAATGCAATATAAAACAGATTCATCAATACCAAATTTGCGCCTTTTTAATTTTTGAAATATTAAGTTCAATAATACAACTTCCTCCAAAACGATGTAAATATTTGTGCCACTATTCGGTGAGATATACTCGTACTATCAGATCACCAGTGGACCTATTGAAAGCCTTACTGCCAGTCATTGAGAATCTTTCGTTCTTGAAGATATTTTTTAAGCTGATAATTTATCAGCGTGCCCATGACCAAGAAAAGAAGGGGCGTAAGAGCAATCACACGACAAATAGAGAGGGATGAAGATTTGCGGTCTAAAGCTAGACAGATTTGCCCTAAAGCTAGACAAATGCATTTTTCCATCTGCTCCGAAAGAGATCGCAATAGTTTCAATGTTTTTAATATGTTTGTGCGATGTTATATATTTGTAGGTATCTGGATGGGTTACTTGAATAGTAATGTATTTTTTTTTTTCGTTGGGCGTAAAAATCAATCTTTTTACTTGCGATATAGATACTATAGGGCAAGTTCTGCATTTGGAAAAAAAATCGAGCTCGAGATTTTGATCAAAGTTGGCATTACGATGATAGCGAAGACGAATAAAGTGGGTCCGACAATTCCGTCTGTATGTCTGTATGTCTATACCTCGAACTGCAGCCTAAACTACTAGAGGTATTTTCTTCAAATTTGGTACTTACAGTGTTGGAAAAAATAATAGAAACAAAGCTTTACATAATGATCAACCATTAATAATTACATACAATTACGTCTTCCTTGGTTCTAATTTTTTATATATTAATAACACCTAACATGACTTTGAAATGGTGCAGCCGTTTGTTGTCATTAGCTCTTTGTTTGGACTTAACGGTAAAAAAAATGAGCTAAGTGATAATCTTGCCTGGAAAAAATAATAGAAACAAGGTACTTTGACTTTCAATTTGACTTAAATTTCGTTTTTTATTTTTATTGAAATAGACGTTTTATAGTTTGTTTATTAGTTTTGCACGTGTTTCAGTCGTTTTAATAAAAAAAAATATAACAGTTATTTTAAAATTTTATAAAAATGGGTCGTGGAGTACACTGTACTATTACTGAGCGCAATTTAATAAAAAACTTCAGAAAAAAATGGGAAAACTATGGAAGAAATAGCACAAGCATTAAATTGTTTAAAACAGAAGATATTTACAGCTCTCTATTCAAGTCCAAAGCCAGAAACAAGAGGCAGAAAACGATAGACCTCAACGCAGTTTGATAATATATTGTTACGACTGTGTAAAAAAAGGCTTTTTCTTCTTCCAAAGACTTGAAAATTGAACTAAATGCGCCTGTTTCAAGTCGTACAGTAAGAAACCGACTAATGATAAAAGCAAGGCTTCCTGGAAGAACCCCCAGAAAAGTACCATTCTTGAGCAAGAAAAATATTCTGCAGAAAATGAATTTTGCAAATAAAACGCCCAACGAGCAAATTGGAACAACGTTTTATGGTCCGATGAAACAAAGATAAATTTATCTGGTTCCGATGGCAAAATGTATGACAGATGACCTAGGAACGCAGAATTCGATCCAAGGTACACAAAAAAGACTGTTAAACATAGTGGAGGAAATATCATGATTTTGGGGGTGCTTCTCAACATCTGGGGTTGGTCCAATTTTTTGGATAAAAGACAAAATGTGTGCTACTGACTACGTACGAATAATAAAAGAAGTTATGCTGCCATTTCCCGAAGAGAACATGCCAATTAAATGGGAATTCATGCAAGATAACGACCCCAAGCACTCCTCAAAATTGGTTAAGGAATACTTTAAAAAAATGAAATAAATGTTATGGAGTGGCCATCGCAGTCCCCGGATCTAAATCCCATAGAACACCTGTGGGGCATACTTAAGAGGAAAATTCGAGACTTCAGAGCCAAGAATAAGGAAGATCTGTGGTCTATAATACAAAATGTATGGTATTCCATACCTTCCGAGACATGCGCTAAGTTGGTTCATTCCATGGGGCGGAGATGTGAAGCCGTCATTAAAAATAAAGGTGCAACGACCAAGTACTAAACGAATATGAACCAATTTAACTGTTAAGTTACTCTTTACCAAAAAGAAAAACACAATTATAATATTGTTTCTATTATTTTTTCCAGGGTAAAATGGCTGTTAATATTAATTTTAATTTTTCTCATTACTACTTTTCTTTTTATTAATAAATTTAATATTGTGTATATTTTAAACTTTATAGAGACTTATTGTATGTATTTTTAATTTCTAAATTCTTCCCAATAAACTTTTTGTTTTTAAAAAACGGCATGAAAGAAGCTTGTTTCTATTATTTTTTCCACCACTGTAAGGGCCTTCGGTGATTCCCTAGAGGGGAAATTTAATATTTTTTTTAGCTCTAAAACTAACGGTACCCCCATACACCCGTAATACATAATCTTATTTATCTCGAAAACGGCTCTAACGATTTTGATAAAAAAAATTTGGTGTGATATTATGGACATGGACTATATTTTGGCAAAAAACAAATTTGGGGGGAAATGTTATTAGAGGTACCTTTCATAGAACCTTTTTTTTGATTTTCGAATTTCTCATCAACGGCTCTAACGATTTTTACCAAAATTTTTATGCAGAAGCTCCTATGCATTTAAAAATATAAAATCTAAAAATTTTTGCGAAAAAATAGTTTTTTGGTTTTTAAAAAAATAATACAAATTTTTTTTTGAAAATTCAATATCTTGAAAGCGGATACACGGATAAATTTTTAAATTTAATTTTTTTTTAGCTCTACAACTAAAGGTATCCCCCATACACCCGTATTGCAAAATCTTATTTATCTCGAAAACGGCTCTTAAGATTTTGATAAAAAAAAATTAGGTGTCATATTATGGCCATGGGCTACATTTTCGTAAAAAAAAATTTGGGGCAAAATGGTATTAATGGTACCTGTCATAGAACCGAAAAAAAAATAATTATTTTGTTTTTTGAAAAAAATAAATTCCAATTTATTTTTTGAAAAATCAATATCTTGAAAACCTGTGACCGATTATTTTTTTTAAATTATTTCCTAAAATCTATATTACTAAATACTTAAAATTGGCACCCCAAATTTTGTTCTAGAAAAATTTGAAAGAAATTTTGTATATAAAAAATTACTTTAATAAAACGATTTTTAAACTTTCTTTGCTTAAATTCATACTTTTTCCGGAAATCAGACGGCAATTCCATGCATTGTATTTATAAATTTTGTTTTAAATCCCAAAACACTTTTACATAAGAGCAAGTTCGTGCGATCCAGTCGTGCATTTTGTTTTATTTTCTTCTTTGTGTATGAAATTTTTTTTTTTTCTATTCGGCAACAACACAGATTCCTTATTTTATTTTTTAGTTTACAGAAAAATCAATCATATCATTTTAAGTAAGGACTTCCTTGTTTTCCATTTATTCGTTTTTCTTAAATAACATATTTTTCTTTTGGGTAGCGACAAATTAGGTAGTCTGTTCTTACTAAAAACAAATTTAATTTAATAATTTTGCGAATACCTACTTTATTTTCATTTAATACAAAATCATTTCATACTTCATTCTTAAAAATATATCATATGGTTCATTATTTTTTCTACCGACTAACATACATAAATATAAGTTATTTATAATTTATCTTATTTTTGTTAATATAAAACAATATTTTTCTATTCTGTTCTGTCAACAGATTGATTTTGAGAATTCTTCATTCAATGGGGCAAGCAAATATTATTGAGATCCTAATTAGAATGAACCCGGAATTAAGTTCTGTAATTTAATCAAATTCAACAATCACTGAATAGAAAACCACAAACAATAATTCAGTTAACAAATCATTTTTTTATAGATCCAACAAAAATAACCTCTGCTTACATAAGACATAAGCGATGACATTTTACGCCGACCACAATCTACGAACAAACCTCATTCGTTTTTTTTTTCTCTCCAAATTATTCCCACAGCTGTTCGAGAGTACTAAATGGAGTAAAAAAGGCTAACGCGGAGAGTTTTTATATGGCAATTTCTTTCAAGCTTCAGAGTTTGTGCTTTAAATCAAAATAGAAATCGCATCACTTGTCATGCTCCGGTTTTCTATTCGTTTATAAACAGATGATGGATAATCTTGTATCTATGATTTGTTTGAGCAAGAATCCTAAATGATTTAAATGTAATTAAAGAAATAGATTTCGATATAGTATAATTAAAATTCATTTCGTAACGCCTATTAAATACTTGTACAAACACCATAACCTGTATTGCCTTTCAATAGATTTTTCAGAGGTAAGAGTTCCATTACCCGGATGTTTAATTTCAGAAATCCTTAAATTATTTAGAAGTGAGATTACGATGATTGTGTCAATTCAGTCCAACGTAGTCATAAAAGCTATACAACAACTTAATTATTCATTTCCGTTACCGTTTAATCTATTCCATTACCTATTCCTTTCTAAAATCTGCAATTAACATATTAAATATAACTTCATCAAAACTTTCCCAATCAATTAGGTCATCATAAGACCTTATACATTTTAATAGTATTATGTTTGTTTAGGTTTACTCCAATAGGTAGGTATCTTGGAATATATCCTTCTTCATCACTCAAGGTTTATGCTAAATCATCAAAAGATATTACTACCGCTTGTCCAAATTTATAAAATTTACTTGATGTTATTTCAAAATGAAATCCCTTTATTCTTAAGAGTTTCCCATAAAAGCACTTAATCAACCAACACACAAGATGTCATATGAATACATGAAACCATTTTAATGTTGTTTGGCCAACATTGTACCCTTTATATGGTCATATTGTTTATGCAGGAGTAAAACAAAGAGCTGATGCTTCGAGATATTATGTATATCTACTCATATTAGTTACTACATACATCTCTGTTATTCGTCCCAAATCAATGTCGTCCGAGCTCACTATAGATACTACTAGCAATTACTTTCATGAGAAAATAACGCCTATATTTGTATGGTGACCATAGTCCGTAAACTTTGTTTATATTTATACATATTTTTTAAACTATGTTTAATCATATATATGTATAGGTATATATATTCATATATATTTTAAACAGACGATGAGTTGTTTAAATTAATATTAAACTCAAAATTGAGATTCATTCAATTCATTTTATTCAATTTGAATAAAAACAATTTTTTGGTAAAAAATTAGCAAAATGTCAATTGATATTAAAATTGATGAAGATTTTGATCTTTAGGATGATATATGGATATGGTACGTGAAGCTGAGACTGTGCCACAAAGTTTGAAACACAAAAGTATACAAGAACCGGTTCAATCATTATGAGTTAAATGATAAAGGTTTAAAAACAAGATATTGTTTGGACAATGAAACAGAGGCGTAAAATTTTAAACAACCTATCGTTAAGGGCTTAGGATTTTGCTAATTAGCAATTTGCTAAACATTTAGTAATTGACTAGCCATTCGAAAATTTTAAACTTTTTTATTTGTTTTACTAACTAGTAAAATACTAATTCCCTTTTAATGAAAACGGTTCATCTGAACACATGACAGTTCGTGAAAATTTACAAAGCAAACAAAACTAATTTGAAACGTCAGAAACTCAAAAGTCAAAGAGACAACCTACCTTTTTCGAAATGTTATTTATTATTTTCTTCTCTGTGGACTCGACCATTCCATATAATGCTCCCATAAGATAAGTTGTTATACATATATATATATCCTTTGTGATCCCTTAGGAAGTTAACTTACCTGCATCAGCTTCATGGCTATTTATCCCAAAGAAGTTTAAAGTAAATAGTAGATACTTGAAATCCTGGTGAAATCGGAAGCCTACGGCTTGTTATTCGGTCTTGGATGTTTAGGTTTTCAACCAAGAACCTAACGGTTATCTTGTCAAACCTATACCTGGAGTAAAATTCTACATCGTCCAGCTTTTCAAAGGATTTGTTCGTGACTTAAAATATCGCACTTTACTTCACAAAGCTGAGTCTTCAAACGTACATATGAGGAGTATAATTTCAAAACTCTTCTATTCCACTTTTTAAAATATTGAGTAAAACGAAAAAAACTGTTAGAAGTTGGTAAAATGAAATTAGCTATTGGCTAAAAGGCTTAATTATAAATTCGCCATAATCTTTATCTATTTCCTATGGTCCCAAACCTTTAAGACAAACCTAAAAATTACAAAAAATCATTTTAATTTGGAAAAGATGAGTTTTGAAAATAACAATTGGAATAGTTGAGTTTTGATTCAACCTGTTTTGGAATAAACGAGTTTTGAAATGAAAACAACCTTTTTTAAATATTTATTTCATTTTGGTTTATTTAAAAAAATATTGAAAAGATGCAAAAAAAACTTAACAATAAACATAAAATCTTCACAGTCTTCAAGGTTAATCACAAAAATGGACTAATTATAAAAAAAAACTTAAAAATTGAGTCACAGCATTTGACTAATTATTTATAAAAAAAGAAACAAAAAACAAATTAAAAACTTCAAAAGTTTCAATTTTCATAACGAAGTCATGTTCCTAAAAGACTAGGAAAAACTATTTTAAAAGTTTATATTCGAAGATCATCTTGTTGTTCACAAATCTGATTTGTTTCAGATTCAATAAACTTATTGCCTTTATGCTTGCAGTGTGATATATGTATGTGGAAGTTCTTTGGGAGCATATCTATGAAAAATAGCTATCGGTTTCATAACTGACTTGAAGACAATGCATGCAATCAGTTCTTACTTTTTATTTCTTTTTTGTTTCTTCAGCTTTTTTGGCTGAGAAAATTCTAATTTTCTTCCGCCCTTTTCCCAAATTAACCTCGTGTGCAATTTAAGTCAGTAATCATTAAATAATAAAATTTCTCTATTACATTATAGCTGTTTCAATATTATTCTACTTTACATATTCGGTATTAAACCTTCATGAAGTAAGAACTTGGCGTACTTTTAGATCTCAGTACTTTTCACGGCTGACTTGTTAGACAAAGGTTTTTGTATAGAAGAACTTGGCTCTTTTTTTAACATTTATGTTTTTGGTCTGATTATAAATCAATAAATTTTATCTGCCAGCTTACCAAAGATGTGTTCTTCACAAAAATTAGTGCAAGACTAAATAGTATAAACTATCAACATTCACAAAATGACACAAATTCCCGCCTTTTTTATGTCATTGGAATACACGAGTTTTGAAAGCGACTTCAATGATTTGCTTAGGAAAAGAAGAGTTTTGGTGCAAAATTGTGTTTGTATGGGAATAGATGAGTTTTGATTTAAGCGACTGAGTGGAATAGTGTAGTTTTGAAAAAAACTTCACTTTTCAAGTGCTCAAAAGTATAGGAAATAACCAGTTTTAATAATTATGAGTTAAATACTTATATCCGGGTTGTTCTAAAGAAAATTTCCTTATACTTAACTCATTTTTGGAAAAAAGTGGAATAGAAGAGTTTTGAAATTATACTCCTCATATATTATATCAAAATCCTTGTCTTCCGAAAACATTTTTTATTATTTTATTTACTCTTAATAACAATTAGCTCATGAGTCATATAAAAAAAAACACAATTTAAATCTTTTCAATAAAATTGGCAAGAATTTTTTTGTCGAGGTAAATGACAGATTTCATACTAAAAGTTAAAGTAGACCGTTTGTGATTTTAATTTTAGTAAAATGTTAAGAGCTAGTAAAATGCTAAAATTGTTTAAAATTAGCAAAATCTTATTTTTAACTTAGTAACTTACTAAAATGATTTTTTATTAAATCGTGCGCTAGCATCTTTAATAGAAAATTTTCTAAGCATTCAAGAACCAAGAAGACCTTGTATAAGACCCTCATCATCCCGGTCCTGCTGTATGGGGCAGAAGCATGGACACTGTCTAAAATGGATGAAAATCTGCTTGGGTGCTTTGAAAGAAAAGTTCTTCGTTTGATCTTCGGTCCAGTCTGTATCGATGGAGTATGGAGGAGAAGGTTCAACAACGAGCTGTACGGGCTTTACAGCGACGTTGACCTAGTCAAGAAGCTGAAAATACAACGGCTGAGATGGCTGGGACATTTGGAGCGTATGGACGCCGACGCACCAGCCCGTCGAATCTTCGAATCCACCCCTGATGGTCTGCGCAGCAGAGGAAGACCCCACCTCAGGTGGCGCGCACAAGTGGAGAGCGACCTCAACCAACTTGGAGTGCGTAACTGGAGACAGCTAGCTAGGGACCGAGCTAGCTGGAGGGGCTTGTTGGTTGAGGCCTTAGTCCACCCTGGACTGTGAGCGCCATCTAAAGTAAAGTAAGTAATTCAAGAACAATCAAATTGAAGAGGATTGCCAGTTCTTGCAAGCTTACAAGTGCTAACGGCACCCATATTTTTAGATGAAATGCCCTCCATGGTTGAGAATGGTTGAGAGTTGTAAGTCACCAGGTTTATGTTCTCTACGAGCCGTTACGGCCTCCTATTTTAATTAATAAAACACAGCTGCCATTCATAGATAATTTTTAATGTTATTAAACTGAACAGGAAAAAATCTACTACAATTATGCTCCAAATGAAGAAATTTCAAATTAGTGCTTTCAAAAGCCATTCACATTATTTTTAAATCTTTCTATTACAAGAGCAAGTTTTCTGTCAATTTTAGTAATAATTCTACTGATTGATGGTTGGGAAATGTTATGCAGGTAGCCTAAGGAAGGATTTTAATGTAGGAGAGATAATTGTCTAAAAAACAATGAATTATGTTATACCCATACATCATTTTGGTGGACATTTCTCCAAAAAATCGTTGTGCGTAAGAACTTGCAGGTTGCCTTAAATTGGCAAACCACCGTTAGTAAATAGTTCCTCAATATTTAAAAAATTAATAATGAAGTGTGGCGTTTCCTTATCCTTTTGTAAAATTGTTTTTTGGTCAATAATTCGAAAGGATCAAGACGATTACTATACCTTGCGCTGTCTTGCTATCGGCACTTTTTGAAGATTATTAATTAAATTAATGTCTTCCAGCACATGAAAATCTTCTTCAATATCAATTGACATTTTTGTATGTAGGTTATTTTAAAGGTAGGTATTATTAATAATAATCTTCACTTAAAAATTAGTTTTGTTAATTTTATCAAGACCAATAATGAAGCCAATCAAATGTTATTTTGATATTTAAGAGCATAATATCAACTTAAACATAGCATCAGCTATGATTAAAAATAGACTCCAGATTAATTTTAAAGTAAAGATTTAAAATAACAAACATTGCTGCACGTTCTAGAGGATCAAAGGAAGATGCTCGCAATTTCACCAAGTGTAATCTATAAATGGACGTTTGGAAAGTACAAGAAATGTTCAAAAAGAAGTCTTTCTTTGAGACGCAGATTATCTCTTATCTTATATTCTGTCCACTCCAGTCAGAGAAGCACAATACCCCCCAGACTAATATAATTAGAGTCAATTTTCCCCAAGGAATTGAATTGAGCGCTTAAACGGCTAAAAATAAAGCAGAATTTCCGATCTATTTTTGAAAGGGTCGACTGCTAAAAATGTTTTAATGGTGGTTGCCGTAGTCAATAATATTTCTAAAGAAAATAATTTGTAATGTAAGTACTCAAATTTCGCAGTGCACAATTACCAAAATAAATTGCACTTAAGTTATCCTTTACTTTATGGTCACTTTCGCAGTCTTAATTAGTACAGTAAAACCCGCTTAAGAGAAGAACCCGCTTACCTGAAACACTTTTTTCATCCCCAAGTATTTTCCGACCAATTTCCCTTAAAACATTCCACTTAAGGGTAGGTCTACCCCAGGAGCAAACTCAAATCTCATGTAAAAACGTGTACATGTATTGGTGTACAAATATGGCTCTCTTAGTTAAGAATTTTTGTGTTAAGAAAATAAATTTACCTCGTCTCGTCTCTTCAGGATACCTCTTTTTTCGCATCACGCTTCATGCATAGAGATAGAGAAAGATAGAATATCAAAAAAAAAAATAAAACAAAACGGGAACAAGGCACGAGTGGCAAGCTGGCAAGCCGCACAGGCAGCGCACAAGCATTTGATTTTGAATTGACTCGGATTGCGCAAAAGATAAATTAAAGTTTTTTTTTCCTTTTGTATTATGGGTAGACAAAATAATTTTTCGTGAATCGTGATTGTTTGAGGTTTAGAAAAGGGAAATTGAGTATTTTGCATTCAGCGCGCACAATTAGACAGAATAATAGATAGTTTGTTTTCTGTTTTATTTTTGGTTGCAGGTGAATTGAAACTTTTCGCATTTAGGTACCTAGATAGAGTTTTTATTCTTTGCGTATGTATACAAGGTTAATCTGTTGGTTCTAGGACTTTTACTTTTAAGGATATTTTAAAAAATAAAGAAAAGGGAGCACAGATTTAGACATTAGGAACGCAAGGAATTTGCTCTGATATTTATAATTTATTTTTAATGTAAGACAATTAATTTTAGGAAACAGTTCACAATTCAAAAATTGCTCAACTAAAAAAATTATTAAATTTCCTAACCTTACCTTACCTTAATACACTTTCAAAAATAATAATGGTAACTATGTACCTATACCTATAAAAATGTTCTTTTGAGTCTTTTCAAAGGGCTGTAACTCTGCGAAAAGTGATCGTATTGGGATGAAACCAAAAGCGTTTTAAATATTTCTTTTTCTTGTTTCAGAGTTTCTAAAAATGAGAAATATCCATAGTCAAACATTTTCAATTTTTATTTTTTTAAGGGCTTCATTGTCTGGAGGTTATTTATGATTCAATAAAATTAATAAGTGCAAAAAAATATAGCCTCAGATTAAAAAGTGGTTCCGTCTTTGACCACTAATTTACATGTAAAAATTGACAACATAAAAGGTAAATTGGGCAGTTTTGAAAACATGAATAAATTTGTTATAGATAATGGATTCTTTGAAACAATTTATGGAGATACATAATTGATTTTTTACAATTGACCGTTCATTTAATAAAAGTGGAAAAGTGTTTTTAAACAAACAGATTATCAATTTTGAAATTGGTTGATCAAACCGTTCGTTTATTATCTATTGTTCCTGAATATTATGTACCTAATCATCAAAATAAAAATAATGATAACAATTTTCATAGTTTTGCATTTGTTACATATCTTAGACTTGAAGTCCCTATCAGCGTTACCATTTCCGGAAAAAAATCGAAGGAGATTTGAAGAAAAAAGTGATGTAAATTGGGAAAAATCGAAGTAGATTTTAAAATGACTTTTAATTTACTTTTAGAAAAATTTTAACTGGGAATTTTCATAAGTTGACATTACAACACAAAAGAATAATGATTCCGTCTATCTGCAACTCTGTACCTCAATCTGCAGCCACTTTAGCTCGGTTCCTTCCATACAGCCATTATGAAATATTATAATTATTTTGAAAATGGCTCTAATGCTTTTTTTTTTAAATTATGTATAGATAACTGTACCAACAATGCAGTCCACACTTTGGTAAAAAATAAATGTTATTATCGGTATCTGTCATAGAACCTTCTTTTTATTTTCTACGTTTTCATTTGCGACTCTTCCGATTTCGATCACAACTTTTACATCGCAGATTCTTTGATTTTGAAATAATATTGTTTGCGACAAATGTTTTCCTTAAATGTATCTATACTTTTAAATACTTAAAATTATCAATACATTTTAAAGAAAATTGTGTATAAATATTTAATTTAATTTAATTAATAAAACATTCTTTTATAAAAAATAACATTAAAATTACTATATTTAAATATAGTTTAATTTAAAATTAAAAACGCATATGCAAGCGAAATTTTCATAGGATTCGTGTACACATCAGTGTGTTGAGTTCCTATGCTTTTAAACTTACTTATTTGTGTATTTTGATTGTGTTGAGATTCTTTTTTTTTTGTAATTCGATGAATCTCTTCTTCGTTGGATTAGAAATTACTCGTACCTTTCGGACCGTTTACTAAAAGTAGTTTTGGAGGGTTTCAAATCTGATATCCACAAAATAAATGCTGGTGTGCCCCAGGGGTCCGTTTTGTCTCCGACAGTTTCTGTCTATAACTGTTGCTCCGCTTAATTATTTTGCTGACGATAGTAACCTCAGCTTTTCATATTCGTTTTTAGATTCACATCCTTGTCCTCGGATGTGGACTACCAATGGCAGCGTATGATAAGCTCATTAAATTATGATCTTCGAAAACTCAATGCTGTTTGGCACTTGCATCGAGGAGACTGAACAGCTTCTAGGTATGTGCATCAGAGACCATCATTTGTGAAGTGTTAACATGTTTGACGTAACCAAAAACGCCGCTAAGTGTTTAGATTTTCTCCGCCGATGCAAGAAGTTTTTTACCCCTACTAATCTGGCTGTAATCTATAAGACCTATATTCGTCCAAAGCTCGAGTGTAATTCCCACTAGGTAGGTGCTCTAAAAACCCTCTTAAGCACAGAATTCAAAAGAGAGCTCTAAAAATGAAAGGCGACCGTTGTCTAACTGAAACATTTGAATCTCTCGAGCACCGCCGCGCCGCAATTTTCATAAACAGCGCTCTAGTGAAGTAGCCAGTTGCGTTCTCCCCCTCAAACAATTCAACCGTAATACCCGTACTTCTAGGACTGCTCATCATTTTACCCTTGGGCCCAATTTCGGACATACTGTCAAGTACAGTGATTCCTTTTTTAGCCGCACTACACGAATCTGGAATGTTTTACCCGGCTCAATATTTCTCACTCATTGTAATGTGCAGACATTAAAAACCAATGTGTATCGGTATTTCCTTTCTCATCCTATCCTACTTTCCTAATTTCTTGCACTGTGTTTAACATTTTAATGGTATTCATAACCCCTTGAGTGCGCGTTTAATATAAAAAAAAATACTATCTAGTGAAATAGAGAAAAAGAAGTAGATTTGGACTTTTTTTTTGTAAAATTGAAGTAGGTTAAAACAGAGATTTTTAAAATGCGGTAGATTTCAGTATTTTGCTGATGGTGCGAAGTAAGAAGTAGATTTTAAATATTTGGAAAAAAAAGTAGATCTACTATAATTAAAGTAAAATGGTGCCACTGGTTCCCATTAGCTGAAACAATTTTTGAAGAAAAAGTTTGTCAATTTTATTTCCAATAACATCATTGTATTTTAATTTTACTTTGTATACTACTATAGAAAAAAATGTTGATGGGCAGATATGTACAAATAACCGGCTAAGCTTTAATAAAAACGAACTTAATATTGGTTTTTCAAATATGTCAAAATCTTCATCGAAAAAAAAACAAAAAATGTGCTCTTATTTTTATATCATTTTTTAATTTTGACACCAACAACATTATTGGAAAACTAATACTTGTTTTTTTTTTACAAATTAAAAACTAAGTGAAAAATGAATATATGAACATACATATGTTATGTATATTATATAAAGGTCGTTCTTATTAGAACTGGGCCAGACTTGCCTATTGTCCTTTGTTAAAAATTATCTCATTTCGAAATTTTCAACGAAATTACATTATGGGGCCTAATGAAAACGAAGTAGGTATTACATATGTATGTATTTTCTATTTGCTTACTTTTTATCGATTTTTTTTTTTTGCTTGGGTTTTTTGTTTCCTTTGTTTGTTTTTGGAAGCATTATACCTTTGTACAAAATAGATTTGCACAATAAAAACACAACAGAAAATAACAGTAACGAGAGTATTATCTATCACCATGACATATTGAAATAAAGGAGACAACAAAAAAAAAATAAAAGAAGCGCACTTCCCATATTCTTTCTACATACTTTGACATACCCCCAATTTCACCATTCTTCTACCAGTGGAATACGTCCCCACCGAAAACAAAATGTGATCGAATTTTCCTTCTGAACTTATTTATATAAATATGTACATAGGTATTTAGATTAATAGATACTTGCATACATAATATTTTGGCGCCATCCACTTGCCATATCCCTGGGTTGTTGCGCATTCGCTTACAGTGAAATGCAATTTCATCATCTAATACAAAAAAAAAATAATACATCCATTACCTACCTACGCAAAATTAAATCAAAACAATCAAACAATACCAAATCAAATCACGGCGTTGCACCTCTACATTACCTATGAACCTACCTATCGGAAAAAAAACAACACAAAATCTATTGTATATATTTATATGCATATGTATGTATCTTGTTCTATACACAACATCGCAAATTTCATTTTTTCCATCATCTACACACCCTTTGAAAAAAAAAAATGAAGATCACTATGCATCGCAATTTATTACTATGTGAGTACCTAAAATGGATTTCCATAGAAGAAACAAAAAAAAAACAGTAGAAGTGATGATAGATCGCAAATAAAAAAATAGATACAAAAAAACTAAATTTATGACAGCGAATTTGTGATATACCTACTTATATTCTTTTTTATACATGCACAAAGAACATTTTTCCACTCTACCTCCGACAATGTGGAATGGTCATTGCATCATATACCTACTAAAAACAATCATTTCTAACACGTTTTTTTTTTATTTTTTCTGTTCTTGTAATACGAGATGCAAGATGACAAGTCATAAACAAGAATAAAAAACTAAATGAGCCCAGACAAAAAAAAAAGAATCAAGAGAGCGGATGGGCGGACAAAATTCTTTTGCACAGAGAACACGAAACCTTCTCTTTCAAAGCGCTGATATTGCAGCGGCATTCTTGTGAACTGAAAACTTACTTGTGTGCGTGTGCAAAGGAACTTTTTGTTAAAAAATGCAAAACAGACCTCTTTTTTAAAAATAAAATTAAATAAATATTGAGTGAAAAAAGTATTTTGTATTTTTGAATTTAGTAAATAAAATATCAAACAAAAATAAAAAAAATATGTGAGAACTGTATTATCAATACTTTTCTTGCAAATGCATTATAAATACTGTCATATTGAATTACATTTTTATGAACCTTAGATGAGCTTTATTAAATTTTTAAGACCGATACGCTGTTCAGGGAATATAAATCTTTCATTTAAAAATTATTTCCAAAAATTAAAAAATATAACTCTCAATTTCCCAGGGTAGAGAACAAAATATTTGTAAAAAAATGTATATTTTTTGACTTTTGTTAGTAAAAAGTTACTGTAAAAATAAAAACAAAAATAAAAAAAATATTAACGTAATTGCACATACTTGTTAGCTTTGTATAAGAGTGAATTTTACTTCGTTATCTTTTATACTTATGAAGTTTTATCCAGTAGAGCATTCATACCACTATGCAAATTTCCTTCGTTTTTCATAGTTTTGTATATTTTTTTTTGAATAAATAATATAACAAAATAAAAAAAGAAGACCGATACATGATTTGAGAATATGTTGTTTCTATAAAAAAAATATAAAAAAAATAAAAAAGTAATATTTTCGGAATTTCCCTATCATTTGAATAAGGACCTTACTAAAATGTATGATTTTTCCACTTGTGTGGCAGTTTCTGGGCACACAATTTTTTTATATTTTTTTCAAAACTGCAAAAGTATTTTGATTAACATTTTTCTAATCGATGACCGTTTATTTCATTGAAATATTCGTAAAATTGTGAAAGTTATACAGCTTAGCGCAAAAGTCTAACCTATTTTTTCAAGGGACACCTACCCTTAAGTGAAACTCGCTTAAGCGAAAAACCCGGATAACTGAAACATATTTTCAGTTAATTTTTAATATTCTTCATTGAAAAAAACTCTCTTAAGTGAAAAAAAAATTGAATCGAACAGAACAAAAATTTGCTAGTTTTCTTTTCTCAATTAATTATTTTTGTGTTATTTAATCGTTGTTTTATTTAACTTCTTTCAAGGCAAGTCCAAAAGATAAAAACAATACTGTTTCTAGCATTAAATCTCCGCTTAATGGAATTTTTAAATCCGCTTAAGTGAAATTTTTTTTCACTTATCCGAACTCCGCTTAAGTGAAATTATTTTTCACTTAAGCGGGTTTTTCACTTAAAGAAAGACTGTGACATTTTGCCGTTTCTCTTAAGCGGGTTTTACTGTAACACTAAAGTGTCCAACTGCGAAAATTTGTGCTACTCCTGTGACTCTGAAAATCGGCCTAAGGAATGAACCTACAAAGATTTTTGAACTCAAAATACATCTTTTAAGTTTATGACGAGGAAATTGAGTCAGAAGCAATTCCAATCACCGAACCGATAAAAGAACAAAATGTTCTTGAAAGAACACCAATGCAATTTTGCTTCTTAACACAGCCATTTATCCAAAAATGCGCCTCGTCGCTTAAGAGGCCTCCGGCCAAAATGTCGAACTCAGATTCGAAGATTGGAACTTCGAATTAAAATAATCACTCCGCATTTGTACTTTCAACATGTTTGATCTTCGAAAGTTGCATTTGGGTTGCAGAGAAGTTACAGCCTACACACAACCTTCTTTCATTTGCTTGTTTTATTTTTGTGTCCTCTGCTCTGTTTGATCTGTTTGTAGAAAAGGGTAGTGTAAAAATGTATAGAGGGGTAAGGGTAGGTTCAACCTTTCCGTTGTGTGAAGTATTAGGCGATGGAACATTTGAGCAAGAAAAAAATATTATTTGTATCTACCTAGAAGCTCCAATATGTCGAGCAAAATGAAGTTACATACTCGTACATATCTGTGTATGTATGTATGTAGGTATACACCTGTATCATAAAATGGAAAATTGGTGATGTTGACCTTGAATTTGAAATAATTCAGAGTTATTATGTAAGATTTTGTACCTATATTACAGATATGTATTTTTTCGACCTATCTATAGATACGTAGTCATGTACATTATATATTTGTAATTGCAGGTTTCGATAAAATGAAAAAGAAAGACTTGCATGAATTAGAAAGGTTTTTTTACTTTAAATTCTGAATACGAATTTTGCTCTCTTAAAAATAATTTTGGTGGTGATCGAGTTTTTGCTAAATTTACATTATTTATATTTATTCTTAGTAGTCACCAATTTGATAAAAAAAAAGTAAAAAGGGATTAAGAAAAGGCTAAACACCCAAAAAAGTCAAAATTAATACATACGTATGTGTGTATTTAGCTATTTACATTATGTACATGTTCATGCATAATTTTTTTGTTCACTTTTAACTAAAAAGCTATTTTTAATTGTGACTTATAGGTACTATAAGCAAGTTATGCATTCGTTAAAAAAAATCTAACTCGAAATTTTGGTCAAACTTGACATTACGATGATAGCGAAGACGAAAAAGGTGAGTCTCGAAATTCTGTCTGTTCGACTTCTGCCTAAACGACTCGCCCAATTTTCGTTAAACTTGGTACATACCTATATGAGGCCGTCAGTGCAATAGTGGCATAACCCATAAAATTCACTTTAGAGCTACGAGAGATTAAAGAAACAGGTTTTCTTTAAACATTTTTTGTATTTTTCCTTTGACATTTTTGATTTATCTAAAAACGTGGAATAGTTTGAAAAAAGGCATATTTTGTAGGGCAAGCTTTTTTTTTAAATTCAACTTTATTTTGGAAAAAAAGTGGGTTACGCCACTATTGCATTCATGGTTTTCTGTAAAAAAAAAAAGAAATGTTACGCTAAACCTATTATTGATTTTACTCCTCGTCTGATAAATCGTCAAATATTTCGATTGGAACACTTGTTGACGTTTTTAAATTATTATAAAAAAAGTGATGGATTGGTGGTATAAATTGAAGCAGTTCAATTAAGTCTTTCTTCTTTTTTATCGTTTAGTTGCTTGAACAACAAGCTGGTTGAGTTTTTAATATTAACTGATTGTCTCTTTTTTACATTTACCTCTTCGAGTAAAACATCAATTTCATTAGAATATTTATAAAAAATTGAAATTGGTTTACTTTTTTCGAAATGTAACCACTGAATCTTAAGCCATTCAACCTTGGAATTTGAAATGGACAGTTTGCGATATTTTCTTCAAGAGATTTCATGGAAAAAAAATCAGATGAAGTCATTTTCACAATTTCAAATGGGTTTCTCTTTCTGACCGAGGAAATGACGTTAACCCAATCATCTGGGACGAAGATATCCTTATAAATTTTTTTATTCTTTTCTAATATACCAAAATCTCGGTCACGCGGCAAATAGGAATGGCCACTAACTAAAAATTTATGGTCGATTTCTTCAAGCATAAAATCGGAATGGGATACCAAAAATTAGCACAACAGTGAAAGTTTTATATTTCTATATTGGCCCCCACATTGGTAAGAATACATAATAATTATCTTAGACTGCCCTACGTTCTTAAAATAATGCATAAGACAAGATCCAATTTCTTGAGGCCCTCTTGACGCTGTGGACTCATCCCAAACATACATGTGAACTTTTTCAGTACCCTTATTATTTATGCCGAAGCAAAAGGTCTAAACTTGCATAGAAAGCCAAGTGCCCATGCAATAAAGTTTATGTATGAATAAAGAATTTATTTAAAATAGAGATAAATGACGAACCAAAATCTGCAACAATTCTTAATATCACGGCACTGAAATTGGCGTATTGTGAACTTAAGACATCAAATTCGGTAAAAGCTAATTGTGATAGTTTTGAATCATTTAGAATAAATAATTCAAATTTTCTCTTTATTATTTGTTGGAATTCTGGGCCCATAACCTAGTAGTTATATCTAGAACTCTAAAGTCCTAGAAATAACTAATTTAGTAATTGTTCAACGTCGAAACCTCTTTCAGATTCGACTTGATTGTATAAATTTGATTATATTGCTCCTTACCTCGGGTGGGGAGTAACAATTTCGAACAAATGAATTGGCTTCTGGATTAAAATTGATTTTATTATAATTTTCATGGCTAATTGATTCATAAACACATTTGACAATAATTTTCATTTCATGGGAAACTAAAAGTGGGAAAATAAATGTAATAGGATAGGAGAGCACCTGTAAAAAGTGCTGATTGTGCAATTTTGGTGGGAACCATATGAAAAGGTATGGGTCGTGATGTTCATAGGCAATAAGGTGTTCTAGATTTTGATAGGGTGTTATAATCTTAATAAACTGCTTAAACAGTAATAAATTTGTTCGATGAAATTAGGTACTGAACGTTATGGTATTATTACGATAAGAACGACCCGGCAGTGTATGTGTATATTTATGTTGTTAAACAATAATTGACATTCAATTCTGCCAGAAATAATCTTATAAATAAATATTTCGTCTAACAAAACTTGTGCTGAAACAAAAAAAGGATATTGAATTGAATAGACTTAGCCTACAATATAAGTTGAATGCTGTCTAAACATTTTGTATTCTCTATATCTTGTATATCTTGTGGATTTTTTTGTTGAATTTTTGTCTAAAAATGTTTCGTAATTTGGGTTCCAAATAGTGGATGCTAAAAATATTTCAGATTTCTTAAAGAATCTACCTGTGCAGAAAATAAAACCTATGCTCCTGGCCTGATTAACTAAGAAGAAGTGGTAGTGTTTGTCAAACATTAGCTTAGAGTGAAACACAACAATTAGATCTTTTTGCTCATAAACTCTTGTCAATTTATTTTCATCCAATAGATAGTTAAAAACAATAGGATACTTTTGAGGAGTGAAAGACATGAAGCGAATTTGAATCACACCATAAAGAGATAAAGAGTTATACCTTACTCCTTATCTATCAAATTGGTAAATTATAATTTGATTAAATATTTGGAAAATGTTTTTATAGTTTAATTTTAAAGATATTGGCGCAAAATTTTAAACGACTTTGTCTAACTTTTTCATAATTTACGATACGTTGGACAATTCTTTTTTTTTTAGATATCTACTGTGATTATGCCATTAAATATAGTAATAACTAAACAAATAATTTCATAATTTTGCTTTGTATACATGTATTTGCAAACAGTAACTTAAATCAAACAAACTAACTAATGTTTTTGTTTTAATTAATTCTTTTGTAACGCTATACCTTGTTTCAACTCAATAATTTTGTTTCTGCAGTTACATCTGAGACTCCACCTACACCCATAATCCCCTTTCCCCATAAACTTCCCTTCGCCTAACGGCTTTTCTAAATAACGGGTTCCCACCATTTTTGCTTACACAGCAAAACGTGTCACCTTTGGACACACCCCCCCTTTTTTCCCTCTCACCAACAAGCGCATAAACTAAATATAGTCATATTTCAGTTATTCAAATGAAATATGACTATTTCAATAACAAAGTGCATTCTTTTCCCACGGGAGCACTTCGCGACCGTGGCTACCTGTTGAATAATTTAACTAGAACAATTCAGTCGTTAATCCACCTTACTTTTGAGAAGTGCAGCCATGCTAAGGACAGCGGCTTCTCTCTAGTAAATAATAATAAATATACATGTATAAAAATAATAATATTAATCAAGTAAAAAACCAAATGAAAGAAAATAAATAAAATAAAATAAACAAATAAAAAAAAAAAGAAAAGAAAAAAACAAATAAATGTTTTTTTTAAATACGCTCGGTAACACACGACGTAAATCTGCAATTAAACTATATACTTTTTTCTTTTTATTTCTTAATGTAAGAATACACGTCAATTATTTCGACAGACGGCATATTATGTCATTGTTCTATTTTCTTTTATATACTTCTTATAATATTCTTGTATTTTCTAAATAAAGAATTTTATAATTATAATAGATAATAACAGATTTATTTATCCATCGCCCGCTGCAATATTGGAAAATTTAAGATCGAAGAGCACTTTTGAACAATTGTTTTGCATTTCTAATATTCAATCTATGTACTTACAAAGCACATCTTTTAAAAAAATCAACTCCAATTTGTTTTGGTATGAAATGACCATTGTTAATCTGGATAAAGTATAATTTTAAAAGATAAAGTAGCTACATATTTGCTACTGTTAAAGTTAGACGAGCTCTTTAACGTTCAAGTATAGTTTTTGCGTTTAAAATTAACAAAAAGTCGGTTCTCGTTTTATAAACGATATTTACAGTTAAACCCCATTCTAAAATTGATTTAGAGTAGGTTTTAAATATTTAAAATCTTGCGCCATTTTGTTTATGAAAATCATGTTTGTGGATTAATTATATTGAGTTGTAACGTTTCAGCTGATATCACACCTTCCTTCCAACCTATTCATGAACAAAATTTTAATTAGAAACATTTAAGTATACAATACATATCTACATACAATAATAAAATAAAAAAAAAGATTGTACTTACAATAATTAAGAATGTATACCAATTTTTTTTTATTTATTTAAGTGTTTTTTGTATTCGTGTTTTTTTTTTAAGTCTTGGATCTAATCACAGCCGAAACGTTACAACTCAAAAAAATAAACAAATTCTATAATTGACCTTGCGCCCACTCTAGGACAAACATCATTTTTATGAATAAGAAAAGCTCACGAAGAAAGGATAATTTAATATTTTATTTTCTGAGAATATTGTATTCTACTTTAAAAAGGTCATTTTACTAAAAAGGGGTTGGTTAATGTCCTAAAACCTCTAATATCTCTTCTCAAAATTGCAAAATCTAATACCTGCCTTAAAATAAAAAAGTTGAAAATTTTAGCTCAAAAATGAAAAATTTCAAGATTTTTCAATTAGAATGAATTATTCCCTCAAAATCCAATATGTACCTATTTGTCCAAATTATTAAAAAACTAATACCTTTTCGAAAAAAGGATATTCACCTCGTCGTTCGTCGCAATACAAAATAAGATACAAACCGATTTCTTACATAACAAACATACCGAGCTTCATAATAATACATTCAATACTTTTCGCATACCAACCAATGTACATATTATGTAGTTACTTTTCTTCCTAAAAACACACAAAACAATCCAACAAGTTAAATCTACTCCTTTGCTTCATTTTACTTTCACACCATACTCATCGCACCAATCCCTATACCACCATAGCCCTCAAATATTATCATCCACCGTCACCGTGGTTCTGCTCACATCCATTTCTTCCCCTTCTACACCACCCCTTTACTGAACCTCTCATATACCCAAAAGCCTACTCGACTTTCATGTTCGTCATACTTCTTTTTGCTTCAGTTCCAACAAAAAATAGCTATCTTCGAAAAAAACCACGTTTTGGCAAATAGATGAACTAAAAACAGCCAGTAAACAAAAGTAACGACTTTTGTGCAAAAAAAAGGCTTCTATAAAATGTGTTATTTTGCAATAAAAAGTTACTTTTTGATTACTTTTTTTTTAATATAAACAATTTCAGAAAGCATTATGTCATTTTGGGAAAGTTATGATGATCTTTTCACATAACTACACATTAAAAAATGCATTGGAAAATGAGCAATTTTAATGTTTTTCAAAAGATGATTATTCAAAAATAGAGCCCAAAATTAAAAATCCGCTCCGACGCTCTTCTAAGTCTCTTCATTACCTTTAAAATGACGTAAAAATATTATAAGTTTTCCACTTCAGTTTCTCACAAACCTTGCACAACTTTTGCAGTTTTGTGGAATTTAACGAAAGAAGCAACCGGAATATTAAAATTAAATAAGAAAAATATAAAAAAATTAAAAAAGTGGCTCGACGCTTTTCAAGATAAAATGTAATTCTTTCATATGTAATTTATTTTATTTCAATACGACTTGCATTGACTTCACAAACCTTGCACGAATTTGCCCAATTTCACGTTATTCTCAATATTTTGGGCGGAGGCCTCTTAAGAGGAATTTTCGGCCGAAATTTCTGTTAGCTTCCAAACGCTCCGAAGCCCAGTCAGCGAATAAGCGGCGTTGTCTATTACCATGAACTTTGAGCTCTTGAGTCAGTTGAATCTTGTAAGGAATAGAAGAATGTTTCTTAAAATTTTGTCCTAAAAAAAATTTGGTATGCCAATTTTAGCTATTTAATAATATACATGCTATGTATATACTATGCTATGTAAATCCTTTAAGAATAAATTTTGTTATAAAAATAGTTGCTCATCTTAGCCGTTAGAACTCGACAGAACTCGGTACTCTCTATTCCTGGTGGCTTGCAGGCACAACATGGCTAATGTTGTTTAATTCACTTGGTCCTGGTTCTGTTGAACAACAACTACAAATTCCATTCAATTTGTCCTCAAAACACAAAAGGACCCTTGAAGAAAAGTTGTAGGCTAGTTAGCTCACTATTAAAAATAAAAGTATTAACATACACTTTCTTCAAAATGTTCAAGTTGCAATTTGGCTTAATTTGGCTCTCTAAGCAAAAGCGTACTTTTTCCACTCGAAATCTTTAATTTAATTGTATAACTGGATCACCAAGCCAAGCATTTCCACTTTTCTATTTTTCTTTTATATATTTTGTATATGTACAAGATACTCAACTTTTTTTTAATTTAAAGAAAATTTTAATATTGTTGCAAAATTTTCTGAATCATCTGCACTGACATGGTAACACCGGAGGCTGGAGCGGATTTCAAAACAAAATCGATAAAAAAAATAATGCATCACTTTGGTTAAGCAGAAAATTCAAATTTCAATAAGGTCGATGACGTGACGTTCGACGTTCATTGCAACCATTATACTCTGGCACTCCGAACTGAAAATCTTTAATCAGAAAGGGTCCTGATTGAAATGAGGATGGCATACAGATATCGAAAGGATGCCAATGTCATTGATATTAATTTAAAATTGCATTGCAATTGCATCGTCTGCGAAGTATTTTTATAATGAGAATTTATTGATCGTTCCATGAAACAACTGCACGTTATTTTAACTGCAAGACATCGAACCTGGAAGCATTGAAGACTCTATAATGGTTTTAATTTAGAAATGGAAAAATCTTCGCCAGGAATACTAAATTCAAAGTCCAGTGTGGGGTTATGTTGGGTTTCATCTTTATCTTTCCACCAGATGGTAAAATGGGTGTTCAACCTCTATTTCGAGTTATAATTGTTTTGTTTGCCACACTAGATTTAATTGAACATTAGTTTCTTTGTGTGAAGTGGGGAGAGAGGATAGCTTATCCGGTGCAAAAATAATAAAGGATCGAAATACAAGCATTTTTGGTAATGGGGGTATTTCCTTCCGTTAAGACGTTAGGAGCATGAGAGAAATACTTAAAATACGACAACGATAACCTGTTTTTAAAGCCAGGAGTCTCTTATTTTAACTTTAAACCTACTTATATCTATAAAAAGTTTGCTTTAGGGATTATGACTACCTTAAAATCCTTGAGCATAGTGCGAGTGGCTTAGTATGGTTGAAGAGAATTTAAGAGGAGATATCGATGTACATTGGTTTTGAATATCTGAAACCCGCATATGCTTCCGTTCTAGTTCAACATGTCATGTTCAAAGATATTAATCTGGAAACCAACATAAAAAGCTGAAAGTACTGGCCCGAGCAACACGATTTAATGTTATTAAAATTTCAGATAAAAGATCATTCATGAATATGAAAAATAGAGCCGGAGACTAAATAGAGCCCTGGGGCACACCGACCTTTATTTTGTGAATATTAGATGTATTAGATTGAAAACAATCCAATACGACTTGTATTGAAATTTTTGAAAGGTAGTTACTAGTCCAACGAAAAAGAGATTCGTCAATACCAAATGCACGCCTTTTCGTTAAGAGAGCTTAATGCCAAGAACTCTAACAAATGTTTTTCAAGTGAAATAATCTTACTTTCTCCAAAACGATTTAAAGATTTGTTCTACTCTTCGGTAGATCACCAGTGGATCTGTTTCTACCAAAGCCATACTGCCGGGTATTGAGGAGCTTTCGTTTTTGAAGAAATTTCTTGGCCTGATAATTTTTCAGAGTTTCCATTACTTTGGAAAAAAAAGACGTAAAAGTGTATATAAGAGACGAAGAGACAAATCTAGAACGTTACCGGATGGACATTCAACGTCAGGAAACCGAAAAGGCTCAGGAAAGATTTCGTCAAACCTTTCTTCGGGTGTACATTGAAATCGCCCATATTAACGAGTTCACTGTGCTCATAACATTGAGTTCATTTTCAAGAGTTGATCGCGGGATGACTGGTAAAGTTTGACGGAAGTCGCCGACCAGCAGCATCAATGTACCTTCAAAGCATCTGGTATACATAATACCATAAATCTTTCATTGTTCGATCAAGGCTTGATTGCGATGCATCTTAATGGTCATATGGCCGCAACTGATTTGTACAGCACAACTCAGGTGTTTCCGTTGAGAACACTTGAATGCATTGCAATGCTCACAGACAACAGTCATTGATCCAATATTAACAAACGGAAGGCAAGCGTAGAATCATATTGAAATGCAGCTCGATTTAAATTAAAAGGTGCTGCTATTCACGTCGATTGAGGTTATGTTGATCTTGATCATAATTTTCACGATGATTTCTTCTTGCTAAAACGCTCCACGCATGTTAGTCATTCGTAAACGGATCTGTTAATTGTGATTGCACCCTAGTCGTCTGTTTCATACCCAAATAGACTAGATAACCGTCTCGAATTTTTCTTGTTATCGCTGGCATTATTACATGGACACAAAAAAGTCCTAAGTGAAAAATGTCACAACCGTTAATCAATTGATTTAAACACGAATTGGTCGTTGACGACATTCTTTTATTGAAATTCTTCCTCCATAAAATGAATAATTTAAATTATCTTCTTCTTCTTCTTCTTCCTTTGTTTCGGCGCTGTTATGATCTCGATGTCGAGGGGATCATAACTCTCCCACGTATCTGCTTCACACTAGTGATCCGCCTGTGGGGTTCGCCGGGTTGACCTCAGAAATCGGCGGCAAGCCTCCCGGTTTTGTATTGTTCCATTTCTGAGGCCAACTGAATGCTGGTGTTTTTGCATTTGTTTGTACCAGGAGTGTTTAGGCCTACCTTTCTTTTTATTCCGAATTGGAACGTTGTATGATATTGCCTTTTTGACGGGGTTCTCAGGATCTCTCCTTTGAACATGGCAATACCAACTGAGTCGGTCGTGTTCAATTTTTTGGGAAATGGTATTCTTAACATGAAGGCTTCCTCGGATCTTCGTACTTCTAATTCGATCAAGCTTTGTAACTCCTGCTGTCATACGAAGCATCTTCATCTCAGCTGCCGTTAGCTTACTCTCATACTTTTTGTACATTGTCCAACACTGTGAACCGTATGTGAGTGCTGGACGCACAACTGAAGTGTAGAGCTTTCCTTTCAGCTTAGGGGGCATTTTTCGGTCACAGAAGATAGCAGAATTTTCCCGCCACTTCATCCACCCTACGCTTACGCGATGATTGATATCGTCATCACAAGTAGCTTCGTTATTTATCATAGACCCCAGATATTTAAACTTTTCACACTTGGGAAGCACTACTCCATTCAAATAAATGTCTGGAATAGGCCTGTGTGGATCAGAAAATGGGCAGCATAGGTATTCTGTCTTTTTCGCGCTTATGCGGTACCCACTTCCTTCTAGAACATCCACCCATACGTCAAGTGCTCGTTGTAGGGATATCGGGTCTTCACTTATGATGGCTCCATCGTCAGCAAAGAATAACTGATGCACTTTTGGATCCGTCACTTTGCCTTCAAGCAGGTAATCAAGAACTGTAATAAAGAGCAGGGGACTCAAGACACTTCCCTGGTGTACACCTACTGTGATTTCGAATTCTTCGGTGACTCCAGCTGCGCATCTTACTTTAGTAACTGCTCCATCATACATGTCCATAATTATCCGCACATAGGTTTCTGGAACTCCTCGTTGCCTGAGGGCCACCCATATTAGATCTCGTGGTTGCCGATCGAATGCTTTTTCAAAATCAACCAATACGACATGCAAATCCTCCAAAGAATCCCGATGTTTTTCCATAATTATTCTTATACTCTGGATTGCATCCGTGGTTGACTTACCCCCGACAAACCCGCACTGGTCATCAGATAGCCTAATTATTTTTCGCAGTCGGCTACCCAAGACTCGCTCAACGATCTTCATGGTGTGTGACATCAGCTTAATCGAACGGTAATTATCACAGCTTCGAGTATCACCCTTTCCTTTATAAATTGGAAGAAGGTAACTTTCCCTCCATTGATTAGGCATGCGATCACCTCGTATAAGTTTGGAGACAAGAATCATGAGCCATCTAAACCCGATGTCTCCCATCTTTTTCCAAAACTCTGAGGGTATTTCGTCTGGGCCAACAGCTTTTCCCTTTTTGGAGTATTTTACCGCCTCACTAACTTCTTCGACTGTGACGTCGGATACTTCGCTTAAGTTAGGTGAAGCTATTGGAAAGTACAGCCTTGGAAATTGTTCGTTTAGAAGTCCGTCACAATACTGTCGCCACCTGTGAAGAATTTCGTTGTCTTCCACAAGAAGTTGGCCTTGAGCATTGTTAATGAACTTTGGCGAACAAATCTCCTGGGCATTTCTTCTTCTTTGAGCGGCTATTTTGAAGATAGTTGCGCCCTTATTCGTGTTTTGCCGTAGCTCTTGAATAGCACCAGCTGTCGGGGTAGAAATTTCATCCAGCTCCCGATACAGGTTTTCTGTATTCTTTGCTTGAATTTGGGCGCACTTCTTCTTCGCTTCTTTCTTGCAGTTTCTATATTCCACTTCGAGGCGTGACTTTTGCTCTGTATCATTAGAGGGGCACTTCGACCAAGCCTTGAAAGCCATTTTCTTTTTACTTATAACTGATTTAGCTTCATCATTCCACCACCATGTTTCTTTGCCTTGTTGGTTGTGTCCTTTTGAAACTGCTACACTTGATTTTCCGATCGCGAATGTAATTATTATTAATTAAAATATAGTAATATTATGATTGATATTATAAAAAGAAAACAATTAAACGAATTTGCGACGGCGCGACGACAACCACCACGAGTTAAGATGAAGGCGAAGTGTCAATTGACAAAACAAAACAAGTGCAGCCGACAGCGGGTAAGATGCTGTCACCACGGCTAGAGCAGTTGGGGTGGGTTCACAATGGGGTTGGAAAATTTGATAGGGATTTTTTTTTGTGATATGATTAATATCAAATTGATATAAAAAAATGTAATTTATTACGTGTAATCGCCCCAGTGGCGTACTTACTGCGTAATAAAAGGGCGCCAGCAATTTTTTCCTGAAATAAGAAAAAGGAAATTGCAAACCTTTGCGAAGAAAAATGAACAAGCGGAGATGAAAAGTGAAAATGAAAGATAATTTTTTGAATTTTTAAAGATTTATTTGCCTGGGAAACCTTACTAGTAGGATTAAAACCCAGGATCTTTTCAAGCAAATACAACGAATTAAAACAATAAGATGGACCATGGTCGCCCTGCTCTCTCGCACTATCGCAAAACGAACACCTGTGTAATTAAAAAGGAAAATTGGAAGGATGCAAGGAAAAGGAAATAGACAGAATGAAGATTGTTGCGGTGAATTTTTACCGTAACAAACCCCACCCTTTCCTCCCTGGAAATGTGCTTGATTTCGAAGAAAGCAACACATTTCCAGTTGACATCAGGTAAACAATACCACACTGGGATCCATCAGGCCCAATTTGGCAATCCTCAAAAAAAAACAATCAAACCATTACTTTACTCTACTGGGACTTTCGAGGTTTAAACATTTTCAGAAAAAGAGTTAAAAGGTTTAAGGTCCTTAGTGTGCCAAGTGCCACGATCTTTACCAGTTTCATCTTCAAGTATACAGGGTGATTGGCATAAGGTGTGACAAAAATCTAGGGCGTGTAGGTTGGACTTAGACAAGAAAAAAATCGTATGGGAGGGGGGGGTCTATTTCCCCCCGTTTAGGCGGGAGGGGCAATTTAAGAAAAAACTCACTTAAAACAGAAAAAAAATTATTAAAAAATAACGGTGATACCTACAGAGTAATGCTATAGCATTTTGAAAAGCCAGAAATACATTCTTTAATTTTGTTTTTAAATAAAGTTGTTCGAGTGAATAGTTTTTAAAAAATTAATTTTCAAAATTAAAATTTTGAAAAAAAAAATGAAATTTTTTTTTTTAAACAATTTTTTTTCAAAATTTTACGTAATTAAGTATTATTTTTTTATTCAATATTCAATGCTCTTATTAATTTTTGATCAAACACAAAAAACCGGATGTCAAAATGTTTTGTAGTTTTTGAGAAAATCAAAAATAACAAAAACTACTTTTGTTCTAAGAAAAGCCTTTTATTTTAGTTTTTACGTTTTTGGATTCTTATGTAGGTGAATTTACGATTGAAAGGATTAACTTTCTTTTTACTATTTTTTTAATTATCGTCTTATAAGCATACAATAATGTGACAAAGTACTGGATTAACCATATTTCACACATTTTTCCATTGAGAACACCTGCGTGAGAGCATTGGTTTAAAATTGACCTGCCACTTTTTTATTATGGTGGGGTCAGCTTGGCTTAGGTGCATTTACAAAAGAAAGGATTAACTTTTTTTGTAAAATTTTTTTATTGTCAGTCTTATAAGCATACAATACAATGAAGTGACAAAGTACTGGATTAACACATTTTTTCATTGAGAACACCGGCGTGAGAGCATTGGATTAATATTGACCTGCGAATGTTTTTTAAATAATGCAACGTTACACGCCCTAACTAGTGACAGAAAAATGCAATTGCGAAATAAGAACAAAAATGTTCCTGAATCTTGAAATCAATTAAAATAAGAAATACATGCATATTTAGATAAAATAAATAATTACTGTTTATTTAAATTTTTAACTATTTTTTAACTAAAGCTTATTACAAAAAATTTTCGATATGATCCCCTTTTTGTAGAAGGCAAAGATTATAGCGCCTTCTTATTGCTGCACATAAATTTATACTTGATAAATTTTCCTGTAATTTGACTCCAGCCACTTCAATCCGTTGTTTCAGTTGTTCCAAAGATTCTATTTTCACTTCGTACACATAGTTCTTCATGAATCCCCAAGCATAAAAATCACTAGTTAGGGCGTGTAACGTTGCATAATTTAAAAAACATTCGCAGGTCAATATTAATCCAATGCTCTCACGCCGGTGTTCTCAATGAAAAAATGTGTGAAATATGGTTAATCCAGTACTTTGTTACATTATTGTATGCTTATAAGACGATAATTAAAAGAATAGTAAAAAGAAAGTTAATCCTTTCAATCGTAAATTCACCTACATAAGAATCCAAAAACGTAAAAACTAAAATAAAAGGCTTTTCTTAGAACAAAAGTAGTTTTTGTTATTTTTGATTTTCTCAAAAACTACAAAACATTTTGACATCCGGTTTTTTGTGTTTGATCAAAAATTAATAAGAGCATTGAATATTGAATAAAAAAATAATACTTAATTACGTAAAATTTTGAAAAAAAATTGTTTAAAAAAAAAAATTTCATTTTTTTTTTCAAAATTTTAATTTTGAAAATTAATTTTTCAAAAACTATTCACTCGAACAACTTTATTTAAAAACAAAATTAAAGAATGTATTTCTGGCTTTTCAAAATGCTATAGCATTACTCTGTAGGTATCACCGTTATTTTTTAATAATTTTTTTTCTGTTTTAAGTGATTTTTTTCTTAAATTGCCCCTCCCGCCTAAACGGGGGGAAATAGACCCCCCCCTCCCATACGATTTTTCTCTTGTCTAAGTCCAACCTACACGCCCTAGCTTTTTGTCACACCTTATGCCAATCACCCTGTATATGTCCAAGCAGACAACCGTTTCCTAATTTTAAATGGCCCAACATACTTTGGCGCCAACTTGGCTGCATAATAATTGGCAGCATTCGAAAGATCGAAATTCCTTCGCCATACAACATCATTCGGATAATATTGGATATCTCTCCTTCTGAGGTTGTAGGCTTCGGATGTTTTCTTGGCCGCTGTCTGAAGTTTGACAGCTATATCGGCCCTTAACTTCCTAAAACGTTCTCCTACTTCTTCTCCTGAATTAAAATGTTCCCTATCTGTGTCCCTGAGTGATATTTCTTCTCTACCACTAGTGCTCATATTCTTGCCAAAATTGGCATAATATGGCGAAACTCCTAACACTTCGTGTTGCGAAGTACGGATTGCACATGCAACTTTTGCTAGTTGAGAATCCCAGATACGGTGATTCTCCGAAACATAAGCCCTCAAAGTTGTTTTTATGACCTGATTAATCCTCTCAGCCGGATTAGCCTGTGGATGATAGTGTGGAGTGTACCTAATTTTAGACGAATAATCATCACAAAGAGATTTTAGTTCCCTACTCCTAAACTGTGGTCCATTGTCACATATGACGAACTTAGGAACACCAAACAAAAGAAAAACATTATCCTCCAATTCTTTGCAAACTGCCTTTGCAGTTGCCGACCTCAATGCAAATAATAAGGGAAATTTGGTAAGATAATCAACTACCGTTAAAATATACATAAAACCCCTACTTGACTTTGGTAATGGCCCTACTAAGTCCACACTAATCATTTCCCATGGTGAAGAAACTCCTATCCTTTCTGTCATAAGACCTGCTGGTTTATCATGAACTGGTTTCACTTGCTGACAAATTGTACATTTCCTAACATAGTTTGCTACATCTATCCTCATCTTCGGCCAATAATATTTAGCTACCACTCTCGCGAACGTTTTCCTAACACCCATGTGTCCTGCTAATGGACTATCATGACACTCTTTAAGTATATTTAACCTATCCTTTTTCCCTACTACTAGTTTCCACTCTTCATTTCCTTCATGAACTACTATATGCGTCGATTTTACAAATTTAAAAAGTTTTCCATTTTCTACCCTCCATGCTGGATAATCTAAAGGTTTTGACTCAACTGCCGATATCATTTTCCCCACCCAAGGGTCCAAATCCTCTCCCGAAATTCCAGCCACCACTGGAACTCCCCGAGACAACATGTCCGGAACGACATGTTCTTTTCCCTTCCGGTGTACTATCTTGAAGTCAAATTGCTGCAGCCTAACTGCCCAGCGCGCAAGCCTCCCTTGCGGATCCTTCAGGTTATTCAACCAAATAAGTGAGTAATGATCCGTTATGACCGTGAATCGAACACCTTCGAGATACGGCCTTAACTTTTCAATAGCCCACAAAACTCCTAAACATTCTTTTTCCGTAGTGGAATAATTTCTTTCGTTACGATTTAACGACCTACTCAGATAGCAGATTACTTTTTCCCCATCATCAAAGGTTTGGGTAAGTACGGCCCCGATACCGTAATCAGAAGCGTCAGTCTGGACAACGAATGGAAGCGAAAAATCGGGACAAGTTAAAATTGGAGCCGTTATCAAAAATTCTTTTGATTTCCTAAACGCGTCTTCACATTCTTGGGTCCAAACAAACTTTTTGCTCTTCTTAAGCAAATCCGTTAAAGGCCTAACTACACTAGCAAAGTTTGGTACGAAGCGCCTGTACCACGAAACTGTCCCTACGAAACTCCTAACCTCTTTGACATTCTTAGGAGCAGGTATCTTAACCATACTCTCTACCTTCTCTGGGTCTACATGCAAGCCATTCCTATCTACGACGTAACCTAAAAATTTAAGGGATGGTCTGCAAAAATTACACTTTTCCCTACCTACTTTAAGTCCTGCTCCTCTTAATCTCCTAAAAACTTCTTCTAAAATTGCGAGATGTTTCTCGAAACTGTCTGTAACGATGATAATATCGTCCAGATAAACAAAAACAAAAGGCTCTAACTCAGGCCCTAACACGCTATCAATGAATCTCTGCCAAGTTGCAGGAGCATTGTGAAGTCCAAATGGCATTCGCTTAAATTGAAATAGTCCCCTACCCGGAACAGTAAATGCTGTAAACTTGCGAGATTCCTCTGCCATAGGGATCTGCCAATATGCTGACTTAATGTCAAGCGAAGACAAAAATTTAGCGTTCCTCAGCTTATCCAAAATAGCCGAAATTATTGGCAGCGGATAAGCATCCCTCTCAGTAACCTGATTCAATTTCCTGAAATCGACGCAAAACCTATAGGTACCATCTTTCTTCTTAATTAAAACTATTGGGGATGCCCAAGGGCTGTTTGATTTTTCAATCACATCTTCACCTAACATTTCCTGTAAACCCTTATCTATATGGCACTGCATTGCAGGCGAAACAGGATAGTACCTTTGTTTGATCGGTTCTGAAGAAGTCCTAATTATATGTTGTACCATTGTTGTACGACCTAACCCCTCCGGCATGTCTTTGAACAAATGTTCAACCAAACTATCTAATTTACCCCTTTGAATTGTATCTAAATCCGACTCCTCTGTGATAGACGGAGTTGCTAACGAAGCCACTATCTCCTGGCTTGAAAAATTCCACGCGCGTGATCGAAGATCCGGGACAATTCCCGATAGTGCCCAAAAATCTGCACCAAGAATCAATGCTTGTGGTAAACTGGGTATAATTAAACAATTCATCAGAACCGATTTGTCCTCAACAACAATTGGTAAACTTAAAACTCCTAATACTCCTACTCCCGTACCATCTGCTAACTGAACCTGTCTAATATTACTCTGTTCTAAACCTAATCCTAAATCTTTTAAAACTTTCCAAACATCCCTACCTATTATAGTTCGCGAAGCTCCTGAATCTAAAAGCCCTAAAAATCTAAATCCATAAATATTAACTCCCAAATAAGGACGACTGTCGCCCTCACTTGTCTCTAATGTGAAACCTAGTTTTACTGTCACCAGCTGGTCGTCAGCAGGCGACCTAATTAACGACGACGGCGCTCTTGTCCTGCTGACCCAAGAGACCGTTGACCATTTCCCGAACAGCGTCTACAATCGCGACGGGTTGTCCCTACAGCACCACAACCAAAACATCTCCTACGAGCGGAACAGTTGTTTGATAAATGTCCTTCCCTATTGCAGTTGAAACAACGAATGGTCCTATTGGGGGGTGGTGGGTTACGATCAACTGCAACTGTTGCTTCCTGAACTGAAGCAACATAAGCAACATCAGGCTCCAAAGACTGCCTGTTGCGACCAGAAGGGGGAGGAACAAAAGACTCTACGTTCGACCTAATTGTCTCTAACTTCCTACCCAACGCAACCAGTTCATTGACTGACTTTATATCAGCCAAGCCCAATTGCGTTTGGTAGAAAGGAGCTATGTTCTTCATGAGAATAGCCAGTTTTCTATTCTCACTCAGAGGCTCAGAGAATCTTTTAAAAAGCGTTTGCATGAGAGCAATGTACATACCCATTGTCTCATCTCTACCTTGGGTACGCCGCCTGATCTCATCCAATAAGAGATCATCATAATTGGAGGGCAGAAACTCCAATTTTAACTCCCTAACCAACTCTTGCCATGTTGAGATATTGTCCCTAACCGCCCTAAACCAAAGAAGAGCCTTCCCCGTAAAAAGATCCACCGCCGACCTGAAAACCCTAGCTTCCGATACACCACGAGATTCCCTAAGTTCATCAATCCTCTCAATAAAAGAATTCACTGATGAGCCGCAGCGCTCACCAGAGAATTTCACGTTCCATTTTTCGATGCGCTCAGAATTCCCGTCACAGGTTTCATCCTGTAGTTGGAACCCTGAGCTCGCTCGTTGGCCGACCTGTGCAGTTGGTAACGCATCCATGCCTGCTGTCGACGTGTTGGTTATTTCTTTATCCGTATCCTTATCTTGGGGTGCCTCCTCACCCTCTTCAGTTAAAGTTGCCATCAGCAACAATAACTCTCCCCTAATATCGGCCACTTCATTGACCTCATCCGACGATTCTGCCTTAGCCCTACCCATCCTACCTAACGACCATTCGATTTTAGTTAACACCTTCAAATACTCCGACGACTTCGGATTCTTCGGCGGATTTTTCAAAAGATCCCTAATTTCCGACATCTTTGTTCTAACGGCCTTAATATCTTCCTCAAATGAAAAGGGATAGTGAGGGCTTTCAGAAGAAATCGAACCCGCGCGCTCAAGAGTACGCGATGCTCTTAGCGTCATCCTCATCCTATCCACCGTTCCTTCCTTTAACCCGCGGGCAAGTAACTCGTAAATGAGTTCTTCCTTGTTTAACCTATTAACGTCCATTTTTATCTAAACCAAAAATACTAATCGAAAAATGAAATATTTGAAACACGCGAGAAAAAAAAACGTTTGATCCAAAAGAAAGAATAATTCGTATTGAAATTTCAAAAAGTAGAATCAAAATCAACACCCAGTTGATTATTATGTATATACCTATAACCTGAAACCCAAACAATAAAAACTAAATCGAAACCAAAGAAAATTTTAAAAAGCAATACGAATAATAACCAAAGAATGAAAACGCCCAAAATAACACTAAGTACCTATATAGCAAACAAAATTATATTTTCAAAGAAAAAAAAAATCTAGAGAAAAAGCAAAACTAATAAACTAATAAAGATGCACGAAACTAATAAAACAAGAGCCACTTCACTGAAAAAGTACACAAAAGTCGTTATTCAAAACAAAATATTATATCACGCTCAAGAAAACTATTTAAAACACCAAAATCAACGCCCAGTTGATTGGCAAAAATTCGCACAAGACTTAACCAAAAATTTCCTTTCTATTGAACAATGTAAACAAATCCTAAAAGTGCACTATTAATCTTTTCAGCTAAAAAAAATATACACCACTCACTTTCAACAAAAAAAATAATATTCGAAATTCAATTGTCAGACAACAACAAAATATGTGCCACAGAAAATAAAAACTTGGTATGGTCACACTAACTTAATATAACTTTTCAATCAAACCCGAAAATTGGCGCCCCACGTTGGGCGCCAATTTGCTACACTTGATTTTCCGATCGCGAATGTAATTATTATTAATTAAAATATTGTAATATTATGATTGATATTATAAAAAGAAAACAATTAAACGAATTTGCGACGGCGCGACGACAACCACCACGAGTTAAGATGAAGGCGAAGTGTCAATTGACAAAACAAAACAAGTGCAGCCGACAGCGGGTAAGATGCTGTCACCACGGCTAGAGCAGTTGGGGTGGGTTCACAATGGGGTTGGAAAATTTGATAGGGATTTTTTTTTGTGATATGATTAATATCAAATTGATATAAAAAAATGTAATTTATTACGTGTAATCGCCCCAGTGGCGTACTTACTGCGTAATAAAAGGGCGCCAGCAATTTTTTCCTGAAATAAGAAAAAGGAAATTGCAAACCTTTGCGAAGAAAAATGAACAAGCGGAGATGAAAAGTGAAAATGAAAGATAATTTTTTGAATTTTTAAAGATTTATTTGCCTGGGAAACCTTACTAGTAGGATTAAAACCCAGGATCTTTTCAAGCAAATACAACGAATTAAAACAATAAGATGGACCATGGTCGCCCTGCTCTCTCGCACTATCGCAAAACGAACACCTGTGTAATTAAAAAGGAAAATTGGAAGGATGCAAGGAAAAGGAAATAGAAAGAATGAAGATTGTTGCGGTGAATTTTTACCGTAACAAACCCCCTAACAGTGTTTTGGCTTTTTCTTTGCAAGTTCTCTGTAGGAGATCCCACATACTTTGTGCTGTACTCTCTTCATTTCGAACTATATCGGTGTTGTTATACAGAAAGTTTTGCATATTCGAAATGAAAGCTTCGCCTTTTTCCTTATCCAGATTATACCATTTGATCTTCCCAAAAGTTTTTGTATGTTTGTTGTCGTTCACTGTCTCCATAAAAAATTCTGTCAGTAGGAGACGGTGTTGGTGGGCGATCGCTTCTCCTAGTATCACTTTGCAATCTTTTACCCGGGGTTTCATGAAACTAGATACCAAATGGTAATCAATCTGGGTTTCATTTCCACCACTGCTGTAAGTGACCAGGTGTCGGCTTTGTTTGACGAACATGGTATTTAGTACGATAAGACCGTATGTTTTGCACATGCTCAGGATGTCTTCACCAGGAGGGTTCCTGGTGCCGTATCCGAGGCCTCCATGGCAATCTTCATAGTCTTCGTTTGTCTTGCCGACATGTCCGTTCAAATATCCGCCCACGAACAAAAACTCTTCCTTTGGGATGTCCTTAAGTAGATTGTGAAAGTCTAGCCAAAATGCATCTTTTTCCACCTGCTCACATCCAATTTGGGGAGCATATGCAGTGACAATATTCCACAACTTTCCTTTAATCACCAATTTAAGGGACATCAAACGGTCGCTGGATTTCGAAATGGTCAATACGCTGCCTAATAGATGTTTTGCAAGGATGATTCCGATTCCGTTTTTACCCTTTTCCGTTCCATAGTAGAACATCTTATAGTTTTTTGTCCTCGTATCCAAGAAACGGGCCCTGTTTCCCGTGTTTCGCCATTTTGTTTCTTGAACACATAAGATGTCCACTCGCCTTCTTTTCATCATCTCTTCCAGCTCGAAGCTTCGACATGTCATACTGCCAACGTTCCAACTCGCAACTCTCAGATTTTGTATAATCTGCGGCATTACTTTGCTAGCCCCCGGAATCCGTCTAGCTCTGACCCGAGCATTGCTGCTCGGTCCAGGATCAGTACCATGTGTAACAATGGTAGTGCCTGGCGGGGTAGTGTCATTTCGGACGAGTACTTCCATAATGCTTGAATTCACAAAATCCGTTGTAAGTATCGACGTGTGCATGCTCCAGTTTTGTATTTGATCTCTCTTTTACGGCACCGGTGATCTCCAGTCGTGCCAACCCAGGGACTGGCATGCACACTTTTGGGAAAGTTTATAGGTGTTACGTGTCGCTAGGTTCACCTTGCTGTTTGTGGCCTAGATGTATTTACTCCTTTAGTCGCCTTTTACGACAAGCGGGGAGGCGCTGCAGGAATATTCTAACCCGTCCCTGCACAGGGAAATTATCAGAGTGCAGAAAAATAAGTGGATGAATTAGGAGTCTGGATTCGAAGTGTCGGAAACCTCACTTTTGAAAATTACAATGTTCTGCAAAAAAAGCACAAAATTCCACATCCATCCATTGAATTTCACTTAGTCCCTGAATAAATATCTGTATTATCTTTGTGGATCACAGAACAAAATACTTTTCTCGATTTAAAAGCAATAATTTGCGCACTATATCCAGATAAGTACAACAACGAGACACAATCGTCAATGTGGAAAGATCGAATAAACTACTCAGCTGTCAAACATGATTCTCAAAGCGTAACGCCATCTGTCGGTAATACCATTTTTGTGAGGAACAAAATAAGCCGATTATCATTTCTGGGAATCAATATTTTATCCCTTCCATTAAAAATGGAATTTTCAGATATCGCCACCTTCCACCCAGGAAAGTATGCAATTTCAAATACATATGTACATTATTTGAATACATACATTATATTGAATTCCATAAGCTGTCCATTTGACGTTTTAGAATGCCTTATCTAAATTCCCGGCTTTCACATTGATTTCCTTTAGATTTTGATTGTAAAAATATTGAAGTGTCAAATTTAAATTTAATAACTATGCGCTCAAATACCAAGTTTATAAGTATACCTACTACTTCAAATCTCTTCGAAATTTATTATTTTTCAATAATTCCCTTTAACTACCCTGATCCGTTTTTATCCTACATTTTCAGCCCGTGAATATTTTGGTATGAAACCCCTATTTCTCGGCTCGGCTTTGTCGGTATCTAAACACACGAACTTGTGTGTTTTGAATCAAAATAATAATATATCTATATATATAATCCTGTAATATAGATTTCGTGTGTATGAGTATGTACTATTTATTTCATCCCAAAAACCATAGTTACCACTTCGTTTTTCTTAAAATCATTTTCTGTAAAATTTTTGCATTGATATTTCTTCGAAAAAAGTAAAACTAAATGTTATTAGGAAAAAAAAATCAAAAAAAAAAACAACGATCTTCTTGATTCCGAAATTGAAATAAGTGAACTCCCATACACTTCATGCAAAAAATAATAAAGCGTCGAGTCCCGACCGCATTGGAAATGAAGTCTACAAAAATGCTCCACCCGAATTTTGAAGTAAAACTTCTTTTCCAGCGTTGGGGGTAAACAATTTTCTATGGAGCTGTCAGTGACATGTCAAAACGACATGTTATCAGTCAAAGACAGCGACATGTTTTTAGAATACAAAATGTTTGTACTTTGATAGGTTAGAGGCTTTGCGCGAGGGAAAAGAAGTTTCACTTCTACCGCGTGTACGTCAGTAGACACAACCTTTTTTAAGTAAAATGCTAGCTAAATTAAATTCCATTTTTAGATCTGGATGGATACCTCAAGAGTTCAGGAATACCATTGTATATCTAATATACAAAAAACGTGATTTCAATGCTCCGAACAATTATTGTGGTATCTTTTTTGTGAAATCAATCGCAAAACTGTTTTGCTCCATTCTTTTGATTAGAATCAACACCTGGGTAGAAAAGAACAAAATACTTAGCGAATATCAGGCAAGTTTTCGCGGAGGCTACTGTACTGTAGACAATATATATACACTATATTGCTCAATTGTTCCTTAGACAGAATAAGAAACTTTACTTATTTTTTTGTTGATTTTAGAGCTGCATTTGGCTCTATAGACCGAAAAGCCCTTTTTTATATATTGTCACAAATAGGAATGTCAACAAAAATGCTCAAAGTTCTCAAAAGTATGTATACAAAAACACAGAAAAGAGTATGGGACACTAGAAATGCTTCCGACTGGTTTGAAACCAAGTCTGGGGTGAAGCAAGGCTGTCTTTTGAGTGCCACACTTTTTGCATTATTTATAGATGATATATCGGCACATCTATCTGCAGATATAAGAATTATGGAACAAGTCATGAAGGTACTACTATACGTGGATGTTATTGTACTATTAGCGTAAACCCTTCTCATAGTTCACAAACAATGATAAATAAAATGAACAGCATCTACAAAACTTGGAATTTGAAATTGAATCTAGCTAGACAAGACTAGAAACAACTGAAAAATGGTTCCTTGATGGTGAAGAGATTAAAATAGTCACACACTATGAATATATGGGAATTTTATTGACTTCAAATATGAAATTCAAACTGCACCTTGAAAAACAAAACTCTCAAGCTCTAAAAGCCTTATCAATGCGTCCTGGGGAAATATAATAAACAAAACAAGAAGTACCAACATATACAAAATACAGTGTATTCGACTCAGTTATGCGATCAGTTATGTGCTACGAGTATAGTGCTCAAAATCGGGGCTACAAACAATATGAAGAAGTCGAAAAACGTCTTCGTTTTTTTTTTTTTTTAAACTTCCGTCTTCCTCCCACGACTTCCAATTATGTACTAAGCTTAGAAAGCAGGTTTGTCAAATCTTTTTAATTTTACATTAAAGTTACACTTTGATTACATACTCAAAGTACTAAAATACCTCGAACATAGACTACCACTTATTGTGGTAAAATATAAGATCAATAATAAATCAGAATGGGTTAGAGATTGGATAGAACTACCAGTAAAGTGCGAATTTAGCCTAAATATACAATCGTGCTTATTTTGACATTCTCATGATTAGTCTATTCGTTAGAATGATTCTATTCCTTCGAATGAACTTTCTTAATTTTTAGATTCGAACGAATAACATTCATTTGCGAAAGATAGCATAAAATGAACTTCAAAAAAGATTCATTTTCATTATCAGCTGTTTGAAATTTACTATTTTTCTATTTGAATTAGTATGACCGTTTTACATTTTTTTTGTTTCTAAACATTTTATAGATGTTGGATAAAGAATCAAGAAACAAAATAAATAATACACTTTTTAATTATAAAGTAAAGTTTAACCATAAAGAACTAAATATTCATTACATTTTTTGAGTCAACTCAGCTGTTTTGAAAATATTCTTTAAAAAAATAAGTTGTTCATGACGAGTTCTAAATTTTTATTTTTTTTCGTATACACTTGGTCACACTAAAATATCAAAAACAAAAGAGAAGTGTTTGTGAAATGTCAAAACCAAAAAGTGAATTCTTTGATTATTTGTAATTGTTTTGTTTATTGTATAATATAAATTTCTTTGATAAAAACATAAAATAATAAATAAAAAATAAAAATATGGCATTTGTGTTGTTTATAAATGAAGATGGTGTTGGAGAAGTGCAGAAGAGAACGATAGTGGATGCTTTCCGTATCAAAGCGGGTGGTAAAAAAAAACCTTTGCTACCTCCGCTTTTTTTTCATTATTTTGATTAACTTTTCCTTTTCTTCGCGGTTTGTCCATTTGGAATGCGACCTTTAAACATAAAACAACAAAAAAATTAATAGAAGTAATTTATTTTCCATGAACTAATTAAAAACTTACATGTTTTGTTGCTTACTCGACAGAAAAATTCAAACGACACAAAAATGACATTTAATTCTATTCTTTCGAATGTCAAAATTGAAATAGCTTTCGCAAATGAATGAACTTTCTATGGATTGGGTGAACTTTCGATTTGTTCGATTAACATTCTAATCGCTGAGTCTCAAAATTAAGTTTCAACGAATTCGACTCACTTTCGAACGAAAGAGAATGTCAAAATAAGCACCAATTTGATAGTCTTGCAGTTTTGAAGCAACAACTTAATAAAATATTGCAATTATCTGACATTAGCTACAGAAATGAGAGCAAAAAACAAGCCACATCTTCAGTTAACAGGTTGATATACCTTGAGCTAAGCTATAATCTGATGAACAAAAACTATTTTAATGATCGCTATAGCATAAAGGCGATATTTTTGATTTGCAGAGCGATTCAAAAAAACAACAACAAATCTTTGTACCATATTCAATTTTCAAATAAAAGGAGCCACACTCCACTTCCTGGAAATATGTCCAATTTACAAGGATTTGAGACCTATCCACTTCAGGAAAGTATTACTAACAATGGAACAAACGAAAAAATTCTAAAGGGTGGTCACTGGGTTGCTTTATAAAAATTCTTTGAGACTGCATCCACTTATAAATAGATATAACATTTAATATAAATATTTAATGTCATGTTAATGTCATTATTTGTACTGTATTAAATATTGTATTGCGGCAGTCCTGGTCATGTCTTTGCCGAACTTCAAAACTCACACCAACCCTACTGTCAATTAATATTTGACATCCAATGCCACCCACGAGGCTGATTAATCAGAAATTCAATTTTGGCGCCACAGGCAGAACCCACAACAAGGATTACGAAAGTAATAAATATGTAATTAAATACTTTGATATTGTTTTTTAATTATAATTATTTCATTTCGAATTTTTTAAATAAATAAATATTGAATTAAATCGATTATTTTTTCTTGAAATAACATATTAGTCGTGTTTTATGGAAAATTGATAGCCACTCAGTAAAAAAAATTGAAAAAAAAAAAAAATTATAGTCACTTTTATATTCACTCTCTTTCAATCTCAAAGTTTGACACGAATTTTAGAGTAATTTTTATTTTGACGTATTTAGAATATTTCTTTGCATATTCTTGCCAACCCCTAAACTGCAATTTTAATGAGCAAAAAAAATCGATTTTTCGTTAAAAAAAATTTGAAGATGTTTTTTAATCCATCGAGATCTCAGCCATCCTCCAATGGAATTTGACAGTTTATGACTTGGTAGATGGGTAATATACTATATTTTGACCTATTTAGAGTATTTCTTTCTAGATGCTTTCCGAAAGCCCTAAAATCGCAATTTCCCTGAACAAAAAAAAGTCCAACAAATTTAGATTTTTCGGTGAAAAAATTAAGATTTTTCAGAAGTTTTTCAATCAAGTGACATTTGAGATTTTTTTTATTTCCAAATGTCTTTACATAACAAAAATCTCAGAGAAAAAAAGATGCATTCCAGAACACATCCCAGCACCAATCTTTCCCAAGCAAATGTTTTTCTGCACTCGCCATCTACATCTCAATATATCAACAATTTTTATCCATTCTATATTCACTCTGATTGCTGATCAAATTATATTCACTCTTGATGTTTTTATGTATGTACATATATTAAAAATTATTTAAATGAAAAACAGAAGATAAATAAAAAAAAATAATTTATAAATCTAAAAAAAAAATTTAAAAAAAACTCAAAATCATAAGTTTTCAATATAAATTACGAAGCTCTACAAGAAAATCCAGCTTGAATGAATACTGAGAGGGGGTATGCATTGCGACCTGAAGATCTATTGTGCTGTGCCCCCATCATGAACCAGATGTGTTGCTAAACCTACAGATTTTCCTCCAAGTGTATTCCTTTGATGAATTTGATTATTCGGCATACTTTCAGAGAGGATAAATCAATCTCTTCTACCTGGTAGCGTCTCAAATACTTGGTTTTTTTTATGCATTAGAGCTTCGCATCTGCCTAGTATGTGTTCCGGCCGGCGTTTAGTCATAAGTATTGCGGAATCTGCATATGGGTCTGTTTTTCTCGACCAAGAATACTCAAGTGTCTCCTTAGTTTATAGTGAGGGGACCCGTTACTATTCGTAGATTCTAGATATCTACAGCTGATATTGTCGTTATTGATACAGTTCATGAAACGATCTTGGTTAAAGTTTCCAAGAAGTAGCTTGAACTATCTCAGTTTTGGAAGTTCCTTCGTGTTTTGATTTTGATTTCTTTATTAATCCTATTTTCTCCTATTCCACAGTAGTGCTCTGGCTCCATTTCCCTGGACACCTACATGCCCAGGTACCTATAATGAAGTGAGACATTATTGTTCTTGTCATATAAGTGGACATACGCGATGGGATGGCGTATGAGCTTCTTGGTTTGAGTGCGGCTTGGCTATCTGACATTATGGAAATGTTTTGGTTTTGGTAATTCCTTTCGGGATTCGACCTACACATTCCGCTATGGCATTTTGACTTCCGCCTGGAAAATGCTAGTGGATTGTCCCATTGGTGTGAAAAGTTTCATTCTAGGCCCTTCTGTCGTTCTCGAGCCATCCATGTAAGCCACTTAATGGCATTGGCTTTGAGTGTCGAGTTTTTGTTTCGCCTACCCACTCTTTTTTGCAACTTAACTCCATTTTAAATTTCATTTACAAAGCTGTATTTTGTAATAAGGTAAGTTACTGTTGACTTTAAAAAGCAGTCCCTTTTCAGCTTTGTCGAAATGTTTTCGAGATCAAAGTCAAGTTTCACTGGGTAACTAGGGAGTAATTCGAATTTTTGCTTAATTTTTCTCGTAAACGGCTCTAACTAAAAATAGGATTTCGTAGTTTAAGAAAATCCTTTTGATTTTGGATTTCTGTTCATCTCGTTAATGGCTGAACGGATTTCAATAGAACTTGCAAAAAAGCATTTCTAATTAATTCGAATAATATTGCCTTCCAAAATTATACAAACTTGTTTTTTTTTTCAACGTTACATGTATGTTTGAAACATTCGTTGACGTTTTTTTTTTTTGTTATATTCCAATTGGCAACCGTATCCAAAAGTAATTTATCATTATAGAGAATGGGACGACGATGTTGTGAAAAAGCTATAAATCTGAATTATTCAATGTTCTGTGTTGGTTGCCTTCCAATAGACAAGATGGACTTTTGCGAAATATTCTTTCTTTCATCGTGTGAACGAAATTGCAAAAAAAAAAATTAAAAAAAAAAACACCTAACAATGAAACTCAATCGAAGCACACTCTCTTGCTCTCTATTCACAACTACTACTACAAACACAAAGCATCCCTTATGCCATCTCATCCAATTCACTCTGCAGGATGCTTGACAATTTGACTAAGAAGTAGAAAATGGGTTACAAGGGCAAAACGGTTAAGGCTCAACAAGCTGAGACACTTGTAATTTTTCACAAGAATCATAAACTTCTGATGCTAAGACTTTTCTCTTCCATTATTTCGCTCTCTCTTTCTTTCTATGTGTATATGTAGGTGTCTCTGTATCGCTTGAGAGTTTTATTTTTCTTTTCGACCCCCACCTCGCCATGACAAAATTTTAAATCCCTGATTGTGCCACCACCACTTTAGTCTATGAATATGGTATTTTAATGGCTATACATTACCTACTTTCCTAAACCCTTTTTTATACGTGAACTGAACACTAGGTTTTTTAAATTACCTTGAAGGTGTGCCATCGCCCGAATATTGTATTCGGTGGTGGTAGTAAAGTTAAGGGCAAGTAAAATTTTGCTTAAAAAGGCATTAGCATGTAGAAAATAATTTATCCAACATAAAAAAAAAATTAGAAGCTAATGAAATTCATTTCCACAGTACAATAAGACCGGCGAAATTTTTGAAACGTAAAAAAAATCTGAAAAAAATGTCACTTCGCGGAAATTAGTTGTGATTGTGATTGTGATTGTGATTACTGAACAAAGAAGAAAGAAAAAAAAAACATTTAAAACTACATTATGCACCTACAATAACGGACAAACTTAAAAAGGTATTCAGACACTTTAAAAAAAATTAGGTTCTACAAAAAACAGAATAGAAAACATAAAAACAAAGATTTGCAACGATTGTGAGTTTTTTTTATAATGAGCGGGGGTATGCAAGGGTTTCACTCTACCCTTAATATAATTAACACAGTACGAGCTTTAGGGAAAATGAGGATTTAATATGAGGTATTGATGCTCATTAGCTTTGAAGCTTTGAATATTGAAAGTGGAAGGAAAAACAGGGTCAGGCAAGACATTTCCCATTCGTGTGGTACGGCTAAAGAATGAATCTCTGTACTTGACAGCACGCCCTAAGTTGGGCTCAAGGCTTAACTGATGGGCATTCCCTGAAACAGTTTTGCTCTTTATATAGCTCTATTTTAATTTCTATTCAAGAAACATAGTAAGTGTGTTATTGGAAAACTTTTCAATATATGAAATTGTACTTAAGTTTAGACGAATAGGGTCAGATCAAAGGGTTGAGATATTTCTTGCACCTTCGGAGGAAATCAAAGCATTTGGCAGCATTTTTGGTAACATCAAATGTAAAGGGTTTTCCAATAAGAGGGTTAATAGTCCGCTATTTAGGCAGCTGTCACTTTTGACATTTGACAAGTAAAAGCTACGCCACTAATAATGGAACGATACATGCTTCAATAACTACAAAAATGGTGAAATATTGTAGTCACAGTTCGCTAAACTAGAACACTTTTGGGGCGTTCTCGTCATGAAGCACCTTCTCGGCCGGCAATAGGGAAAATAGTGGAAAAATTTGAGTTGTTGGGACAAGTTTCTTATGTGAATAATCGAAACCATGTGCGTCACACAAGATCGACTAAAAAATTGCTGCTTTAGCCCGTATAGCGTTGACGAAAACCCGGCTTTATCGATTCCTCGTCGATCTTTGGAATTATGCATTCCACAAATGATATTATACAGTATTTTGCATAAAAACTTAGGTCTTAAGGCTTTGAACTTCATAACATAAGAACTCAAGCCGGTCGATCATCAGCAACGTTGTATCTTCGCCCAATGGGTCTTTGAAATGCTTCAAAATGATCCGAATTTTCATCGAAAAATCAACTTCAGTGATGAGGCCCATTTTCACCTCGGAGGCTACGTTAATAAGTAGAATTGTCGAATTTGGGGCTCGGAAAATCCAATAATGGTTTTTAAAAAGCCTCTCCATCCTCAACGTATCACTGTTTGGTGCGGTTTTTCTTGGGCTGGCGGGCGGTGTGTAACTGTTACGCTGAATGGATTGCGCTATCGAACTATGATTAATGATTTTTTATGGCCGGAATTGAAAGATATTGATGTGGACAACATTTATTTTCAACAAGACGGCCGGCGCTTACGTGCCACACAAGCAACGAAACAATCGCAATGTTTCCAAAAAAGTTTCCTGGCCGTGTTATTTCTCGAAGAGGTGATCACAATATTGGCCATCGAGATTTAACATCTTTACACTTTTTTTTATGAAATATGGAATAGTCTAACTTTCTACAAATCTATATCTATATATGTATATATTCAGATCACCTGTGGATCTATGAAAGCCGTACTGTCGGTCTTGCGTCCTTCACAATATTTGATAATTTATCAGCGTTTGCATGACTTTGGAGAGAAAGTACATAAATGTAATTGGTCGCTATTTAGAGGTGGAAGAAAATTCGCCCTCTTTAGGGATAGGCCGGACAAGTGATGTTTTCCATCCACTCAGAAAGTGACCAATAAAGTAGGACAGATAGAAAAGCTAACGCAATATTGTTTTAATAGCGTTGAAGGCCACCTCTACAAAACAATGGGAGGGAATTTGTGTAGATCGAGATATTTCAGTTTCTGTTGCAGCTGTAGGAGTACGAAAAAAGAATTGTCTCAAAAAATTGTTTACGTTCTCAAGTAAAAGAGGACTCATGAACATTTCTGTCAGCGTCGAATTAACAGCAACAGTGATAGGCTAGGATCGCACGATTTTTTATTCGCAAAAATAGAACACATGAATTCAAATGAGAATGAACGCACTTGCTACCAACAAATCATGTCGATTTAAAAGTCGCAATTTGTTTCATTTTTTTTGCGATGCGATTGTCGTAAACTTAAATGAAACACATGTACTCAAATGGATATGCACACACTTGCGATTCAAATTACTACGACTTAAAAATCGTAGTCGCAAAGAGAAATGGGCATGCACACACTGGCGATTTTTAATCCACGATTTCCTAGCCGCAATGAATAAAACACATGGTGTTAAATGTGAATGCACGCACATGCGACTTTAAAATTGTAGCGATTATTAAAATGAAACAAGTTCTATTTTTTCAAGCGATTTTTTTCAAATGGCACTAGCGATTTATAATCGATTTTGATTGCATCGAGCGTCCTTCTGTTATTCAATTTGCACATTGAATTTTTTCCTGAAATCCCTACATTTTCGTTGGCAACCAGTTCCTTAAAGTTGATGCTGGTGCTGGATCACAGTAGTGCAATCATGTGAATTGGCGCATTTCAGTTTCATAGTAGAGTAGCTTTTATTTTGTCAGTATCAGTTATTCGATTTCGATCCATTCAGCATGAAACGTCTGGCTCTCGTTCCTGTTGCTCAAACCTAATAAATGTATCTATGTTCCTACATATGTATACCTATGTACCTATATATATGGTAAATTATGTATAGTGAGATATGTACATATAATGTATTTATGAAGTGGCCTGGCAAAACGACGTAGAGCAGCAGTAGGTAGGTATATTCAATATTCATACATACATAAGTACAATCAACCATTGCTGAACTGGAAAAAGTCTACAAGGCAAATGATTTCAATCGATTAGAAAACCCTTCCGTTTCAATCTATGTACTTGCAAGAGATTCAATACTTATAAGTTAGCAGAATATTGGAATATCCTTTAAGGGAGCCGACTCTGCGAATTTATTTCTTCTGATGTTTTTTTCGCAAGCCAAGTAAGAAGGTACAGAAAAAAAAATTGATTAAAGTTCGACTGAAGGGGAAAAATAACATCTCCAATTCAATTAAATGTACTTTTTTCTATTCCTCGGAGCAGAAACTTTTGCTGAGGAGAACTGTCAGTTTTCGTTTAAGAAATTGAATGTTGGTGCATTGCTTAGTTTATCTGACAGGTAATAATGTGTGTACATCAAGGTTTTGGTAATAATTCATGTCATGTTCAGGGTGTATGCATGATAAGCTTATAAAAAGTGACGTTTCGTTTTGCAATCCCAAAATAACATTTGCCACAAAAATTCCTCTTCATTCATAATAACTTTTATTAAATTTCGTGAACAATCATTTTTTTATCCAAAAAAATGAAAATCTAAAGAATTTTCCAATAAGGAGTTGACAGCTTTGAACTTTAAGTATGAACGCATCCTTAAACTAATGACCAAGTCATCAATGTCAAAACAGAAAATTGTAGGTCCCTTCATTCCTCCTTACACACACACACACATGAATTATTGAGAATTGTAGGTCAATAAGGGAGGGGAAGAAAAGAAGTGTCGTTGAACATTGGATTTGAAAGTTTGAAAATTGAAATGGCAAGGAAAAACAGTGCCGGGTAAATTATTCCACCATCGTGCGACTAGAAAAACTAATTTCTATATTTCACGGTACATCCAAAAAAAGCTCGAGGGTTAACTGATGAGCATTCCTACCAAAACGACTATCACGCGGGTGAACTGATTGGGAAGAGGAAGGTATCTGGCTACTTTGAGTGAGCACGAACACTCCTTGTGAAATAAATTATACATAAAATAAGAAAAGTCATGAAACATTCCGACGGTATTCAAGATATGGGAATGGTTCCATGATAGTTCTGTTTCCTATCAGTTTTAACGCTCTGTTCTGAATTCTATCCAGTAAATGAAGAGAAGTATGAGTAAAACCTGCTCAAAGATGTGAGTTATACTCAAGATTCGGAAGTATAAATGCATTGAAGCCAGAACAGAAGGGTTCAAACATTCCTTACACCGATATAGAAATCCTAAACATTTAGCAGTCCAACGAAAATTGTCGTTGATATTCATTTTGAACTCTGATAGATTTTCAGTTTCTTCGATGAAAATTCCATTCGAGGACTATGGCATAGGGGTTACATTTTTCTTCAACGATATTAAACACCAGAGTTTTTGAAGCATTGAACTCTACAAGACGGTTTATATCCCATTTCGCAATGTTGTAAAGATTGGAGTTTAATGAGCTTATTATACTGTGCCGTTACAATTCCACTGCCAAAGGAGTTGGAGAGGATTTAACAGGAGATACCGATACGCATTGATTGATGTCTGAATATCGTAAAGGGAGGGGAATATTCAGCCGGGTAAAGAATTCCACATTCGCGTAGTGCAGCTAAAGAAATAATCTCTGAATATAACAGTGATATAACCTATCGTTTGTAAAGGTCTTTTTGGCATTCTCTTCAAGAGACTGAAGTTGGTTATTGGAACACCTCCCCAAATAGGCTTTATAGATTACGGCCAGATCAAAGGGGTGAATTGTCGAAGGAAACCTTGATACTTAACAGCGTTTTTGGCGAAGCTTGATGCCAAGCTCTCTTAAATGGCTCTTATTACAAGCTCTAATGGCATCTTATGAATTTTTCTTTCAATTGAATGGACTAGATATTACTGATAGTGGTTTCAGCAAGACGATTATACAAGCCACAAAGCGGATCTAACAATCGACTTATTGAAAACTTAATTCGATGAACGTGATATAGCGAGAAATGGTCTTGCCGATTGGCCGACTAAGTCGTGTGATTTAACAACTCTAGATTTGGTTTATGAATAAAATACATAAATTTGGTGGTGCAACAGCTCGGAGTGAACCAGGACCTAGTGACTTACAACTCTCAACCATTCCTGGGTGCGTGTTACCAGGAACGGAGGGGACCTACAATTTTCTGCCGATTCCGAACGTCTAATGAGCAGCGCTTTCCATGACAAGAGATACTCTTGAAGAATTTGTCAATTCCTCGCAAGAGGCAGTACACCCCTGAAAAAAACTTTCTTGCAGCGGCTGAGAATCGAACTTGAGACCTTCCGCATGACCATTATGCCAAGGAGTACTACTGGTTGGTTTATGGGGCTATTTTAAATCATTGGTATATGCCAACAAGCCGACGTCGTTTGAGAACTTCAAAGCCAATATTGAATGAGATATAGCGCCCGATCTTTTTTGCATTCATAAATATGTATGTAGCTATTTATTTATTTTTTTACTAAAAAATCCATGCAAATGGACGAGCAAACTTATACCCGAAAATTTGCATGAATAAATAAAATGAAGTCTTACTGATCTATAACTATACCAAACCTCTATATATACTTTTGGTACCTTCCCCATTTATTCCCTTAATTACATCTTTATTGTTCAACTTTTACAAAGGAGACAACTCAGAGCATCAAAAATTCAAGATTCGTTGGCGTTACTATAGTATAATCATTCCCTTGACTAAAACATCACCACACTTTCCGGTATCTAAGATATTCATCGTGTCATTGTCAACATTTGCATAACTGGCAATATACAAACTGGCCTCAGGTAGTGTTTTCAACAAAGTGGGCAATATGTCTATGTGGTAAAATTTTGCTAAGAAATACAGGACGGGACACTTTCATTCACCTCATTCTTCAATGTGATTTCTGAATAATGCAGACGACTTTTGTTCATTATCTTTTATCCATACGGCAACAACAACAAGAAAATTTACCCACAGCCTGGGGGATAACCAGGGAACAACTTCAAGGTGGAGCATGCAATTTTGAAAATTAGCTCAATAGTATGCACCTTTCTCACCTTGTACAAGATCAACCTAACTTTATAGTCGGCCAGGACGTCAGGAGGACGTTGTTTATGAATCGTAGAGCTGACTTTGTGGGTTGTTAATTCTTTTAGCAAATAGCATGGGATACAGACATTAGGCAACTATGTGTCTGCTTGAATGTCCTCAATGACTCTTAACAGGGATTATTCACAGATTGTTTACATGCCCACATACTTAAAGCTTATTTGCCTCAATTGTTCAGTTTTCGCAACGCTATAGTCACATGATGTATCTACCTAATCGAGATGCCATGAGTTCCTGTGATGTTGTCGGAAATATTAACGATGCTAAGCGTTAAATAATGGCTCGTTCAAGTCATTCAACCTTGGGTATGTCTGCTTTGAAACAAATTTGTAATGTACATATGTAACGGGTGATTTTTTTGAGGTTAGGATTTTCATGCATTAGTATTTGACAGATCACGCGGGATTTCAGACATGGTGTCAAAGAGAAAGATGCTCAGTATGCTTTGACATTTCATCATGAATAGACTTACTAACGAGCAACGCTTGCAAATCATTGAATTTTATTACCAAAATCAGTGTTCGGTTCGAAATGTGTTTCGCGCTTTACGTCCGATTTATGGTCTACATAATCGACCAAGTGAGCAAACAATTAATGCGATTGTGACCAAGTTTCGCACTCAGTTTACTTTATTGGACATTAAACCAACCACACGAATGCGTACAGTGCGTACAGAAGAGAATATTGCGTCTGTTTCTGAGAGTGTTGCTGAAGACCGTGAAATGTCGATTCGTCGCCGTTCGCAGCAATTGGGTTTGTGTTATTCGACCACATGGAAGATTTTACGCAAAGATCTTGGTGTAAAACCGTATAAAATACAGCTCGTGCAAGAACTGAAGCCGAACGATCTGCCACAACGTCGAATTTTCAGTGAATGGGCCCTAGAAAAGTTGGCAGAAAATCCGCTTTTTTATCGACAAATTTTGTTCAGCGATGAGGCTCATTTCTGGTTGAATGGCTACGTAAATAAGCAAAATTGCCGCATTTGGAGTGAAGAGCAACCAGAAGCCGTTCAAGAACTGCCCATGCATCCCGAAAAATGCACTGTTTGGTGTGGTTTGTACGCTGGTGGAATCATTGGACCGTATTTTTTCAAAGATGCTGTTGGACGCAACGTTACGGTGAATGGCGATCGCTATCGTTCAATGCTAACAAACTTTTTGTTGCCAAAAATGGAAGAACTGAACTTGGTTGACATGTGGTTTCAACAAGATGGCGCTACATGCCACACAGCTCGCGATTCTATGGCCATTTTGAGGGAAAACTTCGGAGAACAATTCATCTCAAGGAATGGACCGGTAAGTTGGCCACCAAGATCATGCGATTTGACGCCTTTAGACTATTTTTTGTGGGGCTACGTCAAGTCTAAAGTCTACACAAATAAGCCAGCAACTATTCCAGCTTTGGAAGACAACATTTCCGAAGAAATTCGGGCTATTCCGGCCGAAATGCTCGAAAAAGTTACCCAAAATTGGACTTTCCGAATGGACCACCTAAGACGCAGCCGCGGTCAACATTTAAATGAAATTATCTTCAAAAAGTAAATGTCATGGACCAATCTAACGTTTCAAATAAAGAATCGATGAGATTTTGCAATTTTAATTTTTTTTTTTTAAAAAGTTCTCAATCTCTTAAAAAATCACCCGTTAGTTATATCTATTTAAATATATTTTAGAAGCGATTAAATGAATTTCATTTAGCATTTTAATGCGTTGAACTTATTTGAAGGCTGAAATTTGTTCGATAAAAGTCATTATATAATTTATTAAACTCTGAAATTATATTTTCCTGTGAATATAAAAATCATTCAAATTTATAAAGGAGGTTTATTGGCGATTTATCTGATAGTCCTGGATTAATTGCAAAGTTTCGTTAATAAAACAAAGTTTCTGCTAAATGACATTTTACGGAAACAAGCAACTGACAATTAATTTAGGTAGCATAGAATTTAAAGAGGAGATATTATATCACTAATTGTTTTCAAATTTTGAAGCATATGTAAGTCGGAACTAAATTCCTATTCCATAGATTAGTGAAACCGTGGAATAAAAGTGCATACAAATAATACTTTTGTATAGGTACTGCGGCAATATTAAGACATGGTTTTTTAATCCATAGTCATCATAGCTATATTTCAATGTAATTCGTCAGCTTATGCGATTTGTAAGTTCAGGAATAAACTAAATTTTGACGTTTAAAGAGTAATTCCTTTTAAAAGAACGCTATTGTTTTCCAAAGGAAACAAATAGAAAAAAATAAAAAAAAAAAATTGTTGCAAATTTGAGAACCGAATTGTTCTATGGAATTTGAGATTCTATGGATAAGAGACAAACGATGTTTGAACGTAATTAATTCCAAACGTCACCTGTATCCACTTAAGTCTTTTTTCTAACGAACATTATTTTTAAGATATGTAGAGATACTATATATGCAGTATCTCCTTATTTTGCAAAGAGATCACTTGTCTGAAAAATGTTAAGGAATTGACTAGTTTTTTATCATTAAAAATGGGTTATTGTTTATAGTATGCAGATATTTGAACATGGTTTTAACTATACCACACCAAATTTTGAAAGATCTTGTTCTTAGAAAAGTATACAAATAAGCCTCAGACTTCTCTTAGAGCATAACCTATTTATGGAACAATTGCAAGAGTACTGAAAGATCTCGATACACAAAAATCCGTTGGACTGGATAATATCCCTCCCATTATTCTGAAGAAGTGTTCTTCAACGCTATAGCAAAACTATCGCGTAAGATTTTCCATCTGTCCTGCTCTTACTGGTCCCTTTCTGAGTGGTTGGAAAACAGCAGTTGCCCAGACAGTCCCTAAAAAATGTGAATCAAAGGGCACGGTAGTGCCCAGCCAAGTTCTGGCACTACACCCTTTTTACAGGAACAAACTCAGGCGACTTTTGACCCCTCCCTATCTTCAGTACCAATCAAGTCAGAAACTTGAAATTCCGAATATTTGCTAAGCTAGTCAGGCACATGCGCCTGACCAAATTTCAATTTTCTAGCATAAGCGGTTCCTGAGATATAAGGCCTCAAAAATCACAAAAACCGTAACTGACTGACTGACTGACTGACTGACTGACTGACAGATCATCAAAATTATGGAGCACTTCCCAACATCGTAGAATCTTGTAATTTTGCACAACGGTAGGTCTTGTCATGTAAGCAGAGGAAAAAATCGAAAAATTGAAATTTTCCATTCAGGGGGCGTGGTATCCGCCCACTTTCTCCGAATTGTCTCCGAATTGGTGTTGGTTGAATGGAGCACTTCCTACTGCTGTAAAACGATGAAATTTGGTGAACCGGTAGGGCTTATATTGCATATAAAAAAACAAAAATAAACACCAAGATTTTCCTTTCGGGGGGCGTGGTATCCGCCCACTTTCTCCGAATTGGTGTTGGTTGAATAGAGCACTTCCAACTACTGTAAAACGATGAAATTTGGTAAAGTGGTGGGGCTCAAATTGCGTTCGAAGAAAAAAATATAAAATTAGCGGTTTTTTATTCAGGGGCGTGGTATCCGCCCACTTCCTCAGAACTGATGTAAATCGTATATGGCGCACTTCCAATTGCAGTAGAACAATGAAATTTGGTAGAACGGTAGGGCTCAAATCACATATAAAGGACCGAAAATAAAAATCGAGGTTTTCCATTCAGGGGCGTGGTATCCGCCCACTTCCTCAGAACTGATGTAAATTATTTATGGCGCACTTCCAATTGCAGTAGAACAATGAAATTTGGTAGAACGGTAGGGCTCAAGTCGCATATAAAGGACCAACAATAAAAATTGAGGTTTTCCATTCAGGGGGCGTGGTATGTTTAATTTATATGGAGCACTTCCGATTGCTGTAGTTAAGATAGGTATGTTAGTGTTATGAAACTTGCCAGGATAAGAAGAAATAATTGAAGCGCAAATTAAAACAACCAATAACAAAAAGAAAATATACCAAAAGAAATAGGAAGGCTATAAACTAAGTTGATTTTAGTAGGAAGAGTCCACCCTTCTATCTTTCCTTATCTTTCGAGATTTTGACATGGCAAAATATTTAAATCTTTGCAAAAAGGAGTGAGATCAGACCAAAAACATAAATGTTAAAAAAAAGAGCCAAGTTCTTCTATACAAAAACCTTTGTGTAACAAGTCAGCCGTGAAAAGTAATGATATCTAAAAGTGCGCCAAGTTCTTACTTCATGAAGATTTAATACCGAATATTTAAAGTAGAATAATATTGAAACAGCTACAATGTAATAGAGAAATTTTATTATTTAATGATTACTGAGTAAAATTTGATGGGCTTACTTGGCAAGTTTTTTTTGTATGCCCAATTCAAACGGTTTTAAAAACTTGACCAGTAAGCCTATCAAATTTTACTCAGTAATCATTAAATAATAAAATTTCTCTATTACATTGTAGCTGTTTCAATATTATTCTACTTTAAATATTCGGTATTAAATCTTCATGAAGTAAGAACTTGGCGCACTTTTAGATATCATTACTTTTCACGGCTGACTTGTTACACAAAGGTTTTTGTATAGAAGAACTTGGCTCTCTTTTTTAACATTTATGTTTTTGGTCTGATCTTCTTCACTCTAAGTATCGTCCAATTGCATTTAAGCTGCTTCTTATCAAAGTCATGGAAACGCTGACAAATTATCATTTCAAGAAATATCTCGAAGAACGAAAGCTTCTCAATGACCGGCAGTATGGCTTTCGTAGCAATAGGTCCACTGCTAAACTGATGGTTTATTTCACCGAACGGTGGCACAAATATTGTCGTCTTAATGTTATTACATCACTTGATATTTCAAAAGCATTTGATATAGTTTGGTTTCAAGCTCTCTTATCGAAAACGTATGCATTTGGTATTGATGAACCTTCTTTGGATTTTAAACTACATTTTGAACCGCTCCATACAAGTTGTTTCGGGCGGTCTGAAATTCATAAAATAAATGCTGGTGTGCCGCAGAGCTCCGTTTTATCTCCGACTCTCTTTTTGATATTCTTCACCCCGTACTCGGGCATCTGCTCTAATAACCCACTTAATTTTTCGTATAGAATCGAAAAAAGAGATTTGAAAATGATAGGTGATAGAACTATGTATATCAAAATTATTTGAATCTCTTTAGCAACGCCGCGCCGCAATGTTTCTTGTCTTTCATTATAATACCGTTATTTTTATAAACAGTGTTCTTTGGAAATAGTTGCATTTCTCCCCTTAAACAATTCAACCGTACTAATAGAGCTTCAGGGAATACCCATCAGTTTACCCTTGAGCCCAACTTCGGGCGTATTGTTAAATTCAAAGATTCTTTCCATAGCTTCACGAATGTGGAATGCTTTACCCGAATCAATATTTTCCTCCCCATTGAATATCATTCAAATATTCAAACACAGTGTGCATCGGTATCTTCTTTTAAAACCTCTCCAACTTGCCGCAAAATAAAGAAAATAAAATGCACGACTGGATCGCACGAACTTGCTCTTATGTAAAAGTACTTTGGAATTTAAGATACATTTTATAAATATAAAACATGGATTTAATGAGATAATAATGTTCAAGTCCATAAAATTGCCGTCTGGTTTCCGGAAAAGTATGAATTTATGCAAATAAACCTTAAAAAATCATTTTATTATTAAATAAATTTTTATATAAGAAATTTCTCTAAAATTTTTCAAGAAAAAAATGTGGGATGCGAATTTTAAGTATTTAATAATATTGGTTTAAGGAAATAATTTCAAAAAAATAATCGTTCATAGGTTTTGAAGATATTGATTTAAATTTTTTTTTAACCCAATAAATATTTTTTAGAATATTTTAATATACAATATTATTTTAAACTTAAGGGGACTCCTGCTAAAAATTTTGGGTTAAAATCCTTAGAGCCGTTAATGAGAAAGTCGAAAATCAAAAAAACGGGTCTATGGCAGTTACCCCTAATAACATTTTGCCCCAAAATTTTTGTTGACCAAAATGTAGTCCATGTCCATAATATCACACCTAATTTTTTTTATCAAAATCGTTAGAGCCGTTTTCGAGATAAATAAGATTTTGCATTACGGGTGTATGGGGGGTACCCTTAGTTTTGGAGCTAAAAAAAAAATTTCAATTTCTCCTCTAGGGAATCACCGAAGACCCTTAACTACCGAGATTGAAAGAAATAGGTCCAGTGGTTTAGGCTGTAGTTCGAGGTACAGACATACAGACATACAGACATACAGACAGACAGACGGAATTGTCGGACACACTTTTTTCGTCTTCGCTATCATCGTAATGTCAACTTTGATCAAAATCTCGAGTTCGATTTTTTTTCCAAATGCAGAACTTGCCCTATAGTACCTATATCGCAAGTAAAAATTAGGAAAAGGAGGAATATTTGGGAACAACAAATTTAAATTGCTTAAATTCATTATGGAAGTCTCGAAAATTAATTCTTTCAAATGATCGCATAAAATTTCTTTGCAGAGAACAGCTGTTTTCTGTGTCATATTCTACACAAATTTTCTACGCAAATGTCAAAATTAAGCTTCAAATTTAGCTGATATTTAGAGAGAATTGTGGGAGTTAAAACTTACCGCGATCTGCGTTCTAGGCCTTACACAAAATATAAACATGTATATACAGAGTGGGCCATCTAGTGGTTTCTTTTTAAATCATAGGTTATTTTGACACTGACGGCTGTTTCTTATTTCCAAAGTGAGTGCTCTGTAGCCCAAACAGTGCGTTTTTTTAAAAGAAATTTTGGCCGACATGAAGTGCCCACCGCACCTGCAGTACGCAAGTTTGTGCAAAAAGTTCGTGAGACTGGAATGCTAGTGGACAACACTCATGATCCCCGTCGTCGTACAGTGCACACAGACAAGAATGTTGCTGCTGTAGCCCAGAGTGTGAGAGGATTTTGCACAATCTCGGATTATTCGCTTACAAGGTCCAACTGACTCAGCAATTGAAGGCGCACGACCATCCGCTTCGTTATCGTTTGGACGAGAAGTTGTGCTCCATAACTAATGGGAATGTTTGCTCTTACTAATAAAGCCATTAATATTCATTTCATTGCATTTTTAAAAAGAAACTAGTATTTGGCCCACCCTTAATATGTATGTATATAGAATTACTCTGTTTTTAAATTCGTTACAGAAAAATTTATTAATACGGTAATTAAGAAATAGGCCCCAACATTTGGTTTGGCACAAACCTCAAGCTTGGTTCCTGCATTGCCGGCTTTGTTCTGCCCGTAAAACTCAGTACTCAGATCGCACTTAATTTTAGCTCTAATATAAAAAGTTCTCTCCAAAATTAAGCAAAGCTAAAATTTTGCCAAGTATTTTTTATTTTAACCGACAGCTACGCAGCTCCAGCTAAATAATCAAATTGTTGTTTCCAACTGCACATCACTTTTATCAGTCAATATTTACTTCACGAATTCTCGGATTAAGTTTTTACAGATTCTGTTATTCTTCAATATTATACATAATGTGAACTTTATTTTGTGAAAATGAAAATCGAAAACGAGAAATATTTCCCTCTTTTTTTGATAAAAATCACTTGAAATCCATAAAACAAATTCTTTGAAATGTTTTCATAAAATTTATTTTCAGAGAACAGCTATTTTTTGGCATTTCATAACAAAGATCTTATGTAAAAAATTTAGCTAGGATTTTAGCTGATATTTGAACACAATTAAAAAAAAACTCGAAATCTTAGATTAAAGATAAAAAAATGTTAAGATTTTAAATTTATTGCAGCAAGATTTCGTTGAAATACAGTTTTTTCTGAGATATCGTTAAAATCTCCATGAAAAGTTTTCAGCGGAAGTCTAGTATTTCGGTTTTGCGGAAATATATTATATGAGTAAATTAAATATTAAAATTAATATGTCTAATTAAAATAAGAGTTGTAGTTAAGCATATCAAAGGTCACGGTACTGCCTATCACATTTTGCGGTAGTAAAACCTTTTTACAGGAACAAACAGGCTATTTTCGACTCCCTTCTTACTTCAGTAGATACTAATAGAATCAGTCAATCAAATTTTACAGTATTTGCTTAACTGGTCTTAACACAAATGTGCATTAGTAGTTCCCCAGATAAAGGACTTCAAAAATCTCTAAAACTAACTTACTGACATCAGATCATCATAATTATGGAGCACTTCGCGACATCTTAGAACCTTGTAATTAGTTTCGAAAATTTTGAATTTTCCATTCAACCTACGAGTACATTCTCAAAATTCTTATCAATTATATGAAGCACTTCTGACCGCTCGCTTTCCGATTGTTGTAGAACGGTCAACATTGATGAGCGGTAGGGCTTCATTGGGAATTTTCCAATTAAAATTTGGAGCGTTTACTTAGCAAGTTTTCTTTTACTATACTCTCATCTTAAAAGGTTATGAAAACTTGATCGGTGAACCATCCGAATTTTAGTCAGCAATAATATAAAACAAAATGTTTCATCATAATTTGGAGCTGTTTCGATATTACTCTTAGCATTTGGCGTACTTTTAGATCTCACTACTTTTCACGGCTGGCTTGTTACACACAGGGTTTTTGTAAATATGAGAATTTGGCTTTCCTTTTTTAAAATCTAGGTTTTTACTTGTGATAGTTCTTACTCGAACGACAATACAATGCTTGATGTAAATATGACCTTTTTTATTTCTTTAGGGCACACATAACATCAAATAAAATGCACGACTGGGTCGCACGAACTTGCTCCTATGTAATAGACTAGGAATTTTAAAAACGAATGTTATTAGAGAAAACTGTTCATAAGGATAAAATTAATTTTCTAAATCCTTTTAATAGTAAGAGACGAAAACAGAATGCTATGCAAATATGAATTTATGCAAGAACAAAAATTATAAGTCGTTTTAGTGGTTAAAAAAAAGCTTTTATATAAAAAATTTTTAAAAGATTTTTAAGAAAAAATTTTAGTAGTTTTTATTATTGTTCGAATAAAAATTAAATTTGAAAAAAAAAATATTGAGCCGTTTCTGAGATATCGAATTTTCAAAAAAAGAAAAAAATAGATTTTTTTTAAATTCAAAAAATATTTATTTTAAAGTTTTGAAATGCAATGAGTTTTAGACTTTTTAGAAGCTTCTTTATAAAAAAATTTCATTAAGATCCGTTTTGTCGATAATGAGAAATTCAAAATTCGAAAAAATGGTTCTATGGTAGGTACAAGCTGTAATATCTTAATTTCAAAATTTATTTTAATAAATTAAAGATCATAAAAATTAATTGAAAGAAAAAAATTTTATCAAAATTCTAGGTGCCGTTTTCGAGAAAAATACGATTTTTGAAAACCATTTTTTTTAATTTTAAATTAAAAAAAATGATCAAAATCGGTGGTACCGTTTTTGAGAAAATCAAAAACAAAAAAAATGGTTCCATGGGGGGTACCCTCAATAACCATTTTTCGGGAAATTTTTTTCAACCATTACCTAGCTTTAACTAAATGAAATTTTTTGTGTTTTTATTTTTTAAATCTGTTGAGAAAAAAAAAATATTTATAAAATTTCGAAAAAAAATCGTATGGCAGGTACCGTTATTTTTGGTTTAAAAAAAAAGAAAAAAACGTCTGGGGGGAAAAAGTCAAAACCCATATCTACCAAGTTTAAAGAAAATCGGCCGAGCAGACAGACAGAATTGCCAGACCCACTTTTTTAGTCTTCGCTATCATCGTAATGTCAACTTTGATCAAAATCTCGAGTTCGATTTTTTTTACGAATGCATAACTTACCTTATAGTACCTATAAGTCGCAAGTAAAAAATACCATACCGAAAAAAAACAATTTTTGTGGACCTTATTATAATAAAGTACCTACAAAAAAGAAAAATCATTTCAATTGTAAAGTTTTATGCCAATCAATAAATTCAAACTTGATTTCTCGGATGGCTTAGCTAAAAAAGGGTTCAATCACCTTTTTTGAACCCAATTCAGGCAGATTTGTATGAATTGTGTACACTCGTAAGTTTTTATATTCATGGCTAAATATTCACATCCTTTTCCCATAATTTTCTGTACATTTCACCATCAAGTATATTGAAAACTGTATCTATATTTGTATATGAATGGAATATTATATACATCATGAATGTATCCCCATCTACACCACCTGACCAAAGTCATTATATTTAATAATCAACCACCAACTACAGCCACAAATGCAAGCTAAATTCAAAAATTGATTTTATGACGCCCTAAAACCAAAACACCAAAAGCTCGAATTCCCCATTCGATTCAACCAAATCTCAAAAAATAATCCACAAAGCAAAAACCACGAAAAAGGGAGTGGGGTAATGGCTGTTCTGGAAATTACTCCAAGGAAGGCTCTGCAAAAAAAAAAAAACACACGACAGCAAAACAAATTGTACACAGCATTCTGCTGTTTGTCACATGTAAAATCGATTTCATTTCCTGTAGATTTCCAAATGTTAAACATTTGAGGATACAGATTGGGGTTATATGTATGTACATACATATTGAAAACCCCGTTCCCCTCTTCACTTTTTCCCAGAAGAAATGCCAATATGAGCGGATTGAAGTGTATCGCAAGAGATCCGCCTTCAACAGCACATCAATCGATGAATATACTTTCCAGTTATACTTAGCCTTCACCGTTAACACCTCCCCTGCAATTGGGTGATACCATCTGCACCCGAAGACGAGGGCTTCCTCCTCGATTGACAGATTTTTTCATACACGAAATAATAATAATTTTTATTATCTTACTGAAAATGTCTGTTCAAATTTTGTTTTGGGGCACGAAAATACAAGAGGGTGTGGATGCAAAACCCTCGAAAAAAAAACATCCAAAGTACCCCCAAAACATAAAAACTCGATAAATGCTAGTACATTTTCGAATATTCGGTCAACGATCTATGTATGTTCCTGGATAGAATGAATTTAGATGCTATAATATAACATCATTTCGCCTTCTGTAAGTTGTCCTCCCCTTTGATTCCTTTGAATTCAACCCTAAATAATTTGACTTTTACTTTACATTTTGCGGGTAGAGTAATCCCCAATCTTTCAAGATATTCATTTCACACACAAAGGGGTATGATTTGTGGCTACAGTTTACAAACCCTTTGTTATGTTTTGAAATATTGTTTGTATTGGAAGAAAATGATATTCAAAAAACACATCAGGGTTTTTGAATAATAATTTTTCTCGAAAATTAAATGCCCTATGAAATTTTATTACAGCAACGGCCGGAGGTTCTTTAAAGAAAATACTTTAATACAAAAATATTTAGAAACATGGTTCTATAACTTCTAATTTTTGAGAAAATTGAAAATTTCAAATAAAATAAATATGGTGGTGCAGCAGCTCGAAGAAAACCAGGACCTATAGTGACTTACAACTCTCAACCAATGCTTGTTCTCCAGCACTTACTTAAGTTGTATGCAAATGAAAATCAAGTATTTACTTAAAAATCGTCTAGTAAAAACATTAATCAGATTTCAATGTCATAAAAAAGGTGCTTAAAAGTTAAAAGAGCTCGCTTTTGCACCATGGCCAGGTGCGTCCGTTCGGTCGACATTATATTCCATACACATTTTTTTTTAATTTTTGATGAGGTGGGGCAAAATTAATCATCCAAATTTGTTTTTTAATTACTTTTTTAATAAGTAAAAAAAAAATAATTTGAGTGATGGAAGTGTTTATTTGTACCTATAAAATTTTTTCGATTAAGTGGAAAAGATGATATTCGTCGAGTGGCTACCGCCAGTGTTGATACATATTTGTGCCCGTTTTATCTCATTTTCCATGACTTTCCGCAAGATTTCCGGTGATAACTCTTGGCATTCCTGTCGAATATTCTCCTTCAGGGCTGCAATTGTCTGAGGCCTGTTGTCATAAGTCCGCGACTTCAAGTAGCCCCCAAGAATGAAGTCTGCCAAATCGCCAAAACGGGCTTCACAATATCCATTGTGGCTCTTGCTGTGTGTGCGGTTTTACCGTCTTATTGAAACCACATGTTCACCAAGCCCTGCTCATTCGATTCCGGCAGTAAGAAGTTGTTTATCATGACCCTGTAGAGTTCGCCAAAAATAGCGACCGTATTGCCGATGGCGTTCTCAAAAAAATACAACCCAATCACTACTCCCGCGGGCATCACACACGAATTTTCACACGCGAAGAACAGTCAGCAGGCATTAAATAATGTAGTGGTGACATTGTAGGGTCCGTCTGGTGATGTCCAATTACGTGGCCCGTGCGTCGTCTGGTTGATATTTCTTCTTTTTCAGCGACATTGGCAGCCACAGCCGCGATATTCTCGGCCGACCAGCCGATAACGGACATACCTTGCCACCTATGGTTCCAGTCCGTTCGAGTCGAGTAGCTAAGCGCTGGAATGTTTGCCCAGTTGGCGTGACACGATTAGAAAATCGACCTCGAAATTCACGCTGCGCTAACACCACTTACTACGAGCCCAAACGCAAAATAGTTGGACTACCTATGATAAAAAACAAAAATCTTCTGATTCTTAAATTCTATTGGAAATAAAATCAATATTTTGGTATTTTTCTTAAGATATATTTATTTTGAATAGGAATAAGTAACAAAAACAAATTGACTTCAATTAAATAACGATATCGGGCAATAATACAAAATGAAATAACGATTGATACTTTTTTTTAAGTGCAAAATAGTTGGCCTATGGGTCTTAATTTTTATTTTACCATGGTGTTACGTCGCCTTTGGCCTTGATTACTGCTTCTATGCGACGTGGCATTGTGTCAACTAATTTTTGACATTCTTCGGTGCCAACAGATCCCAAATATTTATGATTTTAGCTTTAAGGTCTTGAAGAGGTCCGGCATGGTTCTTTTCGCGGTTTTTGTTTCATTTTATGCCAGACAGTTTCAATTGGTGAAAGGTCAGGGCTGCTGGAAGGCCATTCCAGTAAAGGAATAGCTTCAGCAGATAACCACGCCATTTTAGACCTTGCTGTATGGCAAGAAGCTCCATCCTGTTGGAAAATATAGTCTCGATCACTAGCTTGAAGTAGTGGTATTGATGGGAGAAGCTCATTTTCCAGAATATCCCTGTACTTGGCAGCATTGACACTTCCATTTACAAAATGCAAATTGCCCAAACCCCGCCCCGACATGCATCACCATATCATTAGAGATGCTGGAAACTTGACCGTTTTTTTAAGGCAATCTTTGTGAAAAACCTCTTGAATTTCTAATGACTCGTTTTCGTTCGTCGCCCACGCAAACTTCAAACCTGGACTCATCACTCCAAATAACGGACCGCCATTGACTTAAAGTCCAGTTTTTACGTTGTTTGGCCCACTCTATCCGCTTTTTCTTTTGTTTAGGTGTTAAAAGAGTTTTTCTTTGGCCTATGTTTTTAACGAATTAAAATTGCTCTAATTTAAATAAATCTAAAACAAACCTTATAAAATTTGTATCCAATTTTTTTCATAGTCCGTTTGCAAGTGTCGACCGAAACACTTTTTTTTATTCTTTCCCTCCATTGAACAGTTATTGCAGCGGCCGTTTGACGTCGATTTTCTTTTATTATTTTTTTTAAAACTCGGCAATCTCGAGGTTTTGCAATTGGTGGTCGTCCCGTTTTTTTACCGATCTCCACATTTCCACAATTTTTGAACTTTGAGATAATGTTTCGAATTGATGAGCGCGGTAAATTGAATTGTTTTGCGATTTTATAGCTCGATAATCCCGTTTCGAAGGCTTTATTTATGGATTCCCTAAGGTCTCTTGATAATACAACGCCACGCTCCATGGTTGACATTAAACTGTTGCTGGCTTGTATAAAACAAGAGATCAATAAACAACAAAACAAGTGCATGTCATTTTTTTAATAACGGTTAACTGAAAATCTATTTAAATCTTCATAGGCCAACTATTTTGCATCCCAGAGAGAGTAGTCCAACTATTATGCTCTATCTTTGTTTGAGGGAATGCAAACTGGAGCCATATGTGCTTTCTCGAATTTAGTTCTGTTTGGTCTTATTTACTTATTAAATGTAATTTATTACATCGACAAAAAAAAATTAAAAAACAACTGCTTGGGGACCAGAAAATATAGGCACATAAAAAATGTTAATTTGTTAATTGATGAGTAGGCCAACTATTTTGCGTTTGGGTTGTAATTATAAGTGAAAACGATCGACACAATTATTCCACGCTCTTGCGGAGTATAGCATTCCATTGCTTGTCTCTTTGTACATATACTGCACGTGTCTAGTTCAAATATGATTGACGTATGGCGCCATTTGCAAAAATTATAACATCTTCCGATAGGGTGATTAATTTTGTGCCACCTTGAACTGTGTGGCCCAATATTTTTATAATTGCATCCTTAACTACACGGCACTAATTAGATGGATAAGAAATAATTTGTTTTTGGCACAATGGGTTGAGACTATGGAGTTTATAACGTCATAAAAATTCTACGAGTGACATGCAATTATAACTGGGGATATATAGAAAAGAATGCTGTCTATGGAGTGACTCAAACGAACACCTCTTGCCAGCAGTCAAGCACTACATCCTTAGCGTCATTGCCCAATTTGTTTCAATTTTCAATTTCAATTTCAAATTTCTTTATTCTTATTTACAAAAACTACTTGTTAATCCTTAATAGCTTAAATATAAAAATAAGAATAGTTAGTGCCATAGTTTATTTAAGAAACAAAATAGCGTTAATGGCACATCTAATTAATACATTTTTTGTGTGGGGTGTACAATTAAAGGTTTGTATTTATACAATTAAACAAGAAGTTCAACATTATTATTTATTATCGTAATTCAATACAAAAAAAAAAAAAAGAATTTAATAAAAATTTCAGAAACAAGGTTAGTTTATTATAAAGGAAATTGAATTAACATTTCGATAGCACGATGATCCAAATCAAGAAGCCACACTTTTAATTCTTTCAAAAAGACATTCAGATGTCTTATCTTACGAATATTAACCGGTAGTGAATTAAACAGTTTACAAGAAATAATTGGGTAAGAGTTTCTGTAACTAAATAAGCAGAGTTGCTACGAAGATTTCTTAAGTCCGAAATTGGACTTTGCAAATAACCTGATCTTTTAAAAAACTCTTTCAGAACTTTAAAATAAAAAGAATGACGAACAGGTAGGACTTGCAGGTTTCTAAATAATTGCATTGAGTTAGCTAGTCGATGAGTTTTACATACATTTCGAATCGCCTATTTTTGTAAGACAGTAAGCTGTTTAAGATGATTCACATATGCTCCACCCCAACAACAAATACCATTCCAATTTTGAATGGAAAATTCCATAGTAGATCATCTTCAACATTTTCAAGGAGCAATGATTCCTCAAATGATAAAAATTGCGATTAGATGAAAACAGATAGTTCTTCAAAAGCGATATGTGTTTGGTCCAGCTTAAATTTTGGTCAAAAGTAATACCAAGATATTTAAAGTCTTCTACACTTTCGATTGTAAAGCAGTTTTTACTACAAACTTGATAATTAGTACATTCATGTGAATGGAAAACTATGGGAATGTCAGGCGATATTTTAAGAGTAAGACTAAAGAACATAAGTTTAGTTTTATTGCTAACTATAAGCTCATGTTTCGCAAATCAACATCTAAGCAGATGAACATCATGATTTATTTCACATATTTGATTTAAAGGACTAGATGAACAATAAGCAATTCCAAGGTCATCTGCAAAGGCTTTGATTCTCCCAATTATTGGAAGTGAGAAAAGAGAATTTATGTAAATTAGAAATAAAACTGACCCAAGTACAGAACCTTATGGGACTCCTAAGTGACTAATTTTAGGGTAACTGAAGCTGTTTTGAACTTTCACGAACTGCATTCTATTTTTAAGATAAGACTCAAACCATTTTAAAGTGCTACCACGAAAACCAGCTTTATCAAGCTTGTCCAGCAAGATTTTATGGTTTACCATATCAAATGCTTTAGTTATGTCCACGAAAAGTCCAGTACAGTGATATTTACGATCTAAACCACTTTGCAGAATACAAAAAAAATCTAAAAGAGCATCTTCTGTAGATCGTCCAGTTCTAAAACCAAATTGCATTGGACTAAAAAAATTTATTCTATTCAGATAAGCCAGCATTCTAGTTTTAATAAGTTTTTCGAATACCTTTGAAATTGAAGACAGCAAGGATATTGGTCTATAGTTAGATTTGTCTTCTTTGCTTCCTTTCTTGAAAAGGGGAATAACTATACCAACCTTAAGTCCATCTGGAAATATCCCTGTACTAATACTTAAATTAAAAATATGTGATAGTATGTCAACTAGGTTCAATCCAATTCGTTTTAAAAGTATATTTTAAATATTATCTCTGCCATGCGAAAATGAGTTATTTAAAGAATTAATAGTTTTTAAAACATCAAATCCAGTTATTGGATCAAAAAAGAAACTATTGCTTCGCGACATTTGATTTTCAGAAAAGCTACTCCAGACGTTAGAACTTTAAGAGACAGGATTCTGTCCAATCGACTCAAAAAAGTTACTAAATTCGTTCGCGACATCTATGGGATTTGAAATCTTTTCATTTCCTTTTCTAAGCACAATAGAATTTATATTAGTCGATCTGTTACGGTTTAAAATACTATTAATTACTTGCCACTCTTTTTTTACATTCCCTTTCGCTGTGTTTATTTTTGAACGATAGTAATTAAGCTTTGCGGCTTTAATTTCCTTATTTATATTTTTGCACAATCGCTTGTACCGAATTTTTAAATTTGAGTTGGATTGATATTTGACGCATTTTTTCCATAATTTATTTTTAATTTTAATTTTTTTAGTGAGAGATTGTTTTATCCAAGGCTTCAGACTTTTTTCTGATTTCTTTTGAGCAATTGTAACGCTAGATAAATTTATGTGGTCAGTTAAAATTTTTAGAAAGAGGTCATAAGCTTTTGATGCATCATTTTCAGCCAAAACACATTCCCAGTTCTCAAAAAGCAATTTGTTATTTAAGTTTTGGTAGTTTACTTTGGAGACCAAGTTTTGAACGTTATAGTCTACTCTAAGTTTGCTATATTTAACACATTCTAGGTATAAACCTGTCATATTGTGATCGGTTATATGCAGATCAAAATTGATCCCATAAGGAAGGTCAGATGGAATATTTTTGAAACGCGCAAAAACATGATCAAGACAACTATAAGAACTTGGTCTTGTAATATTATTTACGTATGAAGTAAAACCATTTTCAGACATAAGTACTTTATATGTATCAGATATTGAACAATCGGTCAACATATCAATATTAAAATCGCCTACAATAATAAGATTTTTAGTTGCATTGTGGGACAAAAAATTGAAAAGTTCCTCAATAAAAGAATTTGAAGACAAGGCATGCAATCTATAAACACATATAAACGAAAATACTTCGCCTTCTATATTGCAACACACCTCAATCACATCTGCACTTATATAAAATCAATCACCCTTACATCGCAATCAAACAAGTTACTTACAAAAACTCCAACTCCACCAGAAGAATAGCTATCGTTAGTATTTGCGTAAAAATTATAACCCGGAATACTATAATGATTTGTTTCACATGAATAGATCCAAATTTCGGATACAAAAATTATTTCCGGCAGTTTTGTGAAGACTTCAAGATTTGCTATCAATAAATCGAAATTCTGACGCATACTACGTATATTTTGGTGAATTATAAGAAACGACTTGTTATCTGAATTACATGTTAAAGAATCATCAAAAATACTACTTATGGTTCGGGTATACTACTTAACCTTGCAAGCACACACAATATTTGGAGTATTTTTTTAACACTTCTTTTTACAAATCAATACTGAATCAAAAAATACAACATACAAGATAAAACGTGGTGCACTTGAGGATTAAAGGTGTACATAGGTCTGATACATTTTAAGTGGCAATTTAATCTTTTTTTTTTTCTTCTCCCTCTCATAAGCTTTCTGCACAAGGTTGAATACTTTCTTTCAAATGAAATGTAAGTTTGAAATATTCTCAAAATAACATAATGTGCTTACCTACCTTCAATAATTTAGCTGTCATGTTCATTTTCATTTCCTTCTTTGAGGATATCCAATTCAAATCATATCCATGTAAGAATTTTTGAAAAGGAAATGAAACTTCACGATGGAAAATTATTTCTCTTAAAGATATTGCAAAATCTTTGCGCATCATAATTTTATTATTGACGGGGGAAAATATAACGATTCTTTGAATAACACCTCAATTTAAAATTGTATTTTATTTAATTGAAACAACCTTTTTCGAGAACAAAATATATGTACAAATGTACATATATTATATTATAATGTACAAAAAATCAGTAAAGCATGGCTTTGCCGTCCGTCCACATTTCAGTGAAAAAAATTATCAAAAAATGGTATTGTTGCACCAAGGAACGCATCACAACCACTGATCTCTATAATATCCTATCCTGGATAGCACATTCATCAAAAAAAGTAGACTCCAATTGAACATTGTTATATTATGAAGACCACGGTGCCGTATAACAGTATAACATCTAAAACAGCATAAAGCGCGGCACAGATTGAACCAGCAACAGCACCGTCAAAAGCGGCGGCCATTAATTTAGAACCAATGCATTTCAATTTTTCAACACACATAAGAACAGCAACAGCAACGCCAACTGCGTCGTTAAGCCAAAGTCCTAAATATGCTGTGTATTGTAGAGATCAGTGATCATAGCCAGTTAATTGTCAAATATGACAGCGACACTCCGCTGTCAAAATAATAAGTTGTTTTTAACCTAAAAGTGAATAAACTGGCACGTTTTTTTGTGTGTGCTACTCTGAAGAGGTTATTATTTCAGGAATCCTGGGAGTTTTGCAACAGTACCCAGCATAGAATCGTTTTTCTTATTTCGATTTTCTCATTAACTGCTCTTGTGATTTCGATCAAAAATTTTAAACAAGAGCTCCTTTGATTTTGAAGCGGTCTGTAGCGGCCATGTTATTTTAGTGAAATCTGCAAAATCTGTTGTTTATTATTTAACTATGATGGCAAATCACCATAATAAGTTACACGATTGAACAGCACGTCCAAATGATAAAATTTATTATCAAAATGAGTTTGCTGTCCAATATTCAAAGGAATGCTAGATCAGCCAAGAACAACGCTGAGGTCCGTGAAATGTACAGCAGGACACGAGGCAGTCGATTCCTCGTTATTCATAAGAATTCGGACTTTCGCAAACTTTAACTTGGCGAATTTTGCGTTGGGACTTGAGCCTACACCGGTATAAGATCTAACTGACCCAGGAGTTCAAACCTTATGACCAAAGACAACGCTGAACCACAGCCACATGTCATCTAGGTCCATAATGTTCAATTTGGGCAGTAAGAATTAGATTATCATCATTCTATAGCTCTCCATTGACGGTGACCTCCTTATCAAGGTCATTTTCGAAAAAGTACGGACCAATGATGCCGCCATCTAGCCTAAAATCCCCACCAAACCGTAACTTTTTGAGGATGCCATTCATCCAAAAATGCCCCTGGTCACTAAAGATGATTTTTCGGCCAAAATTGGGGTCCTCTTTCAAACGCTCCTATACGTTGTATATACTCATACACTTTGAGCTCCAAGGTCAGTTGGATCTTGTACGGGTGAACCAGAAGTCTCGAAGTAAAATCCGCCAAGTTGAACTCTGCGAAAAATCGGTGAGTAATCGACAGCCCTGGGTTCCACTGTACACTTCCACGGACCACTGCGATATTCCGGGCACTACAACATGGTTCGATAGGATAGAAACATATCAGCAGCACACGGGATTGTATTAAGAAGCTAAAAGTTTATCAAGTCCAGCAGAAGATGCCTGTAGAATCAGTTTAACTACCCAAATCATCTGAGAATTACAACCAACAACATAAAGAACATCCCATTCTACGCTGACCGTGGATGAATCTACCTAATTTTACTAAAATGTCAGCAACAATTTTTGGACTACCTTGTATATGTGCTAAAATATGTAAGATGTGTATTCCCACTTCTGAGATTCGACATTTTAATTGATTTTCCTTAAGTGACAATTTTGTTCCTTCACCCAACGAGAAAACCGTGTAATGTCTAAAAAAGACACGGTTCTTACCTACTATTTACGATTATACATTTGTCCTGTTAGTTTTATTTTTTTGTTGTGTGTCATTAAAAACTTTTAATGCGTAAATCCTTTTAAAAGCATCAACATTCAAAAACATTGCTAAACTGGACGAGAGAGCTTTATTCTTGATGGCTGATGACACCCATCTGTCAGTCTGGCACAAGTCGTTTCTCGTAGAAAGGCTTGATTAGTATTTCAATTTTTGAGTTTTCTGTTTCGTTTAATTTTATGTTTGGGAGAAAGGAGGGCGATACTCTACCAATAGATATACAAACCAGAAGAAAGCAATGTATATGCCCATTATTCACACATACACAAACAAGAAGAAATGTTTCATGGTCCGCATAATCCCCTATAACAAGAGATTTTAATTAAAAAATAATGGAAATTATGAAGTACATCGCTGTGCGCTGTGCCCCTTTTATTTATCTCAGCTAGTCCTTGGGTTTTTGACTTACACTATACAGCAACAACGAACAACCTATCGCTGCTGTGCTTGTAAAAGTGTCAAAATTTATATGCTTCGTCACTTATTCAGGAGCAAGGATGGATTTGATGGAAAAGGCTGAAAGTGCACAAGTGGATTTAAAGAAAAAGAAAGGGATGTAATTAATGTTTCAGTATATTGGATATATTATTTTAAAGTGAAGCTAACACTCCTGCGGAAAAATTATATAATGGTCAGTACTAACTGCTGGGTGCAGTTAAAGTAATCTGATAGAAGGTCAAGTGACTTTGTATGTACTAAGGTCTTAGATGATGATGATAAGCGCACTAAAGGGATTACAAACCCCCTCTAAATGTTTGAGCACAGCGCGAGCGTTTGGAAAATTGGAGATACCAATGTACATTGATTTTGAATGTCTGAACACCGCAATGGGCCGGGTAAAGCATATTCCAACATTCGTGTTGTGCGCCTAAAGAAAGAATCTCTAAATTTAAAAGTATGTCGAAGTGAGTATTATGATTGGATGGATTATGGGGAGAATTGAACACTATTTAAAAAAATAACAGTATTATAATGGAAGACAAGAAACATTGCGGCGCGGCGGGCGGGGCGGTGCTCCAGAAATTCAAATATTTCTGATATACTTATATCACCTATCGTTTTTAAACTCCTTTTTGTATTCAATCCAAGAGAGTGAAGTGGGTTATTGGAACACCTGCCCAAATATATATGAATTGTACTCAAGTTTTGGACGAATATAAGTCTTATAGAATACAGCCAGATCAGAAGTTGTGAAAAATTTCTTTCATCGACGAAGAAAACTTGAACACCTAATAGCGTTTGTGGTCTTTCCACTCAAGGTTATCTGTGATGCACATACCGAGATCTGAAAGCTGTTTTGTTTCTTCAAAGCAAGTGCCGCTTATGGATAGCGGCATGGGAGTTCGATTCCACTTTAACGACAGTAGACATCATTGAGTTTTTGAAGCGGTTTTTGGTTCTCCATTTGACAAAGCTATCGAGATCCAAGCTTATCATTCGCTTCCATTTTAAATCCATGTCCAAAGGACAAGGACGTGAATCTGAAAATGAATATGAGATGCTGAGAGTGCTGTCAACAGCAAAACAATTTGATAGATCATTGATGAATATAAGAAAGAGAATTGGAGAGAAAATGGAGCCCTGTGGCACACCAGCATTTATCTTATGACTTAAAACAGACTTAAAACCGTCCAACAGAACTTTTATTGAGCAGTTCTAAAGGTAGTTTAATCCAACGAAGAAAATATTCATCAATACCAAATGCACGTTTTTTTTTTGTTTAAAGAAAGCTCGATTCCGAACTCTATCAAATGCCTTTGAAATATCAAGTGCAATAATCATACTTTCTCAAAACTATGTAAAGATTAAGGCCATTGTTAGGTGAGACGTGAGATATATATTATCAGATCACCAGTGGACCTATTGCTACGATAGCCACACTTCCGGTCATTAAGAGGCTTTCTTTCTTCAAGATATTTCTTGAGCTGATAATTTATCAGCGTTTCCATGACGTTAGAAAGAAGGTATGCAAGTGCAATTGGATGATAATTAGAGATAAAGAAGTTTCAAATTTTTTAGGGACTATCTGGGCAAATGCTGTTTTCCATGACCAGTAGAGTAGGATAGCTAGAAAAGATTACGCAATAGTTTTTCCAGAGTTGAAAAACACCTCTTCAGAAAAATGGGAGGTATACTAGATGGACCAACGGATTTGTGTCTATCGACATCTTTTAATACTCTTGCTACTGTACGAAAGAGCATTTTATTTTATTTATTTATTTCATCTACCGAGTAAATTAACTCTAACAGATTACAAAAAGTTCTTAAATCTAAGTTCTATATAAATATAATATTTACAGAGTATAATTTAATTTGTGTGCATTGTAATAATTTAATTATTTACTTTTAATTTAATACAAATATATCATTCAATTTAGCTTTAAATTTTGTTCTATCATCATACAAATCTAAGTCTGAGCATTTTAAATTATAAAGATGAATACATTTTGTAATGGGTTCATTCTCCCCATATTTAAATACATGTAGAGGAGCATACAAAAAATTTCGCTGGCGAATTACTCTTTCTGGAGCATAAATTTGAAATTTTTCCAAAAGGTTAGGACACTTAATACGGTACGAGAAAACATCGTGAACAAACATAATACAACTAACATTTCGTCTAGTTGCCAACGAATCCAAACCAATTAATGCGCACCTAGTCGAGTAAACGGGCATTTCAATTAAGTTCCAATTAAGTTGTTTAACAACAAATCTAGTAAAAGACTTTTGAATGCGTTCCAATCTCATTTGATAAGTTACAAAAACAGGACACCAAATAATAGAACAATACTCAATTAACGGGCGCACCAGAGACACGTACACAGATTTTATAGCGTAAGGATTTGAAAATTCCTTACAATTTCGTTTGAGAAATCCAAGCATTGAATTCGCTTTTGCGACAATGTAGTCTATATGAAACGAAAAAGTCAGTTTATTGTCAAATACCACTCCAAGATCTTTGACTATATTTTCAACATTTAAGACATAGTTTGAAATTTTATATTCATGTACAAGAGGATTTCTGTTTCGATAAACAGAGAAAGAGTGACATTTACTAACATTTAAACAAATATTGCTGCGATTACACCATTTAACTACTTCATTCAAGTCTTTTTGAAGTAAATAGCAATCTTGAACATTTTTAACACGTAGGAATATCTTTAAATCATCGGCATACATTAAACAATAAGCATTTTTTAACAACAATGGAATTTCATTTATAAAGATAATAAACAACAACGGGCCCAAATGACTTCCTTGGGGGACACCAGATGAAACCTCAATTGTTCTAGAATATACATTTTCCAATTTAACAATTTGTTTACGACTATTTAAATAATTAGAAATCCATTTTAATAAAATAGAGTGGATTCCAAAAGAACGTAGTCTATTTATTAAAATGGCATGTGAAACTGTGTCAAACGCTTTAACAAAATCGGTGAAGACTACATCTACTTGACCACCTGCTTCCAGGGAATCAGAAAGATATTTCGTAAATAAAACCAAATTAGTTGCTGTCGACCTGCCTGACACAAAACCATGCTGATACGGAGATATATGTTCTTTAACATTAAAATACAACTTTTTAGTAACTATGTGTTCAAATAGCTTCGGAATAGCCGAAATCTTAGATATCCCTCTATAATTTTCAATTTGTTGTCTAGGACCTGCTTTGAAAATGGGTGTAATAAAAGAAATTTTCCATTCCTCCAAAAATATGCCTGTAGCCAATGACAAATTGAAAATTATTTTTAAGGGGTTAACTATAGATTGACAACATTTTTTCAATACTATTGATGGAATTTTATCTGGCCCTTGACTACTTTCACAACTTATTGATTTTATACCTTCTTGGATGTCTTGAGTTGACAGGTAAAGAGAACCTATATCAGCACTGGAAAAAGCAATGCTATCAACTACGGAGTTATTATCTTTATGTCTTACATAAACACTTTCAAAGAAATTTGCAAATAGGTTACACGTAGTTTGAATATCAGCAGACGAAATGCCATTGTATTCCATATTTCTTTGAAATCCATAAATCTTCTTTTTACCTTTCATAAATGTCCAGAAACCTTTCGGATTACTAATAATTTCAGATTCAACATTCATAACATATTGTTTATATAAAAATCTATTTAAAAATTCAAACTCACGACGTAATTGGCAAAAATGATTCTTATCATTAACATTGTTCGATCTTTTAAACAACTTATGAGCTTTATTTTTAGCATTTTTTAAATTTATTAATCTTTTATTATGCCATGGTAGCTTCCGAACGCGAGTTTTCCCTTTACGAGGGACACATTTTTCAAAACAATCAAATAAAATATTAATGAATGAATTATAAATATCTTTTAGATGTGAACCTGAAAGAACATTCGTCCAATCTATGGATTCAAACAAAACATTTAATGCATTAAAATCAGCTCTACAGAAATTGTAGTCGACATTAGCGCTTTGCTCGTCCGAAGTACAATTTAAAAGCATTTGTCCCATGAAACCGTTTACGCTCTCAAGTACAGAAGAAGTCATGACACTTTCTAGGAGCATCGAATTGACGGAAAACTGTGCTGCAGGCAATTTGGATTAGTTTTGTGAGCTGACAAAAGTAGTTTTATTGAAGACAAGCGTAGGAACCCCAAACAAACTTATGGTGCTTATTTTGACATTCTCTTTCGTTCGAAAGTGAGTCGAATTCGTTGAAAATTAATTTTGAGACTCGGCGATTAGAATGTTAATCGAACAAATCGAGTTCACCTAATCCATATAAAGTTCATTCATTTCCGAAAGCTTATTCAATTTTGACATTCGAAAGAATAGAATTAAATGTCATTTTTGTGTCGTTTGAATTTTTCTGTCGAGTAAGCAACAAAACATGTAGGTTTTTAATTATTTCATGGAAGATAAATTACTTTTATTAATTTTTTTGTTGTTTTATGTTTAAAGGTCGCATTCGAAGTGGACAAACCGCGAACAAAAGGAAAAGTTAATCAAAATAATGGAAGAAAACCCGCAGGTAGCAAAGGGTTTTTTTACCACCCGCGTTGATACGGAAAGATTTTGGAGGGAAACCGCGGAGAAATTAAATAGATGTGGACCACCTTCCAAGGACGGTGTTACTTGGAAAAAGGTAAAAAAAGTTTAAAAAAAACTGTTCAAAATAACCAATTCAAAAAACACAATAACCTCTTTACAAATCGAATAAACCCATGAATTCTCTTTGATCTTTTGATTTGATAGATGTTTTCCTATTGGGTATAACATTTTTCAATAAAAAACAATATTTGTAATCATATCCGTACTGGAATCCACTTCACTATCTAGGAAGAAGAAATCGTTGAGACCATCCCAGTTGGCTTTCTCGTATTCCCATAGGTTAGGTTAGGTTAGTGGGCTGACAGTTGATTTTGTTACCGTCACACTTAGATCAATGTATATCCGTTGTGATACCCTAGGGCTTGTGACCCCTTGTTATGAAACGTATGATAATCCTAAGTCGATCAAGCCCGTTAAGGGTGTAGATGGGTTACAGCAAGCTGCCTGAAGTGTCAGAAGATATTTCTAAAGTATTGAAATTTCTATCGTCACATAATAACCTGGCTAGGGAGAGGTATACGCCTTCTCAGGGGGTATTCCTTTCCCTTACCTCCAATTGACCAACCATTCCCCCTCCCAGGCCCGTAAGAGCATGTGGCTCCTTGCAACGTCTGGTAGATAAGTTTGAAAAGTCAGTGCTTTGTATATATGTTCGTTTGTTTGGTTCTTAGTTAAGTCGAAGAGGCTGTTTCCATACCAAAGAGGATTTTACCAATCTTAGGTGGAGGTGGCCCCATCAACCCACTGATGCTCGTGTTCATCGTAGGAGTGGTAAACGCAGGTATATAGGTGAGGTGCCCATTCTCCGTTGGTCCTGCTCCCACAAGGAGCACGTGCGTCGTTGTCGTTATCGTTCGTACTACACTATCGTACTGTAGTTGAAGGCGTTTACAAAGATCATGAGTTCTCAAGCCATTTGGTATCGTTAACGAATTTTAACATGATTTTGCTTGGAATGTCGGAGAGCTCCTCCAAGTCGCTGAAGAAGTGCCTCCCTAGATGTCTGTTTCTTAGATGATACAGTGCAGAGCAATGACACAGGTAGTGAGGAGTGTCCTCATGTACATATCTCCTCGTCACCGCATCCTCTGCATAAGTTGTCCATATTGAGTTTCATCTTTTTCTTGTGGTAACCGAGTAGGTTGTGACCTGTGATGATGCTCACGAGAAGAGAAAGAGACTTTTTATTCAGTTGAATGATAACATCGGTCTTTTTTTTTACTGAAACGAAGCCATAATTTTCTGGTTGTAACTTGTAAGACAGAAATCGAGAGAGTTCCATCTCTTGTTTATTAAGGCTAGAATTTTACTCTTGCTTACCTGTTTAAGATTACAGGGTGGGACTTGAACTGTTGTGTCTGCTTGATTAGGATCAAGTGTAGATCCTATTCTTGCCAGCTCGTCAGCGCTTTCATTTCCTGATAACACCACAGTGACCTGGAACCCAGCAGAGCCTAATGTTGTGCTGTGTACCAAGAACCCTAAGCTCTTTGCGACAGCAAGTTACAAGCTTCGATTTGATTTTAATGGCAGAAATTGCTTTTATTGCCGCTTGGCTATCAATGAAAAAGGTGATATCAGCTTGTGGTATTGCCATCATTGAGGCTTGTCTAGCAGCTTTCGTCACTACGAGGACCTCAGCTTGAAAGACACTGCTGAAATCAGGAAGTCTGAATGAGCTGGATAGTCCAAGGGTTTCTGAAAAAATCCTGCACCAACACTAGTTTCCATTTTGGAACCGTCGCGTCGGTATATATTGATATCATCGATTCGCAGTAGATGGCTCGTTGATTTGCCAGTCCTCTCTACTAGGAAAGGCGGTCTCGAACGGCTTGTAAAAGTCTAAACGGGATATTATGTAGTCAGTACAAACCCTATTTCCCGTGCATTTCTGTAGAATCTTCCCATACCGTTCTCTTAGAATTTTTTCTCTAACTGTGTTTTGTTGACACGAAAAAATAGCAGATATGACACAATCGTCTGTCTATAAGCGATAATAGATACAGTTAAAGTGTATTAATCAGGTTAAGAAGTAAGAACTAAGTCTAGTGTGTTGACGTGCAACATCAGGAGTCTGAGTTGGCTCTTGCTTGAGCTGAGTCAGGTTGTTAAACTCAGCAAAAATCTCAGAATACCTTCCTTCGAGTGTTGTTACAATGTGTTGTTACAATTAAAAATGTATGTGTTCTTTAAGATCTTTCCAATGCACGACTATTAAAATATTGGGATAACATTGTATCAAGATGTGGATACGGAAGCATTCAAAGTCAAAATATTGTCTTAATTCAGCAAGCGAATGAATAAAAAGACTACAGCTTTGATATTTTTCAAATTCCAGCTGCCAGGTTCAAGATCAAGCTTGAAAGGAAGCAGCGTGCTCAGGAACTGAGAGAATATTCTTTGTTCGGGAGCCTTTAAGGTAAGAACAAACGTAGTATAATTTGTGAACTCAAAAATATGTTTCAGTGAATAATAAGCAAAACTCATCTTTTAACAAATATACACAAGTTTTAAAATAGAGATGTAGGTATTAACTTTTGTTAAATCACTTTCTTTATATTCGCTTAAGCTTTCTATACTCCTAAAAACCAGAACATCGATTTGACACATATACATATTTACAAAATAAAACTTAAATGCATAAGCCTCGTACTCCTATATTATAAAACAAGTTCTGTGCAATTCAGTGAACCCTAATCCAAAACAAAATTGATTACAAAGATCACCAACCTCCGTATAAATTTTTTGTCAGTTCTCAATGTTCTAAACAAAGCTGAATTATTTAAATAATCTCATAATACCCATATATTACCCTAATTTGCATTTCCACCAATATTTATAGTCTGATAGAACGAAAAACACAAAATAGTCCTGGTATACAACTATTATTGTAGTCAACGATAACGACCGACACGACGGCTGCAGTCCCACAACTTCCATCATTGTCTCTGTCTCATAAAATTCAATTCTCATTCGCTACGCTACCAGTCACAATCCCACAATCGTCCTTTTTTGTATAATACCATCTCATTACAGAAACATTGTCCTTGTTTTTTTTTTTTTTTGTTCCCACTTCCATTGTTTTGTCTGCCAACGGAAATAAAATTTAATTTGCTCCAAACCAGCTGGAGTAGCCAGGAACACAAAGATCGAAATTACTTTAACCTCTCGGTTTGTGTAAATTTGTCAGCGATGACAATAACCTTTCAATTAGGCTAATTCTCGTTAAAAAAGTTGTATGGAAGACACTTGGACCTGCAAAGTGGTCTGCATGTAGATGAGTGCTGGTTGGAAAAAAAAGTCTCACTTCGCATATAAATCGGTTGCTAAAGGTTAGAAAAAACGTGTAATTCTATGGCAGTGGAAAACGATTTGGCTCGATGTCTACTCGTATAATGAAAATTAGCGCCACAGCTAGACTCGAGGTGAGAAATTCATTGGAACTGCCAAAGAAGTTCCTGAAAGTAGTTTTTTCGCATCCCTTTTCACTTACCGTTGGCGCCATACATTTGTTTTCAAAAAACGTACAAAAAACGTATAAAAAAACGTTCACTCCCTCCCATTGTTGAGGAAGATGTATGATTTAAGAGATCCCTACTGCTGATTGTGCATTTATCACAGAAACAGAGCAGAGATGTCGTCGTCATCGTCCTTCCCATCCTAAGTACAGAGAGGTTATCCTCTTTTTATTGCATCCGTTTTTCAAAGCTGGGGCCCTGCGACGACGATGGTCGTCGTTTGTGTCGTGATGATCCTGATAGCTCTCATGACGCTCTTGGCAGTGGCTTTGGTGTAAAGCTAGCGAAAAATTCGAATTCTTCTGTCATCAACATAGCATGCAATTTATTTCCTCCTGAATATCATTGCCGGGTTGGGCTATACCTATCTTAAGGGTATATATTGTGGAATTTCTCGTATGTCTTATTAAAACTTTGGTAATCTTTTTTTTCCTTCTCTTTTGTCATTGATGTGGGTACAGAACAGAAAGAGGGTTGGATATCGTCGCGTTGTTCGTTATCGCCATTTAAAATCACTGCGGGGATTTTTTTTATGCACATTCATTGGATGATGTGCTGCAGGATCCCAAGTTTTCATATTGTGCCAAATTCAACACATGCAGTGCAAAAATATAATTTACTCCATATATGGGAATGAAATGTATCCTATGGCAAACAAACTCAGAGGACCAGTGCGTTGCCTTCGATGCCGGGGATTCTGGGAGAACTTAAATATATAAAATTCAGCGAACATAAATAAATCTTTAAATGGAAAATTTATGAAACTGTCCTGCCACCTATATGTAGAACCGGATGCAACACTGAAAAATAGGGTTATTGACTGATGGTGGCTGCAAGGAATAAACAATAGTAGAGATAGGTATTCGAGGGAGGGTGCGTTGTGTGATAAAAATTAATATTTAAAATGTTTTCATAAATGAAATGGGAGAGATTTAAATTTAAGCTGAAAATCTGAAATTTGATTTGAATTTGAAAAGCAATTGGTAATAATTAAATTTTTAGTTGAAAATCCTTAAATTTTTTAAAGTACCTACGAAGAATAGAAACTATTGCGCAAAAATTTAAACAGCTTAGTGTTAAGGTATGATACTACTTAACAATTTGCTAACTTTAAGTAATTTACTCGTAGTACCCCTTGGCATAATGGTTAGTGCGTTGGACTGTCATGCGGAAGGTCTCGAGCTCGATTCTCAGCCGCTGCAAAGTTTTTTTCAGGGGTGTACTGCCTCTTGCGAAAAATTGACAAATTCTCCAAGAGTATCTCTTGTCATGGAAAGTGCTGCTCATTAGCCGTTCGGAATCGGCAGAAAATTGTAGGTCCCCTCCGTTTCTGGTAACACGCACACAGGAATGGTTGAGAGTTGTAAGTCCCTAGGTCCTGATTCACTCCGAGCTGTTGCACCACCAAATTTAATTTAATTTTAAGTAATTTACTAACTCTTTCTTAATTTAAACATTTTTTAACTAGTAGGCTAAGGATATGTTTGTTTAATAAATTGCTTTTTAACACACCTAAAGTAATGACATTTCGAGCAAAAAACAGAACTGTTCTGACGTTTGTAAACGTCAAAGAGTCATACGAAGTTGATATCTACGTTACTAAAAAATAAAATAGCTATTCGATTATTTTAACTTTAATAAAAGGGTAGCGAAAGTATGATGCTTTATTCGATTAAAATTTGCAAAATCGCAGTTTTAACCTAGTTTCATGTCAAAATAGCTTTAATATCTTACTAATTCAACTTAAATTTTGCGCCTATGATAGCAGGAGTGACGTGAACGGATTCATAGCATATTCATCATTAAACACACCCATAGCCCATCAGATGTTGTAGAACGCAATATTTTAGTCGAATTAGTACGATGTTAAAACTGGCGATATTTTTTATCGGTCTTCATTCATGTCACTCGATTCAAAAGTCAAAATACAACGTATTAAATAATCCAATACGAAATTATTTCGGTAGTAACCCCAGATTAGTGCGTGTTAGACTACTGTCACTCCAGCGGAGATATGGGTTTGATTCCCACTGGCTGCTTTACTACATTCTCTGGTCCTTATTCGGAATTCCCCTCCCACCAAAATGCACTTTTTTTTTAATGAATCTATAAAAAAAAGTGTGCTGTTGATAAAAAACATCAAATTATGGAGGAGAAACACTTTTTTATGGTAAAAAAGTGAAGTATAAAAAAATTAAATTAGGGTAAATTCAAAATTTCTTTGAATCCAGATTCTGTAAATGCAAAAGAAACCTTGCATACATCCAACCTCGCACCTACCCCAAATCCTATAGTGTGCCCAAGCACGGGTGTTGCAGGGGGCAGCATGCCCCCTCATACATATCTCACTGTTTATACGCCGTAATGCGTAAGCAAGCAAAAAAAAAGCAAATATCACATAAAAAAGTAGTTTTAGTTATAGTACTGTGGGTGGTCTGCTTATACTTCACTTTTTTACCATAAAAAAGTGTTTCTCCTCCAAAATTTGATGTTTTTTATCAACAGCAAAGACTATTTTATCGATTCGTTAAAAAAAAAGTTCATTTTGTTGGGGGAGGAATTCCGAATAAGGTCCCATTCTCTTTTAAGGCTGACATGAATTTGTACTTATGTAGAAGCTCTATCAAATTTTAAATAATTTATTTGTATATGTACAAACAATATACATAAGCATAATCAATGATTTTGGAAAATTGTTTGATTGAATTTATATACAAAATCTTTTAAATTCTAAATAACTTCAACTAAAAGATCAAGTTCGTGTAATCCAGTCATATATTGTATTTATAATTGTTTTCAAAGATTGACAATTGACCCCTCGAAACGCATTAAATGATATAAATATGGAGACCACACAACCACACTGTCAAATCAAAAGTTATGAATTTATTGCTTTAAAAAAGGTTGATGTCAAAAATTAAGGAAAAGTATCTATAAAATCATTTCAAGACCCACATGTTTGGTACTTATCCAAAGATTCTTTCGTAAATATCTCGTATTATTCGTTTAATTATTTTATTATAATATATTTAAAAATATTGTTATATTGTTTTACTTCATTTTTGTTGGTGACAAAACACATTTGAAAAAAAGGACCTGTTAGAATTAACTTTTTTACATTTCTGTAATATTTACAAGCCTTTAAAGCTCAAATAATAATATAACTAAAAATTTTTCGAATAAAACCGGTTCTATGCTATACAATATAAGCATACGGCCTATTGCGGCCATCTTGTTTGTTCACATCTGTCAAATCTTTCGTTTACTATTCAATTAATGATGTCAAATCAACATGGCAAAAGCTGAACAGATCGTGCAAAAGTTAACAGTGTTGCGCCCTTTTTACGGTAGACATGGTGGTCCTTCAAGGTTTTGCGGACAAATTGGAGATGAGCGGTAACCAGTCAAATAAAATTCGTACATCAAAGGAAATCAAGATCAACCGAGAACATCGCCGCGGTTCGTGAAAGTGTACAACAGAACCCGAACCGGTCGTTTTTTCATAATTTTCAACAAACTAAAGGGATTACCTGATAACACCCTTAAAATGTTTGAGCTCAGTTCGAGCGTTTTAGGAAAATTATAATGGAAGAAAAAATATAGAGTTGGGAAAAGCAATCCACATTCGTGTTGTGCAGCTAAAGAAAGAATCTCTGAATTAAAAAGTACGTACGAAGTCAAGCGCGGATACAGGGGGAGGGCAATGGGTGCAATTGCCCCCCCCTGGGCAGTTCTTCGTTTCACAATTATAAAAACCATAACACTTTTTTCTTTTAACTTGCGACTTATAGGTACTATAAGGCAGGTTATGCATTCGTAAAAAAAATTGAACTCGAGATTTTGATCAAAGTTGACATTACGATAATAGCGAAGTCCAAAAAAGTGGGTATTGCAATTCTGTCTGTCTGTCGGTTCGACTACAGCCCAAACGGCTAGGCCGATTTTCTTTAAACTTGGTAGATATGGGTTTTATTTTTTTCCCCTGGATGTTTTTTGGTTTGATTTTTTAAGACCAAAAATAACGGTACCTGCCATACGATCTTTTTTTCGAAATTTTATAAATATTTTTTTTATCAAAAACTGTCCTACAGATTTAAAAAAAAATTCATAACATTTCATTTAGTTAAACCTACGTAATGAATGAAAAAAAAATCCAAAAAATTATTATTTTTGGTACCCCCCTTGGGGTACAACCGATTTTGATAATTTTTTAATGTTAAGGCTCCCCAACAGTTTCAATATTATTGTGTATTCAAATTTTCAAAAAAAAATTTTCAAAATTATTTTTTGAAAACTCAATATTTCGAAAACCCCATGCTCGATTTTCTTAAAACTTAATAAATAAAAGTTTCTTAAAATAATCTACAAGATATGAGAAAAAAATTTATTTTACTTAAAAATAACGGAACCCTCCATACAAATGTTAAAAAATGGTTTTCGAAAATCGTATTTTTCTCGAAAACGGTTCCGAGAATTTTGCTTAAATTTTTAGTCTTTTGATTAATTTTTATGGTCTATAATTTAATACAAAAGATTTTGAAAACAAGACATTATAGTCACTGTACCTACCATAGAACGATTTTTGAAAATTTTGAATTTCTCATTATCGACATAATGGATTTTTATGACATTTTTTATAGAGATGCTTCTAAAAGCTTTAAGAAACATTGCATTTCAAAACTTTAAAAATAAATATATTTTTTGAATTTTGAAAAAAAAATCTTTTTTTTTTTTGGAAAATTCGATATCTCAAAAATGGGTAAATATTTTTTTTTGGAAATTTAATTTTCATTCGTACAGTAATAAAAACCTAATGTTGACGTACTAATTTTTTTTTTTTTAATATTTTAAAAATTTTATATATAAAACCTTATTTTATTAATAAACCACTACAACGACTTATGTATAATTTTTGTTCTTGTATAAATTCATATTTGCATAGCATTCTGTTTTTGTCTCTTACTACTAAGAGAATTTAAAAAATGATGATAATTTTATCCTTATGAACAGTTTTTTCTAATAACATTAGTTTTTTAAATTCCTAGTCTATTACACAGGAGCAAGTTCGTGCGGCAAGTTATGCATTCGTAAAAAAAATCGAACTCGAGATTTTGATCAAAGTTATCATTACGATGATAGCGAAGACTAAAAAAGTGGGTCTCGCAATTCTGTCTGTCTGTCGGTTCGACTACAGCCTAAACATTTATCATTTTTAATTTTTTCCCCCCCACACGTTTTTTTCTTCTTTTTTTTTAAGACCAAAAATAACAGTACCTGCCATACGAATTTTTTTCGAAATTTTGTAAATTTTTTTTCTCAAAAACTGTTCTACGGATTTAAAAAAAAAGATACAAAAAAAATTCATTTAGTTAAAGCTAGGTAGATACTAGTTGAAAAAAATTTTCCGAAAAATAGTTATAGAGGGTACCCCCCAAAGAACAATTTTTTTGTTTTTGATTTTCTCAAAAACGGTGTGACCGATTTTGATCATTTTGTTGTTTGCGTAAGCTCCCAAAAAAACTTAAATAGAATTGTGTATTCAAATTTTCAAACAAAAAAAATGGATTTTTAAAAAAATTTCAATTTTTGTTTTCAAAACTGTTAAAAAACCGTTTTCAAAAACCAGCCACACAAAAATATTAGAATTAAGTATTTAAGAACTATGTATATCATGTACAACACTATAATTCCTTTTAAATTAATTAATTCATTTTTTTTAATACGTACGTGTTCCTATTTATTACTTTAAGACATGCATACAGAGCATTATTGAAAGAGGCTAAAGTAATGTTAACGAAGATGTTTGATTTACTATTTAATAGTTATTTACATACGACCTACATATATTATGTACCTGCACATGCTTTCCTTAATTCAATTTAATAATTTGTTATTTTTATATTCGATTATGTTTATACCTTTTTAATATTTTAAGACAGAAATGAAGAGAAATGGACCATTTTTTTTAAGTTAAGCAAAATATCATGAAAATTGCCCCCCCTTGAACGAAATCCTGGATCCGCGCCTGTACGAAGTTAGGCTCAAGGGTAAACTGCTGGGCACTCCCTAAAGCGCGAGTATTAAGGTAAAATTGTTTGAAGACAATTTTGAAAGACAAGAAATATTGCGATAGTGCTGAAAAGATTCAAATGTTTTTATAAAGTTCTATTACTTATTATTTTCAAAGCTCTATACAAGAAACTCAAGTGGGATATTGGAGCACCTGTCCAATGAGAGAGAATTGTACTCGAGCTTTGGACGAATATAGGCCTTATAGATTACAGCCAGATCAGAAGGGGTAAACAATTTCTTCCAACATCGAAGGAAACCTAAACGCTTAGCAGCTTCGACGTCGAAAATGTGGTCATACCACACAAGGTGGTCTGTGATGCACATAGATAGGGGTGGGTTACGATTTAACGACACAGAAGACAGCATTGAGTTTTTAAAGCATTACATTCTATACGGTTTATGGTTCCCCATTTGACAATGATATTGAGATCAGAATTTGATGAGCTTATCATACGCTGCCGTTATAGATTCACATATTGTCATCCACAAGAATTTGGCCTTTCTCAGACTTCAACTTGGCGAATTTTGGGGGAAGCTCAAAGTTCATGATCATAGACAACGCCACGCCGCCGGCCGGTTGCTCGCTGACTGGCCTTTGGAGCATTCGGCGAAGAGGACTCCAATTTTGGCGAATATTTGGATAAAAGGTTGTGTTAACAAGCAACATTGCCTTATATGGCACGACACCAACCCAGAAGAGGATCATAAGGAAACAATGCATCCTTGAAAAGTTAACGCTTAGTCTGGATCTTAGGGTGACGGCATCATTGGTCCGTACTTTTTCGAAAACAACGTTGGTGAGACATTCATAAAGGCATACATACATAGGCCTTTCAAATAAAAAAAGAATTCTGTTAATACCTCACACTCAGCTTGTTTTATTCTATTTCCATTATAGGAAACCCTTATATTATTTTTATAATGCTATTTTAGTTTTTAATTTTTTACCAATATATTTCAGGAAATTAAATTTCTCATACAAAACTCACTTTTCAAACAAAAATAAGCCTATAATATTTTTGTACGTCTGCTTACAACAAAAATTCAGTGGAAAAGTCCGCTTTTGTTCGCCAGTTCGTCATTTTGTATCCTCATTTTGTTTTTTCTCTCTCAAAAGTCACTATACATATGTGAATATTCTTAATATCAAGGCTGACAAAAATACCGAAATAGTAAAAACAATAATATCTCCGAAATCATATATCAAAATTTTGTCAGTGCGAGACTCTAAGTGGCCCAAAAAAGGTAGACAAAAGTATTTGCATTAAATTTCCATTTTGCCAATAAGCTAACGTAATTAATTTTTTTCAATTTTCGCAATTTACTAATGTAACTACATATAATTAAAAACAAAACAACGGAACCGAAGGTTTAAGGTGTGTTTAGAAGTAACTAGGTACTTATGTCCATAAATTATGATTCAAATTTCAAAAATAACCAACCCAATGTTCTTTAATGTCATGTTAAGAATTTATTTAAATAAATTAACTATAATTAGGTTTGTATTTTTTTGTATACTTATACCAAAATCAAAAACATCCCTGATAAAATCAACAGGACATAAAAATCACTACTTACCTATTTATTTAACGTCTCTCATTTTATATCCTTTTAACTGACTCACTCTCAAATGAAATACAACTTGATAAAAAGTATCAAAATAATAACACACACCACTACTATAGAATACCTATATAAAAATGTATCATTGCATAGGTAACTCAAGTGTTTTTTTCTTTCTACATTCTACTCGTTTTGTTTTTGTTGGTGGAGATTTATCAATACCTTTTACAAAATCTCTTGCCGAAGTTGAGTGTTTTTTTTAAGAATATAACTACGAGGTAAATCGGTATTTTTTGAGAGAAATCAAACAGCACGAGGCGAGCTCTCTTTGTAGTTGTGAATTGTGATTGTGATTTTGAAGTTGTAACAGAGCTGCTCATTAACAACTCAGAGCTGGCTCGTTAGTAAGTGAGAGAGGGAATATTTATTATATCTTCGTTTTGCTGGGTGTAAAGCAAGAACTATGAGGTGCTAAAAATAAACCAGGACATCGAGAGAGGGGGCGTATTGTGTACAATCCATAAGTGGCAAAGGTCGACTTCCTCCTCCTTTTTCGCGATAAAATTATTTTTTTTCGTTTCGAGGAAGCAATCAACCCATTTCCTTTTTTTGCAGCTAAATGATTTTATTAAAATCGCTGTAACCTTTAGAGTTAAAAATATAAAAACAAAAAATTGTTCTAATATGCCACCATCGTTTTTTTTCAAAAGTGTATACGGTACAAAAGTCAGGCACATTGTTCCCAGGAAGAATAGCGAAAAGAGGAATTTCCTTTTATTTTTCCATTAAAATTAGGTTTTCCTTGTTCCGCGATTTATATTTTTTTTTTGTGGAAAACATCAATGCGCCGCGCCCAAGGTCTCATAATGTCTGAGATGGGTGAATTTGTTTAAAAATACTTTCCTTAGTTAAGGGAAAACCCAATAAAGAAAAAGACAAATAATAAATTATGAATATTAACTCACTGACCTAACTCTCAAGGATGACACAAATTCAATCTTCAAACAATGTGTGAGATGTATTCTTGGTATAAATCCTTTAAATTTGTATCCAATTGGTTTTTTTTTAATTTAGCTATGAACATCATGGATGCTGACTGGCTGGCTTATGATTGATTCTTATTGTTGGGGTGTGTGCCATAGAAGTTTACCTTCTACGTTTTTGCTGGAATTTTGAATAATTTTTGTTAGGTACTCCTTTTTTTCTCAAAATAACTTTCTCTTTTCACATTTCACTTTCTTCGAACACCTTAAGGGTTTTTTTTTTCTTTCACAATTAATGTTTAATCGTACCGGTAAAAGATTAAATTTTTTTCTATTGAATCATACACAGGAAAAAAATGTGAATCCTGCTAAAACTTCAGTGAAATCGGCCGCGGTCCGTACCGAACGCTCTTGTATCCTTAGCTCAACTGACTCAGCTGTGTGAGAGAGAGAATTTTTAACTGGCAGCTCAGCAAAAGTCCTGTCAAGGTATACAATTTGGTTGGAATGATGGAGAGCCTTAATGTATTTGAAGGTGTATTTGTTGCCGACTTTGTACACATGAATGAATTTCCTAAGGAATCTTATAGATACACAATATATGTATATAAACGTATATAGTTTATTATTTAATTTATAACTTGTTTTTTTATTTGGAAAAAAAACGTTTTCGGATTTTACATATTTTAATAAATTGCCTAATTTTGTGGGAATCTAAATGAGCCTAGTTTTTATACAAGTTAGTATACGTCTATACAAGTACATAACAATAAAACAATCAAATCACGAACGAGTTGTTGCGAATTTGCCAAAGAACTGATTCGGCGAATTCAATATGATTTTGAAAAATACAGCACATGTTTGTCATGCGCTATTGCAGAATTAAATTTTTTTCCTGCAGGGATGTTAGTGAGGAGAATATCACATAATTCTAGAATTGACATTTCTTTGGTAAGTTTCGGTTCACTGTGGCGTATGTGGATCATTTTTTTGTATTTTGTATATTGGAAAAATATTTGTTTCGTGTGAAAAAAAAAATCGAAGTTTTCATTCATTTTAAGATTACCATGATGGTGAAGATCAAAAAAGAGAAACCTGTGCAATTGTTTTTCTGTGCGTCTGATATATATAGATCTAGAGCGGTGTGGTTTGTTAGAATTCGAATATTATCTAGAAAATGGCTCTCAAGATTTTCATTAAGGTAGGTACGTAGAAATGGCAACCACAGGCGGTCTGGCTCCTGACCCAATTAGCGCTGAAGTGCGCCATTTTGATATCATAACTCCTATATATATGTACCTGTGGATGGAATTAATACGGGAAATTTTGGAGATTCTCACGGAGGCACCAGTTTGGATTAAGTTCAAAAATATGGATCTAGTAGGTTCCGGAAATTAGATTCCTCAATCAGCCGGAACACCACATTCATTCGACACGATCTACACTATGTCAAACTAGGCAGCTTGTTGACTGGTACTGAAAAACTAGCCAATCCGATTGAGTGATTATCTATCCTCCCGCATCGTAGGCCATCAAATCTTTCAGTCGGCTTGCTCGGGATCCAAGGAATCAAACGAAGGGCAGAGAAGTAACCGAAGTTCTTCCAAGTCTCGTTGAGAAAAGAGATCAAGTCTTTGATCTTGATTTCCGAAAGTTCGTCGAAAAATGTTTGGCATTTACAGAGGAAGTGGAGGACTGTTTCCAACCAAATCTTTCTAGATATATCTAATAATAATATTATATAATATAATATTACATATATATATAATAATAATGCAGTTAGCAAAACTGCTCCACCTACGGTTTGATTCGCTAAGAAAAATTGAGAGAATTTCATCCTTCATAACTTCAAGCGGAATGTTGACTCTTTGCCTGGCCAGCTTGTCCGCCCGTTCATTCCCATCAATGTCACAATGATCCGGAACCCAGATATGAGTGATATTGTGGTTAATATTGAGGCTGACTGTCAATGGTAATAGCTGTATTCCGGTTCTGGTTTGGATCTTATTTGAGTACTTTCCCTGACAAATAATTCAGCTTGAAAAACACAAGCAAAGTCGGGTAGCCTAAACGACCTAGATATATCTAGAGTCACAGAAAATTCATGAACCAACATCAGACTCTTTCTTTGAGTTCTTGATAGGAACATAACCTTTAAATCTTTACTGATGCCCATTTTAGGGGTGCAGTATTCAGTGGGAGTCGATAAGATATTTATTAGAATCAACTTCTTAATATTGCTATGGCCATAAGGTTTGGTAATTCAAGAGTTCGATTCCTTTAGTCTTAATACACTGCAAGATACCAGATACTTAAAGTGTAAATCAGTTGGGCAAGATCTTAGAGCCTCTGTAATGCAAACGCTAGCAGTTCTTTGTATATTCTTTAAATTATTCATGTTATTTGCGTTGGTAACAGCAACACGGCTATGTATTTCGCCAAAATCTTCTTAGATTGAAGACTCCACTTTTTACCAAAGGTTTTACTACAGGCGTAGAATGCTAGGTAGGCCTTCCAGTTCAACTTAGGGTCTAGAATAACACCTAGATATTTAACACTGAAAGAGTGCAAAAGTGTTTGCCCATTTAGTCGGGACAGAGTGAAAGGCTGTATCTTAGTTTTGGTAATAAATAGCATCAGTTCAGTTTTGCTTTGATTAACAGCTAGTCCACAACTCGTGGCCCAGTTACTAATTTTCCTTTATTTGTCTCCCGAACGTCTAAAAAGGAAGGCAGATTTTCATAATAAGAGATTTACTATGAGAAACCACATTATGCTGCCTCCACTCCGGCGTGAAAGTTAATGGCACTAACCATTCCGCGAGTACTTCAAGGGGTTCTTTTAAGAAGTATACGTGTGTAAATAATATTCTTTTACAATTTTTACAAAAGCTATTTTCATTTTAGCAATTTGAGTGCGATTCCTAGTACTTCGGCTCAGGCCATGTCGTACGTTTTTGTGGGCCAGTATATTGGATTTTGTAGGAGTTTCGGATTATGGTGAATATAAATGAGAGCGAAGTTTCTTGTATGTTTTTTTTTTTGTTTCCAATCAATCGTTTTTATAACTTTTTATTATTAATAAAAAAAACTACCAATATTGATAAAATTAAGTTGAAAATTAAAAATACTATCATTTGAATATTACTTATTTTAAAAATTGTTTTTAGCAAAGGTTAACAATCCAAAAAATTCAGATTTACTGTCTAAAAAGAAATCAGTTGAAATTAAATAATTTTAAAAAATATATTATGTAAATTACATTTTTGAATTTGAATACTCTGGAAAGTAAGTAACACATAGCTGGGATTTGCTGGAGCACTCTGGATAGAATGTTGGTTCTTTTTATGCTGTTTTAGCAGTTTTACGGGAGAATTTTTTTTTATTTGGGCATAACACAAAACGCAAGGACTTTTATAGTTTTACCATATTTGTATCCTTTCCTTTTTCTATAAGTATACTGACTTGCCTGTCTAAAACCTTAGAAAAAGTTTTGTCTAAACAGATTTAAAACCAAATGCGGGCTCGTAAATTATTTTCTCCGGTGCAGTCAGGATTTCGTGTAGTAAACAGCTGCTCTACGGCTATGGTTAAGATCTCTGAAGATATTCGAATTCAGTAAGACCCAGGCATGTAAGCTTACGCTTATCTGTTAGCTAGATTTTATAAAAGTCTTTGAGCGAGTTAATCATAGTAATCCGTGCAAGAAACTAAAATTATACTTTGGCTTCAGTGACAAATCGGTTCGTCTTAAAAGACCATATAAGTCATCGAACTCAAAAGGTTAAAGTTGGCAGTAATTACTCTGATTCAATCCTGGCTTCCCACAGTACAAAAACGTCATGTTACATCTATACGCTCATGATGCTCAAATTTATCTTTCGGGACCTTTTAACTTATTGCAGAATAAATGAAGATCTGGATGACATTCAGAATTCAGCCTTACGCTAATTCCAGCGAAGTCCCAAAATATTGCCAGCACTAGTCGAACATTTGACACGAGCAATCTACCACCTATTTTTTAGCATAATTTTAAATTGAGTTTTCGAGAACCGTTTTTATTTTTCCGATTGAAACTAAACTGGGAATTAACAAATCGTTGCTTACACCACTTAGAAACTATGCTTCAGTATAGTTTACTCTAAACTGGATTTTCAATCACTGTGTAAAATGCTTGTTCCTTTTAATGATTTAATTAGGTAAATTTTTGGTTTGGAAAGATTTAACCATGTATCTCAATACCATCAACTAGGATGCACTTTTAAACAATTCTTTGAAACCAGGGTGTTATATTTCCTTGCACAAAATAATATAAAGAAGGACACCATCATACTTATATGAAAAAATATGCTTTGCACAGTCTAATTGAACCATGAATCTTATTTTACCTATATGCACATATCTAAATTCATTGGCTTTTTTTTGCATATGCCATAAAACTCGGTAATTCCTTACCATTGGCGATAATACAGGTAATAGGAATATTTATGAATTTTTGAATATTACAACAACAACTTGAATGAACTACCACCGAGGGGGTTCTTATTTGGCTGGAGTTATAGCTATTTCACGGCTGCCAAGCCGATCATCATCAACCGAATTTACAACAACAAACTTGAATGACTAATAAAAACGCTAGTCCTCAAGTGATAATTGATAAACGATAAAACCTAATTTAGGATGGACCTGATCATGTGGCCGCGGTAGCGTGATGCGTAGGGCATTGGCTTCTGACGACGCTAAGTCTGGGTTCAAATCTCAGTCAAGGCAAAAAGTTTTTCGATTAAACTTGATAGTATAAAGGCTAAGCACCACTAATAAAGAGTCTGATGATCAGCTTGGCAACCGTGAAATAGCTATAACTCCAGCCAAATAAGAAACCCCTTCGGTGGTAGTTCATTCAAGTTGTTGTTGTAATATTCAAAAATTCATAAATATATGAAGCTTCGCAGGCACACTGCATGTATGTAACCATACAAAAACCCCTTCGGTAATAGGAATATCACAATTTAAAAAAAAAAGCAATTTTTAGTCATTTCAATTAAAAGCTTAACGAACAGTAACTAAAAAGTAATTATGTAGGTATCACATCTTAATTTTTTTATTCAATCTTAGTATTGTACAAAAATATAAAAGACAATTGTCTTATTTGTATGCCCGCTATGATATAAATAAATTGAAATCGATTTAAAAACAACATTGCAAGACTCATAGTAAAAACAGGAAACTGGTTGATTTTTTTAATCTAATTTAGGTATGAAATATTTAGCCTTATCAAAAATTCAATCGTAATTCGAAACTTGTTACGAATCCCGAAACAAACTGCTACAGAATCAATCGTACTATACTATCGGCTTTGATGATTACGATGGAATTCTTGATAAGACTTCATACTTAAATTCGATTAAACAAAAATCGATTCCTGATAAGGCTGATTAATTAGGTACCTACCTCAAACTGCCATACACATTTTTTTTAAATGTTATTAATTTACCATTTATTCATATAAATTAACTTAAAATTAATATAAATACACGCAATACATAGAAAATAAATTAGAGGCCATGGCGGCTTATAGGGAGCCTAAACCTAGTGACTTACAAGTCTTAATCATTTCTGTGTGCGTCTTTGGAGAAATGGGAGGGGCTAATGAGCACAACTTTTCATTACATGAGATACACTCTTTTATATTACATTAAAAAAATAGTAAGTTCCTATGCAAAATTACTTTATCTTCTGTGCTTAGATGAATTAATTTAAGTATGTACTAAAAAACTAATTGAAGTAAAATAACATACTAATAACGACATAATGTACTTCAATTCTGTTTTTGTCCAGTTTTATTTTTGTAAACATTACCTATATTATTTATTTCTTTGTAACCTAGCAATAATTAAGAACACATTAAATTTTATTACTTTTTTATTTAATAATTTTATATAATCGGAACATTATGTTAATCATTTTCTACATTTTCTTAGCCTTAAAACAAAATATATAATTATAATAATAATAATAATATAGTCCAAAACGAACGACAATAAACGACAATAAATCATTAAAGGGATATTCACTTAAAATCGGGTAAACAAATAGAATGCAAATTTAAACAAATTTAAAATTTAAACAATACCCAATAATTGTTATACATAATATTCAGCTACACAGTGAAGTAAAAAAATAACAAGTTATTTGTTTAAATTGTCTAGAAGATAATATTACATATCATTATGTATAATTATAGTATATTGGGACGTTGGAGCATAATCTTGATCACATTATCGTTTCGCTTGCTTCCTTGTTACCCGAACCATTCATAGCACAATCAAAATGTCGGATGGTTGCGTATGAACAAAACTTCATGTTCTTTGTCAATCCATTTAATAAGTTTGTCAACGTACTTTATTACTAAACCTTTATCAACCATCGGCTCGAAAACTGCATACAACTCGGAGGCGGCTGTTACCCAAGCTAGTACAACTTCTTTTTCTTTAACTTCATAAATCAATTTAAGAGGTCGACTATTATTGTGTATACGATGATGAAGATCACAGTATATAGCTTCCAAACGCTCGAATTCCGACAGTGTTGTGTAAGGAGGATTTATTTCAGAGCACAGCAATTGATGCGACGATGATTTCGGTTTGTACAGGAAATGCCGTAATTCTGGAATACCAATCGCATTTAAACTTAATTTTCCATCGTTTTGCGGCACATTGTTGATTTGTTCGTTTATAGCTTCAAGACAATGCGTTCGCCTGAGTTTTTCAGTGATCTTTTTCTTGGCGTCGGAAAGTGTGAAGAACACATCACGGTCGACAGATAGTAAAAGTAAACATGCCTGGCAATCGGCTGATAAATAGGAAACATGCGCATGCAGATATCCGTTCATGTCGAATTTGGGCAAACAAATAGGCATCCAGTTTTCAACGGTCTTAAGGCTTTCCGAACATTCGATAAGATTGAAAATTAATCTAGAATAATAAGAGATAACATAATATAAGTGTTGGTTGGTTTTTTTTTTTTAATTTTGCACGGATTAAAAAGATTATGATTACTCTCAAAATGTTTGAGCACAGTGCGAGCGTTTATGGAATGTTGAAGAGGATTTAAAAGGAGATACCGATACACATTGTTTTTAAATGTCTAAATATTATAATGGGATGGAAAATAAAGACAGGCAAAGCATTCCAATTCTAGTGCCGCACATGGATAGGAGCATGGGGGGTGGGTTGCGCTTTAACGACAGAAGACAGCATTGAGTTTTTGAAGCATAAAATTCTATACAGTTCCCCATTTGACAATGCTATCGAGATAAGAATTTAATGAGCTTATCATACGCTGCAGTTCTAGATCCACATCCGAAAAACAAATGCATAAACCTGGAAGTTTGAGACAAAAGATCAATGACGAATAACAGAAAGATAATCTCGGAGACAAAACAGAGTCCTATGGCATACCAGCATTTATTTTATGAATTTTAGACAAAACCATCCAATACAACTTATATTGAGCGATTCGCAAGGAAGTTCATCGAAGAAGAAATTCGTCAATACCAAAGGCACGCTTTTGATAAAAGAGCTAGATACCAAATTTTATCAAACGCTTTTGAAATATCAAGTGCAATAATCTTACTTTCTCCAAAACGATGTAAAGATTTGTGCCACTTTTCGGTGAGATATATCACTAGATCACTGCTCCGAAAACCATACTGCCGGTCATTGAGAAGATTTCTTTCTTCAAGATATTTCTTGAGCTGATTATTTATCAGCGTTACTATGACCTTAGGAAGAAGGGATGTAAGTGTAATTGAACGATAGTTAGAAAGGGAAAAAGATTCATCTTTTTTAGGGACAGGCTGGACAAATGCTGTTTTCCATCGACTCGGAAGCAGGCCAGTAGAGTAGGACAGATGGAAAAACTTACTCAATGGTTTTGCCAACATTGAGGAACAGGTCTTTAGAACTATTGGGGGCATACTATCCGGACCAGCGGATTTGTGAATATCAATTTCTTTCAGTACTCTTGCAACTGTACGAGTTGTCGCAGTGAATTTCCACTAATTTTCAAGTTTTGTTGTTTAATGTAAATTTTGCATTTCGTTTATAAATACATGAATCAATAAATAGGGACAAAATTATCTTCAAAATATCTTATTGAACTATACATATCGCTTATTTGCTTCAATAACTCAAAATTGTTATTTCGAGATAAATGCGTTATGAGCACACATCGAGCACAAAGAGAAAACGTCATAAAAACTTGAATATACTATGTACTACCAAGTTTCCAGACCGGAGTTATAGATATTTTCAAAATTAATAAATTGCTTACCTCAAATCCGCTGGATGAATTGAATACTTCTTCATTCGAACTAAAGCAATCAATTTATTGTTAGCTATTAGTACAGCAAATACTAGATTCTTTATCTTGGAACAATTGCTTTGGATGGCGCTTGTGATGTTCGATCTGGTTGTCGTTGATAGTGGCATCACACGAATAGAGTTTGTAAGAAAAGTAAATACATTGTTTGTAACTGAAAACAAAAGAAACATTAATATTTCTTGAAAATTCAATACAATAATTTCAATGTACTTTTCTTGTTGCTACTATCATTGGCCAGTAAATGGAAGATCAACCTCTCGCTGCCGGCCAACAATCGGCGCAAATCGAAATTTTTTCGCTTCTCGAAAATTTTAGTCATATGCGAATAAGTGAGAGTGGACAAAATCTGATTATACACATCGCTGAAATAGGAACAAAAGTTGTACACTTAAGAGGCTAAGATGCATATATGTATGTAAAATGGGCTTACGATAATTGCATTTGTAATTGTTGAACACTCATATTGCTTCTCGATGCAGCCACCAAAATCAGCGAGTTTCGAACGAGAAACACAAACTTGATGCCTTCTGCGTGTATAGAAGTTATTGCGTCTTGACCATGCTGCACAAAACTCACCAATGCTTGAATCACTCCAAACAAAGTTGCCAATTTATCTTCTGTGCCGTGCAGTGAGTAAATGGGCTTCCCCGCTTCGCTGAGAATGAAAATGTGTTTTTTCTGTGACAACCACACACTATCGTTGAGGTAGTCTATATCCTCTTCGACTATTGAGTTCGAGGATGTTGCCACACTCAAGTTATCCTGAGAACCATCATCCAGTTCTTTGCTCTTCTCACTCGAAAAGGAATCCGATTTGTTTACAGTGCCATTTGGTTTTAGTGTTTGATCCTGAGATGTAAGTTCTGCTTGGATATCCTGAATAATACTGTATTTGTTGTCTTCTTGCTCTTGAAAGTAATCTGCCCCTTCGGCATCAGCAAATTCGTCAACCGTTGTGTTGGAGGTGGACTCGTCCTCTAAATCCATTTTGGTTTGTTCTACGCTCCTTTTTTGAGGTATGAAAACTATTGCATTATGTGGTGCAATTGAATAGGAATTTTCTATAAATTTATTATTTAATTATTTCCTTTTTGTTATAAATGTGAATGTTGAATGATGATGCAAAGAAAAAGAATTGTTTTGTTGGTTGCAGTTTGGAAGTGCCTCTTTTATTCGATTCGATTTTGAAATGTCAAAATTTGACAGCCACAGTATGTCCTGCAGGAACAGGTAGCATTTAAAAATGTTTAATTATGAACTTGGCTATAAAAGCAATGGAGGCAAAAAAATCTCTTTCAAATTATTTCATTGTTGATTTGATTACGGTTTTGATTTTTACTGCATAGAAATATGCAAAATTGTTTTTTTCTTTTTGGCATTTTTTAACTAAACTAAATATATTTTAAGCTAAAAAATTAAAAGGGGCGATAAATTAAATGAAATTTAAAATATTTATTATGGATTTATGAGAACAATAAATTTTTGTTGAAATTCATGTCAAATGGCATGCTTAGAATCACATAATCCATTCTTTTCAAAATTACTTCCCACGAAAACAATCCGACCGGAAAAGGTTGAAAGTTTTTTAATAATAGGTGAACAACTGTTTGGTTACTTAGGCTAGGCGCGCACATTCAATTTTTAGTTTCGCAACTGCTTGGTTCGAGCCACTAAGAAGTTTGTGTTTTGACACAAACTAAACGATTGCCTAAAATGAGTTCGCCATTTTTTGTAACATATAGTTATATGCATCTGCGTGGACATTCCACCAAATAGTTCATCTGTTTTCTATAAAGCTTAGTACGCAGATCGAGACCAGACAAATTTTATCTCTACAATTTTAATCTCTACAAAACTTTTCCAAATCTCGCGCAAAAGTTTGAAGTTGGGGAGATGAAATCTAATTTGGTGTGTTTTTTAGTGTATCTCTGGAACGGGTTGTCTTACAAAAGTCGTTCATACCTTTTTTTTAATCTCCTCTTGATGCTCTCAAGACAAGCATCAGCATCTTTAACATAAAACCAGCATTGACAAAAATCACTTTCGGAAATACGGTGGCTGTCAAAATTTGTCCCGCAAAATAATTAATGCTTGTATCATTCTTTTTTCTGGCAAAATTTGGTGGAGACATTTTGCACAGCAAAGCACAAAAGTATGAATTTTGCGCCCGAACTGCGTACTGCTCGAAAAAACATAACCCAGGCAAAATTTGTCTAAGGAAAAAAATTGTATGGGAGACAAAATTTTTCTCGATATACGTACTAGGCTTAAGCAACCAAACAGTGCTGTGCAACTAAAAATTGAATGTGCGCGCCTAGCCTTATTTTATTTGCACCCCAAAAAAAAAAAAAAACAATCACAGCCTTATTTACTAACTCGTTTTAGCGGCGGAGTAAAGTTACTTCGACTTTACAACGGCTCTAATCCTGAAAACCTTATTTATAATGAAAATGCACGAGGAATAGCGGTGGAATAAGCTAAAACTGGTTCATACGTCATTTACTAAATGTCATTTTGAGATGACATCTTGTAAAATTTACAAAAAGGAGTGTAAGTAATTTTTTTTTCGTATCTTACTAAGACAAAAAGGATAGATATTTTGCATAAATTATTTATATTTTCCAAACACTCTAACAGTTGTATGGTACTGGGAACGCAATGTGGTTTGGTTGGTACATTCATTTATTGGATTTGGACTTTATACAATCCAATTTTAAATGTATCCAATTTCCAATATACATACAATGATAATAAAATGAATAATAATGGAAATCTGCTGGGGTTTGCTGGGGTTTTTGTTTGTGTATAATAACCAGAGTTTTAGATTGGTGACATTTTTTCCCAGTATATTTGACATAAGGAAGGCGTAGCTAATACGGCTAAGAAAATATATATTAAATAAGGATTTGTTTGACGTGGCGTAAACTCGAAGTGAGTGCTTCGGCTCGGTTTAACTATTCCGAGGTTGAAACCAGTATTAGTGAAAAATAATAAATAAGGCTTTGTTTAAAAATTCTCTATGAAATACATTTTACATAATAGTACATTACTGACTTTGTTTGCACTTGACGTGTTCAAACTTCCGATTATAGGTTTGTTTGGCAACATCTTACAAATTTTCACAGTTTGCTGTCAAAACGCATATGAAAAAAAAAGTTTTGTGAAATATTTCAATTTACTGAAAACACAAAGATGCTGTCAAAATAATTTGTTTAAATAATAATTTTCTCACAAAAAGCCAAAAACCTCCGATTTTCAAGCGAATAAATAAAAAATGTCTAAAACCATATATTATCAAAATAATCAATATGCGCGTGTTATGAACCTCAAGTACAAATCGAAATACAAAAAGATAAAACGAATCGTCAAAAACTACGTTTTTGTAAGTCAAGTTAAACAAACAGGATTGCCAAAATTAATTTATTTATTATTTAATTAGGAAAACGCTGCACTGTGTGATCAAATAGCCCAAATACAAGAAGACATCGTCACAAGCAAAGAAGAACGTCGCTTTCTCCTCAAACGCCTTATCAAACATGAAAGTGACATCGAACTAACGCTAAAGCAAGAAAACAACGCCTCGGTGAATGGGGAAGCTACAACGCCCGTTGTTCCTCGAGTCCCAGGTAAGCGCGGTCCAAAAAAGCGCATCAAAGTCGAAGATGACACATCATCGACACCAAAACAGCCAAAAAACTCTAGCGGCAAATCAACCGGCCCCAAAAAATCGACAGTCATTCAAAAGGTTCCTTACGACGCCCACGGGAAGCCCATCTTTCCCATCAATCTTGGAGGCTTTGTTTTACATGCGCTAGGGGAAATCATGGCCGAGAACACAAACTTCCACACAGAAAATTGGATCTACCCTGTAGGATATCTAGCTACCCGAGTTTTCTCTCACCCCAAGGAGCCCGAACGCAAGTGTGTCTTCACTTGTAAAATCCTCAACAATTCAGGCGTGCCTCAATTTCAAATAATCCCCGACGCTGAGTTCGATCACGTTTTCTTCGGAGAATCGGCCAATATCTGTCATCTGGGTCTATTGGATACAATTGTACGAGTGTCCGATGTCGCAAATCTGCATTTGCGCGCTCAGGGTGAACGGTTCTTCGGCCTAGGCAATCCCACAGTGATGTCATTACTGCAATCTCAACCAAACTTTAAGAAATTGCAAAATTTCAAGGGATTCATTGTGGATGGCGGCTATGCTATCGAGGACAAGGATCCTACCCTTAGCTACGACGCACTCCAGACCATGATAACCATGTCTGCTTATCATTCTGTCCCCGAGGTCAAGGAAGAACCTCCAGATGAGTTACTGGAATAAATGAACTCGAATTACCTTTTTTTACATTTTGTTTATTTTTTATTTGAAGTAAAAAACACCTTGATTAACACTTAGAAAAGGATAAACACTCCTGAAACATAAAAATACGTTGTTCTTCTTTTGTTTTGTTGCTACCATAGCTTGTTTGGGGACATCGATGCAAGAGGATCGTACTTACTAAGCGCGTTATTAAAAAATGTATTAATATGTAGTTTCAAGCCAAGTTGTTGGTTTAAACAATATAAACCCTTTCGTATTATATACACAAAATAAAAAAAAATATTAAACGACGACGCACAATTATGATGCACCAATAAGCGAAGCCAGGATTTATGAGCGAGGATGAGTCGTGTTGTAAGTCGTCTACCGTCAGGAGTTATATATAGTCAGCTCTTCTTCCACTAGCTACCGCAAACGCTTGTTGTTGACGGCAGCAAAGGATTGACGAATATTGCTTCCACCGGCTGCCCTCCGCTCTGGGGTTGTATTATTACTTGGCGGATTATTTCGAAAATTATGTGGTGGTGAGGCAGTGATTGGTTTTCTTACACGAACCGATCGATTGAATAATAAATTAGATACGGCAACAACTGGCGAAAAAAGTCGCAGCGGAATGTCGCTGAAAAAAAAAGAAAAATCATTCATACATTTATATATTCACATATTTTGGCATAGTTTTCAAACGAAATACATTTGAATTTGAATATTCAAATAAACAATAACTTTCTGTCCTTTTCAAGATTTTCGAACAAATTTTTCAACAAATATTTTTACGTTCAACATTGAATTATTTATAAAAACTTAACAGCTGTAAAGGTTTGTTTATAGGTAATGCCCAAATTCAATTTTTAATTATTATTTTTTTTAAATAGGTCTGAAGAAGGTAGTTACGACCTAGAAAATGTCATATATAATTTACACGAAATAATAAACCTAAAACCCACAAGAGGTACTAAGAATTATAAAAAAATGTCACGACAAGAGGTAAATAATTTAGTATGTTTTTATCTATTAGTTAAGTTTATTTAGAGCTTAATTTTAAGAAATGCATCTTTTTACAACAGCAACAAGAAAAGTCCGGATCGAAATTTTTTTAGGACATTGAATAATGAAGAAAGACGTTTTTTCTTTTTAATTCGATTTAGCTATCGGTATTTCGCATATTGCGTGGTAATAAATTCCAAAACGAGTCGCGTTCACAAAGAAGTGCCGATCTGAATTAAAGCTTGGAAATCGAGCCACGCAGAATGTGGAATTGGTGAAATAAAAGTTGTATCGATAACTACGATCAATATCATTATAGTCAAATTTTTGGTTTCCTGACGATTTCCTTAAGTTTTTTCCACAATTTGCATTCATTCAAAGAGTCGTTTTGATTACTCTTTTACCAACTTTAGCAGCACGAATAAGCCAAATGTTACGCAAACGAAAACATTTTTGAAAATCTTCAGGTATCCTATAACAATTCCCCTTTTTAAATACATAGACCTTAATGGAACGTATCAAGCAAACTATATAAATTACTTTGAAGGAACTCGACTTCATCGTCTGGTAGTTGTAAGGAATAGATAATTCATATCTATAACATTTTAGTTTCAAAATAAGAATAGTAAACTTCAATGTGGAATAGTTAACTTCAATATGAGAATAGTAAATTTCAATATGAGATTTTTTATTTAAATTTAATTTAAAACAATTATTATTAATATCACATATTAATATAACATATTTTGTAAGTTAAGAACTGCAGGAAATTTATTTTGAATGATTGCGATGCAATTGGGACACGTTGTTGGTGTAATTGTCTGCAAACCTTATTATAAGGCGTTTGTTCTCTGTTCTCTTATAAATGAATCGTATCACGAAATACCTGTTCCTGCAGAATTTCTTCACTTTGACTATGACAAGGTACATTGTCAATTACAATAACAACTGGTTCACTATGTCTAACCATTGCTTGAAGAAGACGGGTTTTCATCCACTCTCTTGCATCTTCTTTCTCGAAAGAACCTCTTCTTAGTTCGTAATGAATAAATCCAACCGTGCTTATGCAGCCTATGGTATGAACATTAGCTTTTTGAACCAGCAGCTATAGTGGTGCATCTTGTTCTCTACTTCAGCTATGCTCATATTGAAATTTTATATTCTTATATTGAAATTTATTATTCTCATATTGAAGCTAACTATTCCACATTGAAGTTTACTATTCTCATTTTGAAACTAAAACGGTATAGATAGAGTACCCCTAATTCCTCAAGGATATTTTGGGATATGATTCTTGGGTATATTCTAAAACAAAATTGTTCCACAGTATGGACATATCTCAAATGTGGACTTCATTTGTTCTACCTGATCAATGTTAACGAATAAACCCAAGAATCATATCCTAAAATATCCTTGTCGAATTAGGGGACATTCTGTATATTCTAAATAATATATATTTTTAAAGAATTCATGTACATATGTCAAGTTCATAAGTATTTGGGTCTAACTATATTTTTTGAAATCACAAAATTGAAATGTTCAAACAGGTCTTCTAAGGGAAAAGATAAATAAAGATAGATAAGGTCATGCTAAGAGAAGCCGAGAGCATCAAGACAAGATTCAAAAAGTTTCATTTTTCTGGAATAGCTGACAAAAATTAAATCAATAAGTGTCCTAGAGTTCTGAGAAAAATACGTGAGAATAATTGTGTTGCAAATTGAAGGTTTTCATGTTCATGAGAAAAAACGTGTATCTTTTAAAATAAATAAATTTGGTGGTTCAATAGCTAGAAGAGAATCAGGACCTAGTGACTTACCATTCCTGTGTGTGTGTTACCAGGAATAGTGGGGACCTACAATTTTCTGTCCATACCGAACACCTAACAAGCAGCTCTTTTCAAGACAAGCAATACTCTTAGAGGATTTTTCAATTCCTTGCAATAGGCAGTACACCCCGGGAAAACTTTTTGTATCAAGGATTATTCTTCTAGTATAGTTTTAAGTGGTGAACATTCAATGTAACGGTTAGGCTTACAAATAACACCAAGTAACAAATTTTCCTTTCTGCTAGTAATTTCAATAACAAGACAATCCTAACACATTTATTTTTATTTTCAATGCTTTTTCTTATATGAATGGCTACTTCGATCTTATTTGCTAGAAAAGTGATGTTTGCAAACAAGAATAGTAAGAAGTTTCGGTTCGCTCTTGAGTTTCTGTTACGTCTATCCAACTGAATATCGATCTAACCCTTAGGCCAAGATTATACATGTAAGTTTGCTTTAAGATTTACGTAAGTCTACAGAAGTAACTTACAAGAAGGTTAACACTTTGGATAAACTTATAGTTAGAGATGATTTTGTAAGTTTTACTTACTTTTACTTACATACATAAGCACCAAAACAGTTTATATTAACTTACGAAGAAACTACTGCGATCGAGTGATCATTGAGTTTATTATAAAAATGAGTTCTCGAAAGCAAGTAGCTCCTGCTATTGTTTTAACAATTTTGAAAAAAAAAATAAACTACAACAGAATACTAATATAGTCCCACAAAACACTATTATGTTCAAAAACGTCAATAAGTTCCACACTTTAGGAAACATAACAATTAAAATAAATAATAATTCCCATAAACATAATAACCGAATGACTTGTTTACCAAGGAATATGATTTTTCTTCCCGTTAGTTGAAAACTTATCACTGCCAGTTGTGAAAGCTCTGGGAATTTCGTAAGTGAGAAAAAACCTGTTTACATTTGTAAGTTTTTCTCTCAAATTACAGCTTACGAATGTTTACACTAGTAATATTTCACATATATTTATAAAGGTTTAATTCGGTCTGTTTCCCTATAAATATATTTCAGGTTTGTGTTCAGGAAGCCGCAATCAGTCGCCAACTGCCTACTACTACTAATGAATAATTCAAATTAATAAAAAGAAAACTACAAACAGAAACCGAACCGTGTAGAACTGTGAATATGTCCCATAAACCCAAATACGTTCCATTTTGAAACTGAAACCATTCGTCACAAAAAAAAACTCAATTTTTCGATTGATATCTGAATTTACAAATGGAAAGTCCCATAACTAAGAAATATGCAAATGGTGGCATTTGTCTAGAAATATTCTTTTTGAGAAAAAAAATTAATTAAGTATTGCAATTATTACCAAATTGATCAAGAAGAAAATGCATTTAGGGAATATAGAATATGTCCTCATACTTATGTATATAAAAGACGCTAATGAAAATTTGTCAGCCATTCTAGATCCCAGGGTACTATCCTACTGATATGATATCTGTTTGAAAAAAAAAAAAACTATATTGTTTAAGATCTTCCACCTCGAGTATAAATCAAGAAAAATGAATCGTAACATGTCCCGTAAAACAATCAGTTCTTGGCAATCGATTCAAAATTAAAAAATATCGGTATGACAAATATGTTTTTCGAGAAAAACACGCTCAATTACTCAAATTTGTACGAAATTTCTTATCTGCGAAGCCCTTCCCGTTTAAATAAAAAAGTTCAATTATGTTCTTCAAATACAAAAACAAACTTACCTGGCTCCGACGACTGGTAGAGCTTCGTTTGCACTCAATATAAACAGCGGGAAAAAAATCGAAAATATGCAGCTACTGCTCAAAAGGAAAAAAAGATTATTGTCTAAAGAATAAAATTTTCATTATAAACTTTACCTCACAATCACAGAGTTGGACAAATTAGTCAGAATAGTCAAGGGCACACCGAAACCCAGGAAATATGGCCAATTACATTCGATGTAACTGAGTCGTTTGTGCAGTTCCCAACCCATATTAAACCATTTATACTCGAACGAGTAAAGAGAATATAGCAAGCATAGATGCACGAAGCATAGAATTCGTCCTACATAATTAAACGGTAACAGATTGACGAGCATACTTTGAACCAGAAACAATGCCTGAACAAGCAAGCTGAATAGAAAATCGGCTATAAGCTTGCTGATGTTTGGTATCATTTGTGGTCTTCCTTTGCGGAATTTGTAAGCTGCATTCGCAATATCCTGGAACCATAAGCTACTAACGACTTTGCTCAGCAGGAATATCGGCAAAACCCACATCATCCCGAAGAGAATCGACAGCAGCGATTGCAGCCAACCCCAGACGTAGTGCAGTTCATCGGACTTGCTGCCATAGAACCAGGTGAGTATTAGCTTGAGGCCGGGAAGAACGAGATTCTCAAAGAGAATTATACTCAGCCACGTGAAACCACCATTGAGCGCGCAGCACTTGAAAACTTTCATTGCTATTTTTAGCTCACTTAAATCGAATAAAGAAAAACAATGTCAATCAAAACAAAAACCAAATCAAGTAAATTTGGATGATTAGATAAGCTTACCCTTTTTTAATGTTACTAGCACCTGCTGGTGCTTTAGATCCTATTCTACGTTCATCAGCCGCTGATGACAGTCTTTCGGGATTCATCGCAAAGTCACTCATTGTAGACTTTTCTATGTTCTTCAGATCATTAAGACGATTGATCTGGCTGTCTATGTAAAACACAAAGGCAATGCCTTTGATGCTATCAAAGATTCCACTAAAAACTCCATATGAAGTGTTCTGATGGAAAATATAAAAAAATGCCATAAATCATTGTTTATTTTAGTTTTCTTTTCAAAATGCATTTTCCAGCAGAACTAAATCCTGCGCGATGTAAAATGCATTCGAAGCTCTTTGTTTACCTTTATCGTATCCATTTGAAAGAACTGGGAATCACTTTGGTCAGGGTAATTAAAAACAGTTTAAAAAAAAAAATCAAATCGCAGTGGAGGTTTTACACTTGAGTTATGTTAATGTATTCATTTATTTTCAGACGATTGTCCACAACGGGACTACAATTAATAGTGATAATGAAATGAAAAAAAACAAATCCGCGATATTAGTCGTTTATCTGTCCTCACAAGTGAAAAATAGGAAATACACTTTGCGCTTGGTGCAGTTTTTAATTTCAACGCATGACGGCTTTATATATATGTATGTATATATATAAAAAAAAATTTATATAAATTGACAGCCAAAATGTCAGCTGCTTTTTGATGACAAAATATTCATTCCTGCGGAATAATTTGGAAATAGAACAAATTAACGAAATAGGGTAATTCAGCTATGTGTTCAAATATTTCAAGAAAAGTTCTTTATTTATGTAAATATTTATAGTATATGAACGACACGTCACCTGCAGAGGTTTTCCTTTTGATTCATTTCCTATACAAATGACTACTATATGGCTCTTTTTGGTTAATGCAAAAAGAAAAATCGCCAATGGAAAGAAGTTTAAAATATCTTGTATTTCTCTGTGATTTCTAGTAATTTTTAGGTAAATAGGTACATAGTTATTTCCATTAAAATAGTCGTGTTTTTTTGGTAAAGTTAACCGTAGTACAGTAGGATTTTATATGAAAAACAAATACAACATCACTGCCGATACTCGAATAAACGTCAAATCTCTATCCGCAGCAGGATTTCACTTCTTTTATCTGCAGTGATCCTACTGCGGATGTTGTATTTATTATTCATATAAAATCCTACTGTACTACGGATAACTTTTCCAAAAAAACACGGCTAATATATGCATTATTGAATCGTGGGTACCTGGGTATTGGGTATATTTTCAAAAAAAAGTTACCTTTTTTTGAATTTTTTTTTTTCAGAACTCAATATTTTGAGAACATCAATTTAGGTTTTTTTTTAAACCAATCTGTTCACGCCCCAACATACATTTGTTTAACGATACATACATTATGTACATTATCAACCATATATTGTATATTTAGTATTGTTTGAGCCACTAACCGATAAGGTTGAACCAGCAACATGGTAATAAATCCATTAGTAATAAATCGGGTGTTTTAATTTATAACGCGGAAACTTAGTTTTCTGCGTTTTCATGGTCCTTCGTTTCAAATAGTAGTAATTTAAAAAAAATATCTCGTACAATACTCAACGCAGAACATTTATTAAAAAGTGTTTCTACTTTTATAAATCTCTTCGCAAGTGATATTTTCTCCGAAAATCGTATTCGATCGCACTCATATGAACGATACACAAACAACGCAAACACTGAGAAATTAGTGTTCTCAAACAAAAAAAGGGCTGTATTAAAAAAATCTACAGCAAACGCATCACACTACATACCTAAACAACCCAAATACGCACTCATACATCACCCACAAACACCATACAATTTATCTAAAAATATGCATATATGTATATTCATATGTACTCATATAGCCTTATTTATTATTTTTCACTAATACTGGGTTCAACCTCGGAAGTTACCACCTGTGTATTCTCTCCCACTTTCGGGTTTCGACATACATCTGCCTCATATGCAAAATGCAAAATGCAGAAAAATAGAGAGAGGCAGATGTATGTCGAAACCCGAAAGTGAGAGAGAATACACAGGTGGTAACTCTTTTTTACTTCCTATAAACTGCTATAACTTGTTGGGCTGTTAATACGAAACTATGCAATGAATGTTTAACTTACCTCCATTTTTTTCCATTTCGATTTTGTTTTTTTTCATATCATGTGTCCGTCAACAAAAATTATAGAAAAATGTGAAAATATCGCAAATTTACAAAATGCAGACGAAGATGCTATAATAAAGATGAACATGTTCGTCTTTACTATAATCTTGACTTCTGCATCTCTCGAATTTCCTATAAAGCAGAAATGAAGTTCTGCATTTTGCTCTTTTTCTCTCTATCTAACAAATATGAATTCTGTATTTGGCATCCCTTTTTTTTTGCAGAAATCAAATGCAGATACATGTACCTTTGTATATATATTTTAATAGTACTCTTATGGAACACGATTTTAAGTTAACTTATTGTGCCGCAAAATCGTAAGTGTGGGTATGTTAAGCAGTACAGAGTTGACGTGGAAGTAGAAAATATAAGCAAAAAAAGAAACGAGGTAGATATATATTTATTCTGACAACAATAAAGAGGGTAAGGGAGAAAATATTATCTGCGTTTCTTTTTGCTGTCAGAATCAATTGTAGGTAGGTATATAAAGTTGTATATGCGAGGCGCGAAATGAATACAAGCAAAAAGTATTGAGAGTGTATGAGAGATTTTGTTTTATTACTTTTTTACTCATGCAATCTGGTTTGTTTAAATTCTGATACGATTAATTACCGAGGCTGCCATTTTATCGATTTTGTAATAAGATCTAGAGGAATTTGAACTTAATAAACTCAAATGGTTTTATTTCGTTTTTGAAAACTAAATAATTTCAAATTGGCTTTATTTCGTTATGGTCTCCAAAATAATTTTATAATAATAATTTTATAATAATTATATGCAGTAGGTAGTTAGATAGTGGCAGTTGTATTTTTTTTTTGTAATTAATATAGATATGTACATACAGTTAGAAAACTATTTTTTTAGGAAAATCTTATACCTATACCTATATTTTTATTAAAGAAAATAGCTTTTGCATAGTATGTAGGTACATACCCAAAGAAAATTGTATGAAATTAAAATAATTTTGATTAGGTACAAAATCGAAAAATTATTGTTATGCGTTGATAGGTATTTATATAATTAAATATAAAAAAAATTTGATATAGGTATAGACCAGTTTTTAAAATTTATTCATATAAACTTGGTTTGCAAAATATATAGAACATTTTTAATACTTTTTATGTGCATAATAAACAATTTCAGAAATTCATAAATAGTCACATAAAGCTATTTTGAAAAAAAAAATCAAATAAGTTTTTCGAGAAAAAAATAATTTTACAAAACTTAAATTAATTAAAAAAATAGAATAAAATTATTATTGACATAATATTTAAAAAAAATCAGATACCTTTTTTGGAAAAAATATTTTGTATGCATTTACATATTGCTTATAAGCAATTTTTGAAAAATTAAAAAAAAAAAGGAATTTGGTGTCAATTTTAAGAATTTATTGAAAAAATCATTTTTTTTTCCAAAAATTAAAAAAAAAAATTTTCAAAGCTTTGAGATGCAATGTTTTTTAAACTTATTGGAAGCATCTCTATAAAAAATCCCTATTTCGATAATGAGATAATTGTCAAATGTCAAAATTTGAAAAAATGGTATCAAAAAACGAATTTTTATCTTTAAACGCGATTTGCGGCTAAACGGAGCCTCGTAGACCCCTCAAAGTTGACATTTTCAAACGTGATTTCTGGCCAAACTATTGAACATAATAGTTCTTCATAACTTAAAAACTAAAAGAGATAGAAAGAAATGGAGTATTCCATTCGAAAGAGCATGTTTGATTTATAAAAACTGCATTTCTAACTAAATTTCGCCAAAAATGCTCTTTTGAACAAGATATAACTCAGACGACAATATGCACAGAAATAATTTTCTTCTATCCCAAAAAATACGTAATCGCCAAAAAAGTATTGAAAGTATTGACCTTGAAAATATTTGCCTACAGAAAATAACAACTACCAAATCTCCACACACACCTACATTCTACTCCAATGTACATAGTATGTGCCTTTGTTCTCCTACTTTATATACAGTATTCCTATTGCTGTCACTGTCATGTATTAAATGTCTATCTGTTAAAACTCTGCCATAGGCACCTCTGCTAATTTAGTAATTATGGTGCCGCTTGGTTCGCCTAGTCGCGTTCCTATTCATGATAGTACTATTCAAATATATATACAATGACTTTTCTGCCCAGAGTAGTCCAGTGCTGCTGGTTGAACAGAACTATTTTCAATTTCATTCGTTCCAATTCCAATATCGCTAGCAACTTTTTTTTCTCCCTGCTACAATTTATTTTCCATCCATAAATCATCTGAAAAAAATAGTTGCATATTCTTGTTACGACGGAAAAGGCAGGAGGTCCCGAAAATATATTTGTTTAATTTACTTATTAGAGGCGTTTAATATCATTTCTTTGATAATAAACGCATTTTTATTAAACTGACTACGATACTGGTAAATAAAATAATATTTGCTTAAATAACTATTCTTTTACTTTAATTTCCACGGTAATTACAAATTGTCGGTTTCCAATGGTTGCGCAAAATAGTTCCAAAAAATAATTGCCTTTTCTCTTTGTGTACTTTTTTGTTTAGTTGTTCATAATCGATAGCAAGAAGTCTCCCACTTTTTCTGTCTGATGTCAACAAATGTTAATTATAAATTTTCCATTTTTTTGATGCTGCAATTATACAAGTAAATTCACTATTTCAATTGGAATTACTTTAAATATATTAAAAAATTTTGATTGGGAACATCAAAAAATATACATAATTATAATTCGAGAAGATTTCACTAGGTTATCAATAACCAACCACTAGTAGCTCTGTTTAACATTGATCTGTGAAAGTACTACATGCATACATATATAAATATTTTGGCTGGAATACTCATACTTTATTCTCTAAAGTGATTGTTGGTACTTGATAGAGGGTTTATTTTTACTTGTTTTTGTTGGCCAAAGCCAAAATCACGAAACTTTATTGTTCATTCGATCTATCGACAGTCGACACACTTAGATTATAATTGTACTTATTTCATTGTTCGCAATTGCAATTCGCTTCTCCTATTCATTTGAATTTTTTTGTTTTCAATTTCAGATTGACGCTGGAACTTTTTCCTTTTCCAAATGCGGGTCGCATTTCATAATTGATAATATATTTTTTCATACACAATAACATTACCAACGAACCCTCCCCAGTCGACTCTTCTCCTCCTAGTTCCATACCCGACTTAACTCAAATTTCTCAAAAAGATAAGACGCCGAAGTCGCGTTGTTGTCCCAGCCTTAGCGGACAAAGTTTGTATTTCCATCGCTTAGCAAACGTTGAGCTTTAAAATAATGCCGCGAAGTGACGATCGATTACCCATAGTAGAGAACGATGAACTATCACAAGAAGCTCAGGCAGTAAGTCCTTCAGTGGCAGTAACGCAGCGGGACAATGAGTTGGATCCTGCACCCACAGGATGTGGAGCATCCATGTGCTGCAATCCATCCAGTGGATTACATCGGTTTATTGCACTGATATTTATGTGCCTGTTGGGATTCGGTAAGTTACATTCAATTATGTACTAACTATTTATACTATTAATTGCGCTTATTGATAATATGATTTGGAAAGTTACAAAATTAATGTCTTCGTTCACATGACCTTATCGGAATATTTATTGGTTTTTGTATTTTCTCTCTTTTATCAGGAAACTGCATACGACCATTGTGTCTAGCGTCTGAGGCGTCAATCTTTCTGCTCCGTTGATAATGTGTTTTTGTTCAACTTAATTGTTTTGTTTTGCTTTTCTTCTCAAACAAAAATGATAAAGAATTCGTAAGCAGGAATGACTGACGGCATAATGCTGGTCCAGGCAAAGTGATTCATTTAAGTTTGTTATCATAAAATATATGGGAATCATTTTTGAGATTTCCCTATCCTTGAAAATATATTGAATCATTATTATTCAGAATAATCCAAAATATATACTTTTTTTTTGTCCATATATTAATACATAATCTAGTACAAAAAAAAATTTATTTTTTTTAATTTTCGAATTTTGGCCGAATTATAAAAAGCGCAAACGACTCATCAAAAAATACATGGTCCCATGGCGGACAGTTAATCTCAGAATTGGCTGGACTGAAACAAAAAAAAACAAAGTGGGCTATTTAAAGGAAGGTTTCTTACGAGATAATTTACCACAATTTGTTTAAAAAGTCAAAACAAAAAAAAATATCGAGCTTTGAAAAAAAAAATTTTTTTTTTGGAAATTTGTTTGGCCATTTTTGGGTCGCCATTTTTCTGTTCATAATTTTTTGGTCAAATTGTGGTAAATTGTCTTAGAAAACATAAAAACAATCAAGTTGCAACAAGTTTTTTGAAAATCGGTTCAGTAGATCCGGAGACTAACTGTCCGCCATGGGACCATGTATTTTTTGATGAGTCGACGTTTGTGCCCTCTATAATTCGGCCAAAATTCGGAAAATTAAAAAAAATAATTTATTTTTGTACTCTTGATGCATGTATTCATTATTTGAAAAAAAAAATTATGTTATTACCTAATAAGGTTTCCGAGAAAAAAATTCCCAAAAATCGTGCGTTTTTTTGGCATTCTAGACCGTACTATACTCTGTCCAACAAAAATTGTCAGTACATGCCTTATGGGAGAGCTTTTTCTAAAGCAGTGGCGCCTGATGTACCCTCACTACAATGCGTTAGGAAAAATGCCACTAAAAAACAAGGCAAGCCACTGACTTTTCTTAAGGAATTGTTGTTGTAATTCTTTGCAAAAAGTTGTACACCCCAACACGACCGTCGTATCCCACTGCTGATGAGATACTGTCAAGATCAAGACAAGAGTGTCAAGTGTCACTGTGTCACTCAATACGATCGTGTGCTCTTTATCTACATCAAAACAGAGTTACCATTATCATTATCAATTGCAAGCAAGGAGCTTTTTCAGTGGTTTTTACTAAGGAGCTTTTGGGATTTGAAGCTTTTGAGAACACATTTTAAGAAGATGAGTATGTTGAGTGTTGTCGTATTGCTTTTCAACTTAAAAAAAAACGCGCCTATTATCTTACCGCTTGGCGTTGTGGGATGTTACGGTGGCCCCATCGCCTTATGTTTGGTTCCAAATCGAATCAGACTTACCAAAAGATGACGTATGGCTACTTAGGCTTTATCCAATTGGTTGACCTCTCTGATAGCGAGCCCTGTATCTGATCACTTCAATTTTTTTTTGAGCAGCTTTCATGAAACTCGAACCAGGTGCAAGTGATTGACTTGCGTTTGCTACAGCAAGTTTCAATGTGAAAATCCACCAGCTCTCGGCAGGAAGACAATTCTGTGATTCTGTCTCCAGTTGAGGTAGATATTGGTACTGGGACCGGCTCGTTTGGGTATAGGCGAGTGTCTGGGAGGATTGAAACTCGCCGCTGTTCCCGCACATTTGGTGTTGGATTTTGGGACGGTTTGGGCCGCGGTATGCAGGCCAGGGGGCTGCGTTTGACTGGATGAGGGTCTGGTCTAGAAGTTAAATATCAACCAGAATAAAAAAACACTAAAAATACCTCTTTTTGTTTGAAATCTAAACAAAAATACCTTTTGAGTTTTGATTGTTGGCGGCTGAGATCGAAAAATAATATTGTTTTGATTCCAAAATGACACTTGATGTAAACCGAACGAATCGTTCAAAACAAATTGAATTCGATAAGAAAGAAAGCGTTCAGGGCCTTTTAGAGTCCTAAATCAATAAATGGTTATGAGATAGGCTATCGAATTTATAATTGAACGCACGGAGGTGAAATCATCGATGGGGGTTTGCTGATCATAAAGGGGGTAGTAGGTAGAGAGAGGGCTCCTCCGGAATGATGGTGTTAACGTCAACGGGTCCCATATACTCACCAAATAAAGGGATACTGGTTTTTGGTAGGAGAATGTGTGATGGGGTCGATAAAGAAATGAGGATTAAGGTATAGGTTAGTTTAAAGTCAATCGTCACGGGCATAGTCTGTGCTACGAGTTGGTGGTAAATTGCTTTTTGGTAATCAAACTTTAATAGTCAGTGAGTTTTAGTTTTGTTGTAATTTTATTTTGTAGAGCAAAAATTTAAAATTGATACTGGTTGGATTATTCATCGAGGGATTCTGATATAAAAGAAAAGAATAAAAAAAATTTAAAAAGAGGTGAGTGATAGTGATTTATTTTGTTTGAATTTTCGTGGTAATTAAAACCTGAACGGTTTTAGGTTTCGTCGGGATCGACCGTTCTGTGGACCGTTCGGCAACGGCCGGTGCCGCAAAATTTTGTTGGCGCTACGCTACAAATAGCAGTTATTTAAGCTGTCCGTTACCAAAAAGGATTTACGAAACGAATGGGAAACTAATACGGAAATATGCCGATAAGTATTTAAATGATAATTGTGATTTTTTTATACGCAACAAATAAGAAAAAAAAAAGAGTACCCTATTTTGGAAAAAAAAAAGTTTAATATTATAAAAGCCGAATACACCAACCGCTCGACGAAACCTCTGTATTATCCCGAAATTAATAGCGCAAATCGAAACCATAAATCATTCGGAGATAGATGTTTTTTTTCGGACTTATGTCTGAACTAGAAGAGACTATACTCCAACCAAATCCAAGAAGACGAACATTACCTGAACGGATAGTCTACATTCAGGAGTTAAATTTGTTTTGAGCGTTGGCATTTTAGATTTTTAAAATTTCTAATTCTATTTATTTTTATTATTTATTGTTGTCAATTTTAATATTAGTTATAAGTGATTAAGAGTGTAAAAATCAGGAGAGGGATTCGTCGTACCACTACGTCGGCTGGTTGAAGCTGGTTTCCTCCGTATTAATTCGCGACGAGGATTGACGAGAAAGCGTTTAAGCCCCTGTAGAGCGCTCGATAGGTAGGCCGGGTTAAAGACGATTGGTCTTCGTGTTGAAAACGACGGACAAGGCTAGGCTCGAACTACAGATTAATAGTTGGCGAGTTGTGGGCGGGTGCTGGGTATCCCTTTCGTTTACGGAAACCAAAGGCGTACCACACCCTGGGTGACAGAAAGGTCCGCCGACGAGATATTCCTTTTTTCCTCTTTATTTACATTTTTGATTTCCTATTTAATCTTTTTCTTGTTTTGTCGAACATACCCTAGTCCAAAGGAGTGAAAAAAAAAGGAGGATTAATAATTTTTAATTTTTTTTCATATTATAGTGCTTATCGATTATTGTATTTTTTTTTATGTCATGCTATTGCTTATTTTTTTTTATCTTTTCGTTTTTGCTTTTACCCTTTGGGCTTAGCCATGAATAGGACAAATTAATTTTTGTGATATAAAGAACGTCAATATCCGTTTTATGACTAAACAAATTTTGTGAAAGTAATGGATTTTAACTTTGCTAAGAAGTTTTTTTTAATAAATATAATTTTGTGAGCCACGCCAAATTATGATCTTTTACTGGACCTACTAAGAGTCCGTAGTATGTTTTACTAGATTTTCAGAATTTCAGGGGGTGTGGAAGACGAGCGAGAAATGAACGGTGAGGTATGACGTAGCAGCAAGAGTGAACGTTCAAGGGGAATCTGATGAAAAATCAGCCTCCAGATTCCTGGTGCGGTGAGGGAAGGCTTATCGGTATCGCTACCAGCCGATACTCTGAGAATGGTAACTATACGTATGAGAGGGAATACGAAGTTTTGGCATGAAATTTTTTTTGTAATGTGGTGAGGTTCAGTGGAGGTGCAAGATCCCCCCCTACATCCGGCGAGCTAAGCCGTGCGTCGCCAGCATGCCACTGCCCCTTCCTCTGAACATTCAGACCTTTCCCTTCCTATCCCAATCCAATTCCGCGGGTTTTCGATGTCACTTTGCCCTGTTGGTCGAATCCGATCCTTTTCCGCTTCCGGTACCAATTCCTTTTCCCTATCCTAAATCATTTTCCTTACCTAAATCCCAATCCTGCTCCTAGGTCTTCATCCTATTGCCCCGTTACAAATGGCGCCCAGACGTAAGAGCTCGAGTTTAGTAATTGTAAATCGTCCGTTGTCCAGTCAGTTTCTAGGTGTTGCCGCTGGCATCATCGAGGCTACTTGTAAGTCTTTTTGAGGAAAGCGAATTAGCATACCTCATCAAATGCGATAAGGAGTTTCGTTGTTGTCAGTGACAAGAACTAGAAATTGAATGATTTTATGTGAGTAGTTACATCCGCTTTCGGGTAAAACTTCTCGTATGTCTTTGAATGGAAGGTAGAAGACGCACCTATCAAATTGCGGCGAGAGGTTGAACTCGATAGCGAGTGTGATGAATGTCCTGTCTTAGTTTGCATTGGTTGCTGCGGTCAGAGGTGGAAAGAAACGTAAGTCTTGATCGGGATAGCTTTGGAGAATGCTCGATCAATCGCGACGTAGATTTCCAGTTCTGATGGCAGCAACGAATGGAACATTTTGTGTATTTATGTTTGTTAGTTACCAATCTCAGAGAAGTAAAGAAAGATCGAATTGCTGCAACGTCATATCCTCAGGGAGGAAAAAAACGCCACCGTTCAAGGCTGTCCAAAACACCCCCGCAAAATAAGAGAAGAAGTTTATACAAAACTACGTTTAACTACGATTAATAAGCAAAGAGTTTTAAGAAACAGCTAGATTTGAAACATCGTTAAGTGATTTTAAAAAGTGTAAAAGCTTACAGGTGTCTGTTGTTCCTTAGGTTTAAATATTTAAGTGTGGTGTTGTCATTTCAGAAGGAAATAAATTATCCAAAAACAAAATAAATTCAAAAGTTTAACTTTTCTTTGTGCATTTAATTTATAGGTATAGGTTTCAGTAGTTATAAAATAATTTTTTTGTTTCCAAGTTATAGTTATTAGGAAATTTTTAGATATAGGATAGAGATAGTTTAGGATTATTAGATATAGGATAAATACAAAATCTTAAAAAACAAAAAAAAAAAAATAAATAAAAAAAAAAAAAAGATATTATATAGTTATAGTTAGAATTTTAGTTATAGAGAGACGATTTCTTAAGTGTAGGTAGTTAAGTTTATATAGGTAATAGATAGTAATAAGCTTACGAGATTAAGAGTTTTTTGTCTAGGTTTTTAAGTTCAGTTTTGTTAGTTGTTAGTTTTGTCGATATCCTAATTTTAGACTCCAGGAAAGAATTTGTTGCCAGCTCGTTGCATGAGGTAATGAATTCTAAAAAAGAAAGAGAAATCAGTGAAATTTTACTTAAAGAAAATCGTACTGTTACACGTTCACATTACAAAAGAATTTTACAAAAAGTAATCATGCCCATCACACATTCGCCGATCAAAGAGCCAGGAAACATTCCAGAAGCAACCCGTGTAGTAACCCCTATCTTTTCGATTCCTCCACCTCCAATTCTCGCATCTGGAAGCCACCAAGGAAGCTCAACGCAATCCGAAGCGTCTCCTGCGTATAGCAGCGTGACTGAGGCTGGTGTAAGGATGGAGGAGGTACAAGTATCTGACCTGATACAAATAACGACAACAGGTCAAGGAAATCAAGGTTCTGAAACATCAAGAGCTAGTGAACATCTTACTAAGAATAGGGCCGATCTCAATACAACCGAAAGCAATCAAAATCACTCCAATGTAGGCATGTCCGCAGAGCTTATCTCTGCTATTAACGTGGCAGTTGTCAATGCTTGTGAGCGATATACAAGCACTCTGAAGGGAGAATTGTCTGAGGCTCTGAAATTAGAAATAAGAAAAAATTTTGGTGAATTAAGGGATCAAGATGCTCACGCGACGCTACCGCAGGGCAACCGAGGCCGAACTCCGATTATGAGCACGGGAGTTGGTGATGTTTCAAGCCGACAGGCCAATCAGGAACCTCCTCGTCATTCACAGTTGGATTCGGGAGCCAGGCCTTTCGTACCATTAAATATTTCAAATGAAAACACTCAACCGATGCATAACTGTGAGATTAGGTCAGAGGATGGGAGATACCGACCGAACGTTTACCACGATACTTACAGTCGAAATCCTTCCGGCGGAAACCTTCAAAACCCTATCGCGTTGGTACCAACGAACGTAAGAAATCCTATCAAAATAGACAAATGGGGTTTAAAGTTTGATGGAAAGTTGGATGTACTCACCGTGGAGGATTTCGTCTTTAGATTGGAAACGCTTCAGAGTCAGTATGCGTGTCCATGGAAAGAAATCCTGCGAGATTTTCATCTTTTGCTTTCTGGTGCTGCGCATGACTGGTATTGGCAGTTCCAGCGATGCAATTACCGCCCAGATTGGCCAATGCTAAGAGACGCATTAATGCGCCAATATCGGAACTCAAAGTCCGATTACGAGATTATGAGGGAAGTGTCGGATCGCAAGCAAGGCATCAGAGAGTCAAGTGATGATTTCTTTGCAGCGGTGAACAAGCGAAGATCTCAGCTCAGGGTTCCGATTCCGGAATTGGATCTCGTACGGATTCTGAAGCGTAACCTAAACGATAGGATAAGTCGGTTGGTATACCCTCAACCAATCTTTACGCTGGACCAGTTGAGAATGGCATGTAAGGAAGCTGAGTATGCGTTTCCTTACAGAGAACGCGAGACGCTAATGCACCAACGGCCACCTGTTCGGTACATGGCCAACGAGCTTGTGGTTGACGATGAGGAAACTTATCAAGAAGATGATCAGCTTGCTGCTTTTCAGCATATGGGGGCTAGACCAAAGACTTCTCGAGGTACTGGCGAAACAAGTTCCTTGACGTGCTGGAACTGTAAGCTTCGTGGCCACACGTTCATGGACTGTCCGTCGACCACGAGAAGCATATTTTGCTATAGGTGTGGCCAAGATGGAGTTATTACCCCTAAATGTCACCGGTGCAACCCGGAAAACAAGTCTCGGAATGCGACAACGAGGGGGGAGTCGTGTTCCACCCAAACCCCCCAATGGCAGCCAAAAGACACATAGATATCCCAATTAAAAAGTCCCAGATTAGAATTTTAGCCCGGGATAATGTAATCTGCGAAGAGGAAAAGAAGAAAAGATTTGAAATTAAACCATTACATGTTAGATTAAAGGAGTATAAGTTGGCTAGAGAGAGAATTTTTAATGGTAATAGAGGAATAGTTTCAAAGAGAATTTTAAAAACGAGAGAAAGATATACTATTAGAAAAGAAACGAGGAAAAATATTTTAGCTACGGTTTTAGATATCACAACCGATCCAAGACCGTATGCAAAAGTGCGAATTGCTGGAAAAGAAATTTTCGGTCTTTTAGACAGTGGGGCCAGCATAAGTATTTTGGGTAAGGATTGTGAGGAATTCGTTAAGTCGGCTAATATACAAATTTTCCCGTATAAAGCAGGGGTTAAAACCGCCGATGGCAAAAATCAAACTATTATTGGTAAATGTAAAACAGAGGTCACTTTTAAAGGTCAAAACCACATTATTACTTTTTATCTTGTCCCGAATCTAGAGCAAGAATTATATTTAGGAGTAAATTTTTGGAAGGAATTCAAGATAGCGCCAAATATAATAAGTTCCGTTGCTATTCCGGAATCGGAAGCGGATCTATTGAACGCCCACGAACTATCTTCAGATCAGCGGTCTGCGTTAGAGGCGGTTAAGCAGAGATTTCTTGATTATGACCGACATGGTCTCGGAAAAACGGCGTTAATGGAACATATAATAGATACCGGAAATGCGGAGCCCGTCAAGCAGCGTCACTACCCTGTTTCTCCAGCGGTACAAGCCCTTTTGTATAAGGAAATCGATCGAATGCTAGAGCTCGGTGTAATAGAGGAGAGCGAGAGTCCTTGGTGCTCACCCGTTGTGCTCATCAAGAAGCCAGGTGAAAACAATACTACCAAGTATCGTTTTTGCCTGGATTCTCGTAAAGTCAACGCGTTGAGCAAGAAGGACGCCAACCCTCTTCCTCATATTGAGGGACTTATTAGTCGTTTACCTAATACCTACTTTATAAGTAGTGTCGATTTGAAAGAAGCATTCTGGCAAATACCGTTGGAGAAGCAGAGTAGGGAAAAGACTGCGTTTGCGGTACCAGGAAGGCCCTTATACCATTTTACGGTAATGCCATTTGGGTTGTGTAATGCAGCTCAAAGGCTTTGCCGTTTAATGGATAAGGTCATTCCCGGTCGACTCAGAGACAACGTTTTCGTCTATTTAGATGATTTATTAATCATTTCGCCAGATTTCGAGACCCATATCACCTTGCTGGATGAAGTGGCTGAGTGTTTGAAAAAAGCCAATCTCACCATCAACGTTAAAAAGTCAAAATTCTGTTTCAAGGAGTTGAAATATTTGGGTTTTATCGTTGGTGGTGGGAAGGTGAAAACCGACCCAGCGAAGGTCGAAGCGGTGGTTGATTTTCCAATTCCACGAAATGCCAGGCAAGTCCGCCGGTTACTTGGTCTAGCGGGGTGGTATAGAAGGTTCATAAAGGATTTTTCTAGTTTGACCGCTCCTCTCACAGACACGCTGAAGAAAAAGGATGGTAGATTCAAAATGTCAGATGAGGCGATAAGAGCATTTGAAGATTTAAAAAGAGCCTTAACTACGGCTCCTGTTCTCACTCATCCGGATTTTAAAAAACGGTTCTATATCCAATGTGATGCGTCCGATTCCGGGATAGGGGCAGTATTATTTCAGTTGAATAATGACAATGAAGAGGCCCCGATTTCATACTTTTCGCAAAAGCTGAACGCTTGTCAAAGAAATTATAGTGTGACCGAGAAAGAGTGTATGGCGGCAGTAATGGCAATTAAAAAATTCAGGCCCTATGTCGAGGGTATGGATTTTACGGTCATCACCGATCACTCTAGTCTCAAGTGGTTGATGACGATGAAAGATTTGAGTGGGAGGTTGGCCAGGTGGAGCTTAGAGCTACAATCCTATACCTTCGACATAGAGCACCGAAAAGGAACGCTTAATGTTGTGCCGGACACGCTTTCTCGGGCACACTTGGATAGTATGGAAATCGGAGATGTTGTTTCATTGATAGACCTATCATCTGAAGAGTTTCAGTCTGATGAATACAAAAGTTTGATTAACACCATTCAAACACATCAAAACGAACTGCCAGACTTGAAAATAGAGGACAACTTTGTTTATAAACGTTCGCTTCCAATGGAAGAAGAGGAACTACGGGAACACAACTGGCGACTGTGGGTACCTTCAGGGTTAACTGAAGAAATTATAGCTAAGGCTCACGATCCACCTCAGGCTGCGCATGGAGGAGTAGCAAAAACTCTTCACCGCATCCGTCAGTATTTTTATTGGCCAAATATGACCGTCCAGATTAGGCAATATGTCTTGAAATGTGATGTATGTAAGCAGTGTAAATCGTCTTGTCAAACTCTTCGTCCTCCAATCAATAACACGTTCTGTATAAGCCGTCCGTTTCAAAAGTTGTATGTGGATTTTTTGGGTCCGTATCCAAGATCTAAGGGGGGTAATGCATATGTGTTCGTTGTATTAGAACATTTGTCGAAATATGTGTTTTTGGAACCTTTGAAATCTGCGAACACCAGCAGTATAATTAAATTCCTTCAAAACGATATTTTTAACACCTTTGGTGTACCACAGATCATCCACTCGGATAATGGTAAGCAATTCTTGGCGAGAGAATTCCAAAATTTACTACAAAAGTATGGCATTCGACATTTCCGTACTGCAAATTATGCGCCACAGTCAAATGCGTCGGAAAGAGTCAATAGAACACTATTAGCTGCCATACGCTCGTATTTGAGAGATGATCAGCGCGACTGGGATATTCACCTTAGTGATATCGCGGGCGCGTTGAGGAGTTCGGTTCATTCTTCTACTGGGGTGTCACCGTATTATGCCCTATTTGGGATAAATATGATGACCCACGGTAGTGGATATGAGCTGACCCAAAAACTGAGTATGGTAGATAATGGCGAACTGTTGACAATTCCTAGGCAAAACAGATTGCAGTGTATCCGAGAGAGAGTTAAAGAAAGCATTTTAAAGGCCAACGAGAAAGGAGCAAAGATTTATAATATGCGTACACGCAATGTAAAATACGTTCCCGGTCAGGAAGTTTATCGGAGAAATTTCGTCTTAAGCGACACTTCCAAGTATTTGTCAGCAAAGTTATGCCCAAAATTTGTAAAGTGCAGAATTGTAAGAGCAATAGGGAAAAATAGTTACGAACTAGAGAACTTAGCAGGCAAAAAAATTGGAGTGTTTCATGCTAAGGATATTAAGCAATAAAACCGTCTAATCTGTGATATATAGGTAGCGATTGCTGTCTGTCCTGACTAGTGGATACAAATTTTTGAACATTCATTCATTTTTTCTCATAGTATATATTAGAGTTCAGTTATTGATAGTTTTTTTTTTATTTTTTTTTTTTTAATGATTTTTTTTCAGAGTATATTAGAGTTATTTATTATTAATCTTTTCAGAGTATATTAGAGTTATTTATTATTAATCTTTTCAGAGTATATTAGAGTTATTTATTATTAATCTTTTCAGAGTATATTAGAGTTATTTATTATTAATCTTTTCAGAGTATATTAGAGTTATTTATTATTAATCTTTTCAGAGTATATTAGAGTTTATTTAATTATAGTTAGTTTATTTGTTTTTATTTTCTTTTTTTGAGTATTTATTAGAGTTTACGTAATCGTTTATGTTTTTTTTTATCAGAGTTTATTAGAGTTATTATTTTTGTTAGCAGAGAATATATTAGAGTTCATTTACTTAGAGTTTAGTTATTAATATTTTTTTACTAGAGGATTTATGAGAGTTTATTTATTTATGTTTTTATCAGAGTATATATTAGAGGCATTTAGTTTAGTTAATTTTGCGTTATTTGTATGTTAAGAGTATACTATAACCTTTTATGTATGTATTTGGGTTCTATCCAAGTGAGCTAATAGTAGTCTTTTCGTTTAATGGTTATAGATGAGTTTTTTTTGCTTCGCGTATAATTTAGTCATATTAGCAAGTTAGTTTTTTTCAATCAGTGTAATTATGTAGGTATGGTTATGTTAGGTATTTATTTTTATGATAATTTTTCTATATACTTAGAAAAAAGAAAAGGAATTAAAGCTAAAACTTTTCCTTTTTGGTGTAGGTAGGGTAAATTCTTGTTTTCTCAATATCGTATAGATTTATGTTCAAAAATGTTGTTCCAACTTATTCAGGGTATCGAACCGGGATATTGGTAAAGCTTTCAAAACAAAAAAGAAAAACAAAAGTCGAACAAGAACTCAAGTAGGGATTCTTTGCTTACTGGTTATGGCACCGATCACCACAACCGGGCCTCCATAGCTTCTCTAATGAAAATCGAGAAATATACCTTAGTGCAATAAAACTCAACTAACCTGTGATATCTTTGTCTGTCCACTGTGCGTCTTAGTGAATGTCGTTACATTACCCTACCGACACAGAACACTTTACAAAAAAAAGATCAAAATGACTCGATCAGATTTTCCGTTTTGTGAAAATTGATTCTTGAAGGCTGGATTGATTCAGGAAAGTGCATAAAGTCTTCCACCTGCGACAATCAAAGATGGTTGTTGAATTTTATTAAATAGCAAGTAGGTACAAAAGAATAGAGAAAAAAAAAAGTAAAGGAAAGCCATGGAAAAATAAAAGGAAAACAAAAACCGATATACAAAGAACAAAATAGGATTTAGCAAGCTTCTAAAGCAATGAAAATGTGTGAATAGCCCGGCTTGTTGTAAGTGGGTTCATCCCCAACGTCTTAAACGATTTAATTATAAGTTATTCCACCGGTCACCGTCTTTGGGGCGTTCAGAAAACTGCCCAAATCCGGTGTTTTGTTACGGTGGCCCCATCGCCTTATGTTTGGTTCCAAATCGAATCAGACTTACCAAAAGATGACGTATGGCTACTTAGGCTTTATCCAATTGGTTGACCTCTCTGATAGCGAGCCCTGTATCTGATCACTTCAATTTTTTTTTGAGCAGCTTTCATGAAACTATAACCAGGTGCAAGTGATTGACTTGCGTTTGCTACAGCAAGTTTCAATGTGAAAATCCACCAGCTCTCGGCAGGAAGACAATTCTGTGATTCTGTCTCCAGTTGAGGTAGATATTGGTACTGGGACCGGCTCGTTTGGGTATAGGCGAGTGTCTGGGAGGATTGAAACTCGCCGCTGTTCCCGCACATTTGGTGTTGGATTTTGGGACGGTTTGGGCCGCGGTATGCAGGCCAGGGGGCTGCGTTTGACTGGATGAGGGTCTGGTCTAGAAGTTAAATATCAACCAGAATAAAAAAACACTAAAAATACCTCTTTTTGTTTGAAATCTAAACAAAAATACCTTTTGAGTTTTGATTGTTGGCGGCTGAGATCGAAAAATAATATTGTTTTGATTCCAAAATGACACTTGATGTAAACCGAACGAATCGTTCAAAACAAATTGAATTCGATAAGAAAGAAAGCGTTCAGGGCCTTTTAGAGTCCTAAATCAATAAATGGTTATGAGATAGGCTATCGAATTTATAATTGAACGCACGGAGGTGAAATCATCGATGGGGGTTTGCTGATCATAAAGGGGGTAGTAGGTAGAGAGAGGGCTCCTCCGGAATGATGGTGTTAACGTCAACGGGTCCCATATACTCACCAAATAAAGGGATACTGGTTTTTGGTAGGAGAATGTGTGATGGGGTCGATAAAGAAATGAGGATTAAGGTATAGGTTAGTTTAAAGTCAATCGTCACGGGCATAGTCTGTGCTACGAGTTGGTGGTAAATTGCTTTTTGGTAATCAAACTTTAATAGTCAGTGAGTTTTAGTTTTGTTGTAATTTTATTTTGTAGAGCAAAAATTTAAAATTGATACTGGTTGGATTATTCATCGAGGGATTCTGATATAAAAGAAAAGAATAAAAAAAATTTAAAAAGAGGTGAGTGATAGTGATTTATTTTGTTTGAATTTTCGTGGTAATTAAAACCTGAACGGTTTTAGGTTTCGTCGGGATCGACCGTTCTGTGGACCGTTCGGCAACGGCCGGTGCCGCAAAATTTTGTTGGCGCTACGCTACAAATAGCAGTTATTTAAGCTGTCCGTTACCAAAAAGGATTTACGAAACGAATGGGAAACTAATACGGAAATATGCCGATAAGTATTTAAATGATAATTGTGATTTTTTTATACGCAACAAATAAGAAAAAAAAAGAGTACCCTATTTTGGAAAAAAAAAAAGTTTAATATTATAAAAGCCGAATACACCAACCGCTCGACGAAACCTCTGTATTATCCCGAAATTAATAGCGCAAATCGAAACCATAAATCATTCGGAGATAGATGTTTTTTTTCGGACTTATGTCTGAACTAGAAGAGACTATACTCCAACCAAATCCAAGAAGACGAACATTACCTGAACGGATAGTCTACATCCAGGAGTTAAATTTGTTTTGAGCGTTGGCATTTTAGATTTTTAAAATTTCTAATTCTATTTATTTTTATTATTTATTGTTGTCAATTTTAATATTAGTTATAAGTGATTAAGAGTGTAAAAATCAGGAGAGGGATTCGTCGTACCACTACGTCGGCTGGTTGAAGCTGGTTTCCTCCGTATTAATTCGCGACGAGGATTGACGAGAAAGCGTTTAAGCCCCTGTAGAGCGCTCAATAGGTAGGCCGGGTTAAAGACGATTGGTCTTCGTGTTGAAAACGACGGACGAGGCTAGGCTCGAACTACAGATTAATAGTTGGCGAGTTGTGGGCGGGTGCTGGGTATCCCTTTCGTTTACGGAAACCAAAGGCGTACCACACCCTGGGTGACAGAAAGGTCCGCCGACGAGATATTCCTTTTTTCCTCTTTATTTACATTTTTGATTTCCTATTTAATCTTTTTCTTGTTTTGTCGAACATACCCTAGTCCAAAGGAGTGAAAAAAAAAGGAGGATTAATAATTTTTAATTTTTTTTCATATTATAGTGCTTATCGATTATTGTATTTTTTTTTATGTCATGCTATTGCTTATTTTTTTTTATCTTTTCGTTTTTGCTTTTACCCTTTGGGCTTAGCCATGAATAGGACAAATTAATTTTTGTGATATAAAGAACGTCAATATCCGTTTTATGACTAAACAAATTTTGTGAAAGTAATGGATTTTAACTTTGCTAAGAAGTTTTTTTTAATAAATATAATTTTGTGAGCCACGCCAAATTATGATCTTTTACTGGACCTACTAAGAGTCCGTAGTATGTTTTACTAGATTTTCAGAATTTCAGGGGGTGTGGAAGACGAGCGAGAAATGAACGGTGAGGTATGACGTAGCAGCAAGAGTGAACGTTCAAGGGGAATCTGATGAAAAATCAGCCTCCAGATTCCTGGTGCGGTGAGGGAAGGCTTATCGGTATCGCTACCAGCCGATACTCTGAGAATGGTAACTATACGTATGAGAGGGAATACGAAGTTTTGGCATGAAATTTTTTTTGTAATGTGGTGAGGTTCAGTGGAGGTGCAAGATCCCCCCCTACATCCGGCGAGCTAAGCCGTGCGTCGCCAGCATGCCACTGCCCCTTCCTCTGAACATTCAGACCTTTCCCTTCCTATCCCAATCCAATTCCGCGGGTTTTCGATGTCACTTTGCCCTGTTGGTCGAATCCGATCCTTTTCCGCTTCCGGTACCAATTCCTTTTCCCTATCCTAAATCATTTTCCTTACCTAAATCCCAATCCTGCTCCTAGGTCTTCATCCTATTGCCCCGTTACAGGGAAAAGGTAAATTGAATATTGTTTTCAATCGTTTTGAATCGGCAGACGGTAGCCCTACGCGTTTTTTACTTTCATTTGCGGCGATTTATAATTTAAACTACGGAATCCCTGTGAGAGCTTTAAAAGACGACACACTTATGCATGGCAATGCAACCAGAATGAGAGACAAACGTCCTATCTTCCCTGTACTGACAATTTTTGTTGGACAGAGTATAGTACCTTAAATAACATATCCTAATAGTAATTTCAAAATATCTGAATTATAAAATGAAATAAATAGGAAGCCATTACAGCTCGTAGAGGGCCTAAACCTACGTAATATTAAAATTCAATATCAGTTTTATTTTATTTGATCAAGAAATAATTTTAAGAAAACTTGAAATCAGTTTTTATATTTTTTATATATATATACAGTCTTGGCCAAACATGGACTGGGCAGGCCATGGAAGCAGGTCAATGGCATTTTCAGCAAACCACTTCACTGAGAGGGCGGACTTGTGACAGGGTGCATTGTCCTGCTGGAACAACACGCCCCGCATATTTGTATCACCAAAAATATGCTGGAAAGATGCCATCAGCGTGTTTTCCATCAAATTAATGTATTTTTTTGAGTCCATGCGACCCTCACAAATGACCATTTTGCCCACGCCGTCCGCAGCCATGCAACCCCAGATCATAACGCTTCCTCCTCCGTGTTTAACGGTTGGAACTACACATTCTGGGTTGTATTCCTCACCAACTCGCCGCCTCACAAAGGTTACACCAGGGTTTCCAAACACCTGCAAAAATAAAAAAAAATAACCTTTTTCAAAAGCTCAAAATAACTAAGTGGATGGCAATTTAAAACAGTTTTTAAAGTTTCCGAGTTCGGGGCTTCATTATAATGCTTACTTAAAAGTTTGATTCATCTGACCACAAAACGTTACTCCAATCTTCTTCAGTAAGGTTTTGGTATTTTTTTGCCGATTCTAGCCGCAACTTTCTGCTTTTTTCTGAGAGCCATGGCTTTTTCCTCGCCTTGCAACCTTTCAATCCAACTTCTCCGAGTATCCTTCTAACAGTTCTAGCTGAAATCTGTTTCCCACAATGTTGTGTTATGTCAGCAACTAGCTCATTTGATGTTTTTTTACGTTTTTTTTATAGAGGTTCGTATTAAAAACCGATCTTCTCTTACCGTGGTTACTTTTTCCTGCAGGATTTTGTATGATTTAGATGGGATCCAGTCTTCCGAAACCGATCTTAGGCATTTTGCACGGCACAACGCGAACAATTCATTCTCCAAGAGAATAGAGCGTAAAATATAGGGTGCCTAATACTTTTGGTCAAGGCTGTAACTTACAGACTAATTAAAACTACTTAAAAACTAGAACAGCCACAACGAAGTTTACCGTTATATATACTAGCGTACCCGTGCGGGAACTCCCGCAAGCAAATTTTTTTTTTCAACTGAAGTTTTTCAAAATAAATCATGTGTCTAAAAGTTTCTGTAGATTCGCTCAGTTTTTCTTGCATTGGAAATCTTGTGTAAATCGTTGAACAGCTCTATTTGAAAAAGACGACCTACCACTGAAATAATAAACACGTTTAGCTTAGCCAAGAACTGTCACAACTGATCTCCTGTTCAACATGAGAAGTTGAAAGCGTACGAATTATTTTTATTTAACGTATGCATGTACCTGGATTAAAACAAAACAGCAAACCAATAAATCCAATCAAGTCCTTTTCTTAAAGGTAATGGAGCCAAGCGAAGGATATTTTGAAAAAACTAACAAACAATGAGCAAATCACATACGTATTTAACTATCCTATAACAAAATATGTAGTTAAACCTGTAGACACATAAAGTTTAACTTACCTTAAAATAGTTTAAATTCAAAGACACACAAATATTTGTCAATTTTTTTTTTAATTCGGAGAATTTTATTTTTGTTTTATTTTTTTTTAAAAACTTTTTTGAGTGTTTTTATCGTTACTGCTTAGGTAAATTAATCAAACAATGCCCCTCCTCTGGGCCCGCACCACCAAAGTATGGCATTTCAATGCAACTACTTATGTATATGTACTACATTTCAGTGCAATACGAAGATAGATGTAGGGATAAATAATTTTGGGGTGTTTCGACCACCCAATGCCCCTCCGTTGATAATAAAAAAAGTAGCCTATACGGTAATCCAGACTATAACTTTTTTGTGTGTCAAATTTTATCAAGATCCATTCAGTTGTTCAAGCGTTATTGAGTAACAAATATCCATACATCGTAACATTCACACATTCACATTTATAATATTAGTAGGATATATATATATGTATATATATATATATATATACATATATATATATATATACATATATATATATATATATATATATATATATATTTATTTATTTTTAGTGGTTCTATAATTTTTTTTGTCTCACCCTGACTTTCCCTGCTTAATACTAAAACCAACACCTATATGTAAGTCAACCACGAATAGAAATCGAGTAAAATGTAATTGTCGTGACTGTCACCAAAACTGGTTCTATTGCTTCCTCCTATCTTTTCAGTCCCCATCGGACACAGTCCTACTGAACCAAATTTGCTCAGCGCCGCCTTGTTTGAGCAGGTCTCGATCATAAAAAAGTCGACGTGGTAGATAAGCGGAACTGCCTCCCTATCCTGGATAAGCCTCGACTGCCTTAATAGATTTATTTGGAATATACATATAGTATATAGGCGGTTCATTATTGGGGTAATACATAAGCCCTACAGATTAAGTTATTAGCTGAGGCCATCTCCGTTGTATAGAGCCCTGTTAGCATAATAATGTTTGTACTCTGACTCTGGTGTTCATTATAATCCAAGGCAGCGACTAGAGCACTGCCTCTCAAGTACCCGAATCTCTCTATTTGAGATGGGGTAACGTTGAACCATACCGAGTATCCGTAGAAAATGATCGGCTTGATGTGAACCATGTAGCAAATCACCTTAACCCTCGTGTCAAGCCCGCTAAAAGAACTGTTTCATCAAGGCAAAAGCTCCCATAGCCCTGGTCAGAGCGGCATTTATATGTCTGTCGAAATACAAATACTTATCCAACCAAATACCAAGGTACTTTAATGCATTTTTACTCGCAAGTGGATGTCCATATGGGCCCACGATCACCAGTTTTTCGCCACGTTCTTTCTCGTATCCCTTGGGGCTTCAGCAAATGGTGTCCTTACAAAAATAGTTTCTGATTTCTGAAAGTTGATCAACTTCCAGTCATCACAATATCGCTGAATCTTGTCGATGTTACGCTGGAAGAGAATTCTGATGACCTCAACTTTTGGAGCCGTTCTGTACCCAATAAGACCGCTTTGAAACTTCTTTGTCCTCCGCCCACTTGGGCAGAGCTAGTCCAACGCACTTAACATTATGCCAAGGGGTACTACTGGTATATTATAAAAAACCAAATACCCGTACTTCTAGGAATGCTCATCAGTTTACCCTTGAGCCCAATTTCGGACGTATTTTCAAGTACAAAGATTCTTTTTTAGCTGCACTACACGAATGTGGAATGCTTTATCCGGCTCAATATTTCCCACTCATTGTAATGTGCAGACATTCAAAACCAATGTGCATCGGTATCTCCTTTCTAATTGCTCGCACTATGTTTAACATTTTAAGGTTATTCATAACCCCTTGAGTGTGCGTATAATATAAAAAAGATCAATTTTTTTACAAACTGAAATAAAAATCTGAATTAAGTTATTCTAAATTAAATTTGAAAATTTAATTGAGGTCTTTAAGTCTTATAACACTATGTCTAAATTAAAAACTACCTTAACGCAAAAAATCCCAAACAAAAGTTTTGAAGTCGTAAAAAATTAAACTAGATATTTGAATCAAACCCGGCATTACGATGGTAAAGAACCCAAAAAGTTGAATTAGCATTATTAAATTGGAATTGTAAAATTATATTATTCAAAAATAACGGCCTCTTGTTTTTGGAATTTTGAGAACTTTATGCTCATTTACATTTTTCCGGACTTAATTCATGTTTGAATACACAAAATATTTAAAATTCTAAGGGACGTACGCTGTAAGAGCAAGTAAGTGCGACCAAATCATTTATTTTAGAAAGCCTTATATATTGATTTAAAACTCGGCGCCGATAGCGTAAATATTTACTCATTAAGCCTGTTTAGACTTGGAATTTTTTTCAGTATTGAATCATCATCAAACAAAGAGAGGGGGTGGCCGTGGCGCGATGGATGTGTGCTCGCCTGTGAACCTCATGATCACAGGTTCGATCCCTGCCGTCGTCTATGTCGTTTTAATTCCATTAAAAACCTTCTAAAAATTGTCATCAATGGGTTGCTGGTTTATTCATTGCATGTTGTTCAGGCATAACACTAACAACATGTAATTGAATTAAACTAGTATGCCCAACAAGGATGAACACGAATAAAATAATGTGAATTATAAGCGACATTGAAATAAGACACGGCATTCTCCGCTTTAGTTCAGCCGCCATCCCTGGAGATAAAATATCTGAGACAACAACCTTCAGTCTCAGAACATCGTGCCACACATCTTTCCTATCCTTCTTTCTCTTCCGTAACTTCACGCCCGCGCTGTGTTGAAACATTTAAAGGGTAATCATAATCCCTTGAGCGCGGGTAGATTATAAAAAAAAAGATATATGTATTATTCATTATTGCAATACCTATACATTAGGGTGATGAATGCTTTTCAAGCTATACACCATAATCTTAGTAATATGAGACATGCCTTTCGAGTATTTTTTAATATTAGATCTAATGAGATGAAAACTAAAAGTATCCAATACACAAATCCAAACGCTGGTGAGCACACCCTTACTTTAGAGACATTTTCGACTGATAAAAGTAACAAAATCAGAGGGTGAGCCAATACAATAATAACAAGAAGTTTTTTGAACCACCCCATTACACAGGTTTTAAATAATGCATTCGGATTCCTATTAATCATTCAATCATTATCGACCTGCTGGTTATAGCTCGTTATATCTTAATAATTGAAGAATCTCTGTTTTAGCTTTCAGCTCAGAAAATAATATTTAAATGTGTCATTGACTGTTAAAAATTCACATGATCTTGTTAAATGTGCATTTATGTAAAGGCTTTTCCAAATGGGACTTGAAAACTTTGAACTTTCACTGTGAACCCACGATTAAAACCATGTAAAACCATTCAGTAAGAACAAAACTTTTATCACGTTGAAGTTCACGAATTCCGAGTTGGTGACGGAAACTTTAAGAGAGTTAACGCCGTTGGTAAGGCCTGCATTGATTTCGTTTGACGACGATGAAAAATAGTGAGTCTCGTTACCATAGCTATGAATTAGAAACATAAGCCATAATTTATTCTCTTGACAAATTCTATACTTATGTTGATGGTATCTATTCCATTTCGAATTGTTACTGACTGTAACTAATTAGCTCAAACATTAGATAAACAGACCATTAATCCACTTATTGCTCGTTGGGCTCTTGCTTTGGAAAAGTACAATAACACTATCAAACATAGAACTGGCTCATTGATGGCTCACATAGATACTTTGAGTCGATATTTTCTAGTATTAGCGAAGGATACACCAAATTTATTAGTTTCAATTATTGACATTGATGATATTTATTTTCAGCTAAAAGATACGCAAAACCGTGACGAACGTATTGTTCAATTAAGAGATAAGTTAGAACATGAATTAGTTCCTAATTTTGTTTTGGAAAATGGACTTGTTTATAAAAAAGACAAAAATGATCGTTTGTTTAGATTAGATTATTTAGATGAATTAGAAAATGATTTAGAAAAAATGCGGGAAAAACCTTTGGAGTAAATCGATAAATCTCAGCAACGAAATTCAGATTAATAACAAAGAAGTTTCGGCCAGCAAAAATATTTACCAAGGGCGAGTTTGTTGCAATTAGAAATTTTGATAAGACAGTTGGAACAAATAAAAAATTTAAAAACAATTTTAAAGGACCGTATAAAGTTTATAAGGTACTCTTTAATGACAGATATGTTATCAGGGATATGAAGAACTGTCAACTTACTCAATTACCATACGATGGCGTTATTGAATCTGGACATATCAGTTATAAGGAAAAGTAATATGTACATAACTATTTAACAATAACTACTCTAAACGTTATATACATACCTTAAATATTATTATACTTTATACCTAGCTCTATGTATACTTTTTAAACCTTGTTATTTTCATTATTCTAAAAATTATTATTGTTTGTAATCCTCTGTTTTAATAAAAGAAGATAGATGTTGTTTCCGTTTAAATTTGTGGCCGAGTCATCAACAATTGAATCCATTAAATGTCGGCGAATTTTTTGTTTTGATTGCAAAATAATAACATTTTCGAGACATTTCAAATGCTTTGCGTTTTATTTAAAAAACAAATTGTCAGGTCCTTTTGAAAATCTGATATAATCAGTCATATCACAATAAAGGTAGGAGCTTCACAATTCTTTTTTTTTAAGATCAAAAATAGTGATACCTAACATACATACCTCTTTTTAAATTAAATAAACTAAACTTTTTCTCAAAAACTGTTCCGAAAATTAAAAAAAAATTCTTTCATCAGTTTATGGTTTAAGAATATTTCCGGAAAATGGTTCCAAACAACCGTGTTTTTTTTGTTTCGATTTTCTCAAAAACGGCATAATGGTTATTAGGTTTGACTGTTGCAAAGGGTCTGAGTTTGATTCCCAGCCTATGCGAGGAAGTGAAAAAGCATCTCTTGCCATGAAAAGTTCTTCTCATCTAAGCCATTCGGATTCGATAGAAAATTGTAGGCAACCTCTATTCCTGCTTAAACGCATACAGAAATGCTTGATAGTTATTATAAGTCGCTAGGTTGAAAACGGTAAAAGCTCCTTACAAGTTTAAATGCTACTCGTATTGTGTATTTCGGTTTAAATTTTGTTTAATATACATAAGAACTTGTGAGATTAAACAGCCGCTGTACAAGCAACTAGAAAAGAATATTTAAACAAAAATTTCACGTAAATTATGCAAATTTGTATATAAAGAATATAAAGATTACAAATTATGTATTTAATTTTCAGGATCATACTTCTGTTACGACAGCCCGGGTGCCCTTCAAGATGTTTTTAGGAAAGAGCTTCATCTGTCATCCACCGAGTTCAACTTCCTATATTCCATTTACTCATGGCCAAATGTGGTTCTCTGCTTTATTGGAGGATTTCTAATCGATCGTGTTTTTGGCATACGTATGGGAACGATAATATACCTTTTCATCCTCGTAATCGGTCAATTGGTGTTCTCATTTGGTGGGCTGTTGGACACCTACTGGTTGATGGTTCTTGGTCGATTTGTATTCGGAATCGGTGCGGAATCGCTAGCAGTTGCGCAGAACAACTATGCAGTTTTATGGTTTAAAGGAAAGGAATTAAATATGGTATTTGGACTGCAGTTGTCTTTTGCTCGCATAGGCAGTGCTGTTAACTTTTTAGTAATGGAACCTTTGTACAAACACGTGACTGAGTTTTACCAAGGTGCAACAGCTGTTGGTGTTGTGTTGCTTCTAGCAGGCATTACATGTGTTGTATCCTTCCTGTGTGCCCTTATATTAGGTTCGTATTAATATGTCTACTCTTCAAAACTAAATATAAAACAAATTATTTTCTAGGTTGTATGGATAAACGAGCCGAAAGGGTTCTTGGTCGCAATAATAATCCTTCAGGTGAAGTGGTCAAACTATCCGATGTTTTCACATTTAAAACATCTTTCTGGTTGGTTTCTATTATTTGTGTGGCCTATTATGTGGCTATATTTCCATTTATTGCGATGGCCAAGTAAGTTTACCGAAATCATTTCCAATTTATTTTATTTTTGTTTTGTTAACATTAATATATTAATATTTCTTTCAGGGTATTCTTTCAAGAAAAATATCATTTCACTCCTGAACAAGCAAACACAGTCAACTCGATGGTTTATTTGGTGGCAGCTGTAGCAAGCCCAATATTTGGTTTTATAATTGATTTAAGTGGACGTAACGTCTCTTGGGTATTCTTGTCAACCGTTTTTGCTATATTCTCGCATTCGCTGATGGCATTTACCAATTTATCCCCGTACTATGCAATGTTAATGTTGGGTTTTTCGTATTCCATGTTAGCCGCAAGCCTGTGGCCACTTATTGCACTTATCATTCCTGAATATCAACTTGGTACAGCCTATGGATTGTAAGTTACAAAAAATATATATTATTTTCTAAAATATGAGTTGGGGACTGATCCGAACTAACCAAAGATAAAGCCCGAGGTTTGGAAAAAAAAAACAATGAATACAAATTTGTTTAAACATTTTATTTTAAATGCACTTTTAATATACCTATTGCTTTAAGTCCAGCAATTTTCGAAAATATCTGTTAAATGTGCTTTACGTGTTTGTAAATCTGCGAATTGAAGAATTTGCAGAAAGGTTATGTAAATGTATGTTTTAAGTGGGTCAGTTCATTTTTGTATATTAACTTTTGGTCTGTTCGAATATAAATTTGTTTGTGGATGCGCTAGTTAAGAAGTTTTTACCGAAAAATTTAATATAATTGAAATCTGTAGACTTAAAAAAAAAACAACAATACGTGTCAGTTGCTATATAAAATCTAAATGTTAAAATGATTTACTAGTATCAAGCAATGTTTTCCAAATAAAATACTTCTTCATTCTTTTGATCACAAGGCAATGACAAACTATAATTTGACGTGCAATGCGATTATCCTCGGGCGGATTATATACGTAATATTTTTGTTTTCTTCAAAAAATCATTTTTTAATAATCTATCAACTGTATATTAAAATACAAATCCTGTGAATGCGGCCGCCTAAAAGAGCCAGGTTCTCAGTTGTTGGGCAAATTTATATTATTTTTATTAGCGATACATATTAATATGCACATACAGTGGCGACAAAATAAATAGAACATGTACTCTTAAACTTCTTTGTTGCAAGTTTTCCTAACTTTTTTTAAACTTCAAAGAGCTGTTTGACTTATGAGGAAGTAAGGACAAATATCCATATCTCTGATTTAAAAATTAAATAAAAAAAATTATTTTTATTATCATTACGATTGATACAATTTAAGTATACTGGGACAAATAAATAGTACATATCATAAATGACAAATAAAAAACATATTAAATAATAAAATTTTAACATAATTTAAAGAAAATATCCGGTATTTGGTCGGGTTACCCTTATTTTCAATGACATCGGAACGCCGTCGTTTCATAGACAAAATAAAAGACTCTGGCATCGTCCAACAGGTACTGAGTACCAGGCTTCCCGCCCTTCCTCTCAAAGTTTGTCGAAATTTGAAGTATTATATCAATTTATTGCTTCATCCACGACATTCCACAAGTTCTCATTAGGATTACGATCTAGGGACTGGGCTGGCTTATTCCTTAACAGAAGTGTGCTATTTATTGTGTAACCACTGTATGTATATGAACATGGCAAGATTTGAATTTAAAAAAATCGAACTCAAGACTGATCAAACTTAACATTCCCCTGATAGAGAACACGACGAAAAAGGGTTTATTCTAGGAACAAAATCGTTCTACAGGATGGGTATATCTCCATTGTTGGCATCATTTTTCGGGGATTTAAGAAGAGGTTTATTCTGACGAAAATTGATCTATTAATACGATTAGTAGATTAGATTAAACGATTTTAATTAATATAAATAAAAAAAATTACAAATTTACAAACAAAAATCAATATGACATGGCTTTACCGTCTGCCTGATTGATAAAGGTTAATACAAAAATCAACAGAATTATAATTTTGATAGAAGTTTTTTACATTAAGTTTTTTAATTCTTTAAAATAGATTTACTTAATTTATGTACATTATTTTTTTGCTCAAAGTATCTTGATACTATTTATTGCCTGCACGCAAGTGCAATTTTGCTAAATTGAAGTATTTTTTGAACATCCACTGCATTTAAAATCTCGATAGTTTGTTGATTTGATAGGTAATCATTTCCTAAGATATTTCTTCCTATCGCCTACAAAACTGGGCATCTCCCTACAAAATAGAAAGTGTCTCCTCGTTCCTTCATATTGCAAATGCCACATATTTTGGTAAACCCTGTCTATGAGGTATGTAGTTTAGCCGAAGAAGTTCTTCTCTCAAACGGAATATGGTCGAAATTTCTCCAATACTACACGAATCCGGAAAATGGTTATAATGCAGTAGATTGTGTTCAAGTTGGCTATAAAGCTCAATAAAGTTGATTTTTTTGACCAATTTGTGGATTTAGTACCTTCAATATCAAGATGTTATTTATAAACAAATTTTTGGGATGCCTATGGGAAACCCCTTATCTCCAACGATTGCAGATCTAGTTTTGGACTATGTCTTGGATGAATGTTTAACTAACATGGAAGAGAAGCCTGTTTTCATGTCAAAATATGTTGATGACATATTTGCGATCATGGACAACAGAAACATAGAAAAAGTACTAAAGACCCTCAACGGATTCCATCCAAAAATTCTATTCACTGTTGAAAACGAACACAACAAAACAATACCGTTTTTGGATGTAAAAATTCATCGTGAAGAAAATGGTTTGCTGTTCGATTGGTACCAAAAACCAACAGCGTCTGGTAGATTAATTAATTTTCGATCAAATCAAGCAAGACACATCATCATCAATACCGCGTCCAACCTCGTAAATAAAATTTTCAAAATAAGCGATGTACGATTCCGCGCCATCAACGAGAAGAAAGTCACCAAAATACTAAGTGATAACGGTTATCCCTTCATCATAATTCGTAGTCTTCTTTCAAAACAAAAAATGCAAATTCCACCGAAAAATAATGCTGAAGAACCGACAAAGACATACCACAAAAGTATAGTTTACGTCCCAACTTTAAGTGACAACTTCAAGAAATCCATTTCAAAAAATCTGACAGATGTTCGCCTTGCCTTTAAATCAAACAAAACACTCGACCATTGTTTTACAAAACTCAAAACGAAACCTGATAAGGACAAACGAACAGATGTAATTTACAAAATTAATTGTAATGGAAAAACAAACGAACCTTGTAACCTGTGTTACATTGGAACCACAAAACAACTTCTTCGACAACGCATATCAAATCACAAATCTGACATTAAACTTAAAAATTCCGAAAAGACAGCTTTGGCCAGTCACAGTATTGAAAACGGCCATTCTCCAAACTTTGAAGGAGACGGAGAAACATGTTTCAAAACGATACACGTTAGAAACATTACACATTCTCAACAACAAAAACAACATGAATCGAAAACAAGACACACAAAACATCTCTTCTTTCTTCCTAAATGTAATTTGTGCTTTGTTCAAGTCATACAGACTCAACTTCATTCTTTGAAGTGCTTATTTAACTTTTTATCTTAATATATATAAATCTCGTGTCACGATGTTTGTCCTCAATGGACTCCTAAACCAATTAACCGATTATAATAAAATTCGCACACCATGTGCAGTTCGATCCAACTTGAGAGATAGGATAGTTTAAATCTCAAATTATAGTCGCAATTTATTGCATTCATATTATAATGAAGAAAATACAGTGAAATTAAACCTGTTTTTTACTTATTTGTGCTTCATTGATCAAAACTTTATAATTTAATTTGAATATATGTATGTAAGTATTATCACATAATTATTAAGAACGAACGTTTTCAAGAGAATATCATAAGAACAAGAGCAGCAGGAGAACGAGACATAGCCACAGTAGGAGCACAGGAACAATAATTTCAATTTATATATGTAAGTAATATCACATAGTTTTATAAAAGTTAATTAATATATCCATGAGAAAATGGCACAAGAGTATTTTCCCGGATATACAGAATAGTTATTTGAATCATGAATGGCTTAGTCAACGGGCGATTTTGGCAGCCAAAAACGTTGATGTTGACGAAATTAACTTCCAGATACAACAGTTGTTACCAGGCGATCTGATGTCTTTTAAATCAATCGATACTGTTGTTGATGAAAATGAAAGTGTAAATTTTCCGATTGAATTTTTAAATTCATTAGATATCCCTGACGAAATTAACTTCCAGATACAACAGTTGTTACCAGGCGATCTGATGTCTTTTAAATCAATCGATACTGTTGTTGATGAAAATGAAAGTGTAAATTTTCCGATTGAATTTTTAAATTCATTAGATATCCCTGGAATGCCACCACATAATCTTCGATTAAAGATTGGTTCCCCTATTATTCTCCTCCGTAATTTGAATCCACCTCAATTATGTAACGGTACGCGTTTGGTCATCAAAAAGATCACCGGAAACATTCTTGAAGCAACCATTTTGGCTGTGAAGTTTAAAGGAAAAGTGGTCCTGCTGCCACGTATTCCGATGATACCATCAGATTCTACCATACCCTTCAAAAGGCTACAGTTTCCAATTCGTTTAGCTTTTTAGCTTTCGCCATGTCTATAAATAAATCTAAAGGTCAAACAATGTCCATTTGTGGTTTAGATTTGGAAAATCCATGTTTTTCTCATGGGCAACTATATGTTGCGTGTTCACGTGTTGGGAAACCGTCGAATCTATTTGTGTTAGCTAAAGACAGGTTAACCAAAAACATTGTGCACCGATTGGTGTTAAATTAAATTGAAATTGAAAGTATTTATAATTCAAAAAAATAGATATTAATGTTTAAAAGTTTAAGACTGTCTGCCTCGCCTACATGAGTTTAAGCGTCACATGTTATTTACTGTATTATACTGTAATATACTTATATTTGTTATAAAATTAAATGGAAATAATAAATCTAATAAATTTTTATTTCGTACCTACTGATTTATGCTTAATATCAAGTGTAAGAACATTTTAATTAATTGTGTTCAACGTACTTCCCCTTCAAATCTCAATCCAGTGAATTTGTATACCAACATCAACATTTTCGTCTTTGTTCGTAAATAATTTCATTGTACTAAAGGGTTATAGTAGTAGAAAGTCAAATAAGGAGATCACCATATTTTTTTACAAATACCATCTGTGTGAAAAAGCATAGTGGACTCCGTGACTGATGTTCTCTTATTGTTCCTCTTAGATTGTTTACTATAATGTAATATAACAAAAACTTTAGCCACAGCAATGCGTGGCCGGGTCAGCTAGTTGTAATATAAATGTTTTGACTATTTTTCTTATTTTGTCTAAGTGAGTATTCATAATTGTGTTATTACTTTACTTATCAACCATTAACGTTATTTGTATTTTTTGTGTAAATAAAGTACCCCTGAAGAAGACAGCAACCCCTGCCGAAACGTTGGGAAAGCTAATGTAACTTGATTGTTTCATTGCGAAAATTACAGCGACCAAAAAAGCCGAAGGAAAACTACATTTCCACTTTGCAGTATAAAGCTCAATATTTAAAGATTCCGGTACTTCTTCTAAGAACCTCATTCTAAGCTGATCATCTATCCGTTTTTCAACCTCATACATTATTAGTTCCCAGGTTCCAAAATTCTCCATATTTAAGTTTAAGTCAACACCACTTTCACGAGCTAGATCCGGATTGCTTGCAGGGCTATTTTTTTCGATAACCGATGGTTTAGTATTTTTACTGTACAGTGCATGTGCAGTTTCAATGTTTTGATGAAAAGTGGTGAGTCCAATTTCTACCATTATTATGAGTCCGGTGGAAGCGAAAGGATCTTTGTACGTAAAACCTTCGACGTTTTTTCACAGTGTCATATTTTCTGACTCCCCATACCTGCTCAAATTGGAATAAAATAGACTCTGCTACAGCCTCGAACACTATTAACTTACTGCTACTGCTATGAGTGATATATTTGTTGTTAAAACAATTTCTCCAAGCCACATTGATTGCGGTCTTAAATGTCTGAAGTTTTTCGTGAAGATGCCTTTCCATATTCTGATTCTTGGTTATATATACAACCAAGTATTTATATTCTTACAACTTCTGCAATTTCTTTATTAAAATGCCATTTTTCATTTGAGCATGGTCTGCTAACCCCATTTTTGAACACCATTCCTTTTGATTTGTTTATATTGACAATCAGATTTCATTGTGTACAGTATTAATATAGTTTTTTCATCTTAAGCTGCAAAGATTCAGTAGAGTAAGCCATAAATACTATATAATCCGCAAACAGAAGTGCTTTAATTAAAATTCCTGCATACTGTATGTCCCGGGCAAACAATAAGTCTATAAATCTATAATCTATAAACAGAGCAACAAGACTAGGACTTAGAGCGCACCCTTGCCTTACTTCTGTTTTAGTTTCAAACCATTCGGATACTGCCACTCCGTTCCTCTGCTAAACTTTCATGCCAAAAAAAAAATACTATGCCACTTACTTACATTTGACCATATTTATCTAATTACATTCACGTCTATACATACATCTATACAATTATTAAATTAAATTCCAAAGGTCTTGAACATAGAAATAAGTACTTGCGAAGCAGTCACGGATTTTATTTTGACCGCTGGTTTAGCTGGCTTTACTCCTTAGGTTATATCTGACTTTTCACAAGGACGTGACGAGATTTCAAATTTACAAGATATTTGTAGATAAGAAAATAAAGAGATTTTAAATTCGATAATCTTATACAAAAGTTCTTTGTGGTACATTCAATGGTAGACGACAGCGTGGTAGACCATGCTTGCGCTGGAGAGATGGCGTAGACCAGGACGCCCGAAGCCTTGGGGTGCGCAACTGGATGGCGTCGGCTAGAGACCGGGATAGGTGGAGAGACTTGTTGAAGGAGGCCAGGACCGGAACCCGGTTGTCGAGCCGATGATGATGAATCTTATACAACATTTACTAACATAGATCCATCCTATCCCATTAAAGAAAGTTCATTTTTTTTTTGAGATAGCCCCGAACAAACAGACATATGGACAGAGTGAAGAGACAAACAAAGCTTTTACATTTCCATATTATATATACAGCCCAACAGTCGAATTTGTTTATGTGTATCGATATAATACGAGTATGTACATAATAGATTGAAAAAAAAAAAAAAAAAGATATTTGAAAACATTGCTTAAGTTATTGTTGCCACATCTGATCTTAGATCCTGTTTTACGAAAACTTAATTGCAATCTATTAGTGATAATTTACAAAAATTGTAAAAATACAAATATGTACTTACAAATACATAGTATATCAAAAATAGTACAAAAATAAATTTATTTACTTGACAAAATTGCAATTGATAATTTTTATTTGTTCAAAATCATTTTGAAAAGTTAAATTTTGTTCAATGTAATTTGGTGCACTAATGTTTCAAATTACATATACGTCCAGGTGTTCATCTTTATAATGATTTACCAACCTATATTTTAAAAAATTCAAACCAAGTCATTTTTTGTGCAATAGTTAGTTACTGAGCTTAGAAAAAATCGTTTTTGATGTACCGTGTAATTATTCATTATTCATCTATTGATTTAATTTATATAGCATCTGGCACGTTTTCGTGTTGTGATTTGTGTTAATTTTAAAAGCGCATTTGTTTGACATATAAAAAAAAATATTTTTTTTTATTTCAACAATTTAGCTGCCAATCTGTCCAGAATCTCGGCTTAGCTCTAGTCTTGATTGCCTCTGGCATTATTATCGACATGAGTGGTGGGAAGTTTATTTGGGTGCAGTTGTTCTTCATTGGATGGCTTACCAGTAAGTTTTTTTTATCCTTCGAAAATCCATTTCCTTGATATAATAATATAAAATACGTTTTGTTTACAGTTTCCCTGATAGCCACCTGCGCTATATGGGGATATGATAGAAAAATTAAAGGAAACCTCAACATGACACCACAAGAAAGAATCACCTACAATAGGTTTAATTAAGTTTTCACCAACCGTAAGTGCTTGCCTCTTGATAGAATTTATTTTTTTAGTAAAATTGGTCATGAAGGAAATCGTGCGCGACACGCAGACGATGTCTATAGTAGTGACCAGGAACCGCTCCTGGATAATTAAATTTATATATTAACATAATTTTTTTTGCATCCTTTTGTTTGTCAGATAAAAATAACAAACGTTTACATTATTATACAAAATATTACCAGAAAAAAATAGTTCTAAACAATAATAGTAAAATTTTAAAATTGGTATAGAGCATATGTAACTTCAAAATCTTTATTGTCCGTTACAAAATCCAATCATATCAAAAAGTTATTATATGTATATGTAGTTAGATGTTAAGTTTCAAATATTTCGGATAGTATACAGAGCTTGCAATGCTTATATTATTGACTTTTATCATCATTGGCATTTTTTTAATATGTTTATAAATTAAGTTTATTTTTTTTTTTGTTTTCATTTTACTCGATCCAACAATGTTTTTTTATTTTAAACAACTTTATACACGTATACATAAAACTAAATATATTTTCTATAATTTTTACAAATTATATAAATGTACAGTTAACGATTTTTTCCCATATATAAACAAAAATAAAATTTTAAGATAACAATGTTAATCAATTTCCAAAAAGATACAATATTTACTTTATAGTTATGGTATAAGGCTCAACAGTTTTTGAAACTCAATAAACAGATATTATTGTGATGCAAATAACATATTCCCGTGTTTCAAGTGTTTTTTTTGGAAGAGCTCAACAAACAATTCCTTAATAAATCGGAAAGAGAGAAAACAAAAATAATAACTAATTTGAAAGTGTTTAATAAAAATCGGAGACAAATTTTGAAACCATTTTTTGCGGCCGTACTACGTGCTAAATTTAATGAGGTGAGTTTCAACGGGCTAAAGCGGCAACTTTTTTTTTTTTTTTTTTATAATCTACACGCGCTCAAGGGATTATGATTTAGGGGGTGGCCGTGGCGCGATGGATGTGTGCTCGCCTGTCAACCTCATGATGACAGGTTCGATCCCTGCCGTCGTCTATGTCGTTTTAATTCCATTAAAAACCTTCTAAAAATTGTCATCAATGGGTTGCTGGTTTACTCATTACATGTTGTTCAGGCATAACACTAACAACATGTAATTGAGTTAAACTAGTATGCCCAACAAGGATGAACACGAATAAAATAATGTGAATTATAAGCGACATAGAAATAAGACACGGCATTTCTCCGCTTTAGCTCAGCCGCCATCCCTGGAGATAAAAATATCTGAGACAACCACCAACATCTCAGAAAAAAAAAAAAAAAAAAAAAAACCCTTTAAATGTTTTGAACACAGCGCGGGCGTGAAGTTAAGGAAGAGAAAGAAGGATAGGAAAGATGTGTGGCACGATGTTCTGAGACTGAAGGTTGTTGTCTCAGATAATTTATCTCCAGGGATGGCGGCTGAACTAAAGCGGAGAATGCCGTGTCTTATTTCTATGTCGCTTATAATTCACATTATTTTATTCGTGTTCATCCTTGTTGGGCATACTAGTTTAACTCAATTACATGTTGTTAGTGTTATGCCTAAACAACATGTAATGAGTAAACCAGCATCCCATTGATGACAATTTATAGAAGGTTTTAATGGAATTAAAGAAGACATAGACGACGGCAGGAATCGAACCTGTTATATTGAGGTTGACAGGCGAGCACACAACCATCGTGCCACGGCCACCCCTTAAAAAAAAAGCGAATGGATTCTAAAGGGAATAACGAAAGATAAAAAGAATAGGAAATCCTGAACGGGAAAGAGAGTGTCGGATATGGGGGGATTTTGTTCCGGAAACAGACGAAACCACCAACAAAACAAATCGTGCTGGACAAAAACAACAAAACGGATTTACTACTACCACAAAAATTCTTGATTTAGCGACTGATGTTTACCATGTACCAATACTGTTGGTGTTTCGCAGGTACGCCGCTCTCCCCCGTAATCCTACTACTACTACTAACTACTTTATTTTTATGTATACATCACCCGAAATTCCACTTCTGACATTCATTTCAATTTCAACAAAGGTGTTATATAAGGATGTAGAACACATTCTCCTTACTCTAACGACCAACCATTCAAAACAAATATGTACATGCAATTTGTACGCGGTTCGTTTCGGTGGATGTTTAATTTCCTGTTTAGTTTATAAATACATATTTTCTTTTTATTTCCTCTTATTCTATTGGTTCTCTTAGTTTTAAGATTTACATTAAGTTTAAATTTTTTTGATAGAATCTTTCAGTTCATATTCATATTTTATTTCTGTATTTTTCTGAGAAACAAATGTGGAGGCCATGGCCATGGGAGAATTTCACCAGTGCGAGTACTTGTAGGTATCAGAATTTTTTTTTATTTTTGCTACCCGGCTATTCTGATTTAATTTTTTCTTGTTTAAGCGAAAGAAGCTATAAAATGAGAATATACATGAAACATTCCGATGGTGTTCAAGAGATGGGAATTAATGCCTAATAGCTTTGATTCCTATCAGTACTAACGCTCTGTTCTGAATTCTATCCGATAAGTGGAGATGTGAGTTATACTCGAGTTTTGGACCCATAAACGCCTTATAAATGGTAGCCTGAGCAGAGGGGTGAAAAATTTCTTATATTGATATAGAAATCCTAAGCAGTTAGCAGCATTGTTGACGGTCTCGAGAATGTGATCATTAAAATTAAAGAATCTTTTTTCGAATATACATAAAAAAGCTGCGTTTCTTCAACCTTAACTATATTTTCTTGAGTGTGATTTGGAAAAGCATGCCACATCTCTGAATTTAACAATAAGTCCGAATTTGGGCTTAAGGGTAAAGTGATGGGCATTTAGGCGTTTTAGAATACACCCAAGTAAACCTAAACACTTAGCAGCGTTTTTTCCGATGTGGAAAAATATGTGATAATTCCATAAAAAGTGGCGCTCGGTGAATACCAGCCTAAAAGTCGCAATTTTAACATTCTTAAGCCTAGTTTACAGTGAAATCAAGACCATTGTGAAATTTGATAATATTTTGTAACGTATGTTGTTCAGTATGTAATGTTAAAAAAATGAAGGTACTTATAAATAAAACCGAACATTTCATTTTCATACATATCATCATCACCTGCAAGAGCTCCTTCGCCATGATTTGGAAAAGGGATTTGAATTTTCTAACCGGTTGCTGATGCCGAGTTTAGACGACTATTAGTTTAACTGGCCTGCAAGAACCCTCAATCTTTCTGTATTACATGTTTTTTATGGAGAATAATAGCCGTGTTTTTTTGCTAGAGTTATCCGTAGTACAGAAGGATTTTATATGAAAAACAAATACAACATCCGCAGTAGGATCACTGCCGATACTCGAATAAACGTCAAATCTCTATCCGCAGCAGGATTTCACTTCTCCTTTTATCGGCAGTGATCCTACTGCGGATGTTGTATTTGTTATTCATATAAAATCCTACTGTACTACGGATAACTTTTCCAAAAAAACACGGCTATTCTCCATATTGGAATATGTTGTGGCTACTTAGCGATCACTTAACTGAAATTAAAATAAATTTAACCTTAATCTTCTGTAAATATTATATATTTACCGTTTTTATTTCGGAAATCTAGTAGACTGTAAATTAATCTAGTTATATCTTCATTGGGCCAATGGTTTCACGAATCGAACTATCACATATCAATATCGCGCTGAACGCATTCATTGGAAGCTCATCTTATACTACGTTTTCACCAAGACTGCTTTTAAACGAAGCAATATTACCTGGCGATTTTTAAGCCTGTCGGAGAGAGACGTGTGTGGTGGCGGGGGCACACAAAATTGCTGGGGTTGGAAAAATTGCAGAGTTATCGTTCTTTCTTCTTTGTGGTTTTCTTTACTTGTCAGGTATGTTTCATTTCTATTTGGCGTTCGCTCAGTGAACTTCCATTTACTCACTAGAGTAAAGAGTGCGGAGAGATGACTCCTTTTCAATAGAAGAAAAGTTAACTTTCATTAAAAATCGCTGTGTTTAAAAGCATTCATGCAATCAAAGGGAAGTCAAAAGAGAATCAAAGATTAAAAATCGCTTTCGTGTAAAAGCAGTCCAAGAGATAATCCTGAATTTAATTGGATCTACCATAAATCTTCCTTAAGGCTGGTATTCACCGAGCGCTCTTAAACGGCTCTTAACTTTACGAGGCTCTTAACTTGAAATTTATTTGGGGTATTCACCAACCACTCACAAGTGTTTTTCGAAGTTCGAAAATGAGAGCCACTCTCTCTTGTTCAGGCATACCCAAACTGTGAAATCAAATTGTTTTCGAACTTGGAGGTATGTTAATCTGCCGATTTGCGTGGTGGGGGTGGCCGTATGGAAGTGTTGAAATTGGAAGGAAGCGCACTTCCCCACTCTTTGGAAAATGAGGCAAGGAATTTTCGAACAAACTTTCGAAGAGAGCGCTCGTAAGTTTAGGAGTGGTCGGGACCACTCCTAAGGCCGGTATTCACCGAGCGCTCATAACTTAAGAAGCTCATAAACCTATTCACCAAGCAATATTAGTGAAGATCTACGAGCGCTCTTAAAAGTTAGGAGTGGTCCCGACCACTCCTAACTTACGAGCGCTCTCTTCGAAAGTTTGTTCGCTTCTGCGTGTGCCACGCACGCATTTGACTCGAATCCATGTGAGCAATGCCAAGTAAAAGAGTATCCATTTGCTGTCAAGACCAACATTCCACAACATTTCACAGTTTGGGTATGCCTGAGCAAGAGAGAGTGGCTCTCATTTTCGAACTTCGTCAAAGTCTATCTTCTTTTTAATCTTTTATCTTTTTTATATTTTAAAAAGTTGTGCTGGCACGGTCCAATTTCGTGTACTGTCAAATCGATCAAGTCAAATTACAGAACAGCTCAATATTTTTTCTGTCAGTACAATGAACATGTCTAATAAAATCGAATTTCGAAACCCGTGTTGTTGTTGTTATAGGGGTCGGCTGTCAAATCAAAATAGAATTTTTTTATTTCTGTGCTAGACGGTTTTGTTTTTTGTTTGCTTTTTTCTTGAAATACATTTTAATCGAATTGTATTGTAACAAAGGTTCTTTGTTATAGAATTTTAGCAACCGCATACTGATATTTTAAATTTCCTGTGTTTTCGATAGTATGCTATAAATCTACAAACTATTCAACAACGAGGTATGAGTAGCCGCTCCTAAGTTTCTCTAGTTGAATTTCCCATATCGATAACCATAATGCCGACAGAATTTTCCATGGAGGATGTCAATGACTACTTCACCAAATTAAACCCTATTGCTATGAAAATATCCTTCGACATCGACGAAACTAAATCAGCTTACGAGCACATTTGGATGAAGTTAAATTCGAGCGAGCACAATGAAATTATAAATGAAACTTTAATGAAGCCCGAGATTTCCCTTAGGTACTTCGATAACTTCTCTATAACGACAACTGCATCTTCTCTGTCGCTTTCATCCATGGTAACACCAAGCCAGAATGAAGAGTCAGTTAAACGACCAGCAAGTCAACCTAATCATCACCATTACTTAGATACCCGACGATTCTACGAATTTGATGGTCGAAATTTATCAACTTATTCCGACCAGAAGGTGGGACTAAAGCTTGTTCACGATGAAACTTTTGGAACATTTCGCGATGGTCATTCGATGCCATTCAGCTACAAGACAAAATCCCAGATCAATCTTAAGTTGTTCCTCGATGAAGAGGCTGGATTGATGCGTTCTTCCCAAGTTAAACCATCTGGTATCTCGGAGGTCCTTCAAAAGACACTGCCTAATAAATGTGATGAGCCTAAGGTGACACCAGATATTGATAATGAGGTGCTGCAAATATCAGCTGAGGCGTTGAAGAAACTCCAAACGGAATTAGCAACAAATCTATTGATTCGCAATAAAAGCGAAGGTGCAGTCGATAACACCACCAACATTGCCCAAGGTCTTAAATCCTTCGACAATATAGACACAAAATACCAACGTTTCTATGATGAATCGAAGGAAGATGTCATGGGCAATCAATCAACGCCTAATAACACAGAGTTGAGCCTTCGCAAATTGATTTCGAAAAACGGAAAATCAATCGCAACTAAATTTCATCATTCAAAGTATGGCTATACCGATACCACAGACGATGATGACGAATTCGAAAGAGTTAATCTAATGATGAACTGTTGCAGTCTTTCTGCGGGCGGGATGACCACTTCATCATCTTCAGCACCATCCGAAGATGACGAGAAGACTCTCTGTGAGGATTTGAAGGGTTTACTGGAGAACGACGGTCTGCGAAAAGGATTTGATTTTTTAAACAACTGGTAGGGCTCATATAAAATGCGAGTCTGGATGAAAGTTTTCTTTAAGGAAAATAGTATTAAAACTAGTTATAACAAATCTTTTGTAATTTTGTATTTTATATGTAGGTTCAATAGGAGGTAAGCCTCAATCCCGGAAATCAGTGGATACATTAATACATAACAAAAGTTTATAAATAACCATGACATTTTAATTGAATTGATTTTATTCAAATATTTGTATGCATTTTATGTATATTATAAGTATTCTTCACCAACAAAGGGCAGTGCAATAATTTGTGCTAAAAATATTTCATAACATTCTGACCAAAGAAAAAAATAAAAATTCCATTTTGGTAAAAAATAAGCCGATACGTTTTCATTGTTTATTGTTGCTGCTTCATTAGTACTACGACCTGTGAATTGCGAGTGGTTTTCTTGAACAAAAATTGAATGAAAGTACCCGCCAATTCAAGAGATATGGTTTGAATAAACTACCTTAGTGCCTGACTAGGACTACATGGTCTTTTTAAAATGGAAGGGTACATTCTACTAAAAATTCACTTAGAATCACCTAATTTCAGAGTTAATTTATGAGAGTGCAAGACATGATTTATATTAAAGAAGAATGAAAAAATTATTCAAATTATGTTTTTAACAGTGATTTACATGTACATATATGTATGTAAATACATAAGGTACTATGATGGCAAGCTATTTGTAAATTCAAAATGTATTTTTGCAGAAATGATGCACTAGTTCTTCCGTCAAACATTATTTAACGCATCTTTTTAGATTAAGTATTTTTATTTTTCAATTTGTTTAATATACAATTCGACTTAAAACTAACTTATTACTAAATTAAAACATGTTGAATGTTTTCTAAATCCAATTTTTTAATAATAATTTTTTGATGAGTAGGCGTTTTATGCCCTGTGGTATTGATTGTTGTTCTTCTCGTAGAAGGGTGCGTCGTTTTTACGGATGATTTCTTCAAATTGATCCGTCAGTGATGGCTCGGGCGTATAGATACTTTTGATACTCTAGTATCTAGTTCATGCTAGAGGAGTCCTGATGATTTTTTCGGAGAGCTGCCAAATACTTGTGCAGTGGTTCTTGGTTGGTATATATTTTTTCCTCAGTAAGTTAATCTATAGTCTTTCTTTCAAAATGCTTCAACTTCTTCATTCCTGTAGGTGAAATAGTAAACTAGATGGGAAAGGCGTAGGTCAGAACGGATCAGATAAGTTGTTTGTACACAAGCATCTTGGTCTCCTTGCTTAGTCCATTTCGCCTTCTGAGGTTTCGGATGGACCAAGTGCAGAGAATAGTTGGCTCTCTTGAACATAAAGTCTGCATGCTTTTTGAATTTGAGTTTCTTGGAAAAGTTGATTACCAAGTACTTCGGTAATGATTTGACTGATTCTTCAGTGTTGTCTGGAAACTTTCATTGCATCACAGCATGTTGCAAATGCCCCTCTTCGAACAACAGTCACTGGAGTGTGTCACTGTGATGGAGTCGTCTGCATAAAAGCTTCATTAGTTAACGCATCATCACTTTTTGTTATGTACAAATTTCAAACGAACTAGAATCGCGAAAATTCTTGATGCGTCATTGCTGGATACATTTGTATTTTGTATCAGCATCGACAAAATACTTGATGTTAATAAATTCTTGAAAAATTTAACTTAAAAATTTGATCATTTTTATGATAGAGAAGACGAAAAAATGGTTCTCAAAATTATTTTTGACTGCATTTGTGTTGGGCTACAGTCGAAACGGCTGTGTGAATTTTCTTTAAACTTTGTAAGTACCTAGTTTTTTGTGTGGCTTAAAAAGACAATCAATTAATTAAAGGTACTTGCCATGCACAATTTCATTAGCCGTTAAACAAAATCGTGTTAAATACTACTTTTTGGTAAAATCATTTGGTTCCCATTTTCTCGAAAGCTATGTAACTAATTTTTATCAAATTTTGTATTTTTAATGTGCGTTGAAAACGTTAAAATTGAAGTGACTCGTAGTGAATTTATGTAATGCCTGACGAATAAACGCGAAAATAACAGGAAAGCAACGCACATTTATGCCATGAATGACAAGTTTTTGGTTCCGATTGTCTCCGACAGTAAAACACAACTGAAAAAAATCAAAGAAAAAGTTAAACAAAATAAAACAAGAAGCGGAGAGCAAAAATGGATGTTGACCGAGAAATTGAATTGTAAATAAAGGTTTGTATGTTTGTATGACTAAAAAATAACGTATGTATGTCACGAGCTGTCCTCGATCGTCCTAGTTGATTTGTATGCTTTTTTACTTGCGATATAATATGTAGGTACTATAGGGCAAGTTCTGCATTTGAAAAAACGAACTCGAGATTTTGATCATATTTGACATTACGATGATAGCGAAGACGAATAAAGTGGGTCCAGCAATTCTGTCTGTCTGGATGTCTGTTCCTCGATCTACAGCGTAAACTAGTGGAGCTATTTTTGTCAACCTCTGTACTTACCGTACCCCCCATATACCCGTAATGCAAAATCTTATTTGTCTCGAAAGCGGCTCTAACGATTTTGATAAAAAAAATAGATGCTATTATGGTGGTGGACTAAATTTGGTCAAAAAAAAATTTGGGACAAAATGTTATTAACGGTATCTGTCATAGAACCGGTTTTTGATTTTTGACTTTCTCATTAACGGCTCTAACGATTTTAACCAATTTTTTTTTTACCAGCAGCCCCCTTGAGTTTAAAATAATAATATAGGTATACAAAAGTATTCGCAAAAATATTTTTTTGGGTTTTTTGAAAAAACAAATTCCAATTTTATTGAAAAATCAATAGCCGTGTTTTTTTGGAAAAGTTATCCGTAGTAGGATCGCTGCCCATAAAAGGAGAAGTGAAATCCTGCTGCGGATAGAGATTTGACGTTTATTCGAGTATCGGCAGTGATCCTACTGCGGATGTTGTATTTGCTATTCATATAAAATCCTACTGTACTACGGATAACTTTTCCAAAAAAACACGGCTAATATCTTCAAAACATGTTAACGATTATTTTTTGAAATTATTTCCCAAAATCGATATTACTAAATACTTAAAATTGGCATCCCAAATTTTATTGTTAAGAAATTTCTTTTATAAAAAATTACTTTAAAAAAAAAATAAGTTTGTGCTTTGAACATTTGTCTCATTAATTCCATGTTTTATATTCATTTATATATAATTTTTTAATTCCAAAGTACTTTTACAGAAAGAGCAAGTTGGTGCGATCCAGTTGTGCATTTTATTGATTGTCTTAAAACTGGTAACAATAATCATAACATTGCGGGTCTTAAAAGAAACTTATTACATCGCTTTGAAAGATATAATACAAAATGTCATTAAGAAGGTATTCCGGGTTTTTATCGGCCTTCGGTGATATAGATGAAGGAATACAATGAGGACAAGACCAAGTATATGTACATATATGATCAAGAAAGGACACAAAACAGCGACGCCTTGGGCAGAAAATCAGCTATAATTTTGAGGTAGTTAAGGACTTTTTCTGCCTAGGCGCCGCTATTAATTTAGAAAGTAAGACCAGCGCTTAAATCAAACGGAGAATTAATCTTGCCAATCGCTGCTTCTTTAGACTAACAAGGCAAATTTTGGACTAACAAGCAAAGACCTCTCGCGAGGACCTTAAGTGTCCTCTATAAAACTCTTTTTATCATCCCGGTCCCTGTTTATGGTGCAGACATAGACCTTGCCGAAAGTGAATGAGAACGCTTTAGGATGTTTCGAGAGGAAAACTTTCCATGTGGTCTTTGGTCCCATCTGCATAAATGGGGTGTGGAGGAGAAAATATAATCATGAACTGTACAGGCTGTACAGTAGTGAAACCGACCTAATCAAACGAATTAAAGTCAAACGACTGAGATGGCTCGGTCATGTAGAGCGAATGGACCCAAATGCTCCGGCCTGGAGTCTTCAAATCCAACCCCGAGGGACGGCGCAGTAGAAGAAGACTGCGACTCCGGTGGGAGAAGACTTCAACCAACTTGACGTGCGAAACTGGCTAGGGACCGAGCTAGCTTGAGAAGCTTGTTAGTTGAGGGTGTGATCCACCCAGGAATGTAGCACCAACTTAAGTAATTAATACAAAATGTTGTGTGATCATTTGATTGCATTTAAAAGGACTTCTAGTGGGTGACTCTACTCATAATAGAATTTTATTCGGATAGAATAAACAGTGGTTTGTCATCTGCAAGTAGTCGTATAAGAATGTTCATATGAAAACATAAAATCTATTATAGAGAACAAAGAAAAGAAAAAAAATGGATATCCGCAAAAACGATTAAGAATATTTTTGATTTAACATCATAAAATTGCAAGTTGAACTGCACAAACGCTATTGCAATCAAATTTTAAAATCAACTCTCTTTGTCTTCTCAGTTTTTTTCGGAAAAAGTTTCTTGGACTTCTATGCAAAATGTATAACAAGAGAAACCTTCGTTTTTCATTTCAAACGTGATGGATCCCCTTCAATAATTAACAATAAAAAGCCATATTTGTTTTAAGTGTATCAAAAATTATTACTTTTTTATTTATTATCTTGCTAAAACAATTTTAAAAACTATCTTTCGAGTGTATACATTTTACTTTTCAAAGGCACTCATTCTGGACCTAGCCTTGCAATTTTATTTTAAATCGTTACTTGATTAATTATTTAAGATTTACTATTATTATTAATATTATAATTGAATACACAAGTAAAAAACAAAAAATAATAAATTGGAAAGTATTTAATTTTGTGTTTTTTTTCTTATATACAATATAAGAGTTTTATATTAAATAGAAATTTATAAATTATGATTATAAGTTTTTTTTTGTTAAGCGATAGTGTTTAAAATTAATAAAATTTTAATTATTAAATTTAGTTTTTTTTATATGTTGTTTAATTTCTTTAGAAGACTAGATAATTTTTCGATATATGCATGCTTTTCTTTGTTTTCAAATAAATTAAATAAATTATAAAAATTAAAAAAAAAATCATTATTATGTTAGACGAAATCATCAAAAGGATACAAAATTTAGACCTCGAGGGCAGTAAATATACTACATGTAATCAATAAATTTCTCTAATTTAGGAAAGATAAATATTTAATCATAAGTTGTTAATTATTTATTTTAGTTATTTTTAGATGGAAAAAGTCTACGAAATTTGATTTAATTTTCTTTTAATCAGGAACGAATGCTTTGAAAGATGGTGTAGATGGTGTTTGTTTGTTTGCTTTGAATCATATCACAGGGGTTAGTTAAAATAATGATTTCATAAGGGGCAACATAAACGGTAGAAAGCTATCATATCTATAGTGAAGAATATTAACAACTTCCATCACAGTTGGACTACCTACTGTTTTTATTATTTTTTATTGCAAAGAAGAACAAATCCTATTTTTCAATTTATAATCTATTGGCCGAACTCAAAAACATTTAAACATTTCTATATTGAAAAAACTTTTTAAATAAATTTAAACTAATTTAATAAATATGGCTAAAATTGAAAATGCTTTTCTCGTAAGAATCGTTAAATTGGAATGGCGAGAAAAATTTTAAACGTCTGCCAATGCAAACCTGTGATACAATCCTCAACATAAATATCCTTCAAAGGTTATATGTAAGTGCAAGAAGCAATCGGTCATTAAATAATAAGGATAATTCAAATTTATTTGAAATTCATATTTAAAAAAAAAACACTGCAATTAACTGGTTATTCTTTAAATAAAGTTCAGTAGCAACTATTCAACACCAACAAGGCTCACAAGAACTATACAAAATATAACAAATGACGAAATATTGTATTTTTAAAAAGGAAGTATGTACCTTCAGTGTTGTTAGAAGCTAAATGATGTTAATACAAATTTCATATTTTTATAAATCATAAATATTTCCAGGGGAAGTATGTTCCATAGATGATGGGGTTAATTATTGCTTTTCTGGTAATATTTGCGAATCAAAGGCAATTTTCCAATGGAGTTGCTAGAAACTCCTCACATTGAATTCATATGTGTCCCATGGTGGGAAAAGCCTCTTCTCTCCTTTCTGAATATTCTATGAATTATTTGTTCTAATACTATATTTTCGAAGTGATTGAATACTTCCCCGGCAAAAAGTATTTTATGACCACCTGAATCAGGAATTACGTATTTAAGAAGTTAACTTTGTGATCAGCCTGATTTAGAAGAAACAAAAAATCTATACACTTTTAATATTTGAATTCGCAAAATACAATACTTGAATTTACTTAAACAAGTAATTAGACATGTAAATTTATCAGCCTTATCACCGGCCCCTTTCAGAGTTAATGGAGTCATCCGACGAATCCCGAAAAAAAGTAATATAGCTCTTGTTTAATCAAAAATGTTTCTATGAAATTCATAAGTTCGTGAAAAGATTCGAATTTCGTAGCAATATTTCTGCCACGAATCTATTGCGACGGGAGCTGTGATAAGTTAAATATTCCTTATTAGGACAATAACTTTAGTATTATATTATAACTCGCTATTTTGTTCAAAGTGACCAACTATTACAGTTCCACATTGAGGGATTGTGGATTAAAGCTTATGTTCGCTAAGGGTAGTAATTGAATGGGATTTTATTTTACCTAAATTTTGGCATTTCAGGCGGATGTTATTGAGGCGAGCCTGAAACGGTTATGTGCAATAATTTTTAGCCGCGAGTCATACGAGTAGTAGGCGCCTTAATTAAAAAACAAAAGAATGCAAATAAAAGCGGTTTTATATAAATACTTGTAAAAAAATAAATTGAAAAACTAGAATATTTTTCTTCGTTAATAGATAAGTTAGTGTATGATGTGTATAAATGTGATAAGAACTTAGGTCTAAATCTTTTCTAAAACAACGCATTTTAGTTTTTGATATCTTTTGAGGATAAAAATAAGATATAATCTTATTGCACTTATATGAATAGTATTTCGCTAATATAATAATTCTTCGCAAAAATAATAAAAAGGATAAAAAAAACCGAAAATTATATGGTTAATACAAAAATAATATCTTGATTCACTCGTTATCATGGGGTTTGTCTGTGTCATTTGTCGTTTCATCAGCTGTTGCTATGTTTCGTTTACTGGCAGATTTTACCAGCTGCAAGTATTTCTCACCGTCAAATCGATCGGTCTCATCGTTGAGGTTCTGTGGAAGAATAAACATTTGTTTTGGATTTTTTTGTAAATTAGCTGAAAAGTGCATTTAAAGTGCATTTATGCGTTAGTATGCATTTGTAGGATATACTTTTTTTTTGTATAAAACATGAAGAAATAATGTGAAAATGTGTGAACGCTTACCTGCAAATAATAATAACTATTGAAAGCACGACGAGCATCTATGCATGTATATCTTACCATGATGATAATGAAGTACAAGCGATTAGGATGATAGATAATTACTGATGAGACTGTTGAGCGCTTTAAGTTAACAATGTGGTAATGATGATGTTCAGATTTAGAAATCGAAATCTGGTGATAGTTACATAAATACGTGCAAAAAAATAAATCATGCTTCATTCACTTCAAATTGAATAATATTTATTTATTTTTAATTTAAATACTTCTCTAGTTTATTGATCTTAGCGAGCGGATTAAAAAAAACTGTCGCACTTTATTTAATATTGAAAATTTAGGGTAATGCTAAATTGAATTAACCAATACTGATGTTGGAGGTATGTAATTGAATGAAATTTACTAAAAATCTCTTGAGTGGTTTTGATGGCAGATTTCAAATTAAAGTATGGCCATTAAGGATTTTGACCAGCTGATCTGTGTTGGCATTAACACAAAAAAAAAAATGAGCCACAAAAGTTTGTAGAGGACCAGGGCCTAGGGAATTACTCTCAACCATCCTCTAGCCGTGTTGTCGGCAGGAATGGAGGTGATCTACAATTTTCGTAAGAATCCGAACAGATAATATAAATTTACTCTTCATGACAAGGAATATTCCTGTTGCACTTGTAACTTCTTCGCAAGATGCAATATCCCTGAGAAAATAAAAAAAAAACAGTTTTTTATTGTTAGATGGCAGCAACTGGGAATCGATCCAATCCATACCTTCGGCGTGACATTCGAACGCCATTAAGCCACAGGGTATTAAGTCTGCATTGATATTTTATATCAAAGCCATTGTACTACAAAAGGGATTTGTCATGTCGTTTAGTCTTTAGCCTTAGGTCCTAGGTATACATCACGAGATTTATTAACCAATGCATTTCCAACAAATTTTTGTATTGTGTGGTGTAATTTGTTGGCTGGCGACATTATTATTACGATTTCGGTTGGTTCACTCTTGGATCAATAATTTATTTTATCAAATATTTGTGGGTTCTAGGTTTTTACATGACATTCATAAATATCTATGTAAGTTCATACAAATGTACATACACACCCCTTATTTCTCAAACTAACTCAACCGATTTGTTCTATCACATGTTGGCTACTTTAAAAGTATTTTTTTATAATTTTGTAAACTATGTGACTTATTGAATTTGAGTGTTAAGTAGACGACAGAAATGTTACTATTTGCGATTTATATTCTTATTGAATTCAATGTTCCATAGAATGATGGTTTAAAGAACCCCTATACCCAAAATATGTTATTCGCTAAAATGTAAAAAGGGAGTTTTACCACTTCGTGAGATGAGGAACAATAATTACATATGTATTTAAGAGAGATTTGTGCTAATGAATTAAATATATTATTCAATTGAAACTTTTTGAGCGCCTTGTCAGTAAAATTTTAAAGGCAAATTTTAGTTTAAAAAAAAACTTAACACTGACAAAATTGTATGACAAGTGGGTACAAGGTAATGTGCAATTAAAATTTTTAAAAGTTTTGATAATCAAGAATTAAAGAAGATACAAAAGGATATGTTATATAAATTCAATTTTTTTAATTTTGATTTTGTTTTGTGGATACCTAATAGAATGTTCAAGAATTTTAATTAAAATAACTTTTTTTTTATTTCTTGGCAAAGAGAAAAAAAACAAGAGGAAATTTGGTACACATCCGGAAAAACGTTAAAAAAGTAGGTGTCATTTTGCACCACAATATTGTTGGTGCAACTGCATTGAACAAATATTTTCATGACAAAAATCGCTAGACTTGAGTAATAAAAAAAATCTTACTTCCAAATTAATTATTCAATTTATTTTATTTTTGTATTGCTGAACTTTTTTTAAATTATACTTTAATAATTATTCAATTTATTTTATTTTTGTATTGCTGAACTTTTTTTAAATTATACTTTAATATTTTATTTTTGTGTTGCATCTTATCTTGAGTTCAATAAAATGCTATTTTTAGTTTTTAATTTCTACCGATATATTTCGAGATATTTAATTCCTTATCATCAGGGTCTACAAAATTAAGATAAAACAGTATTTTTAAAATAATAATATTTAAACAATAAATATTTTTTTTTAAATTAAGATAACATAACATATGATCTGAAATAAATAATGAATGACAAATTTGAATTAAAAAAAGGAATTAATTAGATATTACAATGAAATGAAATGAAATGAAGATGGAATCATCATCATAATTTGGTTCCATAAATCTATGGCAACAAATAGAACAATAAATTATCATTCAGCTCATCCAATTAAAATTAAATATAACACTATCACCCACATTCTGCATTTTACTTATTGTGAATTCGAGGAAAAAAAAGTGAACTGCATTCCGCATAAAATGTTTGTGACGTGTTTATTCTGAATGAAATGTTGCTGTTCTGAATTCCAGCTGAAATGATGATTGTAAATAATTGAGTTTTTAAAGATGGAAATTTGTGTTCTAAATTCCGAATACATAGCGTTTTACGGTGAATTCAATTCACTTAGTTTTGTTTGGTGAAACTGACGAACATGTAAATAAAGCTTTGAAATTTTGCCTTGATTTGGTTAATATTTGATTTTTATTAAAAATAAATTGTTGTTTACTGGGGAAAATGCAAGAACTCACGACAAGAATAAGTTTTGTTGCAATTTATGAAAGAAGTTAAGGAAGAAGTTTATGTGTAATTGAAGTCGATTTTATCAAGGGATTTATTTCTTCTTAAATGTAAACAAATGCTTCTTCGTTTTTTTGTATAATGTTTTAGCACAGTGCGAGCGTTTTAGGAGAGGATTGAAGAGGAGATACAAATGCACATTGGTTTTGAATGTCTGAATATTATAATGGGAGGGAAATAAAGAGTCGGGTAAGGCATTCCATATTCGTGTAGTGAGGCTAAAGAATCTCTGAATTTAACTGTACGTCCGAAGTACGGCTCAAAAATAAGGGTAAAATAGTGAAAGACAAGAAACATTGCGACGGGGCTCGAGAGTTTCAAATGTTTCTGTTATAATTTTATCACCTATCATTTTTAAAGCCCTTTTTTGGACTATATCCAAGAGACTGAAGTGAGTTATTGAAGCACCTGTCAAAATATGGGAATTGAACTCGAGCTTTGGACGTATATATCCTTATAGATTAAAGCCACATCAGAAGGGGTAAAAAACGTTGCAAACGTCGAAAGACACCTAAGGCTTTATCAGCGTTTTTGGCGACGTCGAATATATGGTCATTCCACACAAGGTGGTCAGAGATGCACATACCGAGAACTGAGAGCTGTTCGGTTTCATGAGGGGTGGGTTTCGCTTTAACGACAGGAGACAGAACTGAGTTTTTGAAGCATTAAATTTAGTTTAGTCTGAAGGTTCTTTTGAAACTACAAACAATTCAAATATGTCAATGTTAACTTATTCCACATTTCAATAATAGTGAATCTATTTCCGAAGATTTTTCCGTTTTGCACAAGAAACAATGTTTGAATTAATGATACAAATTGTCTTGCAAGTGATTTTGACATTTCGAAAATGAATTCGGATTGAATTGAAAAAAAAATTTAATTCACTAGGAGTGCAAAATAATATGCTGTTTAATTTAAGGTAAAATTGTAATTCGTTTTAAATTCACTTTCACTCGGAATATAGAACATGGGTTTATAAAGTTTTATTCAAAAGGTATTTTCGTTTAGTCATAAGTTTTATTAGGAAAGTAGTGTCCAAAGGATAGAAAACATTTTATTAAAATTAACTATCCGATTCTCTGAATAAAAAAAAAACTTAAAAATCTGTTCAAAATGAATATCACAAACAAAATCACCTAAAAAATATGAAAGAAATAGCTACCAATTCCTATCAACAACACAAGGACTTGTTATGCTATTACATACATTCCTAGACTAAGTGAGTCTACAGCTAAAATGAGTGAGCACTTTGTTCCAGAGATAAAAACAGATATAAAACCAACTAAAAAATTTATTTCACTTCTTCGCTTATACGAAAACTAAAATTGAAAAAACAAAACAAATAAGAGTCAACTCTTATTTCATTCTATACCATTTTATAATTGTCCAACAATATACATATATAGGAGAAAGTCTACAAAAATTGAGTTTTCGTGTTGATCAACATAAAAATGAATGGAAAAAATTAATTGATGGTTCAACCACAAAAAATATTGCAGTTTTAGCTGAACATGTGAGATATAATGGACACTCTTTTAACTTTGAAAATTCTAAAATTTGAAATAAATGATTTTAAATTGCAAGTACATGAAGTTAATCAAATCATTAAAAACGAGAGAAATATGTTTGTAATTATAAAACAGATAAAAAGAATTATACTAATACATGCTATAATTTGATCGTCAATGCAAACAAACGGTCACATGAAATGTAATTCAAACAAAAGTTTATTATAACTGCTTTATTGCTATTATCAATTTTTGGTTGATTTATTTTTTTAAATTAAAATTTGTCATTCATTATATATTTCAAATCATATTTTTTGTTATAATAATTTAAAACAAATATTATTCATAGCTAATTTATTTTTCTTTATATTATTTAAAAAAAAAATGTTTTATTTTAATTTTTTGGACCCTGATGATGAGAAATTAAACACCTCGAAATATATTGGTAGAAATTAAAAACTAAAAATAGCATTTTATTGAACTCAATAAGCATAATAGTTATTCAATATTTATAAAAAGGCTATCAAAAACTTCATAAAAAACAAATAAATATTTTATATATCCTATTTTATGTAAAAATCAAAATGTATATAATATAATAATACTTTAAATATTGCCCGGAAAATAAGATTTCGTAAGTATAAATTCGAAAAATCGGCAGCCAAGTTTCACTTCTGCGACGTTTATTGAGTTAACCGCGCTCTTTTTTTTACTTAATTTCTTTAATCACTCAACTGCAATACAACGCATATTTAAGTTCTTTTGTAAAATATGTCAGATTGAATAATTTTTAATTTGGACGCTTACCTCCCAGACTATAAGCAAGACATGCGATTAATAAACGCAATTTTTGTTTAAATGAATAATATTCATTATATTATTTTATTGACAAAAATATATATTATGGGGCATATATAAATATATATATTTAGTTAAACAACAACAAAAAAAAACATAATAAACCAATAGTAAAAGAAAAAAATGTATTTAAATATAAATTAATTCATAAAATCATTATTAGTTACAACTTACAACCCCAAGAGTATAAAACAGATTAAGTAATAGGATTTTATTTTAAATCATTGAATCGTATTTTAACTCCTTTTTAAAATATATTCATATATGTATATATAGTATATTAAATACAAAAATATATATGTTCATTTGTAAATTGAATTTTTTGTTTTAGTTCTGTTTTACAGAATTTTTTTTACATATTTATTGCTATTTTTACTTTTTTTTTTAATTTTCGTCTGTTTCACAGCCAAACACAGATTCTTTTTTAATTTTGTTTAATTTTTTTTGGCAAGCCAAGCAAATATTTTAATAATACTGATTGATGAATTTAAAAAAAAATTTTGATGAGCGTATGACAAGGGTTTTATTTTATATGAGAACCTTCTCCAATACTTAAATAAATGATAAATATGATCCATTTAATAATTTTCAATACAATGTTATTCGCATTAAATATTTTTTTCAATGAAAAAGCTATACAAATGATTCCTGTCCGATGACAATAAAGAATATACCCACTTTCAAGGTGAATCTAAGGGTATTTGCATACAAAAAAAAACCGAAGGTTTTTAGATGCAAAATGTTGTTACAATGCAACCATAATTGCTATCAATTAATTAAATAAAGAAAATATTTTTCGCAAATTTCAGAAGAATTATGAATTTTTGATTTATGAACGTAAATATAAAAGCGTTTAATTTAATATTAAAGGAAAACTAGTAAAATAAAAAGAAAAATACAAATAAAAACCTTTTTTATTTGGCTACTTGTAACGAGAATACAAATTATAACGCGAGACAAAACATGAAACATAATATATTTCTTCATTTAGCATGATCGAACTTTTATATGAACGGGAACAAAAAAATAAATGAAAATAAAAACTTTTATTCTCGGTATTTTATGGAAATTTTCAAATTTCTAGATACAAAATCACATTTTTAACGATCGAAAGTTCTTCCGTGTAAGAGTTAAATATTTTATTTGTTCGGATTAGAAAATATTACTTAAAAAATACAGAAAAGAACATAAAATGCTTTCTTTGTACCAAACATCAAATAAAATAAATAATAAATTGGGTGATCGCAATAAGTACTTAAACGGTTAAGTATGTACTCAAATTTGATTTGATTAGAAAGGTTATAATTGAAGTAAGATAAACCATTCAAATGATTAAAACGAAAAAAAAGATGTTAATCTCTTCAAAAAAAAAAAAAAAAAACAAAAACATAGTCAAAGAAAATAAAACATTCAAAAGAAAAGTTAGTCGCAAGTGGAATTCGAACGAAAATCCATTGAAAGCTTTGGTCGAATTTCAACGACATTCTTATGTTTATCATCGAACCATTCGCCACTGCCTGCAGTGCTTTTGTTAGTTTCATTTTTTGAATTATCATCTTTGGAATTTGCATTGTTATTATTGCTAGTAATACTGTTGGTATTATTAATGTTATTATTATTGTTAAATTCATAAGATGAGCCTTCATCAATGCTATATGTGCTGCGACTAAAGAAGCCTTTGCGTTTGATATTCGGTGGCAAAGTGCATATGATATCATCGTAATTCCTATCACTAGAAGTGGTAGTAGAAGTAGTATGGGAATTGGCATGCTTTACCTTGTTCCTTATGATCTTTGGAAAACGCTCACAGATTGTCTGCCAATCATTAGGCAATGACCATGAATGTGGACTTTTTGAATAGAACAACAGGTGTTCGTATTCGTGGACAATTCGCACTGAAAATTTGTCATTATTATAGCAGTTATAGGATATTATCACGACCTGCTTATTTACCAGAGTCCGCATTTGATCCTTCGCTCTTGATACGATTAATTTCTGGCACTGAGTCTTTACGGGAAAAATGGCTTCTTCTTGAACGGGCTAAACCATTGCTAAGCGATGAAGCTTAAAAGGAAAGCAAATCAATTAATTCAAATCGAATATCAAACATAAATTAAATATCCTACCATCTACAAAGACATCATCATCGCCTTCAGCCATTGAGTTTGAAATTTGTCCAGCCATATAGTTTAAGCCAATTCCACTATCCGCCAATGGAGGAGCCATTTGAAGGGGAGTTCCCATTATAAATTGCGGAGGACCCATTGGTGTACTTGGGGTTGAAATTGGACTGACCATCGACCCGTCGAAGGCTGCACCTGCTTCTACAGATGCCAGAAACTCGTTGCTGCTAAAATAGTCGTCAAGTACCAGCTTGGCTACCTGTGGAAGCATTTACATATATTCATTAGACAATAAGCGATAAAACAACATTCTTCAACATACCCTGACTAAATCACAGCAATCTCCTGTTATTTTAATTAAATGCTGACCCACATTAACTGTATACTTGTATTCACCAAGTGAAGCATCGTTTGTTGAGAACGAATGCAGCAATGCCTGTTGATTGTTGCGCATCATTTTGCTTGATGGTGTCGAAGCCATCAAATTGGGACTATTTGTCGAGCCAGTAAGAAAATTACCAGTCGACGTCGAATTAAGACTCAATCGATTGGGTATGCTATGAGAAATGCTGCCACCACCAGTTCTCGGTTGAGTTTCATCCGATGCGGATGAAGCTAGAGAACTACATGAACCACCAGCACCACCGCCACTATGTCCGCCACCCATTGATGGATCCAAACGAACAGGCGATGCGTTTCTACGAATTGTATCTTCGATAAGTTGCTTAGCGTAGCTGAAAAATAAAATAAAAAAAAAATAAAAAAACACATACATTTATCAGCAGCAGTTTTGCGTTATACTTAATCTTCTCCTCGCTTGGTCCAGTAATTTGCACCAACCTCTCTTTGGCTCCGGCATTTACTGAATTTAATTTTTCAAAAAAACAAAACAAAGAAAGAGAAGTGTTAGAATAATTTCATACTATTGAAATGTTTACGTGCACACATGAAAACAATGATAAAAGCCTTCCAATAATGTTAGAAATTATTTTCTAATTGAGTTATTTTGAAAGTGGCCTGAGTTCATAGTTTTATAATCGTTCTAAATATCTTAAATCACATGATTTTCTGTAAAATATTTAACTAGAGAGTTTTGAAGTAACCCAATCCCATTGGATTTAAGTGAAATTATTCGTGAAGGGCTAAATAATTTTTGTTGCCTCCGAAATTGAATCTTAGAGACCATTTCGATTGAAACAGAAAAAAAAAAAAACAATTTATTATAATAACTATGAATGTTGCCATAGTATCCTGCAGGAGTTAATATGTCTAAAATATTGAAAAAAAACATCATTATCATCATTCATCAACCATCCACATTTCTTAATGAAGTTAAGAATGCTTTTTAATGGCAAAAATGAGACGTCTTCCAGTTCGTCGAAAAAGTATTCTTCTGGCTTGGCTGGGGCATTCACAAAGTAAGTGAGATGAGTCCCCTTCCACCTCTTCGTCCAGACATCAGATGCGCTGATGCCTCATGTGGGTTCTTATAGAGTTATGACCCGTAAAGATTCCAACCAAGAGAGACAATTTAGGTCTGCTAAGCTTCTGTAGATACTCTGTTTTTCTCTTTAACATACATATATGGCCAAAGACCCCTTGAAACCCGACAGATGTCAATTGTTGACCATATTGCATTTGCGGTTTTGAGAAAACTTTGGTGAATTCTATACTTTTTTCAGCTCCAGTGACATGACTACCCAGGGTACGATTTGGCATGGTGAAGAAGGTGACAGAGTTTGTTTCGCCGAGCAGTATTAATTCACTACGGCTACGAGCAACCAGTTTTGACTTCGTGACAGTTGACGAAATGGCTCTTATTGCCGCCCAGTCTCCGAATTTTTGTCATGGCAATAAGATTGGTTACCTTATCCAAACCGAACATGCGTACGTCAAGATAGGCCTTATAATGGCTGTGTACATCCAATGAATGATATTGGGGCTTGGTCCCCCATCCCTTGCCAAAAATTCTTAACTAAAATTATTAACTATGTATGTTTATATTTATTTAAAATCATTAAAAAATCTTTTTAAATTTTTAAACTTCAATTTAACTTATTTTTTATTTGAGGACTTACTTAAAGCTTACTTGGAAAGTTGCAAAAATTAATTTACTCGATATACTGATTTCACTTAGGCTACTTTCAATTTAATTCGCTCAATTAGTTAATATCTGTGTATGTATATATTTTTTATGAGAAGGGCATTAGAGATGGATGTTAGGATATGAGGGTGCGTGCGGATGAAAACTCTTGTTTTGGTGACATTATATGCATGCGCTTTTCAAGCAACAACACCAAACATAACATGCTGGATGACTGCTCATGAATAAATAAAGTTAACAAAACTCAAGTTTGCAATTGACCATCAAATTAGAAATGGGAGTTTTTTTTTAACAGAAACAAACAATGGATGATGATGGATGATTTGTTCTTTTATCCTAGTATGCAGCCGAATGGAAAATATGACACAACAAAATTATAAGCGACGAGCAAATTGGTAATTTTATCAGATTATTTGAAGAATTTCAAGCAATTTTGTACACAGAATTAATTGCTCAAGCTGCGGAAAATGATGTGGGTTTTAATTAGGTTTCCTTTAAGTACAGTCAGTATTTCTTTGATTTTTGCGTTTGTTTTTGTTTAAATTCGTAATTGAAACTGCCCATGAATACTTTTGTATTCATTCAAATCGTCGAAAATTATGTTCAAAAATCAAATGCAATGTGCATATTGCCTTTTTTTAATTCTAGAAAAAGTCCTGGAGCTCAACTCTGCGAAACTGGGAAAGGAAACTAACTAAGCGACGGTTAGATTTCATAAATGTATGTAGGGTATTTAACTCGAAATAAAGAATTTTGTATCTACTTTTTACTTTTATACCACCCTGCACATCTATGGGAAGAAAAATCTTTTTACTTTTTTTTTCAGAATTAACTTTGAAAAACTTGGAAAATTTAAAATGGAAAGACTCAGCACCGAACAAAAAACCAAAGTTTTTCAATTTTTTTTTTTTGAAAGTCGACGTTTAATTTTTCGGACACAAAAACCATATCGAATTTTATTTCATGTTCGAAAGACGCCCAGTGTCCACCAATTTACAGATTTTTCTAGCGTTTTCAGCAACAAAAGGCCGTCTGTGATCTTCCGCGCGCTGGAAAACCTCGTACAGTTTGAAGTAATGGTAACATTGCTCGAGTGCAAGCAAGTATTCACGAAAACTCCGAAACTTCCAACAGGTTACGTTCTCAGCAGTTGGTGATGTCTAGGTTGTGTTATAAAGAATTTTACGATAGTTAAACATTTTTACATATCACAAGTTGAAAGCAAATGTTCCACAAGTACGCATTCAGTATGCTCGGCGTTTTCAAGAATTGTTCCGAGAAAACAACAAATTTGTTCACAAACTCATAATGAGTTATGAGACCCATTTTCACCACAACGTTAAGATGAATAAACATAAATGTAAAATATGCGGCATCGAAAATCCAAGAATAATTGTTGAACGTCAAATGCACCCACTTAGATGTACAGTATGGTGTGGAATAAGATGGACTTCGAAGTGAAACGCACGGTACATTTTGCTTTAAAAGATTTAGATTATGCGTACTTAAAAAATTTAAGATAAATTCGCCTGGAAAATTTTAAATTTGCTAATACCCCAGTTAATACTTCTTAGAAAATTGAAAAAAAAAAAAAACTTCTCTTGATTTTATAAATATAAAAAGTAAGGATTTTTGTTATTGAATATCTTGGCGGATATGTCTGAGATATCTAAGGAAAGGTAAACCTCCCAAATGGCATCCGGAATAAAAATTAAAAAAGAAATAAACATCAATCACCTAATAATAGCGAACAAAATATTCAAACATTTTTTGGACTTGTTAGGATTAAATATTCACAAAAAAAAAAAACGAAAATTAAATGTATTATGAGTTGCAAAAGAAAAGTAAATATGCTCACACACGCACTTAAACTCTATGAATGTGTTGTTATGTTCTGTTAGCAACTATTGTATGTGTTCTCTTGTTTTTACCTCTTTGGAAAGATATTATCGTTTCACTTAACTCCTCAATCATATGGACTCGTCTTCCCTTAATGCCCATAACTTAATACACGCGAAAAAAATAATCATTTACAAAATCATAATAATCTCGCTCAAAGGAATCAATTTTATATCAAAATAATACACACAATTGTCGACAACTCACCTTTGCCAGAATCAGCGTTGCGGATGACAACTTCATCTTTGCAATAAGTTTTTCCAGGGATCTTTGTTGGCTTGGGGAATTTGCCTGAGTTACGGATGATTTCGCCCGGACCAAGGAGCTGTGTTTGCTGTAGTCGAGCTGTGTTAACTCCACCCATTGTGGGGGAGGTGCTTAAATACTCTGATGATTGATCAGCAACTACTGTGTGATTATTTGCACTTTCAGGCTAAAATTAGATAAATCAAAATCACATTAACTACTGAAAACTTTTAATTAGTTCCATCAAAATAACTTACTTCAACATTTGTTGCTTTGCTTTTGTAATAGGAATTAAAGCCATTGTCTTGCCAACCTTTGGCTCGCAATTCGATCAGTTCAAGTAGATTCAGTCTGGTCATAATGTTCAGCCGCTCATCCTGTGAGGCATTCCGAAACACTACAAATGCTCTGTCGAGCGTATCTTTGGAAACATTTTCCAATTGGGGTCCATGAACCCGGAGATTTTGTACCAGCGACACCATTGGCTCGGGATTATTAATGCCTGATGCCAGATTCAAGGCAACATTCTCAATTAACTGAATGAGTTCTTCGATGAGCATGTAATTGTTTTTTAGATTTGGTCTCGATTGAGACTTGAGCGGACGTGGAGCCTCTAGATTTTTTACTGTTCGTCCGACGTGAGCCATGTTTTGTGAGTTTTTGTTACTTTTGTTGTTTCTTAGCTTTTGTTTGTACTGTTGAAATGTTTATTGCAGTTTTCTTTGAACAAAACCAGCTGAGAAAATGTTCCAAAAATGGTTTTACAAAGTTAAGATGGTTATTTTATTTGTTTGATTTTCCTTTTCTTTTTATTTGGTTGGAAATAAAAAAAAATAAATTGAAGCGAAGATCTCTTCGAATTAAAGACAAATCACTTTCGTTCGCACCTCCCCCTGAAAGTAGGGAAATTTTGTTTTTCTTTTATTAATTTAAATACAAAATATAGTTTAGCATTTTTTTTTCTTACACGTTATCGTTGTTTCTGTTCGAAAGGTAAAACACTAAAAGAAGAAAGTTCCACTTGATTGATATTATCGAATGCATGGGAAGCCATAGAATCTGACTAGTAAGTGGAACAATTGTATGAAAATCAATACTAGACCAAGGGTGTTCTCAGCCCTTTTGCCGTTCTATACGAGTGCGAAATATAGCAATGAAAAAGCATGCGTTTAGGATAAGAACTTAGGTCTAATCTTTCATGTGGAATTGTATTTGAATAGTGAGATAAAATTTAATAATATCAGAAGAAGAACGTACAGTTATAAACAATTTGAATATTTACTATTTGTCAGTTCAGAGATAAGATGTGAAAAAACTCGGTATAGATGTGGTTTTAGCGACAGCATCATTTATTATAAATGTATGAATTTGTTTGTATTTATTTAAAAGATTTCTACGAATAATGTACATAATTATTAAGTGAAAGGGGTCGAGGTGTACGCATATAATATAAAATGCCTAACGTACTGGCGATTCTCATTTTTTCTTTATTTATAATTGTTATCTCATCATATTTGTTTATATTAACTTTGTAATTTTTGATAGTGTACTCGTAAAATATAAAACTTTTGTGGAATATGGCTACATATTTAAATTATTTGGAATGAGTTCTGGATTGTCATTTTTTTGAAATAAAAACTAATAGGCACAATTACATTCGAGTTTTATTTCTTCCACAAGCCAAGCGGCGATAAAATCGATTTCTACCATTGAAATCAATTTGAATCTTGTAACTTACTGTCGCGAAGAACTAAGGGTTCTTGGTACAAAGCACAACATAAGGCTCTATTTGGTTTCCTGTCACAGTGGTGTCCAAGCTAATGAAAGGGCTGGCCAGCTGGCAAGAATAGGATCAACATTTGATCTTACAACAAACCCGAGTTTGAGCTCGCTTGACACCTGTCTTGTAACCAGAAAACTATAGCCTAGTCAACAAACAAAAAACCAACATTACCATCCAACTGAGTAAAAAGTATCTATCTCTTGCCACAAGAAGGGGGCCATCTCTCCCTCGTAAATTCCACTTGACTCTTCGACTTATTCACCAATCTTGGCGAAACAAACGGACATATACACCAACCACTGATCTATCAAACTGATCTACCATACATTGCAAGGAGCCAACGGGTCTAGTGGAGGGATGATTTATCAAGTTGGGGAAACGGAAAGGACAACTTCCTTGAAAGGCGCCTACTTCACCTCAACCAGGTGATAAGTACCCTCCAACATTTCAGACTATAGCTTGTTGAAACTCAAAAAGACCCTTAATGGGCTTGAATGATATAGGATTTTTCATAGTTTTCGTTTTTCATGGGAGTCACACACCATAGGGTATCACAATGGAATTACATTGATCTAAGTATGACGGTAACAAGATCAACGGTCAGCGGATGAGAGAATCTAACCTAACCATAAGTTCAATTAATGACTTTCACCTGTCTTAAAAACACATGATCTGATTCACGTGTCGGTTATGTTGGTTATAATGTCAATATTCTAATATTCATAAAATAAACACATTTGAGGCGCAACAGGTCGTTGGAAAAAAGGCCTAGTGTCTACACAACTTTCAATCATTCCTGTGTTTGGGTTTTCGATAGAAATGGGTGAAACTTTCAATTTTTCGCAGAGTCCAAGTGGTTAAGTAAAAAAGCATTTTTCATGACAAGGGGTATTCTTGGATGATTTGACCCTTTCTCGCAAGAGGAAACAAGTATTTGTTTATTTTCAGATGTCAGCGGTTGAGAATCGATGCCAGACTTACAGGGTGATAGTCTAATAGTATCCATTACGCCAAGGGTGAATAAATAAGTAAAAATATTGTTTTGGTAAACTTGGATCCCTGTGAACTATACAGGGTGTCCGGTAATTCGTGTGCCATACTTTGGGATGTGATTCTTGGTCATATTCTAAGAAAAAAATTGTTCTACAGTATAGTCTGATTTTCAACTTTGACATCTCTTTTTGACGATTTAAAAAAAGGCTAACTTGGGTGTACCCTGACCCAATTAATTAATTAAGGTCAATTTCTCTGTCAGTGTTAATGGCAGAGAACTTATTTTAGACTTTTTTTTTTAATAGAAATACTAATCTTCAAAACTACGTTTAAATTGAGCTGATATGTTTTCAGGGTTGCCAGATATTCAATTTTAAATGGTGTTCCATTTGTACTTGGGAAAATCTAAAATATGTAGGTACAAAATCGATTTTTGGGATTTTTACCTACTTTTATTGCAGCACTTGGCAATTGGAATGGTTTTCAAAAAATTGATTGTTTTTAGGTAATTTTTAAGACTGTTCACTTATGAAAAGGGGGTTAAAAGTGTACTTTTGCCTACTTGACTCGCTGTCAAAACCCTAAATACCTTACCTCTTCTCAGGGAGAGTTAAATTTGGGGTATGAATGTTTAATGGGTAAATTAAATAAATAAGTGGTATAAAAGAATAGCAAAACAAATTTATTCATCAGAATATCAAGTTAAGTCACGATTACAGTTCGATAAGAGCGCTTTTTGAAATACCTTCATATACGAAAGAAGAATACGCAGACATTTTATTCGTTTATGGGTTGTGCAATGAAAATTCAAGAATAGCACAACGAAGATACCAGGAACTTTATCCTAAAAGACCACTTCATTCGCGAAATGTTTTTGGAAATACCTCTCGAAGACTTCGAGAAACTAGATCTGTTTCAACTGAAAGACCAAACACGGGAGCTGCAAGCACAAGAAGAGTTTCGGTCGATGAAACAATACTGGCAGCTGTTAAAATTGATCCTTCCATCAGCATAAGATGCTTGGCTCTACACTTTAATGTTTCCAAACACAGAATTTCCAGTATACTGCATGGAGAAAATATGTATCCATATCACCATACACCTATGCAAGAACTGCTTCCCGATGATTTTGAAAAGAGACTCGAGTTTTGTAACTGGTTGCTAGAGAGAAGCTTGGATGACAACCAGTTTATAAACACAATTTTTTGGGCAGACGAATCTCAATTCACAAGAGATGGTATTACGAATTTCCATAATCTCCATAAATGGGCTTCAAGCAATTCACATTCAAGACGGCAAAGATCATTTCAGCACAGATTCAATATCAATATGTGGCCATGTGTAATTGGAAATAAATTAATCGGGGATTTCAAATTACCACCCCGACTAAATTCTACCAACTATTATCTGGAGGTTTTACAAAATAATCTACCAGACCTATTCACTTCATCATATTTCTAACAAGATGGTGCTCCGGCCCAATATGGTCGCGAAGTTAAGGATTGGCTGGATGAAGAATACTGTGATCGATGGATAGGCAGAAATGGACCAATTCACTGGCCTGCAAGATCTCTCGATCTCACTGTACTGGATTTTTTGTATGGGGACGAATGCAAGAAATCGTTTACTATACTCTGTCCAACAAAAATTGTCAGTACAGGCCTTATGGGAGAGCTTTTTCTAAAGCAGTGGCGCCTGATGCACCCTCACTACAATGCGTTAGGAAAAATGCCACTAAAAAAGAGCAAGCCACTGACTTTTCTTAAGGAATTGTTGTTGTAATTCTTTGCAAAAAGTTGTACACCCCAACATGACTGTCATCAAGCCAAAGTTTTATATTTTCAAAATCTTATTTTCAACTACTTTACTTTTACTTGTTTTCAAAAACACTTTGTTGATAATTTTCAATCATTGTTTCTGTTTTTAATTTTCAATATTTTTCTCTATGTTTCTATAATATTTTTTCATTCTGTTGTTAACTGTTTTCAAATCAAGAAATTAATTTAAAAATCTTTACTGTTTTTCATCATTCCAAGACCAAATTGTAAGTTACATATATTTTAGTTTAATTAGTTTAATTTATTACATAATTGTTATTTTATTTAGAAAATAAAATTGGACAATTCCAAGAATATTTCTTGCTTTCGATTTTTGATATATTTGAATTCAAGCCTTGGACCAATCTTTATATTTGGAAGATTCCCTAATCGGTGAAAGAACATTATTATTTTATTTTAATTTGAAGATACATTTAACAATGCCGAATTCGAAGAAATGTTGCAGTTCTCCAACATGTCTAAAGTTAGATGACGACTTTATGGTAAGTTGTGATAAATGTTTTCGTTGGTGGCACTATTCGTGCCATGGGTTTAATCCTGATCTCTACGACACTAATACCCCTTGGTTCTGTGGGGAGAGTGATTGTATTGCTAAAAAAGCCGCATCAGAAAACCCCGAACAAGAAAAAGAACAACTCCCGTATTCGTCAGATTCTTTGAAGCAATTGGACATTTTTATGGAAGCTGCCGTTATTGCTCAAGCTGCTGCTTCCCAAAAAGACAAACAAATCGAAGCTTTGCGTGCAGAACTTGAAGAAATGAAGGTGAAACTTTCTGCTTGTGTTCCACCATGTGTTTTTCCAGCAAAATTACAAACGAACAGCGATAGGTTAGAAATCTTAAAAAAGATTCAGCAAAATCATCTGACCTTGCTAAACGATGTTAATAATAGTCCCATTTCCAAAGTTCCACAATCCACACCGCTTTCTTGTCCACCTAGTCCAGTCATAGAGAATTTCCCTGTTCCTACAACTAACATTCAAGGTCAAGAAATGGCTACGCTTCTAACTATCCTAAACCGGAATAATGTTCAAGAGCTCCCGACATTTTCTGGCGAAAATAGACGTGAATGGCCATATTTCGAAGAGGTGTTCAAGTCCACCACGATTGAAGGTAAATTCAGTGACAAAGAGAACGTTTCTCGACTGCGTAAGGCTTTGAAAGGGGAAGCGTACCAACTGGTATGTGATCGTTTAAAGTATTCATCAGACGCTGACGCAATTATGAATTCCCTTCGTGTCATTTTTGGACGATGCGATGTCCTTGTTCACGACCTGACGACGGATTTATTGAATCTTCCAAGGTTAGCTTCTAAGAGTGACCCGAAAATTCGTCTGTGGGCAGTGAAGGTGAGTGGTTATGTTGCGGATGTCAGGTCTATGAATAGGGAAGAAGATCTAACCAACGGGTACGTGATGACCAATCTAGCCTCTAAGCTTGGTGCAGGTTTATACCAAGAGTGGCAGAAAAAGAAAGCTGGTATCTTAAATGCAAATTTCGTTCAATTTGCTGAATTTTTAAATGAAAAAGTTATCGATTTGCCGCCTGATTTGATGAAGCCATATACTGTCGGAAGTATTGAAGCTAAGAAAAACCAAGGTTCAGCGAGATCTTCAAAGCAAGTTTTAACTCATCAAGCACAATCTTCAGGTTCTGTCGCTCAAACTCAATGCAAAAAATGCACAAAGAAACAACATCCTCTCCATGAATGTGTCGGTTTTAAAGACTTATCAGAATCGGAGAGACTTGCCTTTGTTAAAGAGAATTTGGTTTGCTTTACTTGTTTAGATTCTTCAAAGCACAATTGGAGGTTTTGCGCCAAGAAGAGAACTTGCGGTTTAAATGGTTGCACTGGTCGTCATCACCCTTTGTTGCATCAATCCAAAGAAGTCGATTCAATTCTCAATACATCTGCTTCGCCGTTTGTTCCACAGCCACACATTCATTCATCTCATGTTCGCACGAATACTTCAGTGCTCTTCAAGATTGCGCCAATCCGACTTCATGGTAGAGACAACCGTTTTGTGGACACCTTCGCTTTTCTCGACGATGGTTCATCCTTAACGATGCTTGAGAAGGATCTTTATGATGACTTACATCTTGATGGTGCTTCAGAAGACCTGACTCTCCAATGGACTAAAGGAGTAACACGTAAGGAAAATTCTTTGAGAACGACTTTAGAAGTATCTGATGTTAAAAATCCGAAGCGTCATATCTTAAAGAATGTGTTCACTGTGAAAGATTTGGATTTGCCACGACAATCGATAGATGTCTCGTATCTTAAAAGAAAGTACCCTCATCTCCGTGGTCTCCCTTTGGTGGATTTAGTTGATGCAAAGCCTAAGATTTTGATTGGACTCGATCAAGCGAGGTTCCTTTTGGGTCAAGGTCAACGTCACGGAAAGGATCAAGAGCCCTGTGCGTTAAAGACTCGGCTCGGATGGATCGTTTTTGGCAGTGGTCATGTCTCTCATCCACACGTTTCTTGTGTTCACACTGTTCCTCGACCTAAAATGAAGTTCTTTTTTCACGATGCAATCAAACCTGAAGAGAATTTACACGATCTAGTGAAACAGCATTTTTCAACAGAAGAGTTTGGGGTGAAGCCACCAAAGAGAGATTTGGTGAGTCGTGAAGAAAAAAGAGCTATGGATATAATGGAATCATCTCTGAAGCTATTGGATGGTCAGTATGAAATCGGCCTCTTATGGAACTCTGATGACGTAAAACTTCCAGACAGTTACTCGATGGCTTTCAGAAGACTTGTTGGTTTTGAAAAATCCTTAAAGAAAAAACCCCACTTACTAGAATGGCAAAATAATCACATGCGAACTTTGCTAGAAAAGGGATATGCCAGAATCGCTTCGGAACAAGAGCTATTAATAAAGTGGCCTCGAATTTGGTATACACCGACTTTTATTGTTGAAAACCCTAATAAACTCCCAATAAAACCAAGATGTGTATGTGACGTGGCTGCTAAAGTTAATGGTGTTTCACTCAACACTTTTCTCCTAAAAGGACCTGACAACCTTGTGCCTCTTCACGCCGGTCTTTTTAAATTTCGAGAGCGTAAGATTGCTGTAAATGCTGACGTCAAAGAGATGTTCCACCAAATAAAGATTAAAAAGGAAGACCAGCAATGTCAAAGAATTCTTTGGAGAGATGGTGACATTTCAAGAAAGCCATCGGTGTACATAATGGAAGTCATGATGTTCGGCCCTAGATGTTCACCAACATTTGCTCAGTTCGTGAAGAACCATCATTCTAATCTTTTCAAAGAAGAATGTCCTGAAGCTGTGGATGGTTTGACAAAAAGAACCTATGTTGATGACTATTTTAGCAGCCATAACACAGTTGAAGAAGCAGTCTCAGTCACCAGAGATGCCATTCGAATTTGTAAATCCATGCATTTTGACCTTGTTTCTGTACAATCAAACAGTTTGGAATTTCTCTCTCAGATGCCAGAAATTCATATCAAATCAAGAATAGTCAGCATTGACCCAAACGAATGCGAAGGATATATTGCCAAGGTTTTAGGAATGTTTTGGAAACCTTCTTCCGATTGTTTTCTTTATAAACTCGCAGAAGATAATGATTTAAAGGAGATGTTGTTATCACCCAATTCCATCACAAAAAGGCGGATCCTTCGAACTATTATGCGTGTATTTGATCCGTTAGGACTTATTTCAATCTACATCATTAGAGGAAGAATCATTCTCCAAGAGGTTTGGCGAGAGGGATTTGACTGGGACGAGCCAGTTTCATTCGAGTTGCAAACCAAATGGTTAACTTTCATCAATGAGCTGAAGAATATTGAAAGACTCCGAATTCCACGGCGATACTTCTCATTGAATCCTGACGATTGCAAGGTAAGCCTTATTACATTTGTTGATGCTTCAGAAAAAGCTTTTGCTGCTGTAGCCTATTTTCGCTTCGAATATAATGGAATAGTAGAAATATCTCAAGTAATGGCCAAAGCTAAAGTCGCACCTGTAAAGCAATTGACTATTCCACGATTAGAACTACAGGCTGCTGTCCTCGGAGTCCGTTTGGTATCTACAATAAAGCAATCTCATACAATCAAAATTGATGAAGAGATGTATCTATCAGATTCAAATACCGTTCTCTCTTGGATATATTCAACTACATACAAATTTCCTACTTTTGTTGCATCTCGTGTTGGAGAGATCCTTGATGCTACTTCTCCTCGGCAGTGGTATCATGTTAGTTCCAATGACAATGTTGCTGATGATGGAACAAAATGGTTTGATGAATCCATGGGGAATCACCTTACAAGATGGTTTGTTGGTCCAGATTTTCTAAGGCAAGAATTATCTGAATGGCCTATTAAATATTACAAATCTAAACCAGAACTAGATTCGCCAGAAATTGTTTCATTGCACCATAGACCTGAATTGCCTTCGTTTGATATTTATAATAGTCTGAGTGCAAGATTTAAAGCAAGATGGACATCCTCTGTTCGGGTTATCGGTTTCTTGCTCAGATTCAAAGATATCATTAGGAAACTGCCATTTGAAAAACAAAATTTTATAACGCCGACTGAATACATCCGTGCTGAAAATTGGCTTTTTCGAAAAATTCAGTGTGAAGCTTTTCCTGAAGATATATTGTCTCTTCAAAAGAATGGAACTGTTTGTTCAAGAAGCTCTATCCTAAGTTTGTCGCCGTTTTTAGACGAAGAAGGAACAATTCGAATAAGTTCACGTGCCCAAAAGGCCAATTGTTCGTATCCAGCCATTCTTCCGAATAATCATCCATTGGTTAATGTTCTCATACAACATCATCATGATCTTAATTTTCACATCGGTTCAGCAACAATTATATCAGACATTCGAGATCGTGCATGGATTATTTTCATTCGAAAAGCAATAGATAGAGTGAGATCTAAGTGCTTTGGATGCAAGCGGCTCAGAGCCAAACCTGTTATGCCACTTATGGGACAATTACCAGAAGCTCGTTTAGCGTTTGACTCAAAACCTTTTACTCACGTTGGAGTCGATTGTTTTGGTCCCTTATTGGTCAAGTTCGGACGTGGCACAGTAAAGAGATACGGCATGATATTTACGTGTCTCACTTACAGGGCTGTGCAAATTGAGCTTCTTAACGATCTTAGTTTAGACCAATGTATAATGGCTGTCCGGCGTTTTGTCATTAACCGAGTGGTGACTCGATTTTTGTATAGTGACAATGGACTTAATTTCATTGGGGCTAAAAATATGATGGATAAGGATGTCAAAGAGATGCAGTGCAAATTGAGTGAATATTCTGCAAACTATGAAAATATTCATTGGCGTTTTATTCCAGCTTATTCTCCGTGGATGGGCGGTTCATGGGAGCGTTTAATTCAGTCAATCAAGAAGAGTGTCAATTTCATTTTGAAAGGAATAGTTCCCCGTGAAGACGTTCTAAGAAATGCACTTATGGAAGCCCAATCACAAATAAATCGACGCCCTTTAACGCATTTGCCCGTTGACCCTGAAGATCCGAAACCATTAACTCCAAATATGATGCTTTTTGAAGAAGAAGATAAAGATGTTACCGCGCCAGGTGTTTTCACTGAAAATGATGCTTGTAGCAGGTTATACAGTAGACGAGCCCAGCATTTGACGTCCTCACTAGTCCAGCGTTGGTACAAAGAATATTTACCTGACATTATAAGAAGGAAGAAATGGTACAAAAACACAAAAGAAGTAGAAGTAGATGATATAGTCATTCTTGTTGAACCAGATGAATTTCGATCACTTTGGAAGCTAGGTCGTGTAATAAAAGTTTACCCGGGTCCAGATAATATTGTACGAGTTGCAGATGTCAAACTATCGAATGGTTCAATTAAATTGAAGAGGTCAGTTGGAAGGCTTGCTGTTCTGGACTTAGAGTCTTCAATGTAGTTTTCAGACGGCCCCCGGAATGTCATCAAGCCAAAGTTTTATATTTTCAAAATCTTATTTTCAACTACTTTACTTTTACTTGTTTTCAAAAACACTTTGTTGATAATTTTCAATCATTGTTTCTGTTTTTAATTTTCAATATTTTTCTCTATGTTTCTATAATATTTTTTCATTCTGTTGTTAACTGTTTTCAAATCAAGAAATTAATTTAAAAATCTTTACTGTTTTTCATCATTCCAAGACCAAATTGTAAGTTACATATATTTTAGTTTAATTAGTTTAATTTATTACATAATTGTTATTTTATTTAGAAAATAAAATTGGACAATTCCAAGAATATTTCTTGCTTTCGATTTTTGATATATTTGAATTCAAGCCTTGGACCAATCTTTATATTTGGAAGATTCCCTAATCGGTGAAAGAACAATGACCGTCGTATCCCACTGCTGATGAGTGATGAGATACTGTCAAGAGTGTCAACTGTCAAGTGTCACTCAATACGATCGTGCGCTCTTTATCTACATCAAAACAGAGTTACCATTATCATTCTCAATTATTGCAAGCAAGGAGCTTTTTCAGTGGTTTTTCTTAAGGAGCTTTTGGGATTTGAAGCTTTTGAGAACACATTTTAAGAAGATGAGTATGTTGAGTGTTGTCGTATTGCTTTTCAACTTAAAAAAAAACGCGCCTATTATCTTACCGCTTGGCGTTGTTGGAAAAAGTAAATTGAATATTATTTTCAGTCGTTTTGAATCGGCAGACGGTAGCCCTACGCGTTTTTTATTCTCATTTGCGGCGATTTATAATTTAAACTACGGAATCCCTGTGAGAGCTTTAAAAGGCGACACACTTATGCATGGCAATGCAACCAGAATGAGAGACAAACGTCCTATCTTCCCTGTACTGACAATTTTTGTTGGACAGAGTATAATCTGAAATATTAACTTAAAGTGAATTAGAACAACGTAAGGAAAGAGTTATCGGGAATAAACATTCAAAATGAAATACAAAAACAGGCTCTAGCACGCATTCAAAACGCAGGGGAGCATTTTGAGCACTTTATGATGACTGAATTTGTGTGTACATAAAATAAAAAATTACTTAAAACTACATAAATTATTGTTTTATTCAAACCCTTTAAACCTCAGGGCAAAAAATCATGTTTTTTTTTAATTTTACCTGTTTTAGATTTTCCCAAGTATCTATCGTAAAATGTAAATTTTTTTTTTCGATAGATGAATGAATGAAATAAATAAATAAATTTTTTTTGGGTGCACGTATTAATGAGTTTTTTTTTATTATTGTTTTGTTCATCAAGTAAAAATAAGAAAACTTTGTTTATTACGCATTTTTTGAAAAAAAAAATTGACGTCAAAGTCAAAATTTTGCTCGGGCAAGAAAAATTGAACACCATTTAAAATTGAATAACTGAAAACATATCAGCTCAATGTAAACGTAGTTTTGAAGGTTAGTATTTCAACTAAAAAAGTCTAAAATGAGGTCTCTACCATTAGCACTGACAGAGAAATTGAACTTAACATGGGTCAGGGTACACCCAAGTTAGCCTTTTTTAAATCGTCAAAAAGTGATGTCAAAGTTGAAAATCAGACTTTACTGTAGAACAATTTTTTTCTAAGAATATGACCAAGAATCACATACCAAAGTATGGCACACGAATTACCGGACACCCTGTATAATGGATTTATTTTAAATAACAAATATAGACACTTCACCGTTTTGTTTTTGATAAAAAAAAAGCCGACACAACTTTTGAAAGATGTATTACATGAAAAACCAGCCTAAAGATGAAATTTTTTAAGACTATGGAATCGATAAAATTAGTTTCCTTTTTTATAGTCGGAATGGTTGCGAGCTCTAAGATATCGACTAGGTTCTAGTTCTTTGCGAGCTGTTGCATATTTGTGTTTGTATCATCGAAACCAAACTTATCAAAGGAGCCGAATAATGTCTTGAAAAATTTGAATTGGAACAAACAAAAAAAAAAAAAAAACGCTTCATCTTGTTTTAAAATGATTTTTGTTGTAATTGGTAAATACCCTATATTTGGCAATAACCTGGACGAACAATGCAAATCAATGATTTTTAAATAATTTTATTCAATTGCTAACTCAAGCAAATAAACAACAAGAGCTCATATTGCATCTCTTCTTCACATCTTCGCTTAATCGCAATGTCTATGGATTAGGTCAATGAAATTAAAATATCTACTATATAGGTACGTTCAAGTATAATCCATCAAAAAATATTTTCACGACTGTCATAACTGCGGAATGAGAAGTCAGCCGAGAATACTAATTAATTTGATCCAAATAAGCCAATCAACCTTTTAGCAAGTTAATTTTAGTCTTCGAAATGTTGTAACCTGCTGGAAGGATAGGCCATCATGCTAGTTTAAGGCTAAATAACTTTCTTCAATCTGTAGAAAGAAATACATTATAAATGTACCTACATACATACATCCATATGTATCTAAAACGCAACTTGAAATATAAGCAAAATTCAATTATCTGAATACTATGCGTCCGACCGAGATGTAAACTAGAATGGGAAGTGTGAGAATTGGGTCTAACAAGACTATCCTCTAGATGCAACTGATGTCAACAATCAACCAAAAAGCCATATTCCCTTCTGAAAAATTAATTTAAAAATAAATAAACACAAAGTTTGCGCAAAATAAACCTTAACCTAACTCTGTCAAAGGAAAGCACAAAGCAGAAAAGAAGGAAAAAAAAAATAACTTCCAAAATAATTGATGGTTGATGGTGGGCCTTCGCAGACCAAGTAGCTCTGCTCCACCGCCACCCACCCATTTATATATTTGTCTCTCTTACAATTTGAATCATACGACGAGATTAGAAAAGAAAGAAAAGATCAACTGATTCACTCGCAGTAGCAATAAAAAAATTCTATAAGAATGATTGCAAGTTCGTCACAATACAAAAACGTATTTTTTATGCTTTGAGGATTCGTATTGGAAATTAAATTCATTTCAATAACATTCTAAGCTTTATAAATTTATTAAAAATTTACATTTTATGGAGGAAACGTTGTTTTTTATGGAGTCCTTACCTTAAATTTTCACAGTCCTTCAGCTAGAAAACTTTTAACTTTTCGTATGGATGGGACATCCAATTAAAGCAGATTTGACAAAACGACAGGGTGATTTTGTATTGAAATTTGAAATGTCACTCATCCATTTTTGTTATGCTGAGCTTACATCGTATAATAGTTGTGATTACGTATAATAGTTGAGTTTTCAGTGCAGATTTTCCCAGACTGCTTTTACACGAAAGCGATTTTTAATCTTTGTTTCCCTTTTGGCTTCCTTTCGTTTGCATGGATGCTTTTAAACACAGCAATTTTGTGTACCTCTGCACCACACACTACGTCTCTCTCTCTCTCCTACGGGCTTAAAAATCGCAAGGTAATATTGCTTCGTTTCAAAGCAGTTTTAGTTAAGAGCGATAAAAATCTTAAACGGATATAAAACTTTTATAGCAGTTATACACGCTGGAAGCGGTTTTGGCATTTATTTTGTATATTTTTATTTAAATTATATTATTTACAGGATCAACCGGTTGCCAGATTCATCCGCAACTTTGGCCCAAGAAGATGGGTTTTTGTCGAGCTAAGGGTATACATTTATTTATAATAATAATTTAAGGTTAAAAATTATGTCGCAGCTTTTTTTAAAACCAGAAATCTTTAATTATAACATGTTTCTAAGCAAATTTTGTTTAATGAATAAAATAATTAATTAAAATTGCACATAAATTTATCAGATTTAATTTATCTAATAATACATTGATCAGAAATTGAATAAAAATTGTTAAAATGGAAAACCAAAAAAATAAAATTAATAAAAACGAAATTTATATTTTCGAAATAACTTATAGGAAGCGAATTAGACTTATGTAGTTAATATAAAAAAAAGAATCAAAAAGAAAATTTTAATTTTTCCTAATTCAGTTATTTAGGTAGGTTCCTAGTTATATAGGTAATTATTTCTGTTAAAAGTTAAGCATATTGAGTTTTTTAATTCAAAAACAAGTATCATGGTTTTGGTCGTGGAGAAATTTAGCATAGTACTGTGGACATACATAGTGGAAACGTGGAAAAGCGAACTTTAAAGTCTTAGGCTAGCCGCGCACTGGCAACTGTGATCGAAATAAAATAGTTTAATTTAATCACCAGTTGATAGAGCACCGCACACTGGCAACTCTTTACTCACGCTCACACTCTTTTTCTCTCTTGCGCTTTTAGAAAACAGCTCAACTGTTGCAAATTAATTTTAGGCCATCGTTTAGTTTGTGTCAAAACACAAACTTTTTAGTTGCTCGAATCGAGTTGCTCTAAGTGCGCGGTGTCCCATATAAGCCCATATGTTTCATTTTAGCAACTAAACAGTTGCGAAACTAAAAATTGAATGTGCGCGCCTGGCCTTATAGCTCAAGTAGACGAAAGAAAGAGACGTATAACCGTAGCAAACAATTATTTCAGGTGGAATATCCAACCGATCTCTTGTCACTGGTTTTAAACTATATTCCTCACAGGAGTTTTAGACGGAGGTGTTTTAGACGGAGGAATGGGTTGGAAAGCCCTTTACAATTATGTCAAGATTGCACTTAACTACAGAAAAGGGGGTGGCCGCGGCGCGATGGATGTGTGCTCGCCTGTGAACCTCATGATCACAGGTTCGATCCCTGCCGTCGTCTATGTCGTTTTAATTCCATTAAAAACCTTCTAAAATTGTCATCAATGGGTTGCTGGTTTACTCATTACATGTTGTTCAGGTATAACACTAACAACATGTAATTGAGTTAAACTAGTATGCCCAACAAGGATGAACACGAATAAAATAATGTGAATTATAAGCGACATAGAAATAAGACATGGCATTCTCCGCTTTAGTTCAGCCACCATCCCTGGAGATAAAATATACTTATATATATATACTTATATATATATATACTTCTTTCTCTTCCTTAACTTCACGCCCGCGCTGTGTTGAAACATTTAAAGGGTAATCATAATCCCTTGAGCGCGTGTAGTTTATAAAAAAAAAAAATCTTGGATGAAATTTCTTAAATTTTATCTGAAACAAATTAACCTTAGAAATACGACCAGTTCTGAGGTTACAAACCATTATACGGTTACAACAAAGTCAATCAAAGGTCTTTTTTTAATGCATTGAAATTTTTCATAAGTGCATTTTAATGTTTCGAATATCAATGCTTTAGGCCGCATATCATTTCACTTTAAACACTTGCAGCTTACCCTGAGGCTATAGCAGTCATTGAATGTTTTTTTTACTGTTTACTTAAAATTCTGTCTTAATTGAATTGTTACTTAAATTATAGAAAAAAGTCCCATCACAATCCTGAAAAATCAAAAACTTCGAGTATTTCAGCAGTTTACTGCCTTTCAAAATTCATAATGTAACGATCACAAATTTATTGAAATTTGGACAACGACTATCGGGTCAGCTAGTATATACAAAATTCTTATATATGAAGGTTTTTTATAATACAAACTCTTTATACTACTGAAATTAATCAGCCAAGTAGAAGACTTAGCACTATTATTGGTCTTGTTGAATTGATTCAAAATAGCTTTTATGGCCTTTAGTCCACAAAAATTGGCGTTTCGTGGACTAAAGGCCATAAAAGCTATTTTGAACCAAAATTCTTATATATGTATTGCATTCTTATACTTAATATTTATACTCAATATTTATCAAATAATGCAAATTTGTTCATAATTCAAATAAAAATTGTCTTCAAAAAAAAATATTTTATAAAATAGAATTTGAAATCAGATTTTGACAGCGTTTTGAAAAGTAGAATTTTAAAAGCAAGATTTTAAAACACAAATTTGTTGTGCTAATTTCCATTTGTCAACAAAATCGCGTTTTTTGAAGATGTTAATATGAGATTTTTTGTTGGATGGCCCATTACTAGACCTCTTCATTGTATGTATATCTGTGGTGTTTGGTACAAACATGATAAGTCCATAAAATAATTTGCGTTTTTACGTTCACTTTACATGGAGCTAGGGCTGAAACGGGTTGACTGATTTTCTTCAAATTTGGAAAACTTTTGAAAATATTCTTTGAAAAATTATGTTCCAAATTTTAAGAAAATCGGTTTACCCGTTTAGGTTCGAGCTCGATATAAAGTGAATGTAAGGATACAAATTATTTTATATAAATATATATCTGTGGTGTTTGGTAGAAACATGATAACTCCATAAAATAATTTGCATCCTTACATTCACTTTATATCGAGCTCGAACCTGAACGGATAAACCGATTTTCTTAAAATTTGGAACATGATTTTTCAAAAAATATTTTCAAAAGTTTTCCAAATTTGAAGAAAATCAGTCAAGTTCAGCTCTAGCTCCATGTAAAGTGAACGTAAAAACGCAAATAATTTTATGGACTTATCATGTTTGTACCAAACACCACAGATATAGTTCATATACAAAAACCTCTTTTCAAGCTGAGAATACAGCAATGAAAACATGCTAATCTATCACAAGTTGGGTTTAACTTTAAAACCATGTTATATTTATTTTTAACTTTGAACATTGGATTAGATTTCTATTTTACGTTTTATTAGCTGAAGGAATAGGTTCTCCCAGCAGCTCTTTCCTCTTCTCCTTACCACGCAGGATGGCTGCTTTAAATAAATTACAATACAGCTCGACTGCTGCCGGCGTGTCATCGTTTCCTGGAACTGGATAAGTAATAAGATTAGGATTACAGTTTGAGTCAACTATGCCAATGGTAGGTATGGCCATCTTGGCTGAATCCCTAACAGCAACATGTTGATGCAACACATTGTTCTGTGTATTGAGGAAAATGCAAAGATCTGGCAGTCTGGTCACAGCTCCAAATTGCACATTTGCATTCGTGAGAATACCACCACGCCAGAATCGTGTGTGCGAGAATTCGCCAGCTTCCATTGCTTTCCTCTCCACCAAGTGCGCATTGAGTGCGTTTCGATTAAGAAATAGAATAATGCCATCACGAAAGGCAATGTGTGCTGTTATATTGAGTGCATCACGTAGGTGTTGAGCGGTTTTGTCCAAATCGAATATTATGTGACCCAGTCGACTGCCATACACGTAGGGGAGCATTCGTTCATCTAACGATCCTTCCTTGTGGCCGAAGTGCACTCGTGCGTTGAATAAATCACGAATGGTGAATAAGTTATGGACTTCAAAATAATCAGCACTCTGCAAGGCTCGTTTTTCTATATTGAAACGGTTGATAACTTTTACAAAGCTTAACAAACAATTATATAAAACTCACCGAACTCGGAAATGTCTTCTGGTTCGGGTTTGGAAGTCTCTATAGCCATGGTCTGCTGCCATCTTGCCAGAGATTGTAATGGCCTTACAGCACACAATCTTTGTACTAAAAAAATGGGAAAATATTTTTTAATAATTTGACGTGCTACTAAAAAATGTAAAACTTTACGTTTGATTGAATTTAGCATCTTTTCAGGAAATCGAAATCGTGAAAAAATTAACCAAACCTTTAACCGCACACTAAAAATATTTTGACAATTTAATGACAGTTCACTCCAGCTGATTCCTAATACAGGGATGTTAAGTTAACTTTGCACTTATTGTTATTATTAAGGTTCTATTTACATCAAAAAGAAAATTCCCATTATAAATTTAATTACCAGTTTCATTAAGACTAATCGCACACTGGCAACTGTGATCGAAATCAACTAGTCTAATCACCAGTTGATTAGACTGCTTTTAAACGAAGCAATATTACCTTGCGATTTTTAAGCCCGTGGGAGAGAGACGTGTGTGGTGGCGGGGGTACACAAAATTGCTAGGGTTGGAAAAATTGCAGAGTTATCGTTCTTTCTTCGTTGTGGTTTTCTTTACTTGTCAGGTATGTTTCATTTCTATTTGGCGTTCGCTCAGTGAACTTCGATCTACTCACTAGAGTAAAGAGTGCGGATAGATGACTCCTTTTCAATAGAAGAAAAGTTACCTTTCATTAAAAATCGCAGTGTTTAAAAGCATTCATGCAATCGAAAGGAAGTCAAAAGAGAATCAAAGATTAAAAATCGCTTTCGTGTAAAAGCAGTCTTAGTTGCAAAACTAAAAATTGAATGTGCGCGCCTGGCCTAACAACTAGGCCACACATGCAATTTCTGTCAAGCAAGATCGGTACACTCACTGCCAATCAAATTACATATTATTATGACGTAGGTGAGGTGGAACGCAACTTCACAAGCAAAATTGCGTGCAACCTTTTATTTATATTTATTTAACGATTTTGCATAAAGGTATATGCCACTAAAAAAACATTTGTATTAATGAATGTGAAAATTTGACGAACAATAAATAATAAATAATTGTATAGGTACAGCTATATAACACTTGCTCGACTAGTGGCCTCAGAAATCCCATGGAATTTGACAAGCAAGTTGCTTAGGTTTGTTTTGGGTTAGTGAAAAGTTGTTTGTGTGTTACAACTTGCTTGGCAGGACTTGCTCTATGGCGTTTGGGTGATACACAATCAATCCAGACTCAGTTTTAACATTAACTAAAATTGCTTTTATAAAAAGTACTTTTAAGTTATATCAGACTATTATAATATTTTTGTTGCACAAATGTAGACAAGGGAAGTTTTAATTAAAATTCAGTTTACTAAAATCCATTTATATACTGCAAGCAGTAAGAAAACGGTAAGTATGTTTATTAATTTTTCTACATTATAAATTGATATTTTTATAATTAATATGCACCTTTAATTATCTTCGGATCTTCAAAATATTGATTACAGAAAATTTGTGAAAAGAAATTAAAGCTGACAAATGCCATAGCGTACACAGTATCCGCGTTTTTTTGGAAAAGTTATCCGTAGTACAGTAGGATTTTATATGAATAATAAATACAATATCCGCAGTAGGATCACTGCCAATAAAAGGAGAAGTGACGTTTATTCGAGTATCGGCAGTGATCCTACTGCGGATGTTGTAGTTGTTATTCATATAAAATCCTACTGTACTACGGATAACATTTCCAAAAAAACACGGATAGTGCTTCCAACTTTTTGGAAAGAAATTCCGAAGTCCCGATGTCATTTTTTTTACAATTCTATATGGACTTTCAAACAAAACACGGCTAATAACCAGCATTGAATTTCGCGCTTACAAACATTAGAACCAACTAGGGCGCTTCGAAAGTCTCTGATTTCATTCAAGCCGCCCTAGAACTTTTTCAAAAAAAAATCCCATTATATTTCCCATTAATCAACCTCCAATGTGTTTGACATCCCTGGCTCGCTAATTGACAAATCCAAATAATTTTTTTGTGTTTTTTTTTTGTATTGCCTAGCCTTTCTTGTTTGCGACCAGTAAAGGAAAGCTACAATGTACAAAACTCTTTTGATCTCAACTTTTCTCCCCACAAAAGTCATTTAAATCGCAAATTTTATTTTCTTATCTCGTGTTAGAGAATTTGTTTTTGAGTTGTTCAATGGATAAAGAAAGATAAATGACCACTTCCATTTTCTCTATTAATTTATCGTTCGTCGTTGTTGAATAAATCGGTCACGCAATTCACTTTCAGACGGTGGAACATTCATTTTCATTCGTTGTTGTGTTATTCCAAAAAAGGAATTATTTATGTGGGTACTCACCAGAAAACAAATCAATTCGGCAGCACAAAGTGTTCAAAATTAAAATGATGAGTGGCCATGAAGATCACCCTCGATAAAAACAATTTATAGACCTGTAGGTATACTGTGTTCTTTGTTAGTTATTATTTTTTTAATTTGTTAATTTTCTAGTGTTGTTGCAACAACTAAATAAATAAATTAAAAATGCATTGGACTGTGAGATTGGATGGAGGACCACGACGGGTGAATCATGCAGCTGTTAGTGTCGGCGAGTTCATTTATTCATTTGGTGGCTATTGCACGGGCGGTGACTACAAAATTTATGAATCCATTGACGTACACATCTTAAACACAAACACCTTGCGATGGTCTCTGGTGCCAACGAAAAAAGATGAAAGTGGACTCCCCTTGAAGTATCCAGAAGTTCCGTTTCAAAGGTAAAGTATATTTTTGTATTCGAAAATGCATCTGGAGTGTTCCTGGTCTTAAAAATTTATTTCCAATATGTCCAAGAAATTTTTTGGCAAAGCTACCGCATCGAAATAGATCAACTCTATAAAACTATACTACGTACTTAGTTAAAGCTGGTTCAAATTAACAAATGACCTTTGAAGGGCAAACTTATAAAGCATAACGTTTTTGGATGTTCATAAACATATCTCCTCTGCACTGCCGCATTAAGTAATGAAACGGCCTTAAAGCATTGTAGTTCAAAAAGCCCCTTTCTTACTTTAATTCTAAATCGTATCGTTTTTCAACAATTACCCACGAGAGCGTGTTCGGTCAGACGCGAATCCGGAATTTCGCCCTAGGGTGTTAGACAATTTTATGAACTGTAAAAAATCATCCAAAATGTAATCTTGGATACGTAAACGTTTTACTGAAATTGAAATTCTTCAAAAACATCTCGAAAAATCAACACTCGCATTCAAATGAGTTTTAAGACCTTAAGTTTTTATCTACGACGGTTAGATCTTATCAAAATTAGGAAGTATTATATTATAATAATTTCAGCTTGTTGTAACAATGCGCTACGTCAAGAGTATGTCCTAAATGGATCCAATTTTCTTACGACAAAATACTGCAAAAAGAATTATGAATTTCGGTAAAACTAAAAAAAAATCCAATTTTATTTTGAATGAATAAATATTGAGAGGAGGTTTGCTCTGATCTAAAGATCTATTGGGTCCCTATCCAGAGGTGGATGAGTTGCTAACCCTACAGGCCTCCCCCCAAGTTTTTTCTTATGATGAGTTTGATCATTTGGAGCAAAAGTGAATACAAACACTTTTCTACCTGCTAGCAGCGCAGATACTGATTTCTTTGATGTATTAGTCATCCGCCTAGTATTTGTTCTGGTGTTTCATCATGAGTATTGCATAATCTGCATGTAGGGCTGTTTACCAGGCAAGAATATACAAGTGAAAAAAAACAGTCTATCGTAGTCGAAAATCTGATACAAATTGGCATTACGAACGGATTTGGCGAGGGTTAAAGTTTACAATTACGATGGAATTTGTGATAGGGCTCAATAATAAATTATGAAATAAATACATTTGATTTATATATATATTATACATTTTTTAACAAAAAAAAAACACATTTTTTTCGTCAAGAAATCTTTCACTAATGCATTCACAGCTTCGAACACAAAAATGGAATATTATTGAACAGTTGCAATATCGATTTTTCTTCACAGCTGATCTGTGTGGATTTATGATCAATGATTGACAGCAGTAATACTTGGTAACAAGTAGTGTTTTCTCTGAAAAATGCTTGGGGGAACCTCAAAGTTTTTATAATTTTCCATAGATTCAGACCCCCAGTCTCGATTAATTTTAGTTTTGAAATATTATCTCGTACATTTAAAACGGTCACTTTATTGGAGTTCATGAGACCTTTGCAGTCGTTGATTTTGTATTAAAGCGTGTTTTCTAATCACTTCTCTTCCTATTTAAATTATTTTGTTAAAGTTTGGTTTCAAAATGATGTTAAAATATCTCAATTGAAACTGAGAATACATTCAAGATGTCCAACCATATTCTTAGGAAACAATCGTATGGCAGTGACTGGGATTCGGAGAGGTGTTCGTTACCATTTCCAATATCGACAAATAATTACCATTTCCTATCTTTCAATGTAATTTTGTTTTTAATTTGGCAATCCTTACCTTTAATTAAGGCGAGCACCAAATCATAGGGCGTGGTGCCTAAGTGGCAGGTGGTATGTAAACATATGGAGATGCGTTCATCAAAGTGGATTGGCGGTGGCTTGATATTTCAAATCCTTTTTGTATACGTGAAAATCCCAATTTTTTTATTTTTCAGAGAGGAAAGTTTTTCTTCTTTTTTCCTGATTTTTAGCATTAAGGTTAGCAAGCTCTACAACTAAAAGATCGTCTTCATCTTCGAGGACGACACTGTGAACTGAAAAATCGGTGGCACCACACGTTTTGCCACCGCAGTGCGCGTTAAATCATTTCTATACCACACCATCGCCGCGCCACTTGTTCACCACTCGTCATCACTTTCGTGCGTGCCTTGCTTAAAATTCCAGCGTTATGGATTAAGAATTTAAACCTTGTTTGAATGCAATCCACATTAGATTTTTGTCAAAAAATTTAACAAAAATTGTGTATTGACAAAGCCCTCACTAGTTAATTGATGAGTCCAAGTAAGATCGCCCGGACGAAACGACAATTTTTGAGGACATAAAGCCAAAATAATCAATAATTCAACAAGTCCAATTGAATAGTGCTAATCTTCTACTCGCATGATTTATTAGATTAGTATTTAGGGTTTGTATTATAAAAAAAACCTTCATATCTAAAATTCTTTACAACTTAAGTTAATGATTGAATTTACTTGAGCTTTAAATAATGTGTACACCTTAAATGGTCCCCGGCGATTCCATTTTCTATCTAAAGTCAAACAGTACACAGAGTTCCAAAAGCTTGTAACTCTTTCAGAACCTTCCTCTTCGCAATAAGATCGCCTATCTAAACTGCACCTAGGGTTAACTTTGCGAAACAAATGACCCAAAACCTACTTTTGTTACTTTTATGCAGCGGTATTAAGTCCATAACTATGATCCTAACAACAAAGTAAATCAGGCATAACACATGACTGATTTAGTCCGAAAGTTATTATCGTCGTATAATATGATAAATATGTAATATCAAAACAAATACTCCCACAGCTTCAATTAATGAAAACCTCCTACAAGGTAATACAATGTTTCAGTCAATAGCTCGCATTATTCAATTTCTATGGCGAAAATTACGCAAAATGGAATGAAAAATGTAAGAAAATTGCAACAAAATGAGTATTTTGTATTAACGAGATTAACGACCAGCAGCGCGCCCCCATTGTGCAATAACAAACATGCACTTATCACTTAATTAAGCCAACGTTATTAGTATCTATAGTATGCATATGCATTCAACTAAATTGTTGTGCTGGAAAATTACACACAATGTTATATGGTGTTTGTTATTTTGTAGATTGAAATACAAATAAATTTTGAAATACAAAGCACGCAAATTGTACACGGAAAATAAATATGTACTTATATTTCGCTGATTATTCATAGTGTTTCGGGTTATATCCGCTTTAAAAGTACAAGATAAAGAGTTTACAGTGCAGGAACAATATGGTTTCAGGGCCCTTTGGCAGAAGTAGTGTCTTCGTGCTTCAATAACAATGTAATGCAAACTCCCATGTCTTATGGAGTAGTTTGGTATGCCGGTAATGAGAAAGTCAAAATTCGAAAAAAAAATAATTTGAATACACAATTCTGTGAAACAGTTTTTGAGAAAATAAAAATAAAAAAACAAAATTGTAAGGCAGCTTCTGTTATTTTTAGTCTTAAAAAAGAATAAATACAGTCCGTAACATTTGGATAGCCTCACCTTTTGTTTTTTTTGCAGCTAACTGTTTTTGATGCTTTTTTGATGAGAACATAACGAAATACATATTAGATCTAAAGATAAGCGAGTTTTCTTAAGATTAAGAGAGTTTTTAACCAATCTCTTAACGTTAACGGTTTTTTTTTGAGCTAATATTGTTTGCAGTCAATAAAATGCGCATTTTTTTTGTAACATTAGAATAGCCTCATTTGACTTATTACACAGTTTAAGCGAAAATTTGCCAGAGTAAGTATCGGAAAGCCATCGGGAATTTATAAATAGTTTATTTCTTCTGTTTCTATTTATTTTTTTTTTTAAATCGTTTAAATGGGCAGAAAAAATTCATTATCTGCAACGGAAATAGCCAAAATAGAGGCCTATAGTGAGCAAGGGGTTTCTAATCGATCTATAGCTAATAAACTTAATCGAAGCCCAAAAGTGATTAACAATTATTTTAAAGATCCGTTATTTTATGGAAAAAAATGCAAAGGACGTACTTCTAAAGTACTTTCGAGCCGAGACAAGCGGAATATTACAAGATTAGCTTCCAATTCTACCTACTCTCTGAATAAGATAAGGCACGGAGTTGGATTAGAAGTTAGCCGAATGACCATAAGTAGAGTCATTAAAGGTGCTGGACACTTGAAGCGCCTAAAACTAAAGAAAAAACCACCACTGAACAATGTGCGTAAGTTACAGCGGCTCAATTTTGCAAGACTTCACATGGCATGGAATGCCGATGGCAGCAGCCATTCAAACGATTGGCGAAAAGTGATATTTTCAGACGAGAAAAAATTCAGCTTGGATGGACCGGACGGATATAACTATTACTTCCATGATTTAAGAAAGGAACAGTTATTTTTAGATCGACATCATAGCCGAGAGGGAGGAGTAATGGTATGGGGTGCAATATCATTTTATGGCACAATTGACTTATATTTTGTGAACTGTAAAATGACGGCGGCATACTACAAGACTATATTAGAAACAGCACTACCTCAGTTCCAGGATACTTTTGGACCGGTTCCGATTATTTTCCAGCAGGACAACGCACCTATCCACACTGCTGGTGTAATTAAAACATGGTTGCAAGACCAAAATATTCAACAATTATCCTGGCCACCCTACTCTCAAGATTTAAACATAATCGAAAATGTGTGGGGGTGGTTAACACGCAAAGTTTATGAAGGTGGTAAGCAGTACGCAAATAAAGATTAAAGCAGTACGCAATAAAAGAGGAGCTTATTGAAGGCATTAAAGTGGCCTGGGCACAAATTTCTTTAGATCTCCTAAAATCTTTGTATGATTCCCTAAAAGATCGCGTTTTTGACGTCATTCAAAATAAGGGTGGCTGTAAAAAGTACTAAAATGATGTTATTAACTACATAAAATAAATAAAAACTGTTTTCTTAAAAAAAAAATAATTTGTTTTCATTTTGACCAAAATAAACATGGTGCGGCTATTCTAATGTGACAAAAAAAAATATACGTTTTTGCGACTACAAACAAAACCACCTCACAAAATTCCGGCAGATTTTAAAAATCACTTGAATTTTTTTTTATCTCAAGGGCTTAGTCTTACCTTATCATTAAATACACATTTCGATATATAGACATCAAAGAAGTGCCAAAAAAAATCTAATTGGAAAATAAATTATGTGTGAGGCTATTCAAATGTTACGGACTGTATAAAAAGTTTAAATAAAAGCGGCCGAGCCGGTTAAGCTGCCATCGAACAGACAGAATTACGAGACTCACTTTTTACATCGTTATTGCGGGCGACTTCAATGTACAGAATTCAAATTGGTTCCGCTATTCAAGGCAATCAACACCCTAAGGAAGATATGTTGAAATATTTGCTGAGATGCACCACCTTACTAAGCTCGAGATGATCCCACCCGAATATCAGATATTGCTGGCCAAAACGCCCACACTCTCGATTTGTTTTTTACTTCTCACCCTGATAATTATACCATTAAGGTAACTTCACTATTCGGCACTTTCGATCATTGTGTAATATCAGCCAATTTCTCGTGTCTTATCCATCCAGTTAAAAAGAACTATCCTACTGGGAAAGTTTGGCAATACGAGAAAGGCAACTGGGAGGGCCTGAATAACTTTTTTCGAATTTTTAACTTGTCACTATGACACTGATATTATCACAGAAGTGATTTTTCTTGGCATGCGAACTTTTATTTCTAACAGAATTAAGAGTATAATACCAAAAGAAAATGTTTGGTTAAAAAACCAGCTGTAAATTAGCTATTAGTCTTACAAAGCCAATCCAACTGAGGAAAATAGAAAAAAGCATAAACAAGCCAGAAATATTGCAGCGCTGATATCAAAAAAACAAAATTCTTACCACAAATTAAGGCAAAAAATCCTGCCGGGTCCCAGAGGCAGTAAAAATTTCTGGTCATTTGTCAAGAACGTAAAAAATTGATCATCATTTTCGGTTCCAACGCGTTCGTTTAGTATCAATGAAACCCTTAATCTTTGAATTAGAAATTACCTTCTGGATTTTTCAATACATGTTGTATTGGACGGTATCAAGTCTGAATTTCACAAAATAAATGCTGGTGTTCGTCAGGGCTCCGTTCCGTCTATTCCCCATTTTTAAAAATAATAACTTGTCAGAAACTTCTAATCCTCTTCATTGTTTTGCCGAAGACTCTACCCTCAGCTTTTCATACTCGTTCTCAAATTCAGGTCTAGTTCCTTCGGAAGTGTAATTGCAACGAAATCGTATGATAAGCTCATTCAACTCAGATCTTTACAGCATTGTTAAATGGGGTAAACAAAAATCTTGTGGAGTTTAATGCTTCGAAAGCTCAATGCTGTCTATTGTCGTTCTAGGAAGAAGCTCTCAGTACTCGGTATTCGTGTCAACGACGACCTTTGTTGGAATGACCTCATTCTCGAGACTTCCAAAAATGCCGCTAAATACTTAGAATTTCTCTATCGGTGTTAGAAATTTAACACTACCTCTGACCTGGCTACAATTTCAAAGACGATTTAACGCCTTAAATTTGAGTACAACTCACATCTTTGGGCAGGTGCAGTTCAAACCTCTTCATTTATTGGATAGCATCTAAAACAAAGAGTTAAAATTAATAGGAAACAGAACTACGAGTATCATGGAATCATTTCCAACTCTTGAACACTGTCGGAATATTTTATCGCTTCTTTCACAATTATCAAAAACAAAGAGTTAAAATTAATAGGAAACAGAACTATCATGGAATCATTTCCAACTCTTGAACACTGTCGGAATATTTTATCGCTTCTTTCACAATTATCAGTAAAAAATTATAAATTAAAGCTTCGATAGCATAACAGTTATTGACAATTGACTATTATGCAGAAGTTCTGGGTTCGATTCCCAGCTGCTTCAAAAATATATTTTTCAGAGTATCTGTTGCCATAAAAAGTTTTTCTCATCTCACCCGTTTATTGTAGGTATAACCACTATTCCTGTTAATATTCACACAGGAATGTCTGAGGGTTGTAAGTCACTAGGCATAGGCTTTCGTTAGAAAATGTATAGACTTCTGTAGTTGTTTTAGGAGAAGACACCATTTCTTAATAATTTCTAAAAAAAAACATTACTTAACTTTTTCAGATATGGTCACACAGCTGTTGCTTACAATGAAAAAATCTATCTTTGGGGTGGACGCAACGACGAAAATCTATGCAATGTGTTATATTGTTTTGATCCTAAAACTCTTACGTGGTCCCGGCCATCAGTAACCGGAGCTATTCCGGGTGCCCGTGATGGTCACTCAGCATGTGTCTATGGAAACTATATGTACATATTCGGGGGATTTGAAGATGACATCAATGAGTTCTCCTGTGATGTTCATAGTTTGAATTTCGACACAATGCAGTGGAAGTATAATCAAACATTCGGAATAGCTCCATCGTTTCGTGATTTCCATTCGACAGCTGCCATTCACGATCGAATGTACATATTTGGGGGTAGAGGCGATAAGCACAGTCCCTATCATAGTCTCGAGGAGATGTACTGCCCAGAGATAGTCTATTTAGACTTGAAGACTAAAGTATGGCATCGACCTTCAACAACGGGTAAAGTTCCAGTTGGCAGAAGGAGCCATTCCATGTGTAAGCTCTTTTTTTTTTGTTTATTTCCTTAAAAACTAAATTAAGTAATGTATTTCTCTTTTTAGTTATCTATAATGGACTGATATATGTATTTGGTGGTTATAATGGACTTTTGGATCAGCATTTTAATGATTTGTATACGTTCGATACGAAAACGAATCTATGGAACTTGGTTAAGCCACGAGGAAAAGCACCATCTGTTCGTCGCAGACAAGTCTGTCTAGTCAAAGGAAATCGTATGTTCTTGTTTGGAGGAACAAGGTAAACAAATTGCCATCCTCGTGGATAAAATTTTTAAACAATTTTTTATTTATTTATTTTCTTTAAAGCCCTTACAACTTTTCACCGGATCTTCCACCGCTCATAGATAATAACGACACTCACGTTCTGGATTTTGATCCGAGTCTCAAAACGTTAGCATTATTAAAAGTAGTTGAGCATCGAATCGAAACATCGTGGCTACCTAAGGAACTAAGGTAATATTTAAATATTCTCTAATTTTTCCAAAACCTAATATATAGCTTTTTTTGGTTTTTAGGTGGGAGATTCGTTCGATGACTTTGCCGAATTCTATAAGTAGGCCAATTAATCATGCCGGTTAGGTTAGTAAGGTACGAATTTGTTTGCCACAAATCAAATCAAATAGTTTAGTCAGTATACATAATGATGAAGTTTGCTTGACCGGTTATATGTTGAACATATCAAATATGTGTGTCATTTTCGATTAAAAGTATTTCTTTTGCTAGTTTTGATTCATTTTTGAACTGAAATATGTTCATTCTGGTAATTTTAATAAAAACCTAAAATTTTCTGTTTGAATAAAAAAATAACAGGTTATGAAATAGCTTCAGCTGTTTAGTTCAATGATTCTGTGTTAGAAATCGTATTAATGGCAAAAAATTAATTATAGTACCTGTTCAATTCAAGCGTTTCCAGTTTTTTCTATCACTATATACACTTTCTTAATTCAAAACAACCATGGACACACGGCCACAAATGTGAAGTTTTAAACAAAATTTCACAACCTATTGATTAAAAAAGTGGCTGGCCGAACTTTTGTAAATAAAACCCTGACTCAACTGAAAACAATGGCACAAAGACAGAACAATTACTACACCTTAACAAAGCTCCAATTCTGCCTTCTTCAAATGTAAAACCTTACACTCGCCACATACGTAAACAAACATGTATACCTATTTTTCAATTCAAATATATGTATAAATTGAAAGATGTACGCATTAAATACCATAAATACAGTAAGCTTGCTCTGTATTTCGATTAGTTCAGTTGTATTAATTGAATTTTCCAAGAACAACTTAATTATTGAAATACAAAGTAAAGCCATTAAGTTAATAGAGAAATGATGTATATGTAAAAAGGAAGCAAATGAGCGACCGCTGGTCTGACTGAGCGTATTCAATCCCCTTTATCGGGCCACAACCCAGAAAAAGGGCTATAGTTTGCATCATTGTATTACATCTGAATTATTTTTGCATTGAATTGATTCAATAAATTGTTGTGTTCTTCAGTAAGATTTAAGTTATAAGTAATAATAAACATTTTTTGCATTTTCTTTTGAATCTGTATAAAATTGCAATATTTAATGACAGTTTTATTATTTACAAGAAAAATGTTTGAACTAAACAAAGAAACAAAAACGTTATTTATGAATTATGAGTATTGTGTACATATGTATTAACATTTTTTTTAAATTTTAAATAAAATAATTTGTTTATTGTGAAAAATTGAAATGTTAATTATTTGTGGTATAATATGGAATTGGGAAAACGATAATATATTTTTTATTAGTTAGGGGTCTTCAAGACGTTTTTAAAAAGGATACATAACGACCGAAAACTAACACAAACTTAAAATAGTTTATTTTGTCCATGGTATCAGGATTATAAAGCATTAACGGACAAAGAAAACCTAACAGGTGTGATTGGATTTGTTTTAATTCTCTTTATGTGTGGTAGTTGACCAACAAGGCAAACAAAACAATCGCCAAACATTGAAAGACCTCTCGACGCGTCATTGGGCCTTACTAACAATCAAATTAAGAGACGACTTTAATATTTGAGCGAAATGAAGCATTATTTAATGGACTCTATATAACTGATCATATATGCTGCATTTTATTTTTTAGGTTCCGTACAATAAATGGTTCATAATTAAGAGTTCACATAAATATTAAGTTCATAACATGTATGATTAACTTTATCGAGCTCTTTAAATAATGGTCCATTTCGCTCAAATATTAAAGTCGTCTCTTAATTTGATTGTTGGTATGGCCCATTGTATTGGGAGGTATGTATACAGGGTTTGTCAAACAATCGATAATCATAATAAAAAATAAATTAAAAATTGAAATAATTTCGAAAACTTTAAATCAAAATACATTTTACCGGGAAATGATTTTTAATTTTAGGATTATATTCAAATTCATAAAACAGAAAAAATTTTAATTGTTTATAATAGCCAGAATGTGTTTGTAAATACCTGTGCAGCACCTTGCGGAAGTGTACCATTCTCCCCAATTTCCTAACATGCCTCGGTAGGGAGTTTCACAAGCGTATTGTGTTGAAGAGACAACAAGGTTGGTGTGTTTGAATAGCAGAATGAAAGTTCTATATGGCAACAGGTTGTCAAGGGAGAGAATAAATGCGATAGAATCTTTTTAAGCCATGTATATAACGCGCAGTGTTATTGTAAAAGAAGGGTTTTTTCCAGCATTAAACTGTTTTTAAAGGCGTAAAGTATTGTGTAGACCTTAGCAAACGTAGTACTCCATACACTTTTCCCACCACCTGATTAATATGCGTATTCCAACTTAGTCTTTATTAAACACCATTCCAAAAATAAGGTCAGTTTGAACATATTCTATGGAAAATAAAGATATAAGACCTTCCTACTGAAGAATATACATTTAGACTTACTAGGATTCAAAAACAACCCATTCATTAATGACAAGTTAAAAATCCTTTGTAAATCAAGGTTTATTGAGTTGGCACAATCTTAAATGAAACGAAGGGGACAGCTTTTGGAAGTCATCAGCATACATAATATGAACCGAGAAAGCTGAGATTTGTTGAGGGAGCTCATTTATGTATAGGGAGAAGAGGAGAGGCCTCTGATCGTAGGAAGAACAATAGAATAGTTATTCGCAACAGCAACAGCTTGATTTTTATCACTAAGATATGATTACAATAAGTTCACAGAAGGAGCAGAAAATTCGGTAACATCAAGTGCTTTTTGCACAAATTAGAGTAATCTACAGTGTGGAAAACCTTAGAGAAATCAAGAAGCACAAGAAGGTGCACTACGTCAATCGAAATAGCATTTGATTTGATTGATAAGAAGCTTCCAACAACAAAACTGAGAAGGTCGGCTTTGCATCTCGGTTTAATTAGATCTATTAGAAGGGACTTCGGGAAGACCAGGGGCCCTAGCACGTAACTTGATACGATCGAGTTAGGTCGATACAATCGAGAACAGGCAGTTCTTTCTTATGATCAGCCGATTGTTTTCGATTCGTTTGAATCAAATAAGGAACTCCCTATACTCGATTACATCGACTAGACTCGATTGTATCACGTTACATGCTGGCACCCCAGGGTAAGGATGTGTTACAAAATCATGAATGAGTTGATTCAAGTCAATTTTATGATAGGTTTGCGTTTTTTTGCCAATACATAGTTGTAGTTCCCGCAGGTTATTCCAAAGTTGTCTACCGCTTATTGACACGCTTGAAGCGTGCATCCTTGTCTTTTCGGTCCCTATCTTGCAAAAAACTTTATTACGCAGTGTGCGATACATATTGTGGTGTATATCTACTTTGTAACGTTTCCAATTATTAAAGTCTAGATTACTTTGCCGTAATAGCAGCCGAATTTCATAAGTAAACTAAGATCGGTGATTAATGGTAACGATATAACGTTCTCATGATATAATGGAGCAATTTCTTCCAAAATCAAAATTTAAGTATATCAGGATCATGTTTAGAAAAAGCCGGTGCGGAGAGTTAATCGTACAAATCGTGTTAAATATGTAATGAAAAAACACTCCTTGCTCCCATTCAACTGATTTCTAATGTTTCATACTATTTTCTTTACCGCGCTTTCGAACACAATCATCCCTATTACCAATTCCATCGTAATCGGAGAATTCTACGAATCCAAATAAAAAAGCTTTGAATTCAATAGGAATTAAACAAAATCAACTGTTGGTTATTTTTTTTTATTATATTGCATAAAAATAAATGTCTTCAATAGTATATAATGTAAGTATGCCTAGACGCAAATTCTATATTTTATATATATTTAGTTAAGTGAAAATTAGTTGAGAAATAATAAGTTGTGAGGCACTACTTTCTGACTACAACAGGAGGCTCTCAAATAAATACCACAAATTTACGAACATTGTCTCTAAGAAAAAATTACATTTACGAGGTGACAACAAGACTAAGAGTGTTAATACCAGGCCGAGAGCGAGCGCGATCCATGTCAGCCGCCTCGATGTTTTCAACTATAATTGCTTATGATTTTCATTGAATTTCAATCGGACTTCATTCCAATCGACTGTAGCTTCAATTGTCTTCCAATTGGGTGAGTGGACATCTGGGGAGAGCCAGTTAAAGTCAGCGATGTCGAGATAGTTATTGATGGATTTATCCAGAGCCGATTTTGTGAAGTCGCAATCAATCTGGGGATAGCTGTAGTTATAAGGGCCGATTTCTACTTTGGTGCAGTCTTCAATGATAGCGCGGCATGTCACATGCAAAAATAGTCGACATCCGACAGAGGAATGCAGCCTAAGCTGTTGACATGCGGCTGCTACACGCGAGTTCTTGCAATTTTCAGCGAAAAGTGATCTAGCAATGGGGCCGCACAGCAAGGTACAATTTTCCATGCCAGATATTTGCACGGAACCAGCATGACCTCGTATGTCCACAAAGCAATCTGTAAGGTTTGATATTGTAATATCTTTGTCATCAACCTGCTCGGGGCCAAGCAATAGGTATTCTTTTGATTTGTTGGCTAAGGTCCAGGTAAACACAGATGAGGGAATACTGCTCTTCTCACTCAAGTCAACCTTATCAACGGCATTTACCTTTGGATTTACAACAACTTTTGGGGCAACTTTTTTGCTATTAAAACCAAATTTCTTCTTGGGCATCAACTTCTGACGAACCTCATCGGCATGAGAACTTATTTCATTGAGAACGTTCTGACTGGCTTTGATTTTGTAATCGGGTAAAAATATTGTAGAATTTGACAGATATCTCTGCAACTCTTGGATTTCAACTGTAATAGCTGAGAGTATCCGAAGAAGCTCAGCTCCTTCGGGTTTCGAAATGCTGACATTGTCGATGTTTGCTTTGATTTCCTTCGATCGATCTCCAAATGTTTGTGAGAAATAATCTATGCCTTCAAGGTCTAAATTTTCTTTATTCCGTAATTCGAGCTTCACATCAATGTAGTTCTGTCTGTCCTTGTTGCGTTTATTTATCCGCTCCAATACGGTGTCTTTTTTGGCATTTACATCAAGGCTATTGTCGACATCCATTTTGAATTTAATTGTCCTTCTTCGGAAGATAGACGGGATTATTTACTGCAGCTGCTTTAAGTTTTCTCAGAAAGAGTATCTTTTTCTTTTCTTCTTCGGAGAGAGATGTTAAAGGTGTTGATTTTCGGATTTCTTGTAGTTTGGCTTCTGATGGTTCAGTCACTTTGAGGAGAGCATAACCAACACCACCTAGTGATACCAACCATAGTAAAGATTTAACATACGGATTAGAAGCCATTAACTGAACTTGTTAGATTTTTGTATATAGAATGGAAATAAAAGGATTTGAAAGTTTTTTTTTTTTTTTTGATTCTACAAAATTGAAATAACAGGTTATTTACTTCGTAGTTAAGATTTAGTTAAATGAAGTTATTCCGACTTTTTTGCCTCTGCACGCCAGTAAGATGAGTCAATTGATCGGATATTACTATCGCCAAGCGTTTCTCCCACTTTGTAGTAGTAGTCAAGGACAAATGGATAATTGTTGTTCATATACTGGCGAAAATCTGTAAAAAGATAAACATTATTTTTATAATAGGTATTCCAATTTAAAAATAAAGATACAAAATAATCAGGATTTGGGACACTGAAAGTATGAACTTGTGAGTGCCAAATGTTTCAACGAAGCAAAGATGCTGAAATACTACGATATTATGAAGAACGATATATGTACATATGTAGGTATGTTTGTAATCCAGGCGTTTGGCATTAATTGTATGACATAAATTGAAAAACTTTTAACAGGTTTACGAAAAGTACAAATTAAAAGGAAAGCAAATGATGGATATTATTCAAGACGGAAAATAATCAACCAAATTACACCGGTAATTTAAGGTTTTAAATTATTGCTTTCTACAACTGAGACCCTAATTGTCCTAGTCCTTTGTAAATAAATAAGGTAGAACTTAAGCAAGTCTCTGCATTTTGTTAAAAATCCGGACTCAAAAGTTAATGTTGAAAATATATTAACTGTGAAGATACTAGGGTCTTGTTATTATATTCTCTACATTTTAGGTTGAATCAAAATACAAATCTTTTTCGTATTTCTATGTCTTATAAGGTGGGTGCAAATGCAAACTGCACTTGCACTTCTTTGTTTCCATATACAAAAATCAGATGGGCGTTGGACTGCAAACTAATTTCACTATAATTTTACAACAAATTCATATTATAGGCAAAGTATTAAAAAATATAAGGAGAAGAAACTGGATATTTTACATTGGTTGACCTTTAACTTTTATCTGAGAATTTAACTTGTCCTTGGGTAGAAATAAAGACAAAAATTATCGGAAAAATTCACCTGCACAGGGCAAAGGACTATAGAGACAGTGACACTATGATGACAGACCGAAAAAAAAACCATTCACCATAGCAAATTTAAGCCATAAATAGGAGGTTGAACTGTCAATGGAAAAGTTCCTATTGCGCTTCGGCAAGTTAAAAATTTTCCAACCATCTGTTTTCTTTTTTTTATTGATTTCGATTTTCAGAAAATTCACGAAGTTATTACATAAAACAGAAAATTAATAATTCAGAAAAACAGTTATACAACATAAATGTATCGAGGGAATACATAAATTTCCAATTCTAACCTCGGTCAGTGTTCATGCGATAATAAACACCGTAGGTAACAGCAAAACACACAGCTTCAACCACAAATAATGTTTTGGCACCGCCTTTGACGAATTTCCAGAATCCTGTTTTTTGCGTTTTAGGCAACATATTATTTAAAACAAATTCTACTTTTTATTGATCGGGAAATATAACATTGCGATTGAAAAACTACACTCACTTGAAGGAAAATTTTCAGAATTCAGTTGTCTTGCTGTTTTGCTTCCGGCAGCTGGTTGATGACGACTGTGTGACTCATTCACAATGCGGGTATATTAAGTAGTATGGGATTTTTTCATTTGGGAATTTTATTTTTTGTGGATACGTTCACTCTAGGATTTAGATTTTTGTATTTTTTGGTCTGTTTTAATAAATCATGTTAAAATGCAAAAATTTTATGAATATGATCTATTATATAGCTTAAAGCCACTTTACATGATATTAAAAATCATATGCTTTCTCAAATGACCTGTCAAAAAAAAAAAAAACATATCAAATCGTTTGAACGCATTCATTAAATTCATATCACTTCTCAAAAAGCATATGACTTTTTTGACATTAGGAATGTAGCTAATTCCATTTGAGAAGTTATACGAGATTTTTTATTTTTGTGGGAAACATTCAATGGAGTGTTGAGAGTTGTTTAAAAAAATGGTAAAATTCTAAAACGGTAACTATGTGATACATATACTGTAAGATTTTGAATTAATACAGCTATCATTAGCCGTGATTTTTTGGTAAAGTTATCCGTAGTACAGTAGGATTTTATATGAAAAACAAATACAACATCCGCAGTAGGATCACTGCCGATAAAAGGAGAAGTGAAATCCTGTTGCGGATAGAGATTTGACGTTTATTCGAATATCGGCAGTGATCCTACTGCGGATGTTGTATCTGTTTTTCATATAAAATCCTACTGTACTACGGATAACTTTTCCAAAAAAAACACGGCTAACACAAAGCGGAAAATGACTCCAAAAGAGAAACTAAGATTAAAAATCGCTTTCATGTAAAAGCAGTATTATTGTTCTCTATCATGGAACTCAAAGGGGAAGTTATGAACGTGTAAAGCATAGATAAACCAAAACGGTATGACTTGACTTGAAATGACAGCTCATTTGATAAATCAAACAGAAAATATGATGACAGGTCATATGACTTCTATTATCGTGTAAAGTGACCTTTAGCTCGCTTAAATTTGATGAAAAGTCATAGAAATCCTATTAAGTCGTTAGATGTTTTATTTCCATTGGAATTAAAATTGGTAAAAAATCCAGTTTTAAGCTAAATAGTATTTCTTTTATTATTAGCTCGGAGCGAACACTATTAGCTCAGAATAAAATGACCGAGCAGATAGAAGATTTTTCTTTTTTAACTTTAATACTAAGTTTTCACCAAGAGATAATTCTGGATTTAAATGGATTTACCATAAATCTCGAAGATTTACCATACAAATTTATTTCGTAAATCTAGTAGATTAGAAATAAATCTTGTTAAATCTTCATTGTATCAATTGTTCTATTGTTCGAACTGACCTAATATCCATATCTTGCTAAGCTATCTCGATGATTTTCCATTGTTTGGCACAAATGAAACTTTCTTTCTCTCGCTTCCACTTTATAAGAAAAATTTAAACACCATTAGCATTTTGATAGATGCTGTCAAAGTTAATCTTCTTTTTAATCTTCTCTTTAATCTCTTGCCTTAAATCTCGGATTATCTTTTAGTGAAAACGTAGTATAAGCTTGTCGAGTGTGGTCTGATCAGAGTTAGAGCTTTCCGATCTATGTATTTATTCTACACACTGGAGCCACTGAGCTGTCAAACATTTTAGAATTGAATTTTTCGCCGTCTGTCTCTGTCATATCACACGAAAAAAGTTAGACGTGCTAAGCTTTTTACCCCATCTGCTCGGTCATTTTATTCTGAGCCCATATAGCCAGCTCCGTGCTAGCACTGATTAAAAAAAGAAACACAACTTGTGAGCTTTGAAAAATGTCTCAGATAAAAAAGATCTTTTTTTTTTGATAGCTCAGTTCCTGCCTTGAGTTTAAAAATAAAAACGTCTAGAATAGAACAGAATACATAGAATAGAATATACCTAGCTGAAAGCGACTAACTTCTTTCATGTGAAAGACGGTGAAAAAAAAAAACAAATAAAAATGGAGGTCGACGCCTTTGACAAATCAGTGTTCTTATTAAACTACTCGAAGGGGACATTTTTTAAAAATTTGATTACGAAACATTTTAATTTACCAATACACCTACATATATGCAAAGTTAATTTTCAAGTCAATTGACATTATGTAGGTACCTTCTTTTATTTTTTTTAACAAAATACATTTTTGGAAAAAAGTTAAACGCGTTTTATAGAAGGAATTGTTGAACGGTAACGGTTTTTTATGAATAATTCTTAAAGACTCTTTCTATATTTTGGAGTTACTTTATCACACAAAAGAATGAATTTCATGCTTTTGCAATTCTATTTTGAATTAACAGAGATAAAATTAAACATACTAAATATGAAATATTTATAAATGTCAAAGTGTCTTATGAAGTGCACGTACTTTCTTTAGGACTATTTACACGAGAGCGATCAACGACCGACGAATGAATAAAAATTCCTCCATTTTGACATTTCTTTCGGATAATATTTTATTCGTTACGAATGTTTTTTTTTTTGAGGTAAGTCGTCCCCGAACAATTGATTCGTTGTATTAGTGGATGGTATGTGAAGTCCGAATAAATTGCAACTCGTGATAACCAATGTATTTTCTCAAATTTCTCTTACTTATTATCTAAGCATCAATTTCAATAGGTTTTTTTTTACCATTTTATTCAGATTTTGAGAAGAATTTCGGTTTATAAATGTTTTAAATCCCATTTGTTCTTTTATTCGTCGGTCGTTGGTCGCTTTCATGTGAATAGTCCTTTTAATGGTCAATATGCTTAATCAAATACATTAGAGGTCAAAGGTTCTTAGAGAACCTAAACTAAGTGACTTACAGCTTTTAACCAGTGTGTCAGCAGGAATAAAGGGGACTTAAAAATTTCTGTCGAGTCTTCTGAACACCTAAGATGAGAATTATACTTGTTACGATTTAGCCGGTCCGAGCACTCTGCTTTGAATAAAACGCACTCTTTTCTAATTTCTGAGAGGTTATGAGAGGTTTTATTCTCTAAAAAATGACAAATTTATATATATGTATATTGAATTTACAAAGGAAATCTTACTATTTTTAGCAGCTCTCTTCCGGGATGTGTTCTGCTCGGAGTCCAAATCGAAATGAAAGACAAACGAAAGGCAAAGTATACAGCGACGATTCGAGGCATATGACTCTTTTTAAAAACTATGCGCACGAAAGAAGTTATACCTCATTGTGTATTCCTACACTATACTTCGCGCGCTTTTTTGACGTATGAATAGTAAACTCGAATGAAATTGGATATGTTCTGTTCGATTTGGATTCCGAGCAAAGACCATTTCCGTAAGGGCACAAATACATCGAATCTTATCTTAACATCCCACCCCCCGTGAGGCGCCCGGTTCTACCGCAGGCTCACAACCAACCTTCAGTACGGCTAACTTCACTGCTGGTCTTCGGAGTATTCCTGTTGACGTCTTGACGTCAGCTGAACGGATCTGTTTATCTTGTCCAGCAAATACTTTTACGATTCTTCCTCGGACCCATTGGCTTCTTGGAACATCGCCATCACAGACGAGGACCAGGTCACCTGGTTGAAGATTTGGAACTTTAGCAAACCATTTGCTTCTCTTTGTTAGTTCTGGAAGGTATTCTTTAATCCACCGGCGCCAGAAACGGTCCTTTATCTGCTGGCTTATTTTCCACTGCTTTCGGAGGCAAAGAGCTCTTTCATCGATTGGGCCAGGAGTCTGCGTTGAGTTGGCGGCACCCATCAAAAAATGATTTGGTGTTAACGGCTCCTCTTCCTCGGTTGTCACAGGAAGGTGTGTAAGTGGGCGACTGTTAACTATGTTTTCTGCCTCGATGAGAGCACTCAACAGTGTTTCGGTTCTTGGTGCTAGTTCATTGAGTGTGTAGGACAAAACTCTCTTCACAGATCGAACAAGTCTCTCCCAACAACCACCAGCGTGTGGATTTGACGGGCAGTTAAAAATCCACTCGATTCCCTTTGCGGAGAGCTCTGCTTTGATAGCCTCACTATCGAAAATGTCGGATGTCAATAACTCCTTCTTGGCTCCGATAAAATTAGTGCCATTGTCACTCCTTATACGTATCGGTATGCCTCTACGATTGACAAAATTACGGATGCACAATATGCAAGCGTCCGTTGACAAGTCGGCAGCTAATTCGAGATGAATTGCCCTCACGGTTAGGCAGGTAAACAGAGCAATCCAGCGTTTCTCCTTCCTACGTCCTATTGTCACACAAACTGGGCCAAAATAGTCGAGGCCAGTATAAGTGAATGGCCTCATAAACGGGGTGAGACGGTCTTCAGGCAGCTGTCCCATCAACGGCGGCAAAGGACAAGTTGACCTTATCAGACAGAATGGGCACCGATTTCTTTGTCTCTTGATCGCAGATCGCAAGCTGGGCACCCAAAATGTTTGTCGAATTTCGTTGGCAACTGTATCATCGTTTTGGTGACACAAACGACGATGAAAATGAGACACGATCAAGTTCGTCAACTGGTGATTTTTTGGCAAAATTATGGGTCGTCTCGCAGAGAACGGTATCGTGGTGGCAGCGTCGATACGTCCATACACTCGTAGCAAACCATCATCATCCAGGTATGGTGTTAACTTGTAAATGGAACTTGTTTTTTCCACCTGTTGATTGCAACCAAGCTGGCATATTTCTTGAGCGAAAACATCTCTCTGTGCCTCTGTACACAGGACTCGTTGGGCTTTTTCTAATTCCGAGACAGATAACTCTCCTTTCTCTGTTGACTGGCGACGACATTTTCTAATAAACCGAATTACCCAGGCCACCGTCCTTCTCAATTTTGAATATTTCGAAAACCTAGAGAATTCAAAAAGAGGTGTACTCACTTGTGCATGAAGAAGGAATTTTGGTTTCATCTCTTCGCGGCAGATATAGCTCATGAGGTCGTCTGGTTGGGCTGGCCATGAATCTTCAGCTAACTTGAGAAACGATGCTCCATTTATCCACTTATTTTCAACATGAAACATCGGAGGAAATCGTGCGCGTGTAGCCTCATCTGCCGGGTTCTGCTTCGTCGGTATCCAACGCCATTGACTAATCTTGCTGCTCTCTAGTATCTCGGCAACACGAAAACCCACAAATTGCTTTTGATGACGCGGATCTGAACGAAGCCAGCTCAGCACTGTCTTTGAATCACTCCAAAATACTCGATCATCTGGTTTCAAGTTATGGCATTCTATAATGGAATCGCACAACCTAATGCCTAAAACAGCAGCTGACAATTCCAGACGTGGGATGGACATTAATCTTTTCGGGGCACATCTTGTCTTTCCGCAAATAAATGAGATGCTAGCCTTTTCTTCATATTCGATTCGCATATAAACAACCGCGCTGAAAGCCTCTTCACTGGCATCGACGAACGTGTGAAGAACAATTCGACTGGCTGCTGACAGAGAAGGATGGTGACATCTGGGAACCTTAAGCTGCATCACGTGCTGAAGTTCTGCCTTCCATTGACCCCATTTCTTGAAAACTTCATTCGGAATCGGCTGATCCCATTCAATACCATATTTCCATACTGATTGTAACAACAATTTGGCGTGAACTACGAAATTAGCAATCATTCCGTATGGGTCAAAAACTGACATTATTACGCCCAAAAATTCCCTTTTGGTTGGACATCTTTCGGCTATCATGATATCTTCGCTGACACGAGAGAAATTTAGTTTGAATAGGAAAACATCTTCTTTTGGATCCCAGCACATGCCCAGCACCTTTTCGACCACAGCTTCCATGTTCATGTTTATTATCTGACTTTGCGGTTCTACATTGCCTTGATAATGAATACCATTCAGCACCTTACTGGAATTCGATGTAAAATTCCGCAACTCAAAACCGCCGCTTCTATGGATTGAAACTACGGCATTGGTGACGTCTATGGCTTCTGCAATACTGTCGAAGCTATCTACGTAATCGTGTACGTAATGATGGTCAATGATTGCCTTGACTGCTCTCGGATATTTCTTTACAAATCCCTCTGCGTTTAGATTTTTCACATAGTTAGCCGAACACGGTGAGCAGGTGGCACCAAACGTCATCGACTGCATGACATAAACATCAACAGGTTGGTCTTCATCTTCCCTCCAAAGAAATCTTTGGGAATCCTGATCCTCGGGCCGAATCATAACCTGGTGGAACATTTCTTTGATGTCACCAGTCACCGCAACAGGCCGCATTCGGAAATTGTAAAGGATGGTCATCAACGGTATCAAGTCATCTGGCCCTTTAAGTAGCGAAGAATTCAGAGAAAGTCCATTTACTTTCGCGGCCGCATCAAACACCAACCGAACCTTGCCTGGTTTGTTTGGATTCTTCACTCCAAAATGCGGAAGATACCAGGTTCTTTGCGTACTTACTTTGGCTTCGTTATAATCGAGTCTTTTAGCGTAGCCCTTTTCCAAATAGCTCGAAATGATAGCTTTATACGTATTGGCAAACTCAGGTTCTCTGCGAAATTTGTTTTCCAGGCTGCATAACCTCCGTCGAGCCATGTCATAGCTATCTGGTAATTCCATCGCTTCCTGCTTCCACAAAAGACCCGTTTGGTAACGATTGTTGATCTTTTTTGTCGTGCCCACTAAAATTTCAAGAGCTCTTTTGGCGTTTCCAGATATTGGCATCTCTTTCGGTTTCTTGACACCGAAATTTTCTATACTGAAGTACTCATCCACCATTCGTGTCAGTTTGGCTTCCTCGTCTTGATTTTCATCATCGCTATGGAGAACGAGAACCCTTGTGGCATAGTCGCCTGCTTTAGTCGTTCGTCCATATACCACATATCCCAATTTTGTTTCTGCTATAATTGGCCCAGATTCTTTGGACCCAAAGGTTCGTATCGAGACACCCAAATGACAATTGTCAAGGCCAATTAAAATTTGTGGACATACATCGTTGTATCCGGCGACTTGAAGCGAAGACAAAATGTCAGGTGGATTCAAATCAGCGGCATTTAGAGATTGTATCGGCAAGCTTAATTCATTCACCGTCTGGGCTCCTTTGATTTTATATCTCTCTGCACCATCCAGATCTGCACTGATATCTAAGTCGACGACAAAAGATTCAGTAGTAAAAGATTCCTGGCCAAACCATTGAAGCCTCAAATCTGTCTTGTGTCCCTTTAAACGCAATGATTTGGCTAGTTCAATGCTCATAATTGTAACAGAAGAGCCTTCATCAAGAAGAGCATGTGTCCGAACTACCACACCTTCACCATAAAGACGCACTGGCAACACTCTAAATAGGATTTTTGTATCCTTACCTTTGTTGCAACTTAATACACTTTTCTCTATTGCCGCTTCTTTGGTGGTAGTTTGAAAGGCTTCATGCAACGAAGGATGATGTTTCTTTTCACAGTCATTAATCCCACATGACTTCTTCATTCTGCAGGAACGAACGGCGTGACCATATTTGAGGCAACAAAAGCACAGCCTCTGCATCTTTATTGTCTTCCATCTAGCTGGGATGTCTGAATCTTTATAGACAGAACATTCTGAAAGTGGATGTTGCGTTTTCTTGCAAAGGCGGCAATTCTGACTGGAGTTGGCAGATGATACACGTTGTTCTGCGGCATGGAGAACATTCCTCGTATTCAACTTGCTTCCAACCTTGGGCAGTGGTTGTGACGAAATCGGTGTAACTAAACAAATAAGTCGTGCAGCTCCAGTCAACCACTGTTCAAAATGTCTTATTGTGGGAAATGGTTGAAAACAAATGCTTCTCTGGATCCATTCCAGTTTCTTGCTCATAGGTAGTTTACTAATGAGCTCATCGAGGATTGTAGGATTGGCTAGCTGTAACGTCATTCCACTTGCTTCTAGAAATGTGGCCAGGTTCTGAACTTTGGTCGCAAATGGTATCAGCAACTCTAGCTTATCTTCTGGAATTGGTTTTATTTCACTCGCCTTCAGTAGTTGACTTCGTACCAGAATATCTGGGCGACCAAAACGAAATTCTAGAGCCGACATAGCTTGATGAACGTTATTCGGATGAATAAGCATAGCTTCAACGACTTCCCTTGCAGCTCCTTTCAGACATTTTTGCAGTCGTAAAAGATTGTCCACATTTGTGTAGTTGAACATGGTCGTAGAGTCTCGAAAGGTTGTGCAAAACAACGGCCAGTCCTCGGGCTTCCCATTAAATTCTGGAAGGTCATGCAACTTTCGTGTGGTTCCAACTTGGCATGTGTGTGGATTACTATCAATTTCTGTATTGCATGGTGTCGACATTGGTGGTGGTGGTACAACGGGATTTTGAATAGGCTGCAATCCGGTCAATGGTGGTAAGAAGGTAGGCACATACGAAACACTTGTCGGGGTCGATTGTGTTCCGCTCAGATATGCTAACGGATATGATGTTGACCCGTACGGCTGTGACTGCATGCATGAAATGCCAACCCATGGGCTAGAGACACTTTGTGGCAGTCCAATTCCAGTGCACATATTTGCAGCAGTTGTGGTTGTTACCACATTTGCCGCCGAAACCGACGAAGACGTGCAATTTACTGTGGCGCTTCCGTTTACAGTCGTCGCAGCTGGAATTGAGACAATGGCATTATGTTGTTGTTGTTGATGGGCGAGGATCTCTTGGAGACGAATACGTTCTTCCTTCTCGGTGGCTGCACAAGAAAGTGCTGTTTCAAGTTGCAATCGCATTTCATCTAATTGTTTCTGCATGTTCTCCATGGCTGATGTATTCTGAAGACTACCGCCGTGACTTGATAACCCGAAGATTGTCTTATTTAAGTCTCTGTCGCTATCAGTGGAACCTTCTGGTTCTGACTCTGAAGATGTTTCTTTCGAATTCCGCAAGACAGGTTTCTTTGGGTTCAATCGATCACTTCGGCGTATTTGATCGTCGTTCTTATTTGACATGTACATATATGACGTTGGCTATTCGCTGGCTGCGAAAACCCTGGCTATAAACTACTTTCCTCACACGGTAAGGCACCTGGAGCAGCTGGCTGCAAACTCTGTACCGTGTCTATATATATATTCGCTGGGGTAAGGCACCTGGAGCAGCTGGCTGCAAACTCTGTACCGTTTCTATATATATATATATTCGCTGGCTGCAAATCTCTGGAGCAGCTGGCTGCAAACTCTAATTTGGAATTATTTGTAGGACTAGCTTAAACTACCGGGTAATACGGCTGCTGGCTGCAGGCTGCTAGCTCCTTTCACCTGGCGACTTCTAATTCCAATTGCGTTATTCTTAATCGTAAAAATAAGAATAAAATTTGTTACGATTTAGCCGGTCCGAGCACTCTGCTTTGAATAAAACGCACTCTTTTCTAATTTCTGAGAGGTTATGAGAGGTTTTATTCTCTAAAAAATGACAAATTTATATATATGTATATTGAATTTACAAAGGAAATCTTACTATTTTTAGCAGCTCTCTTCCGGGATGTGTTCTGCTCGGAGTCCAAATCGAAATGAAAGACAAACGAAAGGCAAAGTATACAGCGACGATTCGAGGCATATGACTCTTTTTAAAAACTATGCGCACGAAAGAAGTTATACCTCATTGTGTATTCCTACACTATACTTCGCGCGCTTTTTTGACGTATGAATAGTAAACTCGAATGAAATTGGATATGTTCTGTTCGATTTGGATTCCGAGCAAAGACCATTTCCGTAAGGGCACAAATACATCGAATCTTATCTTAACAATACTCTTCTTGTCACTTTCTCGTACGGCAGTACCCATGAAGAACATTTTTTTTTTTATTTTTAGGTAGCAAACTCAGATGTTCGTCATAATATTCCAACTTATTAACATCTACACCAAGGGGAACTACAAAATTCTAAAATGTTCAAATGTTTAATTCTAAAATAGATAAAGCAACTCCTTATAACTTTGACCTCAAACACTAGAAACCGTCAGATTTTTGGAACAAATATGAATTTATACAAATAAAAACCAAAAAATTGATTTATCAGAAAAAGTTTGATATATGCAAATTTTAAGTATTAAATAATACACATTAAGCCAAAATTAAAAAAAAAATCATTCACTCATTTCTGAGATATAATTGGATTTAAAATAAACATTTGATATTTTTTTTCAAAAAATACAAGAAATATTGTAACGAAAATTTTTTCACCTGCGCAAAATTGGTTTCAAATTTAAAAAAGCTCGTTTAATGAAGCTGTTGAAAAGCCGTTTATGGGAAGTCGAAAATAAAAAAAAAGTTCTAATATCAGGGTACCTACCGTTACTTATATTTTATCTTAACATTTTTTGTTTGACCAAGTAGTAGACCATATCTACAATAGTACACCGAATTTTTTTATCAAAATCATTTTCGAGCAAATTAAAGCTATACAAAAATTGAGACCACATATTACGATTTAACAATTATGTATGTACCGTGTTTGAAGAAAATCGCTTCATCGGCTTAGGCTGTATGTTTGGCTTCAGCCATACAAACATACAGACATCGTAACGTCAAGGTTGATTAAAACCTTGAGATCGATTGCTTTTAAATTGCAAAAATTGCACTTAAACACAAGTAAAAATGTTAGCGTAAATCCATGAGTAAACTAAACCCCCAAGTTTTATTATTTTATTCGCTTATGTAGGTATATTGTGGTTGTTGACATAACAAAGTAACTCTTTCAATTATCTTCCAAGTTCTCTTTTTGAAATGCGAATCAATAAACATAATACATTTCCTATCTTTCTTTATGTTCCCGTTTCAGTAACAAATTTGAAATATTAAAATACTTTACCTCCTACGCACGACTATGTAGAACTCTGAAAACGCTTGTTTTTATAAACTCTGACAGAGCTCTACTCTGACATTCTGTACACAAAACAATAAACACAAAAAAAAAAAGAAATCTTATAACTATTATATACTCGTACCTATGCAATTTTTATAAATTGTAAATCTTTTCAAAATAATATTTTAAGGCACCAGCAAATACACCGTCATTCCGCGATCCCAAGATAAGACTTTTATGAATGAAAGTTTTAATCATCCGTAGTAGAGTAAAGGTGATTCATTCCTCAACAAATTAAACCGATTCATACATCGACTGCTACGATGATGATGATAAACTCTCATATTCCAAGAACAAAAATCGTACACAGTCCAAAATGGAAGGGTACTAAGCTAAAAAGGCATTTATTTTTTTTTAATTTCTTCCATTCAGTGAATCTAACAAATTTTCTGAGAATAGTGACGCAACTTAACAAGTCTGGCTCCCAAACTAACTACAGCAACCGATCAGTGATTGTTTTCTATGGCAGACGGAATTCCATTTGGGAATCTCCCCCAGTATTGGTTTGTGTGTATCACAACAACAAACTTTTGAGAGCTATAAAAACAAGTTTATATTCTACGGATCTTCATGAATCATCACTCTATTTACTATACTAAAACGTCATCATATCGGTCCGCAAACGACCTATGCGGGGAATGGAAGAAGTTGAAAAATTTTCCTATACTCAAAGTTTAAAGAATTTCATTCATACAATTCATACAATTTGCTCGCATGAGAATCGAGAGAGTAAGAAGCTTTTCATTTTTACTCTCACAGTCTTGCAGTATACTCAAATCAATGATCATCATCTTCACTCTGTTTGATTTTTATGAATGAAACGACTTGAGAGAATACAAAGATCGTGACATCGTGAGAAAGCTTAGTTCTCTCTGCGATTTTTTTCTCCCAATGAATAATATTCAAGACTTCGGCAGTTTAGTCATTTAAAGTAAACTTTATTTTGACTTTGTTAACTCGCGAGGAAAGGTGCTCCTAGACCAGGACATTGGTTCAATCAAGGCAACGTATCCGGTTTTGAGACTGAAGTTGAACATTATCGGTTATTCTTTTAAAATATTAAATATTTATATTTTAAAACGGTCATTTATTACTCGCACTTTTTGTCAAGTGAATAAAATTGAGCTTTCTTTTTGGATAAAAAATATATACATATATAATATTATTATGTGAATGTCAACTTTTGGAACTATGGTCAAGTGAATCATTTGGTGATTTTTTCATAATAAATTGTCTTAAATTTAAAGTTCAAAATAATTTTCTATATTCTGATTCATTATTTCCGATAATTCGTTTTTTCTTTTTGTGACGGTTAATTATTTGAATAAACTCGAAGCGACAGTTCGTTGTATACCATAAAGGCCATTCGAAAGCAATCTATACTTACCACAATAATTCAATGCGGACACCGACCAACGCGTCGTCGTCTATAGTGAGCTTTCCAGGAATTTTTTGGCGCCATTGTGTGAATCATATTAAAGAAATATAAAATAAAATTATCGGCAAAATGGAATTAACAATAATTTTGAATAGTGTGTGTGATCTTGAAAAATAAAATTAATAGATATAATTTATCAATACCATGCAAGATAATGATCCGCAGTTTTTTGGTGAAAGGACGTTTAGGGAAAGTGATGAAACCCACGTGGAAGAGGCGGAAAAATTAAGTAAGGCATGTAGTAGTGAACGTTTAGATTTAAGCCCTTGTGAAAGTGTTATAAGTGAAAAAGACAAGCAAGGAGTGGAGGAAAGTGAAGATGACCCAGAAGATGAAAAAGGGGATCCTGTACTTCCTGTTGATCCAAGAGTATGGGATTCTTCACATATTCGCCGTTGGGTAAAATGGATGACTAGAAAATTTAACATCGATCCAAAGCCGGATCTTTCCAGATTTCCAACGAACGGCACTGAATTATGTGAGCTGTCAAAAGCAGACTTTTGGGTTTGCGCTGGCTCAAAGGATGGAGGAATCTTGGTGGCCAAACATTTCGCGTGCATGTTATATTCTGCGACGGGAAGAGAAACTAGTCCAATCTTAAATGATGATGAACCAAGTGAGTATTTTAAGATTTAAAATTAAAATGTTAAAAATTATCACTGTGCTTAGATATGTGTTCCAACATAGCTACCAACTTGGTTAAGATGAGTAATTTCCGGTTGACATTATTGTGGGTATGCTCTTTGAAATTTGATAGTGTTCATACATATTTACCTACATATAGGTAATCCTGTTTGAAATAGATGAAAACAAGAATCTTCAACAATCTCGCTTTTGAACTTTCAAAAATGACTGGAAAGTAGTTTTTGGAAAATTGAACATAATCTTTTCGTGATAAACTGTACAGTGTACATACATATACTGAGTGACTTTCTTTATTTTAAAACATTTGGCTTTAAAAGGTGATAATTGCTTTTGAATAATTTATGAAAGAACATTTTAGGAATTATCCTTTTTTCAGTTTAATAAAGAAATGTGTGAATCCTGTAATATCATAGTTTTCTATAAAGTATAAAGACATTTACATATGTTTATGCATAAGTACATATTTGTTTATTAAGAGTGGCTCACATATACAATATGAAATAAATTACGAGTGGTAGCGGTAGATATAAGTTGAACTTGATATTTTTAGAAAATCTTTTGTGAACGCAAGGACTATTTAGAGAAAAACCAAAGTACTGTTCTTAATAATTGTAATTAAAGAGAAAGTTATTTATTTTTTTAGTAGGTACCTACATTGAACCTACATATACTTACACGCAAAATGTTGTCAAGTAGGCGTGCTTTAATAGTAGTTAACTCTTTGAAGTGAAAGTATTGTTTAGATAAAGCGAGATATTGAAAATAATTTTGAGCGACTATTCAATATTTTGATATCGCAAGAATTACATATATTGTTTTGATTTTATAGTGATGCCTTATATCTTTTGCAATTAATTGTTTTTTTTTCTGCAACTGGAGGACTATTAAATTTGAAATTGTTTTCGTTTTGACAGCTAATTAGAAACGACTCTATTTTTTGCAGTATTGATCTATGTATATTGAAGAATGTCTCTCGCCTAACGTTGCATATTGTGTTCTACGAGTATTTATGATCTTTCATTCTTTTTCTTTAAAACAATATCCATAGCATTTTAATAGAAAACAGTTTTAGCAAACCGTTACGACTTAAGTTTAGAAATGTGGTTTTTTGGATGGCAGCTTATTAAAAACGATTGAGTTTAAAGTGAAAATAATCGAAATTTTCGGCGTTATTGTGAATAAGAAAGTGAATATTTAACTTATTATCATGAAAAGTATCCATTTCAGTAAAAAAAAAACTATTGGGCTGAACTTCATGGACAAATTCCACGCAAGAACCCAATGGTCACAAAAGTACAAAGACAGCGACGCATCCAGTTTGCCAAATGACATGCCAATTGAACGTTAAATCAATGGAAATTTGTATTGTGGAGCTATGAGATGATGATAAATTTCATTGATCCCGACGGCAGAAAGTACATCAGACGCAGAAAATGTAAGAAACTTGATCCAAAGTACATTTCACCGATAGTCAAACATGGCGGTTGGATCAATCTGCTTTTGGGGATGTTATTTTCTTGGAATGGCGGCTCGGGACCCATTTGTCGCATTGACGGACTTCTTAACAAAGACAAATGGGTTGAAATACTTAGAGAACATAATGCTACTCGTACCGTGGGCTGAAGAAAATACGCCAGTTTTTTTGGTGTTTTCAACAAGACAATGACACAAAGCATACTGCCAAATTACAAAACATTTTTTGATCGAAATGCTATGCTTATATCATCAAGTACCGATTTTAATCCTATCGAGCATTTATGGGATGAAGTTAAAAATGCCGTTAGCACTTAAACCATTCCAAATTTGGATACTTTATTCGAAAGAGCGAAAGAAGACTGGTATGCGATTCCAATTAAAAGATACCAATACCTAATCGAGTCAATTCAAAGGCCATGTGCAGTTTTTAAGCAGCGAGGGTTTTTGAAAAAATATTAACCATTTTAAATTACGTACATAACCCCAACAGAATTTTGTATTTACTACTTTTTGTTTGATAGTTTTCTAAGTTTCTAATTACTTGGCTCAGTTAAATCAGAAGTTTAAATATAAAAATATTTTTGAACTATGAAAATTTGAAAAATACTATTTTATTTTCCAAAAAGTATTTAAAATTTTATGATCATAATAAATAAAAGTTGATATTTAGAGAATTGAATAAGAAAATTCATGTTTTTATTTGAACACAAAATCGTTTCTAATTAGCTGTCAATGGCTGTACATACATAATGTATTTACTTAAAAAGCCGAAAAAATAAGCTGTCTTATTTTTCACATCAATTTACTTTTAAAAATTGACTTGAATCTCTGTAAATAATGTGCTCACTTGTTTCATAGATTTCTTATTATTAGATCTGTATCGTTATATTGTAAATTCAGAAACGTAATCTTTAAAGAAAAGATGCACAATTATACTTCATAAATTCATGAAACCCGTAACACTTTGTGTGACATGTTCATTATTGAAAAATCGAATCAGATGATTCGCAAACTTCAAAAAAAAAAACAGAGTCAAGAAATTCTTTGATCCGCTTTCGCTGTTTAATTTTTTTTCAGTTTAACGCCATACAGTCTTCTTTTAAATTTGAACTGTTCAACGGATTTAAATGAAATTTGGCAAACATGTTCAAATCAGTCTTATATATATTTGACCAAAATTTGGTTAAGAAAACATAATTCGAAAAAACTTATTGGCATTTTTATAAAATTGAGGCTTTTGATGATTGAATGGGAGAGCGGAAAAAAATTTGTAAAATATAAACTGTGAAACGGCTTAAATTGAAATTTGACACACATGTTGAAATTAGTCTTATACATATTTGGTCAAAACTTCGTTAAGAAAATATAATTAGAAAAAAGTTATTGAAATTTTTCTAAAACTGAAGGGTTTTTATGTTTGTATAGGAGAGCGGAAAAAAGTCTGTTAAATCTGAACTGTGCAACCGATTTAAATAATATTTGGCACACTTGTTGAAATTAGTCTTATAAATTGGTGGTCAAAATTTGGGTGAGAAAAAATCATTACTAAAAAAGTTATTGACATTTTTTCAAAAATTTGAAGAAAATTGAGTTGAAAGTTGAAAAATTTTGCAGGCAGAAATAAATGGTTTCGCAAAAATCGAATTTCTCAGACCTGGGTCGAAGTATTAATTTTATTTTATTTTTTAAACAAAGATAAAACTTTTTTTCTAAATATAATGAGCTTAACCAGTCCATTCTGACGATTAGTACCGAAGAAATCAAAATTTTTGATAAACACCATTGTCAAGACGGAGTTTTTTGAAACCCGATTCAGTGAGACAATTTTGAAAATAACTGCCACATCTGCAAGTATCTGCAGCTGATTTTTTCATGTGCTTTAACTTGAAAGTATGAAGCACATGCTGGTATACTTCGTTGCTTGGATCTAAAAACTTAAATTTTGTCTAAAAGTTTGTTAAAAATATATGGTTGTCGACTTGAATAAAATTATTTTTCAACTTTGGGGGCTTGTAAATCAGAACATATATACAATATACATATATGTTCAAAAATACTACATACACTCAGGTTATCTAAGAGATAAAGCTTAAAAGGCTGGATATGACTTTTTCCAAAAACTTTTTTTCCGCCTACGGTCAATGAAGAGTGAAGTGTAAATTATCAATTACCGAATTACACACAAAATGTAGGCACAAACAAAATCATCACCCAAAACAGTCCCTGGTAATATTCCTTCAAACTTGTAAGATAAGGGTATTATGTAGTTCTCTAGATTGGAAATTGAAAATTTTCTTAGCTCAAAAAATAAGGCTAACTAAAATAATAATAAGCGTTTTAAAAACTTGTTCTAACGATTAAAAATAAATCGTTAGTGTATTAGACTAATTACAGTGTCCATATTTTGGTTGAAACCTAACTGCCATAAGGCCTTTTTGATTTTCGGGTTTCACCAATTTCGAACAAGACTTTTACAAAGCGATCTCCTTTAGATTCGTGATAATATTGAATACAAACATTTTTTTTTGAAAAATATTTTTTTGATTTAGAATTTTTTTTGAAATTATGTATGTTTATTATATGTTTATAGTTCGAACTTAAAATTTAAAATTTTTCTTAGAAAAGCATTTAGGAAATTTTGAATACTTATACAAAATTTATTTAAAAATAAAATGCTCAATGATTTATGCACATTGATATTAAATTCAGATATCGGGGGGATTCTTGTTTTTGAAGGTCAAACAATTTTTAAAGAGTTGCTTTTTAAAATGAAATTTTGTGAGTTGCAAATACTTTGTTGTTGCTTAAGAAGATGAGACAAGATGATAAATAACTCACCTAATTTTTCAATATTCTGTTCTTTTTACTTGCGACTTTATGGTAAGTTATGCATTCGTGAAATAAATCGAGCTTTTGATCAGACTTGACGTTACGATGACAGGAAAAACGACAACATGGGGTTTCGCAATTTTGTCTGTGTGTATGTTTGTTCCATTACAGCACTAACGGCGCGGACGATTTTCTTTAAACTTGGTGGATAGCGTTACGATTTTTTCCGAATTTTATTAAATATTTTTTTTAAACTGTTTCACAGATTTTTTTTTTAATTCATTACGTTTTATTTAATTAAAGCTATAGGTAATGCTTGAAAAAAAAATCGAAAAATGGTTATTGGCTTAGAACCATTTTTTTTATTTTCTCAAGACCAATTGATTTTGTTAATTGTCTTATGCTCTGGCTCCCTAACAGTTTGGGTTATATCTCGATATAATATTCAAATTTTCAAAGGATTTAAACAAAAATCGAAATTAAGAACAAATAAGTATATCAAATATCTAGCAATTACGAGCCAGCTATATCGGTTGAGTGATTTCGGATTCAAAAATAGTCCAAAAATATTTGTACATTAGATTTAATTAACTCCTTATTACACCTCTTTGTCAGATAATCTTTTTGTTCGTTCTAAAATAAACAACAAAAATAATCCAAATCTATCTCGCAACAATAATAAAACTGATAGAAGTAAAGTATGTAGTTCCTTTATTATTATGTTATCGAATCATGAAAGTTAATAAGATTTTTATCCACCTTCAGCTTAATATCTTAATACAGGGTCGTTCGTATTTCTTACAAAAATACATAAATTCACTATACCTACCTAGAAAATTCCATACACATATGATAATATATACCCACATTAGCTTATATCAAAGTACAAGGTAGGTATACGTATGGATGTGAAAAAAGAAAATATATTCCACAAAACAGATAACACTTAAAGAATCTTTCTGTAACTTCCAACCATTTCAAAGAAGAAGAAGAAAAACAAAAGTCAATGACAGCCAGGAAGGAAGGTATAAACTAAATCTTCAGAAGAAACTAAATTGGAGTGGGTAATACACTTTTTCCCAAATCAAATCACGTCACTGTACCTTCATACCTATACTCACCTAAACACATACTGTACAAGATGCATCTTATCCAAGAAGAATCTTTCTATATACATTAACCCATTATTGACCGATCTAAAACATTCGTAGCGAAAGCGGGGTGGATAAATTTTCTTCATAAAAGGACTCAATTGAAATTGCAATGATTAAATAAATGGTCATGGGAATTTCACGCTCTCCCATCAAGGGTGAAATAAAAGAAATCCTTTTGGTCAGTCCTATTTATGTGTGAAATCGTTTTTTTTTTTTCTGTTCAAAGATTTATGCGGTAAGTGATAAGAGGCAAAGGTAATTGTACACTTGAATTGAAAGATACAATATTTCACCCTACCTCTTATTGTCCCCATTGAGCTTACCACTTTAATTTAAGTCGGCCGACTCGACTGCCGTTGGCATATTTTGACTCATTCAATGATAATAATTATTCATAACAATCACGCAGACAGAACAACCCATATTATACTATCATCATAACGGTGAAAGCTCACCGTTATAGGAGACAAGTTAATAAAAAGTTCAAGTGAAGTTAATAAACGACGTAAATATGATAATTTTTCACAGAGTGTGGTATCTAATAATAAAATCACAATAATCCTCTGCCGAAAAATATGCAACCCCACCAATGAAAACGATCACAGCGGGTGGCTTGCCATCTCCAGTCAAACAATGGGATCGCTTTCCGTTTCCTTGGCGTTGTCGGTCGGTGGCATCCTTCCTTCCTGAACTAGCATCAAACAGGGGTGACAGTAATGTTATAGATTTGTTTTAAATTGAAATTACACCATTGGATAGAGAAATGTGCGCATCCCTTGAAATTCATATCTGAGCAACAAAATCGAAACATAGTACGTATGTAAGGGTAAAAGAATCGTGGAAACTTGTTCTGTTCGACAGAGGTGTAAATCCTTTATTTTTGCATTGGCAGTGCGCCTACTGCCACATTATATAAAATACTGTCAAAATTAATAACCCTATCGGAAGATGTTATAATTTTTGTAAAGGGCGTCACACGTCAATCATATTTGACATTTGTGAACTAGATAGCATACAGTATAATGTGTCGATTTGAACAATAATCGGTCGGTCGTGTTAGCGCGTGAATTTCGACGTCAATTTCCCAATCGTGTAGCGCCCACTGATGGGCAAACATTCCAGCGCTTGGACTTGGACTCACAGGAGACCATGCAGGGTGTGGCCGCTATCAGACTGGTCGTTCGACCGAGAATAGAGAATATCGCGGCTATGGCTGCTGATTTCGCTTAGAACGAAGAACCAGACAACGGGCAAGGCAATTGGACAATCACCAGACGGACCGTTCAGCGAATATTAGTGAAAGACTTACACCATGTTCCCGTACAAACTTAGCGTTTGCTGACCGTCCGTCACGTTTAAATTACGGTCAAGCCATCCTAAACGTCAACTAAAAGGACGATTTCAAATTAAGCGGTTACGTTAATAAGCAAAATATTCTTTTCTGGGGCACTGAAAATCAGCGTGTGATGCACGAAGAACCATTACATCCACTCAAAGCCACTGTGTGGTGCGGCGTTCACGCGGGAGAAGTGATTGGGCCGTATTTTTTTGAGAACGTCATCGGCTGCTACTGGTGAATGCTACAGGGTAATGATAAACAACTTCTTACTGCCGGAATCGGTTGGGCGGGGCTTGGTTTTGGCAATTTGGTATGGCCAGCAGGATCGCCCGATTTACGCATCGCTTCTTTAGGGCTACTTGAATTCGCAGGCTTATGCCATCAAGCCTCAGACAATCGCCGCCCTTAAGAAGAATATTCGACAGAAATGCAAACAGTTATCACCGGAAATCTTGCAGAAAGTCATGGAAAATGCGATAAAACGGGCACAAATGTGTATCATCTTTTCCACCTAACAGAAAAATTATAAATGTCTGAATGTCCAAAAAAGATTTCCATCACTCAAAATGTTTTTTTTTGATTTAATAAGAAAGTGAATCAACAACAAAATTGGATGATTAATTTTGCGCCACCTTATATTAAAAAATTATACAAAATTTGAGTTCACATACATTAGCCATTTTAGTCTACGTTAAGAGGATTGTGACGTTATATTGTATCTTTTTTTTTGGCAACCTAAAAACATTAAAATACAAAGTTGAAAAAATAACATCTCTGTTTGTAGTGATAGAAGTTGTAGCTGCTCATCAACATTGACGAGGGTGTCATTTAATTGATTTGTTTTTTATTCATACAGGGATCATTGGTTAGATTTGCGTTAATCGCCGAGTAAGACATATGTTTCACGTCCACCCACCAGGTGATGTTATTCTAACCCTCTTTAACTTACTCCACAATATGCCTCCCCCATATGTTACAATAATGGTGGATGACAGTGGAAGGCAATGGCGGTTTTCTTTTAAGGATGCTCAGACGAACTTTGTGCTTTTTTATTCGTTTCAGTTTCTTCACCGAGTTGTTGCTGATCGGACGCGTTTAGAAATTTAGTCACTGTGTTTGGAAATTCACATTTAGTTGGTGTAGTAGGAAATTTAGCTTGTTAAATTTTTAAATAACCCCCAATCGACTTTTAAAAATAAATAAATAAAAAAAAGGAAAGATACAAAAATACTGTTAAAGTTTGCAATGAGTGTGAGTGTTGACGTGGGCGTAATGTGGCGCCTTTCTGAGGATTTTAATCGGCGTTTTGGCGTCCGAATGCAACCGCATCACCATCACCATCATCATTACCACCATCCATCTGCCGCCGCCGCCGCTGCTGCAAGGCCAATGCTTTATAATGGTTTGTCTCTATTTAAATTAAAAAAAAAAAAAAACAATAGGTGGATTTAAACGTATTACATTTTTGTCAAGGCTTGGCGGTATAACTCGACATCTTCTTATTGGCATGCAATTTTAACAATAAATTACTCACTCGCGTTTTTAATGTTGAATTCTTAGAAATACGTTGGACTGAACATGTGTGGATAGCGAGATCATGAATTAACGATTATTTCAAAATTATTTGGAGATTCAAAAAAAAAAAAAAATTATGACTCATATAAGTATCCAATTGTTTTATGATTCACTTTTAGATTGGATTATACAAAAAATAAATCACAACTGTCTCTTGCAAGACTTTAAAGTTACGCCATCTTTTTTGTCTTTAAATTTTTGATTTTAACCTTGAAATTAACATATCGAAAAGATGCAGTGGTTTTTTTTTTTAATAATTAAATAAAATTTAATGTCGCCATCGGTATAATAGATCTTTAAGTGCCGCAGTTCACTGAAAAACACCATTAATGTACATGCTTTTTACTTTTTTAAAGAACTTGGTAAAACGTTTTGTTCATTTCACATACAGCCATTGACAGTATATTAAAAACATGAAGAACTGGATACTCTAAATATCAACATTTAATTATTTTAAAATTTTAAAAAAAATTTTCGGAAAATAAAATATTATTTTTGAAATTTTCAAATTTTCATAAGGACATAATATGGTTTCAAAAATATTTAATGTTTTGCGTGCTTAGGGCATTTTAGACTTCATCTCAGAGATGCTCGATAGAATTTAAATCGGGACTTAACAATGGCCAGTCAAGTACTCGCATAGCATATCGATCAAAAAATGTTTTGCTTCGGGTCATTGTCATTAGTATTTCAACAAATTTCTCTTTGTGAATACGTCAATACGTTGAATTCCAATCCAATAAAAATATCTCCAAAAACAGATTGATCCACCGCCATGTTTGACTAATGGGCGATTTTAAATGGAAGTTGCTACAGAGAAATGTTGGAACGTTATTTCTTTGGACAATTACATGGACTAGACAATTAGACATTTCATTATGTGATTTTACCAGGACGGTTTTACAGCGACATAGCGAATGTAACAATCGACTTATTGATACCTCAATTCGATGCATCAGTCTTCATATTACTTTGCAGAAAATACGAAAAATTCTGTCTATCTGAATGTATGTCTTTACCTCGACCTACTGCCTAGCCTAAATTGTTGAAACGAATTATTTCAAACTTGGTATACCAAGAGTTTTCCGTGATTAACTATAGGCATTTTTTAGCTTCAAAACTAATTTTACATATTTCACAACCGTTATGAAAAATTTTATTTATCTCGAAAACTGGTCTTACCATTTTGATTTCAAAAATTATGTGTAACTACTATTGTCGGAATGGTCTGCATTTTTTTCCAAAAATATTTTATTATCTACCAAAAAACAAAAAAGTTACACACAAGAACAAAAAAACGTCTCAAACGGCAGCATAGGTTTCCATCCACATATATATTTATTTAACTATTATATTATTTTGTTCGTTTTGTTTTTCATGGTAAAAATAGTGAAGATAAAGGGTGGTTAAATTTTAAGGGCCGATGTTGATTTTGAATAAAACGCAAATTATTTAGGAAATTATTGTCATTTCTTTTTATTATGATAATATTGGTATGGTTCAATTATGTATGGAACAAAATGTCGGCCAAATGGCCGCCGCGACCTCGGCGGCACACCTCCATCCAATGGTCCAAATTTTCGATGACGCTAACGATGACGTTAGTGTGCCGAATTACCTCATCCTTTAGCTCTTGAATTGTTGCTGGCTTATCGACGTACAGCTTTTCTTTCAAATAACCCCATAGAAAGAAGTCCAACGGTGTCAAATCAAATGATCTTGGCGGCCAATTGACATCGCCAACACGTGAGATAACACGGCCATTGAATTTGTCGCGCAAAAGAGCCATTGTTTCGTTAGCTGTGTGGCAAGTGGCACCGTCCTGTTGAAACCACATATCGTCCACATCCATATCTTTCAATTCGGACCATAAAAAGTTCGTTATCATCTCACGTAGGCGAACACCATTCACAGTAACTGCCTAACCGGCCTCATTTTGGATAAACATACGGCGCGATGATGCCGCCAGCCCATAAACCGTACCAAACAGTCACTCTTTGTGGGTGCATTTGTTTTTCGACAATTAATCTTGGATTATTATCATTCGCCCAAATGCGGCAATTCTGCTTATTGACGAATCCACTGAGGTGAAAATGTGCCTCATCACTGAAGATGATTTTCTTCGAAAATTGATCATCCACTGTTGCCATTTCTTGCCACCATTCTGACCATTGACGCCGCTTGAAATGGTCAAGAGGCTTTAGTTCTTGAGTCAATTGCACCTTGTAAGCGTGTAAATGCAAGTCTTTATACATAATGTTCATCAACGACGAGCGTGAGAGGTGCAATTGTTGGGCACGACGACGAGTTGAGGTGGACGGCTCTTCAGCCACACTATCGCGAACAGCATGTACTAGTGTTTTCACATCTCTTACAGACCCGTTTGCTCAAATTTTTGAACGATTTTTCCGATTGTACGCGCATTTGGACGATTAAATTGACCGAAAAAATCACGAAGTGCACGATATGCATTTTGATTTGAACGCCCATTTTCGATTGTGTATCTTTCTATAGTTCAAATTGAGTTAGTCTGAAATTGAGAAATGTCAAATGAAATGCAGAAAAAAACTTGACGTTTAGGTGTGGTTCACATTCAACATCGGCCCTTAAAATTTAACCACCCTTTACAAATCTATATAAAATTCCTAATACTTCTTGTCTGTAATTTTGTTCTAACCCTCTGTTATTAGTGTCCAAGAAAATAGAAGGCACCAAAGTCCATATATATACCTTCAAATTATTCTTAGGTCAGACCACACAAAAAAAACTGATTTCTGGAAACTTTGTCCCCTTTATCTTTCTGAATCTACAAATGAATTTAACAATATTTTCCAGAAATACCTTAAATTATCTATATTTTTTATGCAAAAAAAATATAGTGACAACTCTTAATTAAAAACAATAAAGATCTTCTTTTTCTACTTAATTTAATAACGTTTGTATTTGTTTACGTCTTATAATATTCTTGGTAAAAATCAAAGTTTTTTCTAAAATTGATTTCGGCAATATCGCTTTCTTTAATCTTGATAAGTATACAAAACTCTCAGAATTAACTGCCCATTTCTATAATAGTTTGTAATAATTTGTTATGTTTATTAATTTCGCTGAACTGTTTCCTTCGTAGAAGCTTTATCGGTACCTTATCAATACAAATAATGTTTAGCGAACATCTTTCCATTTAATTCTTGTCATTGATAACTATTTCTAATCAGACGTAGACTTTGCGGCATGTTCAGCACCTTTGGTTATCATGAAAAATCATATTTTAATTTGAAACTAATTTAGTTAGTTTTTCCTACTAATCTTCTTCTTTATAATTTACAATTAATTATTAGATAGATAACCTTAATTTCAAAGATCCGATTATATTGGTTGTTTTCGGATATTTCGGACCCAAACACAATATCGTTTGAAATACGAGTACATACCAGATAAGTGCAACTGGAGCGGTATCAATAATATATTGCGGGAACCACCCCAATAATGACGTAGACTCCAAATTTAATTTTTACGAAATGAGAATTTTATCACAAGTAGAAAAAATCTAACAAACCTAAAAAAAATTCCTGATTTGATTCGAGATGTGTAAAAAGGATATATTAGAGTCAAAGAAGTAAGTTCGGATGTTATATAGCCAATGCTACTGAGGAAAACCGAAATGAGGTCAAAGAAAGCTAGAAAGATTTCAAACAATCATATTCGACCAACAAAATTTTTGCATGACCAAAAATTAAGGCAAAAATACCACAATCATCATCATCGGCTCGACAACCGGGTTCCGGTCCTGGCCTCTTTCAACAAGTCTCTCCACCTATCCCGGTCTCTAGCCGACGCCATCCAGTTGCGCACCCCAAGGCTTCGGGCGTCCTGGTCTACGCCATCTCTCCAGCGCAAGCATGGTCTACCACGCTGTCGTCTACCATAGAATGTACCACAAAGAACTTTCCGAGCAGGTTCCTCTTCGCTCATGCGAGCTAGGTGCCCTGCCCACCGGAGTCTACCGAGCTTAATTTTTGTCACGATATCTGCTTCTAGGTAGATTGCGTACAATTCATGATTGTACCGTCTCCGGAATCGTCCTTCCTCACATACGGGGCCAACAATTCTCCTTAAGACTTTTCTCTCGAACGCAGCTAAGAGGTCGGAGTGCCTTTTGCTAAGCACCCAAGTCTCGGATCCATATGTGAGTACTGGCAGGACCATGGTCCTGTACAGCAGCAGTTTTGAAGTTATGGTGAGATTTCTGGATTTGAAGAGCTTTGACAGACTATAGTAGGCTCTGTTGGATTTGAGAAGCCGCCCGCGTATTTCTTCTTCTATATTGTTATCGGCTGCTACTATTGACCCAAGGTATTTAAAGGATTGCACCACTTCAAATTCGTGCTCCGCAACCTTGATTGTTTGACCAACTGTTCCTCTCGCATTCGACGCCACCATGTACTTTGTTTTACCTTCACTAATGTGCAGCCCCAGATTTTGTGCCGCCTGCTCGATCTGGATGAAGGAATCGTGTACAGCTTGTTCGGTTCTTCCGATGATGTCGATGTCGTCTGCGTAAGCCAGTAACTGGCTGGACCTGTTGACGATGGTCCCTCTTGTTGCCGTGCCAGAGTCACGGATTGCTTTCTCCAACGCCAGGTTGAAGAGGAGGCAGGCCAAACCGTCCCCTTGTCGGAGTCCATTAAAGATGTTGATTGGTCTGGATAGCAATCCGGCTATTTTTACTTGGCTTGTTACGTTGGTCATGGTCAACCTACATAGTCGTGTCAATTTATTTGGGATGCCGAATTCTCTCATGGCTTTGTAAAGTTCTACCCTGGCTATGCTATCATAGGCGGCCTTAAAGTCTATAAACAGATGGTATGTTGGGATGTTAAATTCTAGACATTTTTCCATCGCCTGCCTAAGGGTAAAGATCTGATCAGTTGTTGATTTGCCTGGAATGAAACCACACTGATATTGTCCGATAACGGTTTTAGCGTATGGGGTTATCCGGTCTTGTAGGATAGAGGAGAGTATCTTATAGGCGGTACTCAACAACGTGATACCTCTATAATTGCTGCACGTTGTGACATCTCCCTTCTTATGTATGGGGCATATTAAACCTTTTCGCCAGTCTTCTGGCATTTCTTCCTGCTCCCATACGTGTACTATAATATCATGCATTGCTTGACGTAAGGCTGGCCCGCCGTGATGGAATAATTCGGCTGGTATGCCATCGGCTCCCGGGGCTTTGTTCTGTTTAAGCCGGCCTATAGCCTTCTCAACCTCTTCTATGCTTGGTGGCGGCAACATAGGGTTTTCTTCTTGAAGTAGTGGAGCCTCCACTTCTGCAGTGAGCTGACCATTTAGCAATTCATTAAAGTACACTTCCCATCGCTCCAGTATGCTTTCAGGATCGGTGATCAGATTTCCCTCCCCGTCCTTGCAGTATGTGCAGCGTGGTGTGTACTGCGTCATGTTTCGGACGGATTGGTAGAACTTCCGCGCCTGGTGCGGACCTCGCTCTCGGCTATTTTCTATTTCACAGATTAGGTTCTTCTCCCAGGCTGATTTTTTTTGTCTGTGTAGCCGTTTTTCTATTCTTCTGAGCTCTTTATATTCCTCTTCGCGTGCCCGCGTTCTATGAGATTGTTGCATTGCTCGGTACGCAACATTCTTACGTTCAGTCGCTAGCTTGCATTCATCATCAAACCAGTCGTTCCGATTTTTACGACTGCTGCCTAAGATGGAGTTGGCAGTACCAATGACAATATTCTTAAGGCGTGTCCACTTCTCATTTACGCCCAGCATACTGGCTCCAGGACTTACTCTCCCTAAATCAAGTGATTCTAGGGCGAGTCCTAACGCATTACCAAAGGTGTTACTGGTGTTTTCATTGCGCAGGGCAGCCGTGTTGATTCGAACCTGATCGGCGGATGCAATGCGTCTTCGCAAGGCAATCCGCCCTCGGAAAACCATACCAACAAGATAGTGATCCGAGTCGATATTGGCACCTCGGTACGTTCGTACCGTCATCAAGTTCGAGTAGTGGCGACGGTCTATCAACACGTGGTCTATTTGGTTACGAGTGACTCCATCAGGTGATACCCAGGTGGCTTTGTAGATATCTTTACGCGGGAACCTGGTACTCGCAACGACCATGTTTTTCGATGCTGCCAATTCTAAGACTCGAAGTCCATTGTCATTAGTGTTCTCATGCAAACTATGGGTGCCTGCGTAATGCCTGAATACCGGCTCCCGACCTATTTTTGCGTTCAAATCCCCAAGGATGATTTTAACATCATACCTTGGGCAGGCATTGAGGGCCCTCTCGACTTGTTCGTAGTAAGTCTCTTTTTCTTCGTCTGAGGACTCCTCCGTAGGTCCGTGAACGTTAATGAGGCTGATGTTCGTAAATTTGCCTCGCACGCGAAGGGTGCATAGCCTTTCGCTTATAGCGTTAAAGCCGATGATGGTAGACTTCATTTTTTCGCTGACTAGGAAGCCTACCCCGAGCACATGGTGTTTTGTATGACAGCTGTAATATACGTCATATTCTTTCTTCTGTAAAACACCATTCCCTGTCCATCTGATTTCTTGGAGAGCTGTTATGTCAGCTTTATATTTTGACAGGGCATCGGCTAGCTGCTGAGCAGCTCGAGCTCTATAGAGCGATCGTACGTTCCATAAGAAAATTCGTAAATCGTTTTTCCTTTTTCTTTGCGTTGGTTGTCGTCGTGTGATCAGTCCGTTTCCGAGGCTTGTTGTCGTTCTCGAAATTCTCTTAGTTTTACGGGACAGGGAATTAACCTGTCGCCAACCTGTGGAACCAGCCTGATCATATTAGCCAAACCTTTTTAAAAGGCTTGTTTCTAGCGGCCGCCGCGAAGAGGCTATGATCACACTTCCACCAGTCCCGAATAGTTACGGCACGTGCATGTTTTCGTATGCTACATGTTGTTCCCCCTATTCGTCTGATGGCTGACCGCCAAAAAAAAAAAAAAAAAAAAAAAATACCACAATGCTACTAAATATTTTCGGCCATTTAAAAAAAATATACAAATTCTACTTCGTCATCGGTTCTAACGCTCGCCTTCAATGACACACCTGATGTCAGCTCTTTAGAGAAAGCCAATAATTTGCTTGCAGCACAGCTTGCGGTTATGACTCTTCCTGTTCTTGTGAGGGGTAAGGCTTTCATTGAACGAATCTTCTTTCGGACTCGTGCAATTACAAGATTTCTTAAAGAGCTGACACTTGTTCTTAAGAGACTGTCCGTATAAACGGGAAATCTTCTTCTTCCTCGAACTATCATCTTATTGCTCTTACGTCCCTTCTTTCCAAAGTCATGGAAACGCTGATAAATTATCAGCCGAAGAAATATCTAGAAGAACAAAAGCTTCTCTATGACCGGCAGTATACGACATTTGTTGCTATAGGTACATTGGTGGTCTGATGGTCACTAAACAGAGGAAGTAAGATTATTGAACTTAATATTTCACAAGCATTTGATATAGTATATGAACACAAGCTTTTTTTCGAAAATGCTTGCATTTGGTATCGATGAAACTATTCTTTCATGAATTCGAAACTATATTTTGAACCGCTCAATACAAGTTGAATTCGAAGGTTTTAAATCTGATTTTCACTAAATAAATTTTGGTGTGTCCCAAGGCTTCGTTTTGACTACGACTATCTTTTTCATATTAATCAATGATCTTCTATCTAAAACTTCAAATCCACGAAATTGTTTTGCTAACGACATTACTTAAAACCATTGTCCAATGGGAAATTAAAAGCCGAGTAGAATTTAATGCTTCAAAAACCCAATGTTATCTCTTGTCGTTGAAGGATTTCATGTCTTTCGTTACCTTAACCTTATTTTTATTAACAGTTTTCTAGTGAAATAGCCAGTTGCATTCCACATATAAAACAATTCAACCATAATACTCGCACCTCAGCAAATGGCCATCAGTTTACCCTTTAGTCCAATTCCGGATGTACTGTTAAGTGTAAATACAGAGATTTCTTCTTTAGCCGCACAACACAAACGTGCAAATTTTGTCCTATTTCTGTTTTTCCTTTCCATTTCTCAATATTCAGAAATATAAAACCAATGTACATCGGGACCTGCTCTTAAATATTTTCCTTAATTCCTTGCACTCTGTTTAATATTTTAAGGGTAGTCCAAAAACCTTCAAAATGGTATATTTCGTTTTCTGTATACCAAAAACCTTGTTGAGCAGTGTAATTTATCCATTTAAATGTGTCTCTTATTGAATTGAATTAAAATTAAGTTATACAGAACAAAAATTTTCAAATAAAAATTTTGAAAATTTGAACAAAAAAAAAAAACAAAAAAGTATAATTATTGTTATTTTATCAATGGATTTACATTTTATTGCTATTTCTTGAATGAAAATTCAATTTTATGTTCAAATTAAAATAAATAAATTGTACGACTGGGTCGCACGAACTTGCTCTTATGTAAAAGAGTAAGAATTTAAAAAAATAATGTTATTAGAGAAAACTGTTCATAAGCATAAAATTAATTTTTTTAAAAGACTAAAACCTCAAAAAAAAAAAATGATTCTTTTACCATTATTAACCATTTGTCAGAAATTTTTTTTTCGAGAATTACCAAATTAGATTTTGTGAATTTTTGTGGAAAAGTTTTTTAGAAAAAAAAATTCATAAAATTTCGAAAAAACTTCGTATGACAGATACCGTTATTTTTCGCCTAAAAAAAAAGAAAAAAAAATGTGTGGGGGGGGGGGGGAAATAAAAATGTTATCTACCAAATTTAAAGAAATTCGGCTGAGCCGTTTAGGCTGCTGTCGAACAGAAAGACAGACAGAATTGCGAGAGGAGCGAGACCCACTTTTTAGACTTCGCTATCATCATAATGTCAACATTGATCAAAATTTTGAGTTCGGTTTTTAACGCTTTAATAACTTGCCTTCTAGTACCTATAAGTTGCAAGTAAAAAGGATGTAGATCTCAAATGAATGTACTCAATTGCCATTGACTTTTTTTTTAAACAAAGCCATCGACACAAAATTGCCACAACTTGATTTCACTTGCTAGCATGTTGCTCTTGAATTAGTTAATGATATAATGGGAACATGATGAGCACGAAGTGTGTTTTCATACAATAACTGCGTAAATTGAAGAAGTAAATCCTTTGGGAATACTCCGTTAGAATGAATAAATTTACTTGTATTTTTACTTAAGATACATATATTGGTACAATCTGAAAATGCTGAAAACGAATGCTTTTGAAAAGCATTTTTGCAGACTTAACTCTTGTTTAAAACCTACACCAGAATGATCTTACACTGAAAAATTGGAGCTTTGATGTTAAACATGAAAAATCCTTTTTTAAATTTTCAAAAATTGTATAGAGTACCTACTGTAGATCAAAATAATTTATTAAAACTCTTGATTAAATTTTTAAATTTGTCTATAAAAAATTTAAATTAGCTTATTAAAAAAAGTAAGAAAAGTTTTAAAATTAAATTAAATATTGAAACATTTTTGCTTTTAACTTCTGTTTTCCAAACAATTATTGATTTCTTCTTAGTTTTTTCACTTTCCAAAAATGTATAAGTACATAGATACTCGTACATACATATAATATGTAATGTAAATTGTAATTATGTATGCGGAAATGTTTTTAAACACTAACAGCCATATTTAAAAACTCATAGCGAGTAGGTAGATACCTACATAAAATTATATCTGTTGCAGCGCCGAAATAAAAGTTCAAAAGATTATAAATATCGTAATCCATATTACAATTTTATTTTCTAGAAGAAATATATATCAATGGAAGAATTTAGAAATTTACAATATATGTACTTACATTCCTTTTTTTATAAAATTAAAAATTTAATTCAGCGACTACAACTCCTTGAAGAACAGAATAATAATGATGAAAAAATATGATTTTAAATATAAATGAAAAAAGAGTTACTAAGCATACTATACAAATTAAACAAAAGGTAAATTGATTAGAAAACGCAAAGTAGAAATTATTTGAAAGTACGAGTATTAAGTGAGTTGTAGTCATAACATATTTGAAGAAAGAATTTAAAAAAACGTATGAAATCAATTAATAATATAAAAACAAAATTAGGTAGGATTTGGCTCGATGACAATATCAAAAACAAATTAAATTAAAATAGATACCTAAATATATGTACTTGTTGGTGATTTTTCTCCACGCATCCTTCTTCATCCGGTATGTGTTAGTGTCGCAATTTTTATTTTCGATTGTTGAATTTTATCCTCAATAAGTTGAAGTTGTCTGAGGAGTAGGTATTTGCAGATTATGATAAAAGGAATATCAATTTGATTACCAGTTTTTGCGCTAGAAATAATGGACAAACCTCATCCGATAAATCTCAGTTAATTGTTCGAATTATTTTAGCTTTTGGTGGTTCCAGTTTTATTTATTAAATTCGACCGACAGACTATAGAATAAGTCCTTATTTATGCACTGCATAGTGCATATATGTAGCTATTCAACCGTTTAGCGAATTCTAATAAATAATAGGCCTATAACGTTTATGAAACCTTTTTTTGGCAAATAATAAATCGCATACCTATATATTTTGCAAACCATAATTAAATAAACTAGCAAAACATGTCTCTTGAGTTTCATTAAATCTTTAACAACTTTTTAATATTTTTAAAAGTGCAAACTGGAAATGAATTCACCAATTTATTTCTATACCTACATATATTTTTATACGTAAGTAGGTATGTTTATATGTATGTATATGAAATTCTACCTTAAACGAAAAAGACTTCCTCCATTTTGAAGTTTATTAGCTTAAACTTTCATAAGAAGGTGGTTTCATCATATAACTTGTTAACGAAAATATCTTCAGAATTTCTCAATCTCAATACACAACAAACTCTATATCAATTTGTCTTTATATTTTGTTCGTGTTTTTTTTTTTTAAGATCCATATCAACTGCTGAATGCCGCTTCACACCGATTGGTGGCACAAGGTTCGGGGCAGATCCAATTGTGGCAATTCCTGCTGGAGCTACTAGCCGATTCGTCCAATGCCAATTGTATAACATGGGAGGGCACCAACGGTGAGTTTAAGCTCATCGACCCAGATGAAGTTGCAAAGCGCTGGGGAGAGCGCAAGGCTAAACCTAACATGAACTACGATAAGCTCAGCAGAGCTTTAAGGTAAGTTAGAACGGAACTTTTCTCTCTACTCTCATGATACATTTTTTAATAAATCGCAGACAATCATTTATTGTGTTTTTTTAATTTTTGATTGTATTTTAAGTGCCAGTGCCAGTGCAAGTGCGAGTGCATGTCGTCAATTCTTAAAACTATCTTGCCGGCTTCTGTAGGTAGAAGATAAAAAATTTCGTAATTAACGTCATATAAATGTTCGTCATACAAAGAGGTGAATGCATTTTTCATGATTGTTAGATTAGATATTTGCATTTTGTTACCGAAACATAAACTTGTAGGGAAAAGATAGCGCAGTCGAAAAGATGTTGAGGATTTAGACTGTGCAAAAATGATGTAGGTAGTGTGGTTAATGTGTGACTCATTAGATTGGGATTCCATAGTAACCGGCTCTCTCGCGCTGATTTTGTGCAAGCAAACAGGATCTTTGTTAAGACAGTTCTGCGGTTACTTTCAGGTCTCTGTTATTTATGCATTGAAGATATTTCTTAGAATCGTAATGGAAGTAGGTATCTTCATTTGAATAAATTGTGCGTAGATTGTACATACATTAATTTATATGTACGTTTAACAAAATTAGTGAGATAAATTATTAAGTGTTCCGTTAGTATTCAACTCTGCTTAGGAAAAATAAACTTTCAAATAAATGCATATTGTTCTTCATTAGACATATGTACCTAGATATTTGTTACTTATACGATTATATTTCTGCATTATGCGTCAATGAATGTTGCTTGAAATATCACATACGTATTTACAGGAATCCAGGGAATAATTCAGATTGTTATAGTCTTAGAAATCTAGGTACGAGTATCTATGTATGTATGTACGAGTATATGGAGTTTATAAATAGAAATCCAACAACATATAAGGGTTTTTCAATTGGCGCGGTTAGATTTTGGCGGCCATGGTGTTTTGGTGACATCTGTCAAATCTATTGCTTATTATTCAATTACTGATGCCAAATCACCATGGTATGTTACGCGATTGAACAGCACGTCCAAATCATAAAACTTTATAATCATCAAAATGAGTATTCGTTAGTGCAAACGGTGAGCTTCCGGTTAACGTGGTGGCCCATCGCAGTCGACTCTTCAACGTTTGGTGATCAAATTTGAGACAACCGGTTCAGTGCCGGATTAAGCCAGCGCGGGGCCTGTAGCAAATTCTATCAAGGGGCCCTTAGACTGTTTTAGGTTAGGTAATTATCAAGTTTATGGTATTAAATAAAACAAAACTGTTACAAACAAACTTTTCTTGATTTAATTTGGGAAAATTTATAAATAATGCTGTTGATATCGACTTCTCGGAGTAAATCATGTTCAATAGTAATTAAATTGCCATTACAGCATAGTTGAGGTACACTAGAAATGAAAAAGCATTTATGCATTTTAAAACTGTGAATAAATCAAATTTTGTAGTAGATATTTTAAGACAAAAACTAAATCTACTCCCTTAAATCTACTACTTTTTAGATCTACTTCCTTTTTCCCACACTAAAACAAATCACAACTACTTTAGCCAAGCTAAACAACTTTGGCTCTGAATATTTAAATTTAAAACTGAAAGTGAATTTGTGTATCTGATTTATTAATTTTTTTTTTCATTTGTTAAAAAATATTTAGTTTTGATAAAAATACAATTTTTGAATTTTTTTTTTCGTTTTTAAATAATGTACTCCAGAAATTTTCGATTTACTCCCCTTTCTTTACAAATTTGCTCCGAAATTTTACTACCCTGGTGACGAGTCGAACAAAGAAAAAACGCAATAATAAATACCCAAGTAAAAAATAAATACAATTTTGTCTATCCCCCTCTTGTTTCAACCTCGTCAAATTGGGAGAGCCTACGAACACTATTCTCTTTTTGTTTATTTCCGTTTTATCATCTTCTTCGTATTCTGTTTCCTCAAACCAATAACAACAAAGCATGAACGCAATAAATTTGTGTACTCCCCTGACGTTTCACCCTCTTTGCCAACTCGGCGTTTCACATTTTTGAAATTTTCACATTGCATGCCTTAATTTAAACATTTCTAATGTAAAAAATCATAATAAATTGGTTATTTTATAAGGTTTGCTACGGTCAGATCTTTCAGATAAACCCAGCAACTGCTCAGAGTGAAAAGTAATAATAATTTCAAATTTTAACTTAAAAATATCTTACCTTATGCACAGCAGCGTTACCACTTCCGTGAAGTAAATTGAGAAAAATCGAAGTAGATTTTAAAATGACTTTTTACTTGCCTTCTGAAAAATTAGAACTCGAGATTTTCATCAATTCACATTACAACACGAAAAAGTAGAGATTCCGTCTGTCTGCAAGTCTGTACCTCAACCTGCAGCCTAAATGAGAAATTGAAATATTTTTTTTTAGCTCGGTTTTTTCCATACAGCCATTATGAAATATCATATTTATTTCGAAAACGGCTCTAATGGGTTTTATAAAAAAAAATTATGTTCAGCCCATACCAACAATACAGTCCACATTTTGGTAAAATAAAATGTTATTAACGGTACCTGTCATAAATCCTTTTTTTGATTTTCTTCTTTCTCATTTCTGACCGATTTCGAACAAATTTTTTTAAAGAATTAATTTATTAACAAAACACAAGCAAGCGAAATTTTCATAAGATTCGAGTTTTTATGCTTTTAAAATTACTCATTTACCTATGTATTTTTATTGCGTTTACATACTTTTTTTGTAATTTTCTTGCTCCTACATACTACCTAGAGTGAAATAGAGAAAAAGAAGTAGATTTGGGCTTTTTATTGTAAAATTGAAGTAGATTGAAACAGAGATTTTTAAAATGAAGTAGATTTCAGCATTTTGCTGATGGTGCGAAGTAGGAACTAGATTTTAAAATATTTTGAAAAAAAGAAGTAGATCTACTTCAATTGAAGTAAAGTGGTACCACTGATGCACAGTTATTATCGTTGAATACTTATCTCTTCTTGACTACGTAAGAATACTGTTCTATTTAGTATATTTTAAGAAATAACTTAATATTTAAAAAAATCGGTTGCACCGCTGTATTATGTACGAAAACAATACTCAACACAATTACGAAACCACTTTATACTTAGGAATGGTTCATACCGAAAGTACTATTATTATCATCCAAACGTAAATATCGAACCTTTTCAAATCGGTCGGATTACTACGACTAGCACGGAGAAAATATTAGGGAATTCCCCGTTTTGCTTAGCAGTATTGCCAATTTGCGTGTAGTTCGGTGCGAAACATGATTTTTGGTTTGACCAGCAGATAGAAAAATAAAATTTTAGTTGATCATTTTGATGCAAATATTTTCTTCTTAGTAATTGTGACTAAATCTAATATAAAAATAATACATTTTTATGGTCAGAGAACGTTGGTGCGCGGGGCCCCTAAATGCGCGGGGCCCGTAGCATTTGCTACTCTTGCTTCGTGGCTAATCCGGCACTGAACCGGTTTGGGTATTAATCAGCCAATATTCGTACGTCGAAGGAAAGTAAGATCGGCCAAAAACATCACCGTGGCCTTAAGCCCGTTCAAGATCCAACTAACCAATTACCATATACAACGCCGTTTGTTTGCTGACTGGGGTGTGGATCGTTTTGAAAGAGACCCCCAATTGGATATTATGACCGACAGCGCTCGCCGTTTACGGTGATGGCCTGGTCAACGTCCTTCTCAAGTGCGATGATGCCTTAAGCCCAAAATCCACACCAAACAGTGACTTTCTCTGGTTGGATTGCATTTTGGTGGATCTCGTGTGGATTGTGATCGTGCCAAATTCGAAAATTTTGCTTGTTAACGAACCCATTTATTCAGAAATGGGCCTTGTCGATGAATATGATTTTTGGAAATTAGGGTCTACTTCAAACTACTCGAGAGCCTAGTTAGCGAAAACACGTCGTTGTCCTTAGTCTTTACTCTTAGCTCCTGGGTCAGTCATAAAATTAATTTATCATGAAATTTCAACTTTTAAAGTAAGCAAATTAAATTAAAAAAACTCAAATACGAGTATATAATAAGTGAGCGTGTAAATGGTGAGTTTTTTAGTTTCACCCACTCTAAAATCGACGGTGACTCCTCACACAAAATACGAAATTGTCGGCTAAATGCGTTGACCAGCTAAGTCCTTTTGTCCAAGGTAAAGTAGTCGTGGCAAAAGTAGCTTTTATGTGGAGTCTTATGCAAATTTCTTTCCTGTAGAATTTGTTAACAATACAATTAAAAGATGACTTAAATACTTAAGTGGACTCTTAACAAATAACCATACCAATAATCAATTTATTAGTCAGCTTAACGCTAAACGTCAACTTAAATTTTAAAGTGAAGAAACTCGTCTTCAACTTCGCGGTTAAGTTTAAACGCCACGTTTGTACTGTCATTGTGAAAGCTCAAAGCAAAAGAAAGAGAAAAAACAATTTTACTTTTCAGTCGGTCTCTGTATTGAAAATTTGTTTTAAATTTTGTGCGGGTTCAATAAAGAAGAAGGCAATTGAAATAAACAATTTAGTATTTGATTATTTCCATTTCGTTTAATTTATTTATAAATTTCAGTTTCAGAAAGAATTACTGGGTACATTAAAATATTAATATCGTCAATTAAAATTTAAGCAAAAGAAATTTCTTTATTAAAAAAAAAACACAAATCTCTTTGCGACAAATATCTTTTTGACAGCGAATGTAGATGATTTTGTAATAGAGCGCTCTTTAGTAAAAGGCGTGTTTAACTTGGTTATTGTTAAGCGCGCAGATTAACTCGTCTTTATAAAGTTTAACTTGGTATGTGTACATAAACACTTGTTTGGGAATTAATCATTGTTAAGGCCATTAGACCATACGAAATACGAGTATTTGTAATCCAATAGATTATCTTCTTCTATTCCACTGGATTTTATTTTGACGTCAGAATAATATTTTTTGTAGAGTGGTGTTTGAGAAGATGTCTTTTTGACTTCGGTCGCTACTCGACGTACAATGGAACACCACATTATTTACAAAATTTCAACTTTCTGTAACCATGTTTAATAAAGACGAAATTCTAGCCGTGGTTAGAAGATAGTTGATGAACTTTCTAGAAAATTTGAATAAAGATAATATTGAAATATACACAAATGTGGGCGTGGTAGTGGGCTTGCGCGCGTAGTATACATTTCTGCTGGTTAAAAAAGAATTCTGCAAGTGCAGAATGAAACGGAATAAAATCTTCAATGTTGGAGTAGAGAAATTAGAAAATTATTACACACAACTTTTTAAATTTTGAGCTCTGTAAGAAATGTATACATTTTTCCGCTAGAATACGTCATCCCGAGCGCACCGGACATAAAGTATCAACCTGTTTTTTATTGCCGAGAGGAAATCATCCCGCAGGCGTAATTTACAATTTGAATGCAAGAATTTTAAACAAAACCTCACGAAATGTATTGCTTTCAAAATCATAATACTTCTAAGTGAAACTCGGTGCCAATTATATTCAATTGAATAACAAAAGAGTGGTCTTCTTCATGAACATATTCTCAAAACGAAAATGGACTCTGCTTGCTTAAAACTCTTAACTATTCATGTTTGTGCTCTCAGCAAGAATGAAGAGAACCTAAAATTTTTGATCGTGTCCGAGCGGCTAGTATAAGAAGCACATTTTAATAACAAGAGGTAACCTTGCGAAATTTTACATTTCCACGCAAAATAAAGATATGCACATGTTCTTGGGTGGTAGTGGCTGGGAATCGATCACCAGACCCTATATTCTTCTAAGCACCGCATGGTCAGTAAACAATATGACATTATCAAACAAGAATTGATTTTCTTCTAAGCCCCCCAAGGGGCTGGTACCAATTAATACCCGATATCATCTAAAACCAATAAGGTGTTTTTTTGGACCTTATTCGGAATTCTCCCCCCCCCCCCACCAAAATGAACTTTTTTTTAACGAATCGATAAAAAAGTGTTTGCTGTTGATAAAAAACATCAAATTATGGAGGAGAAACACTATTTTATGGTAAAAAAGTGAAGTATAAGCGGACCACCCACAGTACTATAATTAAAACTACTTCTTTTTTATGGGATATTTGCCTTTTTTGCTTGCTTACGCATTACGGCGTTTAAACAGTGAGATAAGTATGGGGGGCATGCTGCCCCCCTGCAACCCCCCCCCCCGCTTGGGCACACTATAGGATTTGGGGTAGGTGCGAGGTTGGGTGTATGCAAGGTTTCTTTTGCATTTATAGAATCTGGATTTAAAGAAACTTTGAATTTACCCTATGACCTATATTCATTTTTTTATATTCACTTTTTACCATAAAAAAGTGTTTCTCCTCCATAATTTGATGTTTTTTATCAACAGCACACTTTTTTTATCGATTCATTAAAAAAAGTGCATTTTGGTGGGGGGAATTCCGAATAAGGACCGTTTTTTTTTAATTGTACCGCTTCTTGGAAAATCTTACAAATCCTCCAAGCATATCTCTTGTCATGAATAGTGATTTTCATCGTATAGGTGATTATTATAAATAATACACTTATATTCCTGAAAAAAAAAAATACTTTGAAATATTAATTCCAAAATTTACAAGGCTTTTAGGGTACATTAACCTTATCAAAAAATTTAGCGACATAAGTATTCCCATCAATATTTATATTTGTAAAAAAGTGATGGGTTCAATAAATGATCGTAACGGTGAGGGTAAAATGTTCTCAAAAAGTCTTGTAAGGATATTGCTGTTTATTCGAATTACACAGATGCCATTATTAGTTGATTAAATATTGATGATCAAAGAGAATAGAATCTTGTTTCAATCGAAGTCAGATAGCACAGAAATTAAGTGATTCTCTGAAAATAAAAAATATTTGTTAATTTGTGAATCGAGCTATGTACATATTTTTACCGAAATAACCGTAGGTCAAACGAAATTCTGTTGAGAACTTGAAACTAACACCTATTTTTATCCCGATACGACAATTTTTCACGGAGATACATCTCATACAAACAAAAAAATTTAAATTTGTTTGTTTCTTTAACTAATCGGAACCAGAGTATAGACAAATCTTTATAACAAGCTCAAGTAAAATAAAACATCAAATATTGAACTACATAAGATATCTGCATTTAAAATACATTATTCATTTTCCATTATTCCTTTACATTTTTTCAACTGATAAATTTATTTCTATTGTCTTTCTTACGTTTTTTTTTTCTAGGTATTACTACGACAAAAACTTCATGACAAAAGTTCACGGAAAACGTTACGCCTACAAATTTGACTTTCATGGTTTAATGGCAGCATGTCAAGCTCAGGCCCAAGGCTGTGATACTGCAGCTGCATACAGTTCCTATAAACATTTACATCACCACCATCCCGAACACTCTCCATCATCATCATCAAGTCTTGGCTATCCCTGACCATCACCAACGATGTCATCTCCCATTACCGCCGTTGGCGTCGTCAGCCCAGCTACGCATTCCCCGAGTAATATTACAACCTCAAGTACAAATCTTCTTCCACCATCAACGACTACTTCCGCACCGATTTTTCCGCCTGGTCCATATTGGCCATACTCACCACCAAATTTTGAACCTCGGCCATCACCAGCAAATGGATTTAACTAACAAACTTGTTGAATTACCTCATATATATAAAACAATCCTTTTAATATTGTTCCTTAAAGCATCCTTGCCGCCTCACATATCAAAAGCTATAGATATTTTGTGTGAGTGGTCATTGGGAGTTCCGGTATGTAATAACTCCATATTCATTAAAAGACCTCCCATGGATTGGGACAGGCCAGTCTTATTGTCCTTGCACTCGTAATATTTTAATTAGATGCTGTTAACCTTCTTGTGTGTGATAACAAAATTTGTCCAAAAAGGATTACCTTGAAGTATAGAATAGTATTACTTTATATACTAATTGTAATCATTGTTATACAATCTTTTTCTTAATACCTTATCTCTCGACTTGATTAAGTTACCTAATAAGATATAAGTAATATGTTTTATGTTCTTAATTTATTGAATAATTAGATGTAAATATGATTGTCCCTTAAACTCAGTATATCTACTAGGTATATAATTATTGTAAGAAAATATAGAAAATGTTCAAAAAAGAAGTGTTTTGGTCTTTTTATTTTGTATCAAAGAATGGATTCGATGTTTCTAAAAGGAATGGCGCAAAATTTTAATTGAATTAGTAGTACGATGCTAAAGCTGTTTTAGTATGATACTAGGTTAAAACCAGGAATTTGCAAATTTTAATCGAATATAGCATCATACTTTCTCTACCCTTTTATTAAAGTTAAAATAATCGAATACCTACTTTATTTTTTTAGTAACGTGCTAGCTTCATATAACTCTTTGACATTTGCAAGCATCAAAAAAGGTTCGTGAACTTAATTTTTTCACGAAATGTCATTGTTTTAGGTGTGTTGAGAAGCAATTTATTAAGAAAATTCTTTTAGTACGATACTGGTTAGAAAATGTTTAAAATTAAGAATGAGTTAGTAAACTACTATAAAGTTACCAAATTGTTAAGTAGTATCATACTAATACCTTAATAATAGGCTGTTTAAAATTTTGCGCCAATGGTTTTTTGCAACTAATGCATATGTACATACATGTACATTTTCAGTAAATTAATCAGGTATGTATCTATAATAAGAGAAATAAACTACATACATACATAAGAATAACGGTGGACATTACCCATTTCATTAACCTATAAAGTTGTTGCATTTGTTTTGAAAAATTCAAGGTGGTCAAATCGCATGACCTTGGTGGCCAATTCACGTCACCTCTGCGAGAGATAATACTACCCTCAAATCGTTCATGCAAAATATAAAATCTTGACGTTCGCTGTGTGGCATGTAGTGCGGTCCTGCTGGAACCACATGTTATCGCCATTGACGGTTGTCGAAAAACTACGGACGAACGACGCCGGAAAGGGGTTAGAAAGGAGGCATCGGCAACTTAGCTTGTTAATAAGGCCATTCATCCAAAAATACGCCTCGACGATAAAGATGATTTTTCATCCAAAATCAGGGTCCTCATCGAAACGTTACGAATCCCAGTCAACGAACATACATCTCATGTCTATGGACATGAACCTTGAGGTCTTTAGTCATTTGGATCTTGTACGGATGTAGGCCCAAGTCCCGATGCAAAATTCCCCAAGTAAAAGTCTGCAAAAGGCCGAGTTCTTGTGTACAGCAAGGAATTGACTACTTTGGGTTCTGGTTCACTTTCACGAACCGCGCCGATATTCTCAGCCGATATTGCGTTCCATGGGCGTACGCAATTTCGCTGATTGATTACCGAACCAGTGGTCTCAAACTTGGCCACCTAACGTTCAAGAGTCAACTGTGAAGGAACACCACGTCTACCATAAAATGAGAGCAATGCGCTCAAGGATTACACTTACGAATATTCATTTTGATAATAAAGTTTTATCATTTGGAAGTGCTGTTCAATCGTGTAACTAAATAGTAAACAACAGGGGCCTGTTTCACAGATCATACATCACATACATTACATACATCATTACAATAAATTGATTATCATACATTACATCAAATTACAGAATCTCATTGGAAATATTCCAGTCGATTACAATGTTGTATGACAGTGGTCATGCAACAATTCTGTGAAACAGAAATGATACATCAAACCTGTCAAAATCATACATTGTATGTGATGTATGATTTGTGAAATAGGCCCCAGATTTGACAGATGACCCAAAAACAATGTGGACGTCACAATTCTACAAAATCTACATGAGCCAGTCAAAAAACTTTTTATGATATTATTGTTGTGAACAGAGCTTTATACTACTACAGCGCCATCTGTTGGAAAATTGTATATCTAATTTATGGAAGAAACAAAAAGCTCTTTTCCAATGTCAAATGTATTTCCCCTTATTCCAACCATCTAGAATATTCCAAGACAAGAACTTTCGAGAACAACTAATTTGAGTATATAAGAGAGTGTTCACGGTGATCGAGACACAGTTGAATTTTGATTACGGAAGTGTGCAAAACTCTGCTTATTGGATTGTGTAAAACAAGTGTGATTTTAATTTGAATAAAGTATTTGAGTTGATTATAAATTGAGATTTATTGTTGTGATTTGGAAAGTAAAAATAAAGAAGAAATATTAGAAAGAGTAATAAGTTTTATTTAACGAACCTAGCAAAAATATTACATTATTTTAAAACTTGATTAATTTACTAGTCAGGTTGATGTTCTGTGATTTATGTTGAAAAAGATTTTTCTTTCCTGCCTGTCATATCCGTTATTTGTTCTTTTTAATAAGTCTCCAAAATGTTCACAATTTCCCTGTCTTTGGAAATATTGGTAGGTAGATATATCTAACACCAATCCATTAAAAAGCATTAGAATTTAATAACAAACTATAGTCCTATTGCAAAACTATTTGATATTGCTCAACTGTTCGAATATATTGTCTGTGACATGCTTCCTTTCTTCAAAGGTATCAAAACAAAAAGGGAAGAATTTTAATAAATTAGTGACTAAGGATTTTTTCTTTATAAAACCATGTTGATGTTGAAAATTCTAAGTCACTAATTTATTAAAATTCTCCACTTTTTGTTTTGATGCCTCTTTGGAGATTATTTTTCTGATTCTTTCGATTTGTAGGAGTAGACATACTTGCGATGAGGAAGCTACTCCAAAAAATCCAAAAGCATTCTTAAGTACATCAATATCAGGAAGATCTGCTGGACTAAAGCGCGGAACAGATTGAACCAGCAACAGCATCGTCAACAGCAACAGCGGCCGCCATTAATTTAGAGCCAATGTATTTCAATTGTTCAACACACATTAGAACAGCAACAGCAACGCCAACAGCGTCGTTAGGCCAAAGTTCTAAATTTGCTGTTGCTGGTGCGGTGCTGTCAACTTTCCCACTGCAATATTCAGTGGCACCACAATGAAAAGCTTTTTTTTCCATATGAAATGTCAAGCAGATTAAATAACGTTGCTGGTGGCAATGTGTTTGAGAAATTTTTGCGGGTCAGCGTGCTGTTTGCTGTTGACGATGCTGGTGCTGTTGCTGGTTTAATCTGTTTCGCGCATAACAATCAAGCAATACTTATTTCTTTTGCTTGTTTCAATAAAATTATAACTTTGCTTAAAATTGCATTTTCAGCGATTTTATTAAAATTAACATTATGGTTGTTGGTTTAGAAAAAAAAGAATCATTATTTTACACTGAATATGTTACGGCGAGAACGAAGAACAATATGCAATAAATGATAAACATTATACGATCTATAGCTGTGGCCAAAACGATCCAATCAAATTGGATAGACCTCGTTGTAGATGCAAACATAACCTGCTGATCCTCAAATGCAGATGCTCCCTCTGAGTGATGTTCAGTAAGTTCTTTCTGAGCATTGCTCTGTGGATCGATGTCAGGACTTAAATGTGACAAAAATAGAAAATAGCTTAACGGTCCATTGAGCAGGTTTCTCAAAAAGGACGGTACACGTCGACGATGTTTAGCACTCGACAAGTAAAGTACAATCACAGATATAATTGTTGATATACTAACCAGCACTAAACTGCTACTATAAAACAGCACTGAAAAGAAAAACTTCTCAATACTTAAACATTCTTGTGAAAATCTTTTAAACTCACCAACTAAAGGGGTATTTTGTGCGAGAACAGGAAGCAATTGAGCAAAGTACATGAGAAAGGCTGATATCAATACGATAACAATCCCATTGAGGAGAAGTTTTTCTCCCATTTGGGGTGGAAGCCAAAAACTGGATAGCACCATGAGGACAATACAAGAGGCTGGTGTAAAGATCAGAGCCTTATACATAGCAGCACGACGAACAAGCACAAAATCAAATTTAACATAATTGTAAAACTGCTCGCTAGTGTCGAATGAAGTGGAGACTTTTTTGATTTCCCATTCATTGTTCTCAACCATTGCTTCAATATCAGTTTCAGCATCTTTACCACCATAGATACCCAACTCTGCATTTGCCATTGACCAAGAGCCGATTTTTAAGTGACAATTCTGCGTATCGAACGGCCATAGCTGAAGATCTAGACTGCAAAACGCCGTGAATACTGCGGGTGGTACCCACAAAAAGCTCCCTGTTTGTGATACAATAAGTTGACTGCCACCGAGATGATCGTCACGATCAGTGGCGCTGTTAAAGAGCGCAATGTCAGGACGCCAAACATCATCAGCAGCCACATGCATAGTGGCAACATTACCGTAATCCGAAGGTGTCCATTTGAACTTATCATCTTGCCATTGCTTAAAAAAATATCATAGATTTTCATTAAAACCTAAAAATCTTAAAAAAAAAAAAGAATAGTTTAGTTTTATTTTACCATTCTAATCCATCCATAGACAGTGATCTTTCCCTTAAGTTCGTCAATATCAACATGACGTACATTTAGTCCAATCTTTACATCTGTAAGCTTGCCATTCATCAGTGGCTGAGCAAATTTGTTATAATTGACAAAAAGGTCACGTTTCAGGTTATCATTGTAGGTGGCGTTCCACATTATGTTGGTTTTATTTTGTGTTTCTGTAGAAATAAATAAAAGAAAAAATGTTAGAACCATTTTCCGTATTTAAGACTAGGCATGTAAATAAGTTTTAGTCTGTAATTGTAAGATTGTAAGGTGACATATCATATGGATTTTGTAAACCTAATACTCCACTGAGCAAGGACGGATGGACCCAATTTTAGAAATAACGTCGTGACAATGATGCACCGTTACGTTTTAGTTGAAAGAAATAAAGAAAAGCTTTCTCTTAAGACTAATACTTTTACATTTTTGTCGATGCTGAGAAACAAACTATAACTCTTCACAGCCGCGGGTTTTTGAAATAGTTTCGACATAAATGAAATTCTTTGTATACTTCAACATTCTTAGACGTAGAGGGAGCCTTTACCAGATGGATAAAAGAAATGTTAGGCACTATTAAAATGCATAGGTACAAGAAGGACAAAATGTACAAAAAATAAGCACAACCAGAGGCTGTCCTCAGGGTTGGGTACTATCACCCTTGTTGTTGAGTCTTGCAGTGGAAGAATTGTTAGAAAATCTTACCTTCCATGGTATATCAGGGTTCTATTGCACCAGTTTACAATTTATAACCACAAATTTGTTATTGTAATCTACAAATACAAATCCTGTATACGATTTTTTGTTGCACCATGTTCAAATGAGTGTTTTAACAAATTTGTAGGAATATTTTCACACGGTCATTCACCTGTAGAATTTTTTCACAAACTGAAACAAATTTGTGATCGCTTTATTATGGTGCAAAAGAAACCCACAAAAAAAGAACGATTTTCACAAATTTTAGCTTGTAATTAACAATTAAAATTTTTTTTTGTGCAACGAAAAATTCTGTTTGTCAACAAATTTGTGACTTGTAATTCACAAGTACAAATTTGTGTTTAACAAATAAATTACAAATGAAAAAATCTCGATTTTTTTTACAAATTTGTTAAAAAAATGCTTGTAATCACAATTTTGTAAGATGATGCAATAGGCCCCAGGTCGTTTGGGACTAGCCGAAAATTGTATGTACCCTCCATTTCTGCTAACGCGCACACAGCACAAGCTCTCTTAAATTTTTTATACGGTTTTGATAGAAAATATCCCTTCGCGGAATGGTTGGTGCGTTGGACCATCAATGAGAAGGGGCGGGATGATTTCCCAGCCGACGCCGTCGTTTAGAAGCGGCAGAAAATTGTAGGTCTCCTCTATGGCTGTCGAACAACACGTACACAGAAATTGTTGAGAGTTTCAAGTCATTAGGTTCAGGTTCCCTTCGTACTGTTGTGACTATGTAAACACTCACTCAGTCAGTTTTTCAGTTGGTAAATCTTTAGAACAGAGGCAATTTGGACTAGAAAAATAGTTCCAAAAATGAGATTTCAGATCTCAAATACTGTGGAACAAAAATTTTGGATTCGCCTGATGAATCTTGTAAAATTAAAAGTTGTCAAATTTTCAGTTTTCTTATCTGGTTGAATGTTCAAAACAATACGTAATGGTTAAACTCCACGATCCAGGTCGAGAAATACAAAATTATAAAATTTTTACTAAGGTTTATTCGATTTTTTTTTTCAATTGTTCGTATTTTTAACGCACAACAATTGGATATTTCTTATCTATTTTTATTAAAAAAATTGTCTGTTCTTTAATTTTATTTTATTTTGTTATGTTAAATGGTTTTAAGAGAATAATATATAAAAGCAAAAAATCAACTTAAAATATAAAGAATCGTTTGATATTAAAATAGGGAAAAAACCGTTATTCGCACCGCACAAGAAAACACTTTCTTTTTCTTTCTTGTTTTTATCTGAGTCAACACATTGAGAGAACAGATTTTTTGGAAGACCCCTATCACAACTACCGACTACCAAGTGCTTCTGAACACTCAAAAGACTTACGTGGGCACGTGGGCTTATAAATATCAACGTTTATATCTTGGTTAATAGGCTTATGAAGCCCATAACTTTATTACTTCATGATAATTTCCGCCTTAAGTATTCAAAAATTGCTTCTATGAGATTAATTTAAAAATTTTAAATTAAATATTACATGACAATCATCAATTGTAAATTTAAATTTGTTTCTGGATACTATTGAAAAGCTTAAAAAAATGAAAACATTATTTTATTCCTGAAACAAAATGAATTAATTCAATGCAAACTAACATTAAATTTTGATTTTTTGAAATAAAAAGGAAGTAAAAAAGAGAAAAAGTTTGCAAAATTGCAAAATAATAATTTTCTATTTTCAAATTGCAAATTTAAAAATGATGGACTTCAATAGTGCCCTGGGCCTAATTCCGTAAGCTCTCGATTCTATTTTTCTTTCTATGAGTACACACAGTATGTAAATATTTACGATTTCGCAAGGATAAATTTTTGTAAAATATCATGTATGTACAGTGGTGGACAAGAATTTAGCACATTAATAAAAGAAAAAATTAAACTATATTTACAAAATTTGTTTCTATTTCAATATTTTCATTTTTATGTTATTTACATTATTTACGAATATAAGTATATTTTTCCAAAATACAATCTTATATTTTTTATATCTGAAAGAAAAAAATGAAGAAAATAACAGAAAACATACTTTTTTGTCTGGACATAATTTAGCACATTTCATTAAAATTGCTTAGTTATGTCATTTAGCGTTACTAAAACTATATTTTCTTTTATATTTTGTTGGAAATCCTTTGTTCTTTAATACTAAATTGAGTCTTCTTGGCAAGCTCTTGTATAAGGCCTCACAGCGTTGCTTAGGTATTGAATACCAAGCATTCTGTATCTCTTGCCACAAATCTGTTAAATTTTTCGTTTTTTGTTTTTCAATGTGTTGCTCAACGTCATTCCACAAATTTTCGATCGGGTGATTGAGCAGGCCACTTTAAAACATTCACTTTATTGACCTCTAAGGCACTTTTCACTAGTTTTGAAGTGTGCCTAGGGTCATTGTCGTGCATGAAGCGCCATAAAACCGGCAAATTATCTTCGGCATATGGAATCATACGGTTCGAGAAAATATCTTTGTACAGGTGCTGGTCCATTTTGGAGTCTATCTTCACTATTGGACCAACACCGTTCCAAGAAAAGGCAGCCCAGACCATCACGTTTCCACCACCGTGCTTCACCGTCTTAATGGTGTATTTTGGATCATGTTCCTTATTTTGTGGACGCCACACATATTTTTTTCCATCTGATTTGAATCGACAGAACTTTGATTCGTCGCTCCAAAGTACATTTTTCCAGAAATTTAGTAGTTTTCCTAGATGTAATTTGGCAAACTCTAATCTAGCCTTCAGATTTTTTTTTCGAAACCAATGGTTTTCTTTGCGCAATGCACCCTCTCAAATTTTTTTCATTCAGGCGTCGTCTCACGGTTCTTCAGGATACATTGAAATTGTAATTCTCCATTAATTCATTTCGAATGACACTAGAGGTCTTAAATGGATCCTTTGCTGATAACATGTAAATGACTTTATCTTTCCTCTTTGTTGTCTTTCGTGTGCGAGAGGCTTGTTTTACATGTTTTGTCACTTCATACTTTTCAAAATGTCTAACAGCATTGTAGACCATCTTCCTAGAACATTCTAGCAGCTACCATATTAAAAATATGGTAGTACCCATCTCAGTGTGCTAAATTTGTGTCCACCACTGTATATGTAGGTACTCATTATATATACAACATATTAAAATAAACAATCGAAGCTATATACAACCATGAAAATGTCATTACCAAACCAAAACCACGGTTTCAAATAAATAGTTGAAAAGTAATTTGAAAGCTTTAACGACCAATTCAATCGATCCCTGTGTGGTTTTTCGCTAAAATACACAGGAAAAGTGTTTCCAAATAATGTTCGGGTTCTCGATTGGTTAGAGTTTAGAAACCATACTCTTAAACCAACCGGTTTTTGTAAATACGTTTGAAATATTATCATGAACTTTTTCTTAAATATCCTTAACCTGGGAATTCACGTGTGAATTATTGGATTAAATTTAGTCTAGATTATAATCTTGCTGGTAAAATTAACAAAAAAAAAAAAAAACGTTTTTTGAGCGACAGTTATTCAAGATTGTGTTTTTGAACATTAATTAAAATATTATTAAACAAATTAAAATTGAAAAAAAAGCTCAGCCCTAAAGACATTTTGTACATATTACCAAGAGTCGAAGCTCAAAACTGTTATATTATATGTATATGTATATGTTGAACATACATATATGTACATATACTTTGTGGGTAATTTAATATTATTAAACCTTTTCACTCAGGCTTAGTAGATCAAGTTCATTATTTATTACACTGAACAAATCTGGATATGAACATATCCATATGGAATAAGTCATTGGATAAAAAGACCAAAAGGGAGCATGGGTTGATGAATTAAAACTTCGAGTTTAAGTATTGTTTATCTAAGACTGAATAATTATTATTATAAAAATAGGTAACTTTATGTATGTATATTTTAACCCTGCAACTTAGAAAAATATATATTTGAAGAATTTTCACTGCCTCTAAAAAGCAAATATGTATACTCGTTTTATTCTTGAATTAATCAATTTAATTTATTAATGCTTAACTTTCGCTTTTTACCAAAAAAAAATTAAAAAGATATTTTTGAGATACATATCAACAATATTTAAATTATGTCACTTTCTTCCAAGAGTATATTTAAACTTCATTTAGCGTCCTTACACAGAAAAAAAAACTCCTTTTTAATCTAAAACAAGGCTAAATTGATTCAAAAAACGTATTCTTCAAACCTTTTAATGGGTCCTGAGTAGAAGATTCAGCCGAAACGACGGCGCCATGATAGATTATTTGAATCAATAAGCAACCGGATGTCAATATTATCGCAACTTGCATTTTGCTTTTGTTAAAGTTGTATACAGAAGCGCAATTAATTCTTAAGGAACAATCCCACCCTCTTTGGAGAGCGTGCTCAGAGGTTAGTGTTTTGTACCGTTTGTATACAAATGGATGGATATTCGCGAGTTATCGCCGCGACGGTTGAAGAATCACTAAATTTACAGCCAGAATATTTACTTCGAGAAACATTCGAATAAGGGTATGTACATAAATATCGTAATCGCAATCGTAAGAAGTCTTTTTTTTTATGAATGTCAGTGGTCAGTCAGATGTCGTTATTATGATTATAGAGGAACTAAACCGCAACTTTCTGATACCGCCTCATAGCTATAAAGAGAACACGCGTACGATATTCTTGCCGGTCTGACTGTGAGGGCGATGATGTTAGAAATGATTTTACTCAATCTTTTGTACATTGATTAAGACTGTGCCGTACTGCAGTGATTGTGCTATTATTCAATTTAAAATATTTTGTCACCTAGATGAGTCTTTATGATGGCACTTAAAGCAATTATAGTTAGAATTATTGGGACGCTGCTGGTTCGCCAATTTAAGTTTTATATCTGTCTACATAAAGAAGCTAAAAATAGAGACTTAAGAGAGCTGCGTTTTGAATGATTTAGTTCCGAAGTTTATCTCAGTTTATCTTTGAGCGTGGATAAGTTAACTTGATTTTAAATCTTAGTTCGGCTTAGTATTATGGCAAGGCGTTTTAAAACTTTGCTCTTTTGTTGGACATTTTTAGTTTTGTTGTTTTTTATGAACCGTGTAGAGTGTAAGTTTTCTACTGAAGAAACTAGCTTGAAAAATATCTAAATTCAAACTTGTGTGGTGTTTTTGTTTATAATTATATCATTTTTTTTTCATTGTAAAATCCCTGAGATATTTCGCCTTATGTCAAGCGAGTGATTATGTTTAACGTGCATGTTTATGTATATGTTTGTGATAAAGGAAGAATTTACATAAGCTCTCGATTTTACTCAACATATACAGATATTAATCTATGATCTATGTATGTTTATGTACATGTATACATATGTGTATACAAATTTGTCTTAATTAATTGTAATAACTATAATTCAATTAATTTCACAAAATCCCCAAAAATTAAACAAATTTCTACAAATTTACCATACAATTATGACATTTTAATTGTGTGAGTTGATGATTCCTGGATTCGATTCTGAAATTAAATTCAAAATAATTTTCTCTTCTTTCAGAAGAAGAACTGCCCATCTGAGAAGCTTAAAAGGCTTCTGAACTAATTATCATAAAATAAATAAATGTATACAGGGTGGGCCATCTAGTGGTTTCTTTTTAAATCATAGGTTATTTTGACACTGACAGCTGTTTGCCGCTCGAAATCTTAACAGAAAGTCAGTATTATACCTCCGCGGGGCGAAATGAGTTGCTTTACGCTTAAACAATGTTGGAAAATATTTAAAACTTATTTCCAAAGTGAGTGATGCTGTATATCCCAATCAGTTTTTGAGAAGAAGTTTTAACTGAAATGAAGCACCCACCGCGACTGCTGTACGCAAGTTTGTGAAAAAAGTTCGAGTATGCTAGAGTGGACAACACTCATGGTCCCCCGGTGCGCACAGCTGAGAGTGTGAGACTCAATTCACGAACATCAAATCGCCATCGGCATCGGTCTCAACGACTCAACATTTCACGCACTAGCCTGATTAGAATTCTGCACAAAGATCACGGATTATTCGCTTAAAAGGTCCAATTGACTCAGCCATTGAAGACGCCGAGGCAGCCACTTGAACGACTTGTTCCATAATTAATGGGAATGTTAGCTCTTACTAATAAAGCCATAATTAAAAAAAATAATTTTGTTCATTTTATTGCATTTTTAAAAAGAAACTTGTATTTGGCTAACCTTTTACATATATTTATATGTGTACTATGTGAAGGAGTCTATCAATTATGATTAGATTAACAGTAGGTCAAACCGTCAAATGTTCTTTATTTTGTAACAGATGACACCACATTTTAGGCGTTTTGTCAAACGTATGAATGTTGCATTAAGCAGATTTTGATGTTATTTATTCTCTTAACACTTTCATAACTAATATTTTTCTTTATTAAATTTTAATATCAGCTTCAGAAACCGAGGAAAAACTTTTGAGGAACCTCTTCACCCACTATGATAAAACTGTGCGCCCCTCCAAACCCGACCATACAATTATCGCTAACATTGCTTTCCAATTGAATCAAATTGAATTCGATGATTCAAAAGGTTTATTTACTGCTTCTGCACATTTTGTAGCCGTAAGCTTATTCTACTTATGTATATTTTAAGAAATCATACAAATCTTAATTATAATTTTAGGAATGGGACGATCCTAAACTTAAATGGAATCCATCTGAGTACGGAAATATTTCATTGGTACATTTAAAAAAACATGAACTATGGCTACCTGATATTTCGCTTTACAATAGCGTTGGGAATAAAGCTCTTGATATATCGGATAGTGGCATCATGGTATTGGAAAATACGGGTCTTGTTGTTTGGTCAATGAATGTTCGTATGCAAACACTTTGTGATTTGGATATGTTTCGATGGCCATATGACAATCACAAATGTGTCATTAAACTGGGTTCATGGACTCACGATGGACTTCAGCTAGATCTATTTCCATCGAACAAGCTGGAGCCAGTTAAGGATTTTACAGAAAATTCTGAATTTATTGTTACTAACTTTACAGCACACCGAGAGGAAACATTTTATTATTGCTGCACGGAGCCTTATATAACTTTGGAATACTATATAGAATTTTCAAGACGGTCATCTGCTTTTTCGACGGTTTTTGTAATGCCTGCATTTTGTGTGGTTATATTAACGTTGGCTGCTTTTTGGTTACCACCACATCGCGGAGAAAAAATTCTTCTTAATGGTCTCACTCTTGTTGTAATTGCCATGTTTCAACTTTATTTCATAGCAAATCACTCAACTTTCTCGCTTCGAGTTCCATTAATTGGTAAGATACGCAACCGATGAATTTACTTTGTACACTTCTAACTACAATTAAATTTCAGCTTTATTCTACAGTGTAAGTTTTGTTCTTGTAACACTGTCCATGATTATATCGGTGCTTGTACTGGCATCATCTAGATCTCTTTGTAAGGGACAGCTCCCGCCGGGATTGAGTAAAATTTTAAAAAGTCGAATTGGTGTGATATTTGGGCCTACAGATGACTCCAAGAAACCAGATCAGACAGAACTGAGCCACCATTTTGAAGGCGGGAAATCACATGAAACATACTCATTGATTTGCACCAATAACTCATATGATGAATGGACCTCACTTGGTATTATTCTTGATCGAGTTTCTTTCGTTATTTACAGTGGGATCTACCTTCTAATTGGATTAGTGTGCTATTTGTAAGCCATAAGTTAATTATGGATATTTCCAAATTATATGCTATAAATATAAAGCTATAGTTTAAAACAAATCTAACGACTAACATGGACAAAATTTATTAAAAATTTTAAAATAAAATTCTTTTAGATTCAGTGAACAATAAAATATCAATAATTTATTTTATGATTAAATTTTAAGCACACTTGACAAACTTTCCCTATTCAGTATCGACAATAATCTCACCTAAGCGATGTTATGAACTCAGATTGACAATGTTGTTGACATACTTACTTACCTAAACCACTCCTGATCTATGAAGGGTCAGTGCTTCAATTTTCTAAATTAACTAAAGGATTTTTCAATAAGCCGGGTTAGATGTTGAAATAGAATAAAACAAGCTGTGTGTGAGGTATTAACAAAATTCTTTTTTATTTGAGAGGCCCATGTATGAAATACAAAATCTTTCAAATGCCTACCTCGGCTTTTTACAGTGGCACGGATCCGAAAGTTCCAATTTTCATTTGGAGATGGCCTCTGTTAAGCTCAACTTAAGGGTATCGGTCGATTGTGGTTTATTTACCTATTTTATTTGACTTCAGGAAACACCTCTGCAAGAGATAACCTTATCCTCAAATCTTTCAGACAGAATGTCAATGGTGGCGTATGCTGGGTGCCACGTATAGTGGCGCCTTGCTCGAACCACATGTCGGTCGTCTAGTTCTATATGGTTCAATTTGGGGGACACAAAAAAATGGTTACTATCATTGTGTAGCGCTCGCTATTGACGATGAGCGCCCAACAACGTTCTTTTCGAAAAATTACGGAGCAAGGATGCCGTTGACCCAAAATCCACACCACCGGAAACCACATTTGTAATTGTCGAAAGCGCGTTGAAAAACGGCTAAAGACGCTCAACACCTTTGATATGATCATAAATGAGATATTTAGCAGGGTTGATGATTTGTTGCATTTACCCCACCAAAACTTTACCCACATATTTAAAGAGATCTACTGGTAAGCCATTTAATCCTGCGGCCGTGTTGTTTCAGCTTTCTGGAAGCCTACTATTTTAATCTCCAGACTCTTCGACCTTCTTGAGCTGTGAATCTGTGAGCCTGATTATGCTCTCTTCTTTCTTCCTCGTTAACCTCCTCTTGTTTTGCACTGCAACTGTTCGCATGTTTTTTTCAGGCATTTTTTCATTTAAATTCATTCAACAACATAATATGATGTATATGTACCACGGGTTCACTGGGGAGGTTGGTTTGGTATACGCTATCATATGTCACTCGAAAGCATCCATTTTAAGTTAAAGATGAAAACCTATTTACACTGCAGATGAAAAAAGAAAAATCTTATAGAAAAATGACACAATGAAAATATTCGTTCTCTGTTTAACGAACGAACTTCATAATTATAAGAAATTATTTGCAGAATTAATCGGATTGTGTGCTGCTCTTGCACAATTGACAACATTCCAATTTGGCCTATTCTGCCACACCTGCTATTCTGCTATAAATTTTCTGGTATGGATCATAAAAGATTTCCACCTTAAAAGATCTTTTATGATTGGTATTCAGAGGTTAGAACTTTTATAAAAGCCTGTTATGCAACTTCGAAAACGAAATATGTTATTAAACTGAACAAAAATCTGCTACCATAATCAGCTGTGATTAAGTATGATATTTCACAATTAAAATGGTACAAAAAAGTAACACTATTTGTATCTGTACCATGGAAAACGATTCTACTATTCTAATTAAATATATTTTCTTACATTTGTCTCCTTTTGAGAACATTTCGTTGACGAAATAAAAGCTAAATATCCAGTTTTACTTGATATGCCTGTGTACTTATTGAAATCTTTTATCATACAAATCACAGAAGTTTATCTTATATTCTTTTATGATTTTTTACTGATTTCATTGCAGATTTTGGCATGCTGATATATTTTTTCTGAGTTCGAACATTTGACAGTTCATAACTAATTTTTTAAGGAGATCTTAGCATGCCGAATACCAAAATTATAATTCGTAAAAGATTTGTCGACAGCTCAAACTTTTGTATTGAAATTCATAGCAGAATAAAATAATAGGAGAATAAAGCCTAGTACGCAGATCGAGACAAGACAAATTTTATCTCTACAATTTTAATCTCTACAAAACTTTTCCAAATCTCGCGCAAAAATTTGAAGTTGGAGAGATGAAATCTAATTTAATGTGTTTTCTAGTATATCTCTGGAACGGGTTGGCTTACAAAAGTCGTTCATACCTTTTTGGAATCTCCTCTCGATGCTTTCAAGAGAAGCATCAGCACCTTTAATATAAAACCAGTTTTGAGAAAAATCACTTTCGGAAATACGGTGGCTGTCAAAATTTGTCCCGCAAAATAATGCTTGTATCATTCTTTTTCCTGGCAAAATTTAGTGGAGACATTTTGAAGAGCAATTCACAATAGTATGAATTTTGCGCGCGAACTGCGTACTGCTCGGAAAAATATCCGAGACAAAATTTGTCCCAGGAAAAAAAATGTATGGGAGACAAAATTTTTCCCGATCTGCGTACTAGGCTTAAAAGATCACTCCCAATATGCCTAAATATTTCTATAGCAATTTTGCTGTTTGCATTTTTTCATTCGTGTAAGTGTAAACGCAGTATCATTCGTTTTTCTTTTGTTGTTTCTCTGCTTATAGCATAGATTTCTGTGATACATTTTAACTAGTGAAATTCTCCTTAAAAATTCTCCAAAAACAAAAAATCAACAGAAAAAGTCTCGAAAAATAATTACAATTGTTCATGCCCTTGTAGACTTCCCTTAAATTAGACCTTTATATTTAAAACCTGAACAACAGCTTTAATAGAACATTTTGCAAAAGCTTTTAAATTATGCTCAGCTGTTCGCTGCTAAAGAACAAATGTCAATATTTTCAATTTGTCATTTCATTTTATAAAATATATAAATTAAATTATGCAGTATCAAAAAGAAGAAATATTTTCCACCGGAGTTCCTACTAAAGTAGACCCGAAAAATCCACATGGATTAGGTAAGACTATTCCTCAGACTAAACAAGGCTTTATCTAATCAATGAAATATAGGTGATCCTAATGACAGATCCTTACGAAAGGTTGAAGTGGAAGTTCTTATTCCGAAAATAATGCGCGATCGCGCAAAGGCCGATCATTGTCTTAAAGAAGTTCAATCTTTTGAGAGTTGTTGCAAAGACAATAGCATAATGATGATAATAAATTGTAGAAAACAAAATGATGCGCTCAAAACCTGTCTCTCCAATTGGTACACCAACGAAACATTCAAAGCTGAGTGTAAGGAAATCTATCTGCAAGAGAGATCCGAATATCGTGCAACCGGCATACCTAAGAAGCACAGAATGGCAAGGTTGTAATATACCTATAATATTTTATTTAGCTTGAACAAATGCACTGTAATTAAATCGTTTAATAATATTTTCTGAAACAGTAAATTTGTCCAAGTTCTGCAAGATGTCTTCAATATCTTTTGGTGGAAAGATTTCCAGGAAAAGGACGTCCTTGTCCGAAGTTTCAGCGATACGTTGAACTCCTTTTATGTCCTTCGATAGATGTGATTCCCTTTTGCAATCCACAAACACTATAAAGCTGGCATGGAAGAACCGCAGTCCCTTCTTGTAAATCACTGAAAAAAATATATTAATAACATTTCCACTGATATTTGGCCTACTCACAAAAATTCGCTCCGAATTTAGTTCCACTTCTAACAATCCAGTTTTTTGCTCTAAGATAGAGATATGCTACCAAGCTTTCTGCGAAATTGGACTTAACTTTCAAGAATTTTTGAAAAAGTTGCGTAGAATCTAATGGGATTCCATTAATATCTTCTATTTGTAGTACTTTGAGATAATGAACCAGAAAAAACGCTTCTTCTAGATCCAATAGTAGATTCTCACTCAATGTCCCTTTGGATTCATTGAGTATTGCTTTCTGTTTAATAAATTCTGGACAACTACGAGATTTTGATCCTTTTCCAAAGCAACCAGCATCATAGAGTTTACGAATATGTTCGGGACGATTTACCTCCACTGAAAAACCTGTAAATACTCCAGTTACATGATCTTCCAATCTACACGTTGGCAGTACATCGGATGGGACTTTAAGCTGGGAGTGAGGAATTCGCTTGCGCTTAAAGTTCGGAGAGAATTTCGTAAGATTAGTAATGGTTTTTGTTTTGTGGGTTTGCATTTTAACATGAGTAAATTATCAAAAACAAAGGTAAATATTTTTCTTAAGACCAATACCTAGCTGTCATATATATGACTTCGAAAACTTTCCGAAAGCTTGCCAAAATTAAACGAATGCGTTCAAGGTATCAACTTAAACATATTTATCTGTGATATTTTACCATACAGATTAATTTTTTTTCGTTTCTTGTAGAAGAAATTTGAAATATACATGGTATTCAATCAATAGCCGTGTTTTTTTTGGTAAAGTTATCTGTAGTACAGTAGGATTTTATATGAAAAACAAATACGACATCCGCAGTAGAATCACTGCCAATACTCGAATAAACGTCAAATACCTATCCGGAGCAGGATTTCACTTCTCCTGCGGATGTTGTATTTGTTATTCATATAAAATCCTACTGTACTTTGGACTTTTCCAAAAAAACACGGCTAATGTCGTCAGCCCTTCGTCAATGTAGAAAAATTTACGATATCGTTAACTAACTGTCAAGGTTATGGGAAATCTTTTTACAACCAATTGTAGACTTTATGATACGAATTTGTACTAGCGTAAACCGACCAATAATTGGCACCTTAGGCCAGGCGCGCACATTCAATTTTTAGTTTCGCAACTGTTTAGTTGCTAAAATGAAACATATGGGCTTATTTGGGACACCGCGCACTTAGAGCAACTCGATTCTCGAAACTAAAAAGTTTGTGTTTTGACACAAACTAAACGATTGCCTCGCAACAGTTGAGCTGTTTTTTATAAGTGCAAGAGAGAAAGTGAGTAAAGAGTTGCCAGTGTGCGGTTCTCTTTCAACTGGTGAGTAAACTATTTGATTTCGATCACAGTTGCCAGTGCGCGACTAGCCTTAAAGTTACTCACCACTTATTCGGCTTATATAACTTAGGCTAGGCGCGCACATTCAATTTTTAGTTGCACTACTGTTTGGTTGCTTATAGAAAACAGATGAACTATTTGGTTGAATGTCCGCGCAGGTGCATATAACTACATGTTACACAAAATAGCGAACTTATTTTAGGCAATCGTTTAGTTTGTGTCAAAACACAAACCTTATAGTTGCTCTAACCAAGCAGTTGCGAAACTAAAAATTGAATGTGCGCGCCTAGCCTAACATCGCACTAATTCGATTTAAATTTTGCGCCATTTTGTTTTTTTTTTTTTTTCATTTGAGTGTGCATTCAAGCGAAATCGGCAAATGAATATAAGGTGTGTTTTTTTTGCAAGTCCATATAGAATTGTAAAAAAAACGACATCGGGATTTAGGAGCTTTTTTTCCACATAGCTGGAAGCACTGTTCACGCTATGACATTTGTCAGCTTATTGACGACTAGCATCAACCAATCCAAAAACTTCACTTTTGACGTCTCTGAGCAAATCTATCTACCAGTTAATTGCTAGTACTGACAGTGTGGCTTCCGCAAAAACGTTTGTCTTTCAACATAAAATAAAATAAAAAAGTTTCTTACGACCCCTCTGAACGTATTCAGACACCGGGCGAATTCAATTCAATTGACAACTATTTTCGAAATCTCTTTCGAAAATTCGGTGGCACAAATTTTTCTCAAGCGAAAAAGTCACAAGACCTGTCAGCTGAACTAAATCGCAAAAGAAAATTTTTCATATCGAATTTTGTCGTGAAAAATTAAATTCCAACAATAAAATTCAATTCAATTTCAATACTCCCTAATTTTGTCTCCATAATATTGAATCATCAATTATACAATGGCTGACGTCAAAGGACTAATGAATCTGCCCGATGAGAACATCGGTAAGATACAAGAAAAAAAATCAATCGTGAGAAAAGATATTTCTATTCATCTACATATTTATGTGGTGCTCCTTCTATAGACATGATTGCTGCTACTAGTGTGCTCCAACAGCAAGCTACCGACATCCGTCAGAAGACAATTAACTGGCAGTCGTATATGCAATCGCAGATGATTTCCCAGGAAGACTATCAATGCATCAGCAGCCTGGATACTTCGAAGGTCGCCTACCTCCAGCAGAACCCCAGTCAGGCTGTGAAGACCTTCTTGAACCTCCTTGCCCATGTATCCAAGGACTCCACAATCCAGTATATCCTCGTCATGATTGACGACATACTTCAAGAAGATCGTTCTCGTGTCGAGTACTTCCACGACTACGCCCTCAAGAAGAAAGAGTGCGTCTGGGGACCATTCTTGAACCTGCTCAATCGTCAGGATGGTTTCATTGTCAACATGTCATCGAGAATTCTTGCCAAATTGGCATGCTGGGGCAAGGAACTAATGCCCAAATCTGATTTGAACTTTTATTTGCAATTTTTAAAGGATCAGCTGACCGTCAACGTGAGTACTCTTTGTTAAAAAAAATCCATTTGCATTTTGATCACATTGGTGTTGTACATTACAAAATGTATGCATATATCTATAATATACATACATACATACGTACCTATTCTCTTTCTGAATATGTATGTACATATGTCTATTTTGTACATATTTCTATCAAAAATGTTATGTAAATTTTCTTGCATGAAACTAATTGATTCTTTGTAGTTTTGTTGTTGAGTTTACTTGATTTTCTGCACATAAAAAAGTGGCAGTAACACCACCGTCATGGTACTCTTAAGATAAAAAATATTCGAGAATTATGTTTTCTTGTCACATGATTTTGATTTATGTTTTGTATTTCATATATTTAGTTTGTAGTTTCATATTTTCATGGCATTTGTAGGCAGGAAAAGCAAAGACCAACAAATTTCAAAAGGCATTTTTATATCACAATCAATTGAATGAGGTAAGATGATGAAGAGGGTAGAAATTTCCAATCGCTTTCATTTGATTAATGAGAATTGTGTTGATTAAACAAATATAACAACAAAATAGTCTTGTTGTAATATTGAAACATTCAATATTCGTATGATGGTGCGAAATCCTTGCAGCCCACTACTGCAGGTATGTTATGATACAAAAACCAACTTGAATATAAATTTATACTTAAGATGTGTAAAATATTTAATCAAATCGGTAGCGCTATGCCTACCGCATTGGCTTCTGAATACGCCAAGTCTGGGTTTAAATCCCAGTAGAGGCCAAATAGTTTTTCGATTAAACTTGAAAGTATAAAGGCTAAAGCACCACTTAAAGTAGTCTGATGATCGGTTTGGCACTTCAGTCTATACACTTAGTGGTTGCTCATTCAAGTCATTCAAGTTATTGTAACATTCAAACGATCAAAATAGTCTTCTGTCAACTGTGAAATTGAATTAACAGAATAAAAATGAAATTAATATCAATTTGGTTCAATAAAATATCAACCTGCATTTGCATTTCAACACATATTGTTGTAAACTGTTTCATACACTGACTCATTAAACAGCAGATTGATGTAGATATTTTCTCATCAACTCTGTTCAGATATTCAAATTGAATTTAAAAAAAATCTAAATTATTCAACAGTTGAGCTGTATGAAAACAAAAATTGGTAAAAACCTGATGAGAGTTTAAAGAGAAAAGCAAAACAAATGGCTTTCTGAGAGGTAGCGTTATAAATTTGTTTGTAAAATTAATTTTTATAAACATATAGATACTATTTGTAGTACGCCTTGGCATAATGATTAGTGCGTTGGACTGTCATGCCGAGCGTCTTGGGTTTGATTCTCAGCCGCTGCAAAAAAGTTTTTCAGGAATGTACTACCTCTTGCGAGGAATTGAGAAGAGTATCTCTTGTCATGAGAATTGCTGCATATTAGCCGTTCGGCATCGGCAGAAAATTTTAGGTCCTCTCCATTTTCTAAACAAGCACACAGAAATGGTTGAAATTTGTATGTCACTAAGTTACGGCTCTCTATGAGCCGTCATGGCCTCTAATTTATTTATTTGTTGTGGTATTTGGGATAAACAACATAACTCCAAAAATCTATTTTCAATAAAGGTATTTGAATGTCTATTAAAATTAAATAATGATAAGTTTTTAATACACATTCAATTCAAACCCCCTAATGAACAAAAAATAATCAGTTTTCTCATCACCAGATATTTTCTAATTTTGGTCACACCTTATTTTAATAATATAGTAATATAGATTCTTAAAACATGAACATTGATATCACAAAGACAAATTTAAAGTACTTTAAACCTAGCAGAGGTTCAAAAATAACTACTAGAATTGAATAGAAGAATGGCTTTATTGATAGAAAAATACAATTTACATACTAAATATTAATTCAGGTCTTGTTTGGACCTGGGTTTTGTAACCAACGACCAGAATTAAAAATATCTATATAACCCATTATATAACTTTATATTTTCATATTACGTTTTTTAAATTTTGTGGGGATGTTGGGCTTTATATGATTGTAAATAAAGCCCCATACATGTACTTATCAGTCAAAATTATTGCAACGAGAAAATGCATGAGAAAATGCATTCATTTTCAAAAAAGAAAACCTCCTGACACAGACTAAAGTTCAAGACATCTAGTAACGTCACATTTAAGTATCTTTATATTATCTGAATTTTTTATTTATTAAAAAGGCCACTAGGTATGGAATATAACATCACTCAAATGTCCGCCGCGGCTTCGCAGGGTGGCGCGCATCCGAAACGTTGATTTTTTCATAAATCTGGCTCATACATCAGAGCCCGTATCGCGTAAGACTAAAGCGATCGCTCAATTAATATCGCCTCTCTATATTTCTTTATTGATATGATAGACATAGTTATAGTCAAAATGACAATCAACTATTACCAGACTCCGTTCCACCCCAGGTTTAATTTGACCAACGACTTGTGACTTAAGAAAAGTCCACTAAAAGAAATCTAACGGGGTCAGATCGCACCATTTAGGTGGCTAATTCACATCGCCTCCGCGTGAGCTAACCATGTTAATATATTACTCCTGTAAAATGTCCATTGTTGCACGTTCTGTGTGGCACCTGCTGTTGAAGCCACATGTAGTCGGTGTCCATGTCATCTAATTCGAACACCAAAAGAAATTGGTTATCGTACGTATATAGCGCTCGTTGTTTTTAAAGAAGTATGGACAGTTGATGTCGCCAGCCCAAAATCCACACCAAACAGTGACTTTCTTTGGATGTATTGCAATTCGGTGGATCTCTTGTGGATTGTGGTCGTCCCAAACTCAACAATTTTACTTGTTGACGAACCCATTCAACCAGCAATGATTTTTTGAAATGTTGATCGAACAGAAGACAATAATAATTCAATCATTTGCAAATGTTGTTGAACGTTATAACTCTTCGTGTTGATTTGCCATTACACCCAATTTAAAAGATGTTGCTTCGACAATATGTCCGCAATCAGCTGTCAAAGTTTCGAAATTGAACTGCTAAATATTTTCTTCCAACTTTTTAATAAAAATTCAAATAAATTTGCTCAAAAACTATAATTTTGAAGCTAACACGATTTTCTCAAACACTAAAAATATGAATATGAACTGTGAGATGAATTGCAGATATACCTTCATCAAAATGATTGATACCATAATTTGCGAGAGAAAATGCTATATAGAACAGTGACATTTATAAGATGAATTATTGCTTATTTAAAATGGTAAATATTAAATTAAAAAGTTTAGAAAAAAAGATACTTCAGTATTGGAAACAATGCATAGGGATGACTCTGTCCAAATAGTACCCAGAATGTCTTTTATATTTATGTTTGAGATATCACTCAAAAAAATTCATTTCAATATTAATTTAGGATCCATCTGTTTTTGCCTTCCTCAAAAAATTTAAAACAAAGTTGCTTCTCAACTACGGGTATCTAGAAAAAAAAAACATTTTAGTCTTATAAGTCACTATACAAATTGATTTATTCTCTCAAGTGTTATATTGCAAAAAATATGTCACATTTGTTTATATATTTATTCAGAAAGTCCTTTATTTTGTAGTTTAAACCAAAATATTCTCATTTAAAATCATAATGGTATTTGGTGCATTATAATTGCCTTTTTTATTTTGATTTCTAAGCGAGAATATGAGATAACTACTTCTAATATCTCTCCAAGAAATCTCATCTTAACAAAATAATGATATGCTTTTAATTTATTGAACGAATACATTATTGATTTCCTCCTCAAAATTGGTGGAACATACAAAATTGTACCTCGTTCATTGTTTTTTTTTAGTTTTGAAATCGTTTTCACAAAATCACATATTTTTTCACATTTTTGAGTTTCGTTAAATAGAAATACATACATAGTTCCTTTCTATAAAACTATAATATCTTTCTTTCCTCTATTTAAACTTTCACTTTGATCATAATTATCATAAAATAAAACGGAAAGGCACAACCATACACATTACTACATTTGAAAACACAAAACTAAAAACCAACCACATCCAGCCATTGCAAGCAGAATTGTGTGTGCGCTTTGTATGTTGTTTCTCTAGCTGACAAGGATCTTTTGCATCCCGTTTGTATGTTTTGAAAACATACAATACAAAATAAACAAACAGCAAGTGTAAATAATAACAACCAAACCAATGATTAATCAATTTTTTTTAAAACAAAATACAAAAAAAAACAAAAACACAAAAATTATCGCCAGGCTAAATCCTACATTAACGACATGGCATTGCTTGCTAAACGTGTTCAAACCGTGGTCACCCACCAGCATGGACACAGCGGTCACCATAAAGAGCATCATCACAGTGGAAATCATCATTACAGTCCGTTTAGCAGCCAGCACTCCAATGAACAGCAATCTCACGAGTCTTATCGCGCTGTGTCCGGTGAATTGTCCAGCTCTTCAACTGCGGCAGGAAGTGCTTCGGGTGCTATTCCGGTAGAGTGTCTGTGTGGTTTAAGTTAATTTTATTCAAAAAGAAAAAAGACTCATTTAAAATCAAATTTTCTCCTCTCGTCCTGTGTGTGTTATTTCTTTCTTTTAAATTGAACGGAAAAATTATGCGCTACCAGAAAAATCAGAACTTTTAGGGAACAAACATAATATAACTGAGCTGTGTGTCTGTCTATAAAAGCCGTGTCCGGTGATATAACTAACCCACTAACTGTCCCTGCCTAAAACAACACAAACTACTTTGTAAAAAGGGAACATATTATACACATCAAGTACGATAGTTTACCATAAAACTTAAATAAAGGAAAGGTGTTGGTATAATTTTAAGAAACCAAAAAAATTCTTATCTATTATATTACTCACTTTTTATTTGTTTTCTGTATTTAAATTAAAAAAAAAATAAAAATATATAATATAATTAAATATCAAGTAATTACCCTAAATTTTGCTATCGGTGTCGTTTAGTAAATCTATTGTTACTATTATTATTCGTTTATTGTTACTAAAACCACTAACTAAATTTCTATTGCTAATTTATATGATTTTGCTATAATGATTTCTTTATACTGTTTTGTTTCCTAATGACACAATGCAGAGCAACGAATATATCCAATCGGTTGGACGCTGTTTGCAAATGATGCTGCGCATCGATGAATATCGCTTTGCCTTTGTTTCAGTCGACGGAATCAGTACTTTGATAAGTATTCTATCTTCAAGAGTTAATTTCCAGGTAATTGAAAATATCATGAGACAATCACCCATATTCTGAAACTCGTATTTATGACTCGTATTCGACTACAGTCATATGTTGTTATTGCAGGAGTCGAACATCCGACTTCACTTGTACTAATATTGGGAAACGAAAAACATCGCATACGACTGTTCCTACGACTGTTGTCGAATACGAGTCATAAATACGAGTTTCAGATTATGGGTGAATATTTAAAAGGACAATATTAGAATCTGTTTTTATATATTTAAGGTTCAATATCAACTGGTATTCTGCTTATGGGTGCTTACTTTTAATCCGTTACTAGCTGGAAAAATGAACAAGTTCAGCGTAATTCCCATCTTAGCTGATATTCTTAATGATTGTGCTAAAGAAAAGGTAAGTAGTTAACTGAGTAAATGATTGATAGTTTAGTCTGTTTAAGTTGAAATCTTTCATTTTATGTACATATATTTTTTATTGAATCTAAGTTATGTACTGCATTTAAATTTTCTTTTGCTTAAAATGAGTGACTAGGGAAAATAAAATAAGCCAATGATGCAATCTCGTGGTGTCAACAACTGAGAGGTTTAGTCAGAACTCTAGTTTAGTGTACATGTGTTTAATGAAAAGTGTGTACAATAAAACAGAAAAAAGCAGCTTCTTTTATGGCTATTTACTACTTCAGTTTGAGATTTATTTACACGAAATTCTCTTGAATCTTCAGATTTTTCAACACTTGCAATTATTCACATCGATGATTAGACCAATTCTGGAATACTTAGGATTAGCAATTCATCACCTATTCAAGAAAAATATTTTCAATATAATGAGTCCATTAAAATATAAAACAAGTTGTCTTTTACTTGGTTTTAAGTCATTGAGGGATAGAAAATTTTTACAAAATACTGTTTTTATAGAGATTTTTTAGAATATCATATTTTTTCATCAAGTTGACTATCGTTGATAAACATATACTATACATTATGTCTCGGAAAAAAAATCAAAGTTAGACTAATTTTGTTGTGAATAGGTACATATTTTCCCAAAAGAAATTCGTAAAATTAAAGGGTAAATATGAAACGACCGTTAGAACTTGCCAAGATCAAATAATGAACTACTTGAAAAGCGTAAAAGGTGCGCCACTTGGATGAAGCCATTGCAAATACTTCGTTGCAGGAGTTGACATGAGCGATTTTTTTTGCTTAGAATATTTAAAAAAAATGTATTTAGAAAAGTGTTGCCTCAAATTCCAATCTATCAGAGTCTAAAATAAGGGTCAAAAGCAGAGTAAAAGACAGCATAACAATGATCCGAAGGATACCATCCAGAGAAGAAAATTGAACAAGAAACCTATTTTGAGGCAAGTACACAAGGAGCATCGAAAGAATTTTGCAAGAGAACATGTCGTTTGGATCAGTAAATAGAAACGCGTTGTCTTTTCGGATGAAAAAGTTTAACCTTGACATTTCCGATGGTTACAACTTTTGTTTCCATGATCTGAGAAATTAGGAGCTTATTTTGGCAAGACATCATAGCCGTACATCAGGTGTCATGGTGTGGGCTTCATCCTAGGGATTGGCAGTGTAAATACCCTTAGTCAATAACAATTTTTTGAACTTAAAATGCAAGGTTTTTCCGATAACGATTGAATTATTAGAATATGACTAGCATTTACGCCTTTTTGAATAACGATATATACTTCATTGTAGGACGATTATGATAAAAACTGTATTAAATAATATGCAGGAGCTTGATACTGCTTCACTTTTGCCCTAATTTTTATAAAAACGTGGCACATACAAAAAAAAAACATTTTTGTTTCCCTCAGGGTTCTTGAAGGGAGCATAAATTTGATGAAAAACAAGAAGGGCAAAACAATTATATATGGGAACATATGAGATCCTTTGTCAACATGACAAGATATTGCTTACGTCTTGATTAAAGAGCTTGCATCCCTAACAGACGAAGGCATATGAAGGCATAACATTTATCGATCCAATTCAACTTAGGGCATACCTCATGAATTTGGGTTGGACTGCTTCAATAATTGTGTTTATGTTAATTTCATACGTTGGATTCCAAATGCAAGGAACATATTTGATCTCTCATAACTTATATGTACATATATAAGGATTTTAAAGTATATGGATCTTTAAAGTCCTTCAATTTAATTTTTTGTCAAAGATAACGCCCAGATCTTTAAATTCCTCAACATTCTTCAATTCGTTTCCATTAATTTTTTACGAGAAACGTATAGATTGAAAAGATCGGGTGAAATCAGCTTTCAGCTACTTAGAAATATTTAAATGTAAGCAAGTTTCTCCACACCACTTAGGCACTCTATTGTTATCGTGTTTTAAAAAATGACATTCGTTAATTGATTTTGTAAGTTTATAAATCTTAAAGTCATCTGCCAGAGTGGTTCATCCAAAAAAGAAAATTGTTTATAAAAAGATAAATGGGGACCAAGTTCACTTCCTTGAGGAACTCCGGAAAATGTTTTAATCATTTTGAAAAGTTTTAAACTGTTAAAACAACTTTAAGATATTTAAATTAAATCCCAAAAAAGGATGTTAGCCGTAATGTTTAAAAAAATTAAATGATAACTTTGTTAGTTTGTGATATTATAAATTTTATGAATTTGAAAATTAGGGACGTTAATGTTTTAATGAGTGAATGATTTATGCAAGCCATTCCTGCAATTTCTAAGCGCTGCCACCTAAAAAGAAAAAATATGTTTTTTTTTGTTCTATGGTGCTGCCACTTGCGAGGCAGAAAGTGTCTCCTGTCATGAAAAAGTGCTTCCTTTTTCCGCCATTAGGACTTGACAGAAAATTTTAGGTGAACTCCATTCTTCATTTCTTAGAACAAGAGCATTTTTGAGATATCAAAAACATCAACCGGTTAGATAAATACATTTTTCTGAGAATTATTCAAAAGTTCTATTAGAATATAAATGATTACCAGTTCAATAATTATAAGACTTCTGCAATCTAAGGAATATGAACAAATTAGTTTTGCAATCAAATGATGAGAACAAAAATATACGTTTAAATGCTTAAGAATTTCCAATTATATTTATTTTTAACCGCCTTTAATTCTAACATAATGTATAATCCTATAGATAATTAGTTTTACTATTTGTTTCTTATTTAATTTACTAACTTTGATACAATATCCTTGCAGGTTACTCGTATTATTCTCGCAGTGTTTCGCAATTTAATTGAAAAGCCCGAGGAGGCCCAAGTCGCTAAGGAGCACTGCATTGCAATGGTCCAGTGCAAGGTTCTGAAACAGTTGTCCATTTTGGAACAACGTCGCATCGACGATGAGGATATAACCGCAGATGTCGAATTCCTCACAGAGAAGCTTCAGAATTCTGTACAGGACTTGAGCTCGTTTGATGAGTACGCCACCGAGCTGAAGAGTGCCCGATTGGAATGGTCTCCAGTACATAAGTCGGCCAAATTTTGGCGTGAAAATGCCCAACGTCTCAATGAGAAAAACTATGAATTGTTAAGAATTTTAGTGCATTTGCTGGAGACATCCAAGGACCCCGTGATTCTCTCGGTTGCATGCTTTGATATTGGCGAGTATGTTCGTCACTACCCAAGGGGCAAACAGTAAGTACAAAATTGATTAGATCAGTGTAATATAATTGACAAAAATTGTTTATTTCTTGTAAGTGTCCTTGAGCAACTGGGTGGTAAGCAGATCGTTATGCAACTCCTCGGCCATGATGATCCTAATGTTCGTTATGAAGCTCTTCTTGCCGTTCAAAAGTTGATGGTTCACAATTGGTAAGTAGTAGATGTTCGTTTTGTTTGTGCCCCATACGTGTATCCATTTACAATAACAATTTCATCATCACCCTAGAACTTCAAGATTTCTCAAGATCATTTTTCAAAATTTGAACTTTACTTTATCAAAAAAATAAAAAAAAAATAGGGAATACCTTGGCAAGCAGCTCGAAAAGGAAAACGAGAAAACGCAACCCTCTGGAGGTTCTACTATCAGTGGAAAAGCTTAGATACACTTCATCACATAGGATTGTTTCCAAAACACATTAATCATAATATTAAAAAGAATTACTATAATAGATTAACTGTCCGATGCCAACTTTAAATTTCATCTCCCATATAAAATGATAAAACCATTCCAAATTTGAATTCTTCAAGGATTTTAGCAGCAAAACAGTTAAAATTGGAGGCAGTCCATCTCTTGTTTTCGTCCGCAGCGATAGTAGAGGATTTGTTATTGAATACAAAATAAAGTATTTTTTTTGTTCTTTTTTTTGTGTTGTTTGTATTTATCCTGCGTGTATATAAGAAGTAAGGAAAGTAGTATTCTTTTGTTGTTATAAATTATCTTTGAATAAAATGTAATACATACAATAATTCAATTAAATTTTATTTTAAAATCTATAATTTTTCGTTGTTGTATTAACGCCAATAAGTGCTGATCAATGGAACCAGATTATTGTATGTTGTAAATTTAAAGAATAAACATGTTATCCTAAAACTGAAAGCAAGTGTTTTTGTTATGGTACTACGTTTTGCAGAAAACCCAAACGAAGATGTCCTGTTCACTTATTAGAAATGTGATATCAAATCATTATAAGATGCAAGACGGGAGTACTTGCTTCAATGTTCTAAAGAGTTGAAATCGTAAACGTGGACCTAATGACTAATAGTTTGAGCTAATAAATGAGAGATAGTATTGTTCATGGGTCCTGTTAAATTTTGTTGTTATTCTAGCACATCAAAATCGTAGGACTAGTTTTCGAGAAAAATGACTTTCCTTTAGGGTATGGACCATTATTTTCAAACCTTAATAATGAAAGAAAGGTGTCTTAGGAATGTCTTAAATAAAAACGCTAACCTGACAGACAACCGATATAATTACGGACCCACTTTGTTCGTCGTCCCTATCGTAATATCAATTTCGATCAAAATTACAATTTGGATTTTTATTTAGAAATCCCCAAACTTTCCACACAACTTCCACATATACAATTACATAGAAAGTTAAAGTTTCTAAAATAAAACTTTTTATTTCTAATCAGCGGTCTTATAAAAAATGTTCAAATGGTAACGTTCTTACGCTAATCTGGCAACAGAAATAGAGTTATCTCTAGTACAATGGGGAATCTTAACCATATTCCAAAATCGGAAAAGTGAATGATATTCAAAAGCTAGAGTGTGTAGGTTAATTCAAAATAAAAAAATCCTATTGGAGGAAGGTCGATTTTCCTCTATATCCTTTTTAGTCAAATAGTGAACATCAAATAGATTTATGATTTGTATTATTTTAATAAAATTGAAAATTTATTTCCAAAACAACTCTTTCGAATTATTAATTTTTGGTATATAGTGCATTTAAACCGTCGTTTTCTATCATACAAATTTGTAATATTGAATCGAATATTTTAAAATACGAAAATTGATTCTTTGTCGGTGCTAGTTCTTAGTTATGAAGTGATTAAAATAATAAAAGCTTTTTTAAACACAACTTCAATTTGAATAGCTCTAAGAAAAATATTACAAGAGGCCCTAGTACATGCATTCTGATAAAAATAAATTTTATTTAGTCAAATCAAGATTTATTCCACATAAAGAAGGAATTATACAGCCATTTAGATTGACAATTTATTTTGTCGCACTTTTTAGATACGCAATAAGATCAGCACGTTCTTCGGTTTTCTTTAAACCAGCAAAAACCATTTTTGTGCCAGGAATAAATTTTTTAGGATTTTCTAAATAAACAAAAAGAGAATCATCGTTCCATATCACTCCCTTATGCTTATTGGCATCAGTATAGCTGTAGCCAGTAGCTTGTCCAGACTTTCGACCAAAAAGACCATGAAGATTAGGTCCAACCTTATGTTTACCTCCGGCTTCGACAGTGTGACACTGAGCACATCTTTGGATGAAGATTTTCTTGCCATTTTCAGCACTTCCAGGTTGAATTCCCATTGTCAAGTAAAATTGAATTTAGTTTATTTTTAAATGATGGAAAATTTAAAGCAATCAATTATTAAATTGTTTTATTTATGAAGAAAAGATTTAAGTGAAGTGGAACTTAATTTCTAGAGACGTGTTTTGTTCTTGCATAGATGTATAAATTACTCATTTTTTTTATTATTTTTGAGTTCTAAATTCTTAAAAACTTAAATATCAGTTCTGTAAAAATGTAGCAAATATGAAACGATCAATCAAAATAAAAACCGATTATTATTTAAACGTTAAACATTTTACTTTAAAAAAGGCAAGACAAAACACCCACAAATTTATCAAACAATTGTGTACATAATACTCAAAGATTTTAACCCAAATTTTAGATACGTATATTAACGGTTTTCAAGAGTTTTTTTTTTATTTTTTAATTAGCTTTGTTAACACTTAAAAATAAAATAAATTAAAATATGTATATACTAGATTTTGCAGAAGTAATCTAAAATAAACTATTTATTAAAATCAGCTTCACTTTAGGTTATTCGATAAAAATTATGATTTTTATTTCATTATTAAACTCATCCAAATTTAGTTCAGCATCGAAGACAGTCAACAAATTGTGTTATTATGACTTTCGAACGAAAACAATAGGATGCTTTTAAATACACCGATTTTAAATAAAAATACATTTTTTTTTCAAGCAAAAAGTAGTAATTCCTCTGCATTTTTTACTGTTATTATAGTTTAGTAAAGTTCACTGATTAATTCTTTATCACTAAAAACTATGTTAATTATAACTTTTGCTTGCTTCTTTTTTTGAAATTTAGTAATATTTATGAATATTTGTGTTCAAAACTAAGAAGATCCAATAAAAAACAAAAAGCGAAATTTCGAAATTCAGTGAGTTCGCGCCATATCTCTTTGATCTACAGTCGTCATTTTATTACCTTATTCCCTATTCACGAGTATTCACGGATATGAAAGCAAAAGTAAAAAAGGGTTTCTAAAATTCATCTTTAATAAAATTTGTAACAGAACCGGTGTTATAAAGACCATCTTTCATTGCTACCATTACAATTCCATGCTACAGGGACATGAGGCTGATCTTGGCAGCAGGACGAAAAGGGGGTCCAGGCTACGGCCGCAAGGCATACTATCTGAAGCAGGGTGGACGGTGTTACGAAAATTTCATGCCAAGGGGGTATAAGAAATATAGTCGGGGTTCAAATATTATTGAATGCCCGAATTCGTCAAAGAGGGGAAGTGTTGTGATTCCTATATTACACGGTGTTGTTGGGACTAAGGACGATTTCGCCCACCCATTGTATCATGAGAATACCACCATAGCAACTGCAAATTTGAGGGTGTTTGAACCAAGGGCGGTACCATCAGTTGGGTTCGATAGTGTGGGTTTCAGTACACAAATCTAAGGTAAAAATTAACAAAAATCAGATAGATAATGGGAAAGATAATGGATTCTCGAAAATAGTAGAACTCACAAAAATTAACACTTTGACAACTGGAATGAATATAAACACTCGAATATAATCACCCGCTAAACGGGTGAATAAGGACACTTAGTCATGCGCTATATACAAATTCTTATTTATATATTTTCCTACCCATTATAACTAACGAGCCCGTGTCAAATAAAGTACCAAACAGTGAGAATCTATTACATTTGGCCACCATAACACAACTCATCTGTTTGTCAAAGAAAAAAAGAAGATTATATTCTCTCTGCCGGTCTAATTTAATAAACAAAAATAGAACTACCAAAAGCTTAAAGAATTCTAGCAATTAACTGGGATTCATTCTAACATCGGTATACCCCTAGCTACTTGTAAACATATGCTAAAGCATGATACCATGAAGAAAGCTAACCACAGATGGACCAGCACCCCAACTTGCCGGTCTACTAAACTGATTTGGCCAACGCTCAAAATAACTAATTTCTATTGGTAGATTGCATATTAGCTACGTTATACATAATGTGTCCTTACTGGACACTGCCTAATAGGAAGACATGCTTTTCGTCTTGGAGTTAATGCAAATGATTTTTGCAGAAGCTGCATGGATGACCACCTTCTATGTTTTTGCCCTGCCCTAGCGCAAAGAGGTAGACTTCACTTGGGAGACTACTACTATAACGATCCTAGTGATCCAAACAATTCCGACATTAAACGTGTTTTTTTGGAAAAGTTATCCGTAGTACAGTAAGATTTTATACGAAAAACAAATACAACATCCGCAGTAGGATCACTGCCGATACTCGAATAAACATAAAATCCCTATCCGCAGCAGGATTTCACTTCTCCTTTTATCGGCAGTGATCCTACTGCGGATGTTGTATTTGTTATTCCTATAAAATCCTACTGTACTACGGATAACTTTTCCAAAAAAACACGGCTATTTACTGTCTCAAACGCTTCATTATTAGCTCAAAATGGTTTAACGAGTAGGGGTGATTTTTGAAATCCTTATGGTATCACAACGTACCAAATATTGGTCTAAGGCTCGTATTCACCGAGCGCTCCTAAACGGCTCTTAACTTTACGTGGCTCTTAACTTGAAATTTCTGTGGGGTGTTCACCAACCACTCGCAAGTGTTTTTCGAAGTTCGAAAATGAGAGCCACTCTCTCTTGTTCAGGCATACCCAAACTGTGAAATGTTGTGGAATGTTGGTCTTGACAGCAAATGGATACTCTTCTACTTGGCATTGATGCTCACATGGATTCGAGTCAAATGCGTGCGTGGCACACGCACAAGCGAACAAACTTTCGAACAGAGCGCTCATAAGTTAGGAGTGGTCGGGACCACTCCTAACTTTTAAGAGCGCTCGTAGATCTTCACTAATATTGCTTGGTGAATAGGTTTATGAGCTTCTTAAGTTATGAGCGCTCGGTGAATACCGGCCTAAGTGTGTTGACCTATTCCGGTCAGCAGCCACTTTAATCTAACCTAACCTAACCTTAACCTTACCTGGGATTCATTGAAATATTTTGATGTGATGTTAAAATAAAAGAAACTTTAATGTAATTAACCTTCAAACGCGCTTAGCCTATAAGACTTCTATTCAACGTTGCATAGATTTTATAAATAATTTTTGCGTTTAGAGGACTGGTATAACTATGTATGTACTCGCTATAACGATTTATTTTTAATAAAACTGTCGGAATATAATTATTTTAATAGGGGTATTCACGATCTAATGCAACAGGTTGTAACCGGGGCAAAAGGATGAGGACCTGTGGATAGGATAGGAATAGGATTAGGATTCCAAGGAAGTGGTTTACTCGTAGGAAACGGAAATGACCGGGAACAGGAAGGAATAGGAAACGGAAGGGTCCGAATGTTCAACAAAAAGGGGCTGTGGCATGCTGGCGTGGCACGGCTTAGCTCGCCGGATGTAGGGGGGGATCTTGCCCCCTTTGTTGAACCTCGCCTCGCTACAAAAAAACAATCATGCCTCTCTTTACATCCCTATATATATATATATAATGGTATCTACCACTCGGAGGATCGGTTGATGTTCTTACCGATATTGGCCAACCCTCTCCACACCTGGAATCTGTAGGCCTATATTGTTTCAGATTCCCCTTATACGCTTACCACTGCTGCTTGCGTCACTCCTCACCGTTCATATCTGTGCTGGTCCTCCGCACCCCCTGAAATTAAAACCTCTCACAACCTCATAATGAAAAACTCCATTTGTTTATCTACATAACAAAATTCATTATTTAATTTTCTCAAAATTTACCATTATTCAATTGAACATTAGAGAAGCGATTCTTTATATGTATGTATATATGTACGAGTATAAACGAGCATTCTTGCACAAAAAAAAACTAATAAAATAATTTAAACAAAATGAAGAACGAATTTGATCGGGCTAATGTAAGTAGGTAGTTTGAGTGAAAAATAACAAAAAAAAATTAACAAAAAAAATTATGACAAGAACAAGAAACAAAACAATGAGAAAATTCGAAGACGGTAATAAAAATGAATGGAATATCTTTCGCCGGTGGACCTTTTCGTCCTCCAAGGGCGGATACTGCGATGTAAAAAAAACTACCGACGTATCCCAATCCCCTCCACACGAGAAGTCTATATTTCCACAGGAGTCGAGCCCAGCCTCGCCCGCTTAGTAAAACCCGGACAGACCACTGTCTTCACCACGAGACCGACCTACCTAGAGAGCGCTCTATAGGGGTGGGGTTGCACGCTTCAGCGTGAGTTTACGATACGACGACTGCCAGAGGAAGCTAGCTTCGACCTACCGATTTATCGTGGGACGAAACTCCCTTCCTTTGCACACCCTCTTCCAACTCCCTTTACAACAAATACGATGTAAAAAAAAAAAATGAAAATGTTTAAGTCTCTAATGTAATGAAATTAAATAAAAAATTTTTAAATAAAAATCTTTAACTGCCACTGCATCCAAATTGGCATTATCCCTTATAGTAGGCAGTACTTTTTCTACTCTGCTGCACTGATGGTTTGCGGTTTTTTTTGTTTGCGGTTTGTGCTACCGGTAAAAATTCTTCCAACGGTGGGTGGCTTAGATACGGGAAATTTGGGGGTTGGTGTCTTGGGGGGCTTTTAAGTGTTATACCCGTAGGGTGTTGTTTTTCGTCTATTTGGCTTCTACGACTTGGTGTATTTTTACTTAAGTCTGCGGTAAGAAATTTGCTTCTTTTTTGTTTTAAAAACCTTGATTGGTATCAGCCACCATAAAATATTCGGCGGTCCCCTCTCGCCGACCGCCAGCCTCCAGCACCAAACCTGTTACCGATTAGGTTTATTTAATTTACCTAATCTAAATTTCCTTTTTCTTTATTTTTTTTTCTAACACCTTACCTAGGATCGAGAAAACCTATGCAGCGATTTTCTATTCCACCGTTGAACGTCCTACTTGATTTCCTTGCTTTACTATAAAATTAGCATGCACCTTAATTATTTTGTTTTTTAATTGAATTTTAATTTATAAATTTACTGCGTTTACTTTTGTTTTCGTTTTGAATTTAAATTTTAAATTTAAATTTTCCCGCGCTTTATTTTTACTTTCGTTTTGAATTTTACTTAAAATTTTACCGCGTTTGATTTTTTTTTGCCTTTCGTGTTTCGTCGAACTAAAGTGCGCGAACTCTCCTCTGGAACTAACTTGGCTGGTAAAAACCCTAACATTCTCCTGCTTGTGTTCCTCTTCTTTAGCAAAAAAAAACCACTATCCCTCCGTTCGATGAGGTAAATGAGATCCGTTGGGGTTTTAGCGACACCACTTTGGAGGAGCCCGCCCTTCCTGAAACCTCCCCCTCAGGTATAAAAAGACCTCTCATATGACCAGGGTGTATTCACTACCCAAGTGGTTATCTCATATCAGCACCCTTTATCATATCCGATTCAAAGTTCCCTGAACGCTTTCTCACGTTCTGACATATAAGTTTGACACTTCAGAGCAGAATTCTAAACAATATGCATTTCTCCTTTCCAGCTGACTGGCATATGACATGCAAACAATTTGTTGGACATTTCTCACATTCAGGTAATATTTCGGTTTTTTTCTTTATTTTATTACATTTATTATTTAACCTATTTCTCTTTTTTTTTTTTCTTTTAGATGGACAAACACGAGGAATTCCTACGCGGGGAGCAATCAAAGCGGACACCGGTGGTACCGATGGGCATGGACATTCATGGTCCACACGGAGAGACGAAATCCATCTCAGGTAAGGCCGGGCATTCACGACACAAAATAACTGCGCAAACTGACATTTCACTCAAGTCGGTTTGTGCAAAACACGATACAAGTAAACTGCACAGTTCTCAGTTTTAAAAAGTTTTCATTCTGTAAGCATGTGTTCATAATCATATAAACATCGGCTCCGGCACCAGCCATTATAAAAAAGAAACAATGTACACAGCGTAAATAAAATTTTTCAACTGAGCGGTTGCACAGTTTTTGACATTCACGACACAAATAACTGCACAAATTTAAGACTTGAGCAAAAATTTTTTAATTTTTACACAGTTAACTGCACAAACCGCACAAACAACCCCATTCACAACACAACTAAACTGCGCAAACACCAGTTTGCGCAGTTATTTTGTGTCGTGAATGCCCGGCCTAAGCAAAAAAAAAACTTAAAGCTATAAAATTTGCTTAATTAATATGAAATTTTTCTTGGAACTAGGAGCGGATTTTTCGCGGATCCTCGCACCCTGGCTCTCAGACTCAGGCTCTGTTATGCCGCAGCGGACCTCTAGAACTGATCATCGCTGAAAAGGTCTCCACAGGGTATGCCCAAGTCGATCTCTGGGTAAACTGGTAAGAAGTAGTTTATATATAAGCATACAAATATACTAATAAAATTTTTACATTTTTAATTGGAACACAAGAATGTGTTTTCTTGCTCCGTTGTCTAACATTGCATGTTTTTATTTATTTGGATTTATCTCGCGTTACGGCGGTTCTGTGGAACGTGTTCGGTGTTCGGCTCCACTTGATACGACGCAGTACCAACAACACCTTTGTATTGTTTGTACTTGATTGTATCTCCACTCGACGCGGCTTCTACAGTTGCTGCTCGGTCCAAAGGGACATTGGGCCTAATTATGAGTGTCGTTACCGTTCGATTCGATAAAAGTCGATAGTGCCAAAACGTTTGATGCGTTAAAATTTGTATCCAAAGCTATTTAGATAACTTAATGTTGTTGTAACCACGTACAAAAACACAGCTTATGGTATCTTATAGAAGAATAATTTCAAATATCTTAATTTTTCGATGATCGATTTTCGACAAAAGTCGTCGATAGATTAACAAACGACACTCGCAATAAGGGCCATTATCTGGATGGTTTGCATCGAATGGGACAGAATCCGTTTTAACCCAAATAGGTTAAGTATTATGACGATGTATTTGCAATGCATATCGTAGGGAGCCATAACAAACCTCCGGATTTTTTTGGTTTCTGATAGCCATACAAAGACGGTGAAAGGCTACCTTAACATAAAACACACGTTGGGGAAGAACCCACGACCCTGAGATTAAAGTTCTCAAGCTTTAACGACTGAGTAAGCCGGGCTATTATATCCAATTTAGCTACGGTAGTCGTTCTCACTTTCTTTTTCTTTTCGGTATGCCTTTTCACAAGCTTTAATATTATGCTTTTCGTACTTTCGGTAAAAACTTAACAACAATTCTTTGTCTATCACAGATGGGAATTGAAAAGACACTTTTCTCAGCTCAATTGACTACGGGAAATCAATTTTCCTAAAGGAAATTGACTGAGTCATATTGATTTCAGTGAGTGTTTCGTGTGGCATTATGAATCCTTTCCTTTACTAATGGACAGGACTGTAATTCACTGGAACTTACACACATTGGACAACAAAAATATCACAGAGTTAGTTAGGTTTTTATTGCACGTTTGAGTATTGCACATAATATAATTTCAGCTCCTAGCAGGACATATTTAAGAGCCTGTTCTGTCCCCTCTGCCTATTTCAACGGATGTCTGAAAAGGAAGAAATTTACATAACCAAGTTCTTTCGAGAAAATTTGGCTTTGTTAAAGGAAGTTAATCGCGATAGAACATAATTCGGAATAGGGTGTTTGAACAGAAAACCTAACATGAAAATTACCTTTTTTCGAACATGCAAATATATATAAAATAACTAAATATCTAAAATTTCAAACAATATGTAACCATAATTATAAAATTTTTAAATAAATTAAGTAAAATTGATAAAATAATATCCCTACACTAAAAAAAATTAACGTACTTAAATACACTGAATAAAATGATAGAAACAAATGAATAAAGTTCATATATAAATACACTGAATGAAATGATTTAAAGAATTGGTATTATACAATAACACAAATAAACTAAACTTAAATATACTATATAAATAAATAAATTGACTCAAATATATACTCTGTAAATAAATAAATAAATAAACTCTAATATATATAACTCTGAAAATAAATAAATAAATAAACTCTGATATATAAACCTAAAAACTAACTATGGATAACTCTAATAAACTCTACAAAAAAAAATAATTAATTACTCTAATAATACTATAATAATACCTGTAACGAACATAATGTAGAACAAATGAAATATGCATGTAGTCGAAACAAAAAAAAAAGGGTATTAAGTCGTCTTGATATATATTACAAAAAAAAAACATAGATTAAATAACCATAGTGACATTTATATCACAGATTTAGGTGTTTTATCTATCACAGATTTAGGTGTTTTATCTATCACAGATTTAGGTGTTTTATCTATCACAGATTTAGGTGTTTTATCTATCACAGATTTAGGTGTTTTATCTATCACAGATTTTGGTGTTTTTAGAGTTTACTGTTTAATATCTTTGGCATGAAATATCCCAATTTTCTTGCCTGCTAAATTTTCAAGTTCGTACATATTTTTACCTACAGCTTTTACTATTCGGCATCTGACAAATTTCGGACATAACTTCGCAGACAAATATTTTGACGTGTCACTTAGAATGAAATTACGTCTAAACACTTCCTGTCCAGGAACGTATTTTACATTTCGAGTGCGCATATTGTAAACTTTATCGCTTTTCTCTTTGGCTTTTAAGATGCCCTCGTTTATTTTTTTGCGAATACACTGCAATCTGTTGTGCCTGGAAAGAATCAACAGTTCCCCATCGTCGACTGCATTTAGCTTCTGAGTCAGTTCATATCCACTCCCATGTGTCACCATATTTATACCAAATAGGGCAAAATATGGTGAAACACCGGTGGCAGAATGAACTGAACTCCTCAACGCGCCTGCTATATCACTTAAGTGCATATCCCAGTCGCGTTGGTCTTCTTTAAGATACGAGCGGATTGCAGCTAATAGCGTTCTGTTCACTCTTTCAGAAGCGTTGGATTGTGGCGCATAATTTGCAGTGCGAAAATGTCGAATGCCATACTTTTGCAAGAGATTTTGAAAATCTTTGGCTAAAAATTGTTTGCCATTATCCGAATGTATAATCTGAGGAACCCCAAAAGCATTAAAAATGTCATTACGGAGAAACTTAATAATGCTGTTGGTATTAGCTGACCGTAAAGGCTCTAGAAACACGTATTTTGACAGATGATCTAACACCACAAACACATAGGCATTACCAGACTTAGATCTTGGGTATGGACCTAAGAAATCCACATATAATTTTTGGAATGGACGGTTTACACTAAAATTGCTTGCTATAGGAGGACGTAAAATTTGATTAGATGACTTACATTGCTTACATATTGCACATTTCGATACGAATTCTTTTATCTGAATAGTCATATTCGGCCAGTAGAAGAATTGACGAATGCGATGAAGGGTTTTCGCAACTCCTCCATGGGCTGACTGAGGAGGGTTATGAGCTCGCTCAATAATACCTTCTGATAGACCGGAGGGTACCCATAAACGCCAATTGTGTTCATACACTGGTTCCTCTTCTTCTACTGCAAACGCACGTTTATAGACAAAATTGTCTTCTATTTTCAGATCTGGTAAATTTTCCTGGTTCGCACGAATCGTTTCGATTAACTCCTTGTATTCGTCGGACTGAAACTCCTCCGAATTCAGATCTATCAAGGGAGCAATATTTCCGATCTCGATACTCTCTACGTGTGCCCGAGAAAGAGTATCTGGCACGACATTTAGCGTTCCCTTCCTGTGCTCTATGTCGAAGGTATAGACTTGCAACTCCAAACTCCATCTGGCCAGCCTTCCACTCAAGTCTTTCATGTTCATCAACCATTTGAGGCTGGAGTGGTCGGTGATGACTGTAAAATCCATCCCCTCGACATAGGGCCTGAACTTTTTGACGGCCATTACCGCTGCCATGCACTCTCTCTCGGTCACACTGTAGTTTCTCTGACATGAATTCAATTTTTGAGAGAAGTATGAGATCGGAACTTCTTCACCTTCATCGTTCTTCTGAAATAGCACTGCTCCGATTCCAGAGTCAGAAGCATCACACTGAATATAAAAACGTTTCTTAAAATCGGGATGAGTGAGGACAGGAGCTGTTGTCAAAACTCGTTTAAGTTCCTCGAACGCTAAAATCGCCTCATCCGTCATTTTGAATTTTGCATCTTTCTTCTTTAGAGTGTCCGTTAGAGGAGCGGTCAGGCTGGAAAAATCCTTGATAAATCTCCTATACCACCCCGCTAGACCAAGCAACCGGCGGACTTGTCTGGCATTTTTCGGCATCGGAAAGTTAACCACCGCTTCGACCTTCGCCGGGTCGGTTTTCAATTTCCCACCACCAACAATAAAACCCAAATACTTTAACTCTTTAAAGCAAAACTTTGATTTTTTAAGGTTGATGGTGAGATTTGCCTTTCTCAAACACTCGGCTACTTCGCCCAGCATGGTGATATGTGTCTCGAAATCCGGTGCGATGATTAGCAAGTCGTCTAAATACACGAAGACGTTGTCCCTGAGACGTGCAGGAATCACCTTATCCATTAAACGACAAAGCCTTTGAGCTGCATTACACAACCCAAAAGGCATTACCGTGAACTGGTATAAGGTTCTCCCCGGTACCGCAAACGCAGTCTTCTCTCTACTCTCCTTCTCCAACGGTATTTGCCAAAACGCTTTCTTTAAGTCTACACTACTTATATAGTAGGTATTCGGTAGACGACTGATAAGCCCGTCGATATGAGGAAGTGGATTTGCGTCCTTTTTGCTTAACGCGTTGACCTTACGAGAATCCAAGCAAAAACGATACTTTACAGTACCGTCCACACTTGGCTTCTTGATAAGGACAACAGGCGAGCACCAAGGACTTTCACTTTCCTCATTCGGCATTCGGTCTATTTCCTGGTACAATAAGACTTGTACCGCTGGAGAAACAGGATAGTGACGCTGCTTAACAGGCTCAGCGTCCCCAGTATCGATGACATGCTCCATCAACGACGTTTTTCCGAGACCATGGCGATCAAAATCAAGAAATTTCCGCCTGACCGTTTCCAATTCAGACCTCTGCTCTGGTGTTAGCTGATGAGCGTCTCGAAGATCCGCTTCTTCCTCTAGAATCGAAATAGAGCTGACGATATTAGGAGCAATGTGGAACTTCTTCCAAAAATCTACCCCAAGGTACATTTCTTGTTCTAAGCTAGGCACTAGGTAAAAGGTTATTGTCTGCTGAATATTTCTATATGAGACTGGTGCTTCAACTTTTCCGACAATGGACTGTGACTTACCATCAGCAGTTTTAACCCCCGCCTTATATGGAAGAATTACCATTTTAGTAGCAGCCACCAACTCTATACACCCTTTCCCTAATATGCTCACGCTTGCTCCACTATCCAACAAACCCAGAATCTCTTTACCCCCTATTACAACTTTTGCATACGGCCTAGGATCTGTATTAACATCTAATACAGTCGACGAAATATTTTTCTTTGTTTCCTTTCTAAGTTTGTATCTATCTCTTGTTTTTTGAATTTTCTTTGTAACCCCAGTTTTTCGTTCATTAAAGATTCTATTTTTCGCTAATTCGTATTCCTTTATTCTTACATGCAACGGCTTAATAATTGTTTGATTCTTAGTTCTACCTACATTCACTTCATCTTCTACATTACGTTTTAAAATTTTAATTTTCTTTTCAGTTCCATCAGGTTTTATTATTCTTTGGATTGGGGCGTCTGTGTGGAACGCGATTCCCCCACCGACTTCGCATTCCTGAACTTGTTTTCCGGGTTGCAATTTTGGCACCTCGGAGTAATCACGCCCTCTAACCCACACCTGTAACAAAACAGATTCCTGGTGGTTGACGGACAATCCATAAACGAGTGGCCTTGCAGTTTGCAATTCCAACAGGTCAAACATTTGGAATCACTCAACCCACGAGTTGGTTTAGGTCGAGCCCCGGTCTGCTGAAACGCAGCGAGTTGTTCATCACTGAACGAAACTTGCTCACCATCCATCTCCATCTCGTTAACCATATGACGAGGAAATGGCCTGTGTGGTTTCGGAGCGTCCCGTTCCCTGTCCGGAAATGCATACTCGGCGTCCTTGCACGCCCTTCGCAACTGGTCAAGCGTATAAATGGCTTGTGGATATACCAGCTGGCTCAATTTCTTATTTAGGTTCCGTTTAAGAATCGAAACCAGTTCCATTTCTGGTATCTGGACCCTGAGCTGTGACCTAAGCCTATTAACAGCGGCAAAGTATTCATCGCTTGTCTCTCCAGCGCCGTGCTTTCGGTCCATCATGTCCCTCATGATCTCGTAGTCGGATCTGGCATTACGAAATTGACGCATTAATGCGTCACGAAGTACGGGCCAGTCAGGACGATAATGGGCTCGCTGGAATTGCCAATACCATTCCTGCGCAGCGCCAGAAAGAAGAAGGTGAAAATCCCTTAGGATCTCAGCCCAGGGACAGACGTACTGGCTCTGCAAGGTCTCCAGTCGGAACACAAAATCCTCCACGGTAAGTACTTCCAAATTACCATCAAAATTTAAACCCCATTTATTTACCTTTATAGGTGTTTTACTATTTAGATTTAAAAATGCGCGAGAATTAACGTGTGGTGGATGAAAGTACCCACCGTTAGGATTCCGCGCTCCTCCATTCGACCCCTGATTATAATCCAGCTGGTATCCTCTACTTTCGGACCTTTGCTCCCAGTATGGAATCCGGTTAGCATTTCCATTTGGATTTTCTATTGGAACAAAAGGCCTAGACGCAATATCCAGTTGCGATGGACGCTGAGGCTCCGGAACAGGTTGTCTCACCGGTAATTCTACCCCAACTTCCAGCACACTATTGCTACGACCGGTTGCTGCCAATGGTTCAGCTGGAGGTATTATGTTAGCTCTTCGTTCTAATTCCCCGAAATTTTTCCTCATCTCCAACTTCAGGGATTCAGACAATTCGGTTTTTAGAGCTGTGGTGTAGCGCTCGCAAGCGTTAACAACTGCCATATTAATAGCCGCTAGCAGATCGGCAGATACACCTGTGTTGTTTTGGCCCTCTGAAGATTCTCTCACAGTCATTGTCTCCCTGTTGTTGGAGATATCGGATTGTATATTTTCTACTCCCCCACCTACATTTCTTAATGGACTCTTTTCCCCAGTCGCTGTGGCTTCTGCGTTCGTCAGACCACTAAAAGCAGGTGATGATATTGAGTCGCTCGAGCTACCCGCCCGACTGACTGAGCTTCGAATTTCAGGTGGAGGAATAGAAAAGACCGGAGGAATAAAACTTGTCCCTACCGGATTTGCTCCCTGAGATTCTGGCTTCTTTGTTGGAGTGTGCTTTAGAGGCATTTTATCAATGTTCTCTATAAGGTTTGTTAAATGAGCACGAGTAACTATCCGATTTTCTTTATACAAAGCCTTGTAAATTTCTTTTTCCTTTTCAGGGTTCATTACCTCATCAAACAAAAAGAACAACAATTTTCTCTCCTGAGGACACTATAAACTTAACGCAGATAATGATTCTAAGCTATTAATCCCTATATGTAACTATTTATTTCAATATTTTGTATATCTTTTTTTTTTTTTTTATTTTTTCTTCTTTTTTTTTTCTTATCCCTATATTTATATTTCTAAAAAATCTAACCTAAGAACTAATTTATATCACCTAAGTCTAAAAAAAACGAACACTAATAAATATAAAAAAAAACCTACATATATCTATATTGCTAACAATCGAACCTAAGAACTAACCTATTTCTAAAATACTACCTAAGTTAAAAAAAAAAACACTTATAAATATAACGAAAACCTATATATATATAACTAACAAGCTAACTTAAGACTGACCTATTTTTAAAATGTTACCTAAATCCTAAAAAAAATACTAACCTATTAAATATACCAAAAACTATGAACTCACTTACGAATATGAATAAATTAAAACTTATCTTTAAATATCTATACCCCAATTAACAAACTCTTAACTATTCTAAATAAAACTTGATTTTTGACTATTTTGCCTATTTGAAGAATTTTTTTTTTTTTGTTAAACTTTCCTATCTTCACTTACATCATTTACTGCAAAACACAAAACAAACTAATAAGGACCCCGAAAAAAAATAAACTTCACTAAAATTGGCCAACACAAAAATGTCCACTATACGTACATACAGAATTGCTTTTCTTTTCGATTACCAATTTTTTCAAAGCTATGTATTTTATTATTATTATTTTATTTATTAAAAATGTATTTATTATTTTATTTATTAAAAATTTTCTTCTTATCATAGTTATCGGGGGTGTTTTTGGACAGCGTCGAACGGTGGTGTTTGTTTTCGCTTCCCTGAGGATGTGACACAGCAGCAGCGCAATCTTTTTTTCTCCGAGTTTAGTAGATACTTCTTCTATATTCATTCATACATTCATTCATACATACATAAATATTAAGTTTGTTGTTGCCATCAGAACCGAAATTTTTCGTCGCAATTGATCGGGCCTTCTAATAAGCTATCCTGATCAAGACTTACGTTTGGTTTCGACTCTGACCGCAGCAACAAACCCAAACTAGACAGGACTTTAATCACACCCGCTATCAAATTCAACCATCCATCGCAATTCGATAGGTACGTCCACGACCATCCATTCGAAGTCATATGCAAGGTATCACCCGAAAGCGAATGTAATTATACACTAAATAGTCTTGTTTCTAGTTGTTTCCACTGACAACCTCAAAACTCCTTATCGCATTTGGACTGGTATGCTTAATTGCTTTCCAAAACAAGACTTACAAGTCATACTGATGATGCCAGTGAAAACACCTACAAACTGACTGGACAATAAACGATTGACACACACAAAAAATCGAACTCATACGTATGGGCGCCATTTGTAACCGGGGCAAAAGGATGAGGACCTGTGGATAGGATAGGAATAGGATTAGGATTCCAAGGAAGTGGTTTACTCGTAGGAAACGGAAATGACCGGGAACAGGAAGGAATAGGAAACGGAAGGGTCCGAATGTTCAACAAAAAGGGGCTGTGGCATGCTGGCGTGGCACGGCTTAGCTCGCCGGATGTAGGGGGGGATCTTGCCCCCTTTGTTGAACCTCGCCTCGCTACCAAAAAACAATCATGCCTCTCTTTACATCCCTATATATATATATATAATGGTATCTACCACTCGGAGGATCGGTTGATGTTCTTACCGATATTGGCCAACCCTCTCCACACCTGGAATCTGTAGGCCTATATTGTTTCAGATTCCCCTTATACGCTTACCACTGCTGCTTGCGTCACTCCTCACCGTTCATATCTGTGCTGGTCCTCCGCACCCCCTGAAATTAAAACCTCTCACAACCTCATAATGAAAAACTCCATTTGTTTATCTACATAACAAAATTCATTATTTAATTTTCTCAAAATTTACCATTATTCAATTGAACATTAGAGAAGCGATTCTTTATATGTATGTATATATGTACGAGTATAAACGAGCATTCTTGCACAAAAAAAAACTAATAAAATAATTTAAACAAAATGAAGAACGAATTTGATCGGGCTAATGTAAGTAGGTAGTTTGAGTGAAAAATAACAAAAAAAAATTAACAAAAAAAATTATGACAAGAACAAGAAACAAAACAATGAGAAAATTCGAAGACGGTAATAAAAATGAATGGAATATCTTTCGCCGGTGGACCTTTTCGTCCTCCAAGGGCGGATACTGCGATGTAAAAAAAACTACCGACGTATCCCAATCCCCTCCACACGAGAAGTCTATATTTCCACAGGAGTCGAGCCCAGCCTCGCCCGCTTAGTAAAACCCGGACAGACCACTGTCTTCACCACGAGACCGACCTACCTAGAGAGCGCTCTATAGGGGTGGGGTTGCACGCTTCAGCGTGAGTTTACGATACGACGACTGCCAGAGGAAGCTAGCTTCGACCTACCGATTTATCGTGGGACGAAACTCCCTTCCTTTGCACACCCTCTTCCAACTCCCTTTACAACAAATACGATGTAAAAAAAAAAAATGAAAATGTTTAAGTCTCTAATGTAATGAAATTAAATAAAAAATTTTTAAATAAAAATCTTTAACTGCCACTGCATCCAAATTGGCATTATCCCTTATAGTAGGCAGTACTTTTTCTACTCTGCTGCACTGATGGTTTGCGGTTTTTTTTGCTTGCGGTTTGTGCTACCGGTAAAAATTCTTCCAACGGTGGGTGGCTTAGATACGGGAAATTTGGGGGTTGGTGTCTTGGGGGGCTTTTAAGTGTTATACCCGTAGGGTGTTGTTTTTCGTCTATTTGGCTTCTACGACTTGGTGTATTTTTACTTAAGTCTGCGGTAAGAAATTTGCTTCTTTTTTGTTTTAAAAACCTTGATTGGTATCAGCCACCATAAAATATTCGGCGGTCCCCTCTCGCCGACCGCCAGCCTCCAGCACCAAACCTGTTACCGATTAGGTTTATTTAATTTACCTAATCTAAATTTCCTTTTTCTTTATTTTTTTTTCTAACACCTTACCTAGGATCGAGAAAACCTATGCAGCGATTTTCTATTCCACCGTTGAACGTCCTACTTGATTTCCTTGCTTTACTATAAAATTAGCATGCACCTTAATTATTTTGTTTTTTAATTGAATTTTAATTTATAAATTTACTGCGTTTACTTTTGTTTTCGTTTTGAATTTAAATTTTAAATTTAAATTTTCCCGCGCTTTATTTTTACTTTCGTTTTGAATTTTACTTAAAATTTTACCGCGTTTGATTTTTTTTTGCCTTTCGTGTTTCGTCGAACTAAAGTGCGCGAACTCTCCTCTGGAACTAACTTGGCTGGTAAAAACCCTAACATTCTCCTGCTTGTGTTCCTCTTCTTTAGCAAAAAAAAACCACTATCCCTCCGTTCGATGAGGTAAATGAGATCCGTTGGGGTTTTAGCGACACCACTTTGGAGGAGCCCGCCCTTCCTGAAACCTCCCCCTCAGGTATAAAAAGACCTCTCATATGACCAGGGTGTATTCACTACCCAAGTGGTTATCTCATATCAGCACCCTTTATCATATCCGATTCAAAGTTCCCTGAACGCTTTCTCACGTTCTGACATATAAGTTTGACACTTCAGAGCAGAATTCTAAACAATATGCATTTCTCCTTTCCAGCTGACTGGCATATGACATGCAAACAATTTGTTGGACATTTCTCACATTCAGGTAATATTTCGGTTTTTTTCTTTATTTTATTACATTTATTATTTAACCTATTTCTCTTTTTTTTTTTTTCTTTTAGATGGACAAACACGAGGAATTCCTACGCGGGGAGCAATCAAAGCGGACACCGGTGGTACCGATGGGCATGGACATTCATGGTCCACACGGAGAGACGAAATCCATCTCAGGTAAGCAAAAAAAAAACTTAAAGCTATAAAATTTGCTTAATTAATATGAAATTTTTCTTGGAACTAGGAGCGGATTTTTCGCGGATCCTCGCACCCTGGCTCTCAGACTCAGGCTCTGTTATGCCGCAGCGGACCTCTAGAACTGATCATCGCTGAAAAGGTCTCCACAGGGTATGCCCAAGTCGATCTCTGGGTAAACTGGTAAGAAGTAGTTTATATATAAGCATACAAATATACTAATAAAATTTTTACATTTTTAATTGGAACACAAGAATGTGTTTTCTTGCTCCGTTGTCTAACATTGCATGTTTTTATTTATTTGGATTTATCTCGCGTTACGGCGGTTCTGTGGAACGTGTTCGGTGTTCGGCTCCACTTGATACGACGCAGTACCAACAACACCTTTGTATTGTTTGTACTTGATTGTATCTCCACTCGACGCGGCTTCTACAGTTGCTGCTCGGTCCAAAGGGACATTGGGCCTAATTATGAGTGTCGTTACCGTTCGATTCGATAAAAGTCGATAGTGCCAAAACGTTTGATGCGTTAAAATTTGTATCCAAAGCTATTTAGATAACTTAATGTTGTTGTAACCACGTACAAAAACACAGCTTATGGTATCTTATAGAAGAATAATTTCAAATATCTTAATTTTTCGATGATCGATTTTCGACAAAAGTCGTCGATAGATTAACAAACGACACTCGCAATAAGGGCCATTATCTGGATGGTTTGCATCGAATGGGACAGAATCCGTTTTAACCCAAATAGGTTAAGTATTATGACGATGTATTTGCAATGCATATCGTAGGGAGCCATAACAAGGTCTAGTATCATTGTAAAAGTGCAAAAGTGTAAAATCTTACAATCTTACAACATGTTGTAGTATTGTAAGATTTTACACTTTTGCACTTTTACAATGATACTAGACCTGTTGCATTAGATCCTGAATACCCCTAATATGTTTATTTCGATTAGGTAATTTAATTAGGTAATTAATTAGTAATGAAAAAAAAACATGTTTCGACATCATGGCTTGACAACTATAAATGTTTGATCATGCTAAAACAACCGCTTAAAAGGTACATATAGGAACAGTTTTCAATTATGTTTGAAAACATGCCACCTTTGCAACAATCCAGCTTTTAGATAAAGATTTTGGTCATACTTTGTTTTATTGTTTCATTTGGTGAATACTTATCGTGCAGTTAACAGGCGCGAAAATAACTTCAATTAATTAATTGTACAATTGGCTCACAACGGATTAAATTTGTTTGGCTTCGTTGTTGAATACAGCCTTTTGCAACCAACTTAATTTCACCACTGAATACAGTACAAAAATTGTGTTGCTATTATCATCCAGATGGCACTTTTCAGTTTGTATATCTGACAGCTGAAATCATTTTGAAAATAAAAAAACTGGCGGCTTAATTATTTTAACGGAAGAAACGACTTGACTTTAATTTTTCCTGAATAGTTATACTCAAAATATCAAACAAACATGAATAAATTAAAGAAGAAACCACCAACTAGAGAACAATTGCCAGCTTTGTTAAGTGAAGTTCCTGAACAATATCAAGAACGCGTTCTGGAAATGACGAAGAAAATGATGGCGCATCCAGCTTATGGGCGTCCGTAAGTATTTGGTTTCTTTTTTCTTGTGTGGAAAATATCAAAGTCCGAGCACTCTCTTTAGCTATGATTGGTTAACAGATGACTTTGAACTTGGAGCACCTTTGGGGCGTGGAAAATTCGGTCGTGTTTACATTGCCCGAGAGCGCCACAGCAATTATATGGTTGCAATGAAGGTAATGTTCAAGTCGGAACTCCAGAAAGGCGGTGTGCAACGCCAGGTTTTGCGCGAAATTGAAATTCAGTCGCGCTTAAAGTGAGTTTGCTAAAATTGTTTACAAAATAAAATAAAATAGAATCCTGATTTGTCTAGACACCCGCATATTCTGCGACTTCTTACCTGGTTCCATGACGATTCTAAGATCTACTTGGCTCTGGAAATTGCTTCCGAGGGCGAGCTTTACAAACACCTTCGCAACGCACCGGGTCACCGTTTTGATGAGCTCCGTTCTGCCAAGTACACATACCAAGTAGCCGACGCCCTCAACTATTGCCATATGAACAACGTTATTCACAGAGATCTAAAGCCAGAGAATATCCTTCTCACATCCGACGATAATGTTAAGCTAGCTGACTTCGGATGGTCAGCTCACACTATGTCCAATAAGTAAATTCCTATTCTGAAGATCTGTATACTTATGTTAACTGTATTACCTTCTCTTTAAAGACGACGAACAATGTGCGGCACTCTTGACTACCTTCCACCAGAGATGGTTGATGGCACAAGCTATGATGACTCAGTGGATCAGTGGTGTCTGGGAATCCTATGCTATGAATTCTTGGTAGGAAGTCCACCATTCGAATCGAGTAACACTGAATTGACTTATGAAAAAATTCGGCGCCTTGAGATTAACTATCCCAAGCATATGAGCTCAGGAGCTAAAGATCTTATTTCAAGAGTAAGCCCTTTCTCCTTTCCTTAGTTATTTATTTTCAATGATGTTTTCTGTGTTACAGCTTCTTCGGAAGAATTCAGCTCGTATAACACTTGTTCAAGTAATGACGCATCCCTGGGTCAAGGAGAACATGCAGAAACGTAATGCGTTGCTAAAAGGTGGAAAGTAATTTTGAATATTTTTTTTTATTTTCCCTGATTATATTTTAGAAATAAAAATATTTGTCCTTAATTGTTAAGACTAGAGCTATTTCTTTTTGTTTGTCAAGGTTTAGTTTTTATTTAATAAAATTTTAAAATAAATGCTGCATCGAAAAGCTTTAACTTTAAACAATATATACCTAGGGTAGGCTTAACAATATCCGGCCAGTTTGGCAAAAATGCTAAACATTAGGAATTTACATTTTTGTGTTGGCCAATTAAGAAAAATAGATTATTTCAGGCATGGTCTATGTACCTTCTATTTAAATTGGAAGATTTTAAACGTCACACATTTTTGGAAAAAATAGATCGAAAACTAGAGTTCCTAATCACTGTAAAAAGTGCGATATAATGATAGTCGTTTACTGGAATCTGTTGAAAGAAACATGAATAAATATAGGGTTTAAGTACACTGCTACCCAAAGATCTATTGTGCCCCCGTTTAGCTTAGCTCTTCCTCCAGATTGGTTTCCTTGTGACTAAACTTAATTTATGGGGTGATTTCGTCCAACATATATACATATGTCTGATGAATAAGTGCATCACATCTACCGAATATATGGTCCGGTGTTTTCTAATGAGAACTGCAAAATCTGCATGTGGCACTGCTCACCAGGCTAAGAATATTCAGGTGTCTTCAGTGTACAGTGACCAGTTAGAAAAACCGTGATTAATCGGAGATTGTTCCTGCTTAAACCAATGCAGGATATAAGGCATTGTTGGTTGTACCTCCCAACTCTTTTTAATGTTCTTAGTGCCGCTTGGCTATTTATCCTATAAATCCCCTCCACTTTTACCACAGAAAGTCTGTTTCTGGATCCAAAACTTCCTGCACGTATCTCGATTCATCAGTATACCATTAGATGGCATTTGCATGAAGAGATTTGTTCGCTGTTTTGCCTCTTCCCAATCCTGCTACTTAAACCGTTCTAAAGTTTTTATCGAAGTTATATTTTTTAATCATTCCATCCCTTGGGATGTCAATTAAACTTGATACTGAAGAACTAGAAATGCAGTCTCTCTCTAAGTCCTATGCATGTTCTCCTCCCAGTACCCTCCCTGAATCTTAGGATAGCTCCCTTTACTGCACTTCCTACTTCCACAAGTAGTGGAGTTAGATGAAGCACATCCTCTATTGCTGGAATCTGTTAGTAACCGGCTAAATGGCTGTATATTAAATTTTGAAGTGATGGACAAAATGTTCTCTCATTTGTTGTTTAACTATGTTACGAACTTTATATTCAGGCAGGAGTGAGAGCAATAATTTGCTCCCGAAGCTCTCTTATCGAAAATGCGTGCATTTGGAATCGACAAGACACCCAGTCCATGGATTAGAAATCAACTTTGTCACCGGTCAATTCAAGATATTCTTGACGGTTTTAAGTCTGATATTCAAAAAAGAAAAGCTGGTGAGGCTCCGTTTTGTCTCAAAAACTCTTCCTATTATTCATCTCTCCTTCGTTGGATTAGAAATTACTCTTCTGACCGATCAATTCGAGTTGTTCTGGACGGTTGAGATTCCGATATTCAAAAAATAAGTGCTGGAAAGCCCCAAGGCTCAATTTTGTCTCCGGCACTCTTCCTTATCTTCACAAATGATCTCTTGTCTGAAATGTCTCATCCACTCCATTGTTTTGCTGAAGACAGCTTTACATATCCGTTTCCAGTCACACAACCCCGTTCTTCTATTGTGGAACTGAAACAGCAGCGTATGCTCATTACATTCCGATCGCAAAAGTATTATACAATGAGGTATTAACAACCGCGTAGAATTTAATGCTTCGAAAACATAAAACTGTTTTCTATCGACCAAGCGAAATATACCAGCCATTCCATTATCTATGACTTGCACTTGAATGGAAGAATCTGAAAAGCTTTTAACTGTCGTTATCTATATATGCTACTGACCATCTTTTAAGAAATGATCATTGTAGTGGTCCAATGTGGTCCTATTTGTTATGTCATGTGTATGGTATAACAGCGTACCACGCTATATTGGTAAGGCGATTGCTCGCCGTAAGGATAGTGAGAGTAGATAAAACAAAAGCAATGTTGCTTATATGAATATATTCTATGCTCTGCTTTATTTTCTATAAATTCATTCCTTAAATACTATTTCCTTAACTGTTATACTTATTTTCTATCTTACTTCTACAACTAATATTCTTAATCAAAATTAAGAAATTATTCTATTTTCCTATTGGCTACAATGTGTAAGCTAGGATCTTATTACTATTGAGTGACAATCAATGCAATCGAGTGGAATGGTAAACAAAGTGATAGTATGTTATGACTACGCCACTCGAATGCATTTCACATGTTTTGTTACTCTTTTATTTAAATGGCAGTGGGGGTGCACATGTTGATACTCTACATCATATATTCGATGTAGACAAAAACGCAGCGAAATGCTTAGGTTTTCTTTAAAGTTGCTATTCTGATCTGGCTACCATCCGCCATATATCCGCCCAAAACATCAGTATAACTCTCATATATGGGCGGGAACCTCCATTACTCATATGTATGTTCGATAGAATCCAAAACAGAGCAGACCTGAAAATTTTGTTTCTCTTGAACAACGTCGTAATGTCTACTGTTTTTCATTGTTTTATTGCTTTTTCTGTCAAGAGTGCTGAAATTAAATAGCCAATAGTTTTCCTCTCTTCGCGAGGTAATAATCATCTAGCTTTGAATGCTCCCCAGTTGTTCCTTGAGCCTATCTTCGGACGTGCTGTCAAATCATACCTGTACGAAACACAAAAACGGGAGAAAAGGTCAAAATATTGTAAATCTCCAGCAAATATCGTACACTCAGTTTTAAATTCTCATTGATTTTTTGAAGAGTCACCTTCCGGTATAAAAGGAGTATTTTTAAATTGCAGACGGAATTAGGACCTATATCAGACTTAATATGAACATTCTTTTGACTTGAACTTTTCACGACAGGAAACTGAACTATCATGGAATCATTCCTATCCCTTCAACACCTTCGGAAACTTTCCTTGTTTTATCGATTTTTTTTACAAACAATGCTCGAAATAGCTACTTGCATTCCTCCTCTTATTCAATTCACCCTAGACTCTGATTTCGGACGTACCGTTTAATACAGAGATTCGTTTTTTATTCGCACACGATTATGGAAAATTTACCCGGCACTATTTTCCGTTGCTAATTAAATTTGCAAACTTTTAAAACCAATCTTAATTGACACATCATTTCCCCCCCTGATTTTCCCCTATCGACCGTGCTGTGCTTAACATAAGGGTCTCAATAAAAAAAAATGTATCTTTAAGACACATGTACAAAATTTTAATAGATTTTGGCAATCAGTATTGCCTCATGCCCACTGAATCGACCTTGACGTATTTGATGCTGGTATTACCGTAGCGCAAGACATTTTAGTCTTGCATTTAGTTTTATAAAAATAAAAAGAGGTATTATTACTGTCCCTAATTTAAAATAATTTGGCTTTTGATGGTATTATGTGTACAGAAAAATGCATCTTTGAATTCACTCTTCATCAGAACCTTGTTCATCGAAAGAACAATTAGATCCATAGGTTTGGTGGTCAACCTTGGTGAAAGGGACAGTTTGCAATGCGATCATCATTATGTTTCGGCATTAAACAAGAGAAAACTCCATTTCTGAAACATATTTTTCAGTCAACTTACTTCTCGAATTACATACATATATCCAAAAATTCTGAACAGAAGAGAAAATCGATTCGAGATTTGAAAAAAAGAATCAATTGAAATCTTTTTGCGACCTCCAGTTCAAATGAGTTTTGCCCAGACATGGCAGTTGGGCTCATCAATTAAATGCTGTTATACCCTTCTAAGATGCAATATACAATTAGGCGATGATTATTAACATCAATAAAATGTACAGCATTAATGCTATGTATATTATATTTTTCCACAGGAATTTTCTCAAATTCAGACACCTAGAAAATAGAGTCCGTGGTCTGGTCTGGCTGATGTAAGATTGCGTCTTAGAAGGGTACAAAAGCATCTAACTGATGAGCCCAACTGTCGTGCCTGGGCGAAACGCATTTGGATTATAGGTCGCAAAAAGCATTCCATTGATTTTCCAGAAGCTCCCAAGCATGCGCACACTTTAAACAAATTCTGGCGGTTATACAATAGCCGATACAACTGAGTTTCGACAGTTAATTATTTAGTTCAATCGAATCGAAAACAATCGGCTGATCCTCTCAAGAAACTGCATATTCTTAATTATATCGACCTAAATCGATTGTATTAAGTTAGATACGTGCTAGCGTCGATGAATCGCCACTCTTTGTTAAGAATAACCCAAACATTTCATCTCCTTCATCATCGTTATCTTCAAGTGATGATGATGAATTCGTTGTGGAATTTTAGCTAAGGGACTTAACTCAAAATAAAACCCGAGGTTCAGAAATTCCTGAAAATTATTGAGGAATATTCCTCACAAATAGGATACATTTATGTATCTTCCAAATTAATGTTCGTCATATTTATGAATAATGAAAATTTCAATTTAGCGTTTTACAAATACAACGAAGAAACACAAACTTCAGATTCAAATATGGGCCTTATTGCGAGTGTGGTCAACGTTCGATTCGATAAAAGTAGATAGTACCAAAACGTTGGATGTGTTAAAATTTGTATCCAAACCTATTTGGATAATTTTATGTTGTAACCACGTATAAAAACAAAGCTTATGGTATCTGATACAAGATATCTTAATTTTTCGATCATCGATTTTCGACAAAAGTTGTTGATCGATTAACAAACGACACTCGCAATAAGGGCCTATGTGTTGCAAGTGGTTCGTTTGGCATTCCGAATCGGAGAGTTCTTCCGTATTACCAAACGATAACGTTATAAGTTAAACCATATGACTTGTCGTTTTATCCAAAGCGAGAGGTCTTAGACCCCAGTTGATACTGTCAAGTAGGATAATTCAACATGGACTGGACGACTCCGTTTCTCTTTTTGCAGTACGGTTTTTTGCATAGAAAAGTGAGTTGATAGCTGGAAATGGTGATCAAAAAGATGTAGGAATGCTGATAACTCCAAGCTCAAAAAGAAGAACAAATTTTTTTTATCGTTTTTGTCTATTTTTTTTATTTGATTTGTTTAACAATTAATTTGTAGTCCACCTCTCAATCGACTCAGCTCTCTCTTGAAATAATATAAGTTTTCTTATAATTAATTGATTAATATAACTTGTTTTTTGTTTTTATTGTTTATCATTTTTACATGTGTGTTCTTTTATTGAAAAATAAAAATGTAAAATAAATTATTATAATAAATATTATAGACTACAACAGCACTGTAGACGACCAACCATAGGCTATAATTCGAAATTATTGTTGTTTTATGTTTTCTTTATTTTTGTTTTGTTGTTTCTTTTTTTCAGTTGGGTGTTTCAATTTAAATATTAAAATTTCCTTAATTCATATATTTCTTTTGACAATAACGACGATGGGGTGTTAAATTTTTGAGGCACAATAAAAGAGATTCTCATTTAGAACATAACAGCCTAATCGATTATGTCTTAATGTGTGTTCGCAGACTCTCTTTTACCTTACCTTAATATACATGTATTTATATACTGGCGGTGTTATTTGCAGTTTTGTGTTTTTTTAATTTTACTTATAATTTACTTAGTAGCGGACTTAAGGTAAGCGATGAGATCTCCACGTTCATTGGCTTTCTTCAAACCAGCGAAGATCATCTTTGTGCCGGGGATGTATTTCTTGGGATTTTCCAAGTATTCGAAGAGTGTGTCCTCGCTCCAGGTGATTCCTTTCGATTTGTTGGCATCTGTGTACGAGAATCCGGGTGCTTGACCGGTCTTGCGGCCGAACACACCGTGTAGATTGGGACCAACCTTGTGCTTGCCACCGGCTTCAACTGTATGGCATTGAGCGCAACGTTGGACGAAGATTTTCTTGCCCTTTTCAACATCACCAGCTGGAACTCCCATTTTAGTTTAGTTTATAGGTTCTTTAAAGCTCTGCAAAAAAAAAAAAAAAAAACAATTATTAAGAAGGTGGTTCGAAGAAAATTTTTAAATGTTTGAAGAAGTACTTTATGGGGGAAATTGCCCTAAAGATAAGATAGGTGTGACAATTTAAGTGCTTTCATTTTATATAAAGTTGTTATGTGATAAAAAAGATAACAAATCGATTAAAGTTTAGATAATTATATTATATTATATATACATATATATAAATAATTAACAATTGTAGTTCTGAAATACCAACTTATATAGGTATAAACGAAAAATCTTTTTAAATGACTAAAACGAAATCGTATCAAACTACATATCCGAGGGAAGCACATATTAATTTGCTAATTTATAAATTACGTTCAGTTTGATTTGACAGGTGCTTTATAGTTTGTGGTGGATATTTTGTGTCGTTATGGTAGGCAAGGTTTGTTCATAACTAACTCACGTGACGCTAGACTTATTTATTTATTTGATTTTTAAGAACATGAGCAGAGAACGAGGAGCCCAGGAAAGACAAATAACATTTTGAGACAAAATTGTTATTCTCAACGACAAAGAATGTTATTCAATAAAGTTGTTTTTTATAATTAATTTTGAAAAAGGCACATTTTTCGCGAGAACGTAAGCAGCCGAGCAATACAAACATTATGAAGCCAAATGTACGGAGAACTGCAGAGTGATTGCTTATGCAGACGATGTTGTATCACGAAAGTAATCTAACATCTTAAAAGAACTCCTACAAAACGCTTTAAACAAGCTTATAAACTCATCGGATCGCACTTCTTTTAAAGGTATTCCACTAGCTCTTTCAGACTACTGATATCGGCATCTTTTCGGATAGTCAAGTGGCTATTAAATCTATTGACAGATCTCTACTTACACTATAATAGCCGTTAATCTGTTCACCTCTGTTGGGTGCCAGACCACAGGGATATTTCAGGGAACTCTAGGGCTGACGAACTCGCCAGAAGTGGACCATATAGGATAATATATGTAGGTACACCCATGGCTACATGACATGTAAACTTATGATGAAGCAAGATGCTATTGAGAGGACAAACCTTAGATGGCATAATATAACCACCTGTCTGATGACAAAATAAATCTACCCAATGCTAAATTTAAAAGTATTTCAAGTGTTGATATCCTTAAGCAGATTCAATACGTAATTGCTGTCATATCTGGACGCTGTCTTCCCGGCAAACTTTGCAGAAGCTGTATGGATGAGGAAGAATCAATTCCTCATCTTCTATGTACTTGCCCTGCTCTATCCCGTTTACGTAGGCTCCATCTTGGAGAGCTTTTCTTTGGGGAATCTAGTGATCTAACTAATATAGACATTTTATTGTCTCTCCGCTTAATAAGGAGCTCCAAATGATTCAACGAGTAGACAGAAAATCTTTAGATTCATGTGGTATCACAATGGATCAACTCTGGCCTAAGTGTGTCAGCTGTGGCGCTGGCAGCCACTTCAACCTATGGTTTTATTTGAATATGTTTGCATTTTCTTAATTGATCAAAGTCTGTTTCGTTTTAAATAATTTTTGAAAATTTAATGTTTTTAAGTAAGCATGGTTGGAGCCCGCTTTGATGTTATTTTAGCGTCACTTTCTGTTATTGTGGTTTTGATTATGAAATAAAATTTGCTATTTGTGAATTGAATACCAAATATATTTGAGTTTTGGCAGCATTTCGGTGGTCGACGATTTTATATTTTAAGAAGTTCATGAAGGTTATTTGCCAAATTCTATTTTGATCTTAGTTTTCTTTTATTTAAATTGTGAAAAATGTTAGATAATGAAGAAATACTAAAAGTTATGTTACTTTTATTAAAAAAAAAAAATATATATTATATCATGGGAAATGGTTCAGATTTGCCAATACTTTTTTTTTAATTGGTGAGTTTCAAGTACTACATACATATGTACATTATGTAGAGATTGAACAATTCCTCAGCCGATTTATTGTGATTATTGTTTAACAAAGATTATCCTAGCCGATAATTATTTTGATTTATATTTAGTTTTTGTGGTGAGAAAAAAATCCTTTATTTGGCTATTCCAAGTGATGTTTTGAGAGTGTTTTTCGTTTTGTGATTTAAGTGAGAAGTTGACTCACCAGGAATGGAGGGGCCTACAATTTGGCCAATGCACTAACCATTATGCCGAGGGATACTTCTACTTGATTGGAATCAAAAATTAGTACAAAACTCGGAAAAACACATGAAAAACGACATAAGTCAATAGAACATTCAACCTCAAAAAGCACGAAATTAACATATGTATAAATATCACCCCTTATAAAATCTTTACGATTATCAGTATACCAAACATCATAAGATACTTCATATGATTGCACGTCTTGTCTGTAGTTAGTCCATTGATCTGGGATTTACCTTCGATTTTTTTGCAATCAACTCTCAACATTTTGAAGCTGTGAATTTACTTAGTGTAGTCATAAATACAGATTGATATAAACCTAAAAATCATTCTTTTTTAATAAATTATTTGTTGTATGCTTTTCGTGTTAACCTTTATTTGTTCTTATTTGTATACTACATTGAAATGGGAAGAATTGTTGATTCTACTTGTAGCACTCATTGGAAAATGTTTAGAACATTGGACTGTTATGCTAAGGATCTTGGCTTCGATTCTCAGCCACTGCAACCAAGTTTTTTCAGGGGTGTACTGCCTCTTGTGAGGAAGTGACAATGGTTGAGAGTTGTATGTCACTACGTCCAGGTTCTTTACGAACTCTTGCACCACCAAATTTATTTATTTTTTGTTATTCAAAACCTTGTAATACGGAACCAATGACAATCTATGTCTTGAACATGAAAATTGATATCTTTCGGTAACAGCTTCAAATTACTCGTAATTTTTTTTGTATCGTACTTCTGTCTTGTGGTATTAGATTCATGAAAACTCGAATCAAAAATAATTCATATTGTGGCAATCATAGCAGATTTGGGTGGCCGTGGCACGTTGATTGTGTGCTCGCCTGTCAACCTCATGATCACAGGTTCGATCCCTGCCGTCGTCTATGTCGTTTTAATTCCATTAGAACCTTCTAAAAAAAATTGTCATCAATGGGTTGCTGGTTTACTCATTACATGTTGTTCAGGCATAACACTAACAACATGTAATTGAGTTAAACTAGTATGCCCAACAAGGATGAACACGAATAAAATAATGTGAATTATAAGCGATATAGAAATAAGACACGGCATTTCTCCGCTTTAGCTCAGCCGCCATCCCTGGAGTTAAAAATATCTGAGACTTTATCCTTCTTTCTCTTCATTAACTTCACGCCCGCGCTGTGTTGAAACATTTAAAGGGTAATCATAATCCCTTGAGCGCGGGTAGATTATAAAAAAAAAATCTGCTCATTAAAAATGCTTACTGTTATTTGTAAAGAGTAAGACAAGTTAACACGTCCGTTGTTGAGGTAAGACTGATCTTTATTCAAGTATATAAGAGCATGTGTTTAGATTTACATAGTAACAATTATGATATGAGAGTAGATGTTGTGGCTATTAAACAGGGTGTTCCTTACACTTGACATCCCCCTTTTTTAAAGTTGATTCTAATTTACATTTATATTTCAAATTTAATTTCAAAAGTAAAATACAAAAAATTCCATTTAAATTCACATTACAGTTCAATTCAAAATTTTTTTTTTTTTTTAGTTAATTCAAAAGTGTGAACAATTCATTTAATTAATAATTCAAGTTATGATTTTATAGAACAAAGTTCTTACTCAGATCTCATATATACAATGCATATGTAGATGATTCATCACACGGGTTGATATTTAATAACAGGTTTCACAGTACGACCGTATCGTGTCTTATACGTGGAGCCTGTGACATCGTTACTGATATTCATAGTTGGTTCTGGTATGGAAGTACTTTTTGGCATTTGTGGATCACTGATCGTCTGACTCTTTTCCCCTGAATTTGCAGTAGCTGCCTCATGTGGTATCTGATTGTGCGGATTGACTGCAATACTTTTTTCTGAAAATATATGAGCATTAGTTTTATTTAAATGAATTGAATTCCGACGAATGGTTGTGCCATCATCAGTACGGATAATGTATGAACGAGGTGTGTCAGCTTTCGATCGTATTTCTCCAGAAGTCCAGTTGCGTACGCCTTTTTGAATGCATACTCTATCTCCTGGATTAAAAGATTGTGAGGGCTTCGCTTTGGTATCGGCATAATATTTACCGATGAGTCTGGACTGGGACATGTTCTGTTTCACGTTCTTAACTACATTAGGTTTAAGTTGATTTTTTGTAAGTGGTAAGAATGATCGTGTGCATCGGCTCATTAACCTCTGATTTGGAGACTGCATTTCATTGTCCCTCGGCGTATTCCTCCAGTTCAGTAAGGCCAAGTCTACATCAGATCTATCCAGAGAACATCGCTTTAAAATCTTTTTCGCTTCTTGAACATATCTCTCAGCGAGACCGTTTGAACGAGGATAGTATGGGCTGGAGGTTTGATGATAAAATTCCCAAGACTTTGCAAAGTCTTTGAATTCTCTTGACGAAAATTGAGGTCCATTATCGCTTTCGAGTTTCATTGGAATACCAAAAGTTCGAAACCAGAGTTTGAGTAATCGAGTGACTTCAGATGTTGTTGATTTTTTTAGACGATGGAAGTCAAAAAAGCTTGAATAACTGTCAACAACAAGCAAGTATTCGTTACCCTTAAATGTAAATATATCTGTCGCTAAGATTTCCCATGGAAGGTCTGGAACAGCTTTGGCGATGAGCGGCTCCTTTGGTTTAGATGACTGGTTGGCTTGACAAATACTGCAATTTTTAACGAAGTTTGTTACGTCACTAGCCATGCCAAGCCAGAAAAGAGCACCTCTTGCACGACTGAGAGATCTCTGTATACCTTGATGCCCAGCATGAATTTTTTGTATCATGGACATTTTCATAGTTGTTGGTACAACTACCTTCTCACCCTTCATCAAGATACCTTTATCGAGTCCGAGTTCATCTCTAAAGGTCCAAAATTTTCTTACCGTGTCTGAAACTTGTGATGGGTTTTGTGGCCATGTAACGAGCCTTTTTGCCGTCTTGGTCCACACTGGCATTTTGGAACCCTTAGCTCAGTCGCGGGGGTGGTTCTTGGACCCTATGCCTGTTACAAAAAAAAATGTATGCCAGTCAAAACATCTTAGCTGTTATTGATGTGCGAGTATGTTGCCCTTGCCCTCCCTACCTTGGTTACTTTCTCGCCAAAGCAACCCCTTAACTAATCGGTTGCCTCTTGTCTTTCCTTCAGTATGTGTTTTATCTCAAACTTCAGCTCAAACCCTATCGTTGTCGCATAGTAGAGTAGTATCGTGCGCGCGCCGCTTGTTATCTTTCGTCTTCGGTCGAACAAAAAATATTATTTTGATTGTTTTTATTTTGTTTAATAACAAAAAAAAAAATAAAAACATAAATTCGGTTACAGGGCTTTGCTTTTTCCAGATAACTCGCTATCTGGAATATGCAAATGAACCCACGCAATTATAATTCGGTCGGGACAAAAAAAGTGCAGTGGTTGATTGTGTGCAAAAAAAAGTGTAAATAAAGGGTGGTTGCAGTGTGTGCAATTAACCTAGGTATTCCGCCTCAGTGTTTAGTGAAAATAAAAGAATGGAATACAATTCTGTTGCCATAATAATGCAACCAGAATATTAAAGAAATATTAAAAATAATGAGTTAGTGAACATTTAATAAAAATACAAAAAAAACATACGAATTTGTTACCGTCGACTCGAGAGAGACGGTAATATTGCATTATCCCCTAAATTGTGTGTAGTGTGAAATAGTCGGTAGCACCGTGCATTGATTTTCATAGTTCCGTTTTGTGTTCGCAAGTTAAAAAAAAATAAATACCAGAACTGTTTACATATGTGCAAAAACAAACATAAAAAACAAACGAAAATTGAATTATTTTGCCCGTCAACAGTACTGTGCGTATTTACCGTGAAAAAAATTTTTTTTTGTCAAAAATTTGTTTTGCCGTCGGGAAAACGGAAATTTAATTATTTTTGCCGTCGGGACAAATTGAACGTACAAAAATTAAGTGCGTGTTTTGGTTTAACGAAAAATTGTATTTACGGCGTATAAGCATTAAATAAACAATTTTTTCTGGGTTAAACTAACAATAAACATTTAACATAAAAACATTGATTCTCGTCAACATCTGTCCACGTGGGTCGCGAACCCATATATCTAGCCGGGCTTTCGTCATTATCAGATAAGTTAAAAAAAATATTTTTCATCTTGAATCGATGCTTTGTGGTTCGTTTTGTTTTCTTTTCAGAAAGTTTTACTGCCGGATATCTTTTGCGTGAAATATCCCCAAAGGTTTTCCTGCTCGGTCTTCAAGTTCATACATGCAGTTACCGATGACTTTGCGTATGCGTGATTTGAGGAATTTTGGAAGAAATTTGGCGTTCACACCTTTCATAAAATTGCTCTGAGCGAAGTTTCGATGGAACACCTCTTGCCCTTCTCGGTAAGTCACTTGTTTTGAACGTGAATTATAAGTGTTTTTTATCTTAACGTGTGCCCTGAAAGAATTATCCGACAACTTCTGTCTGGCAAGTGCAGTTTTTACGGCGCGAGGCAGGACTAACATTTCCGGGTCGTGTATAGCGTTTAAATCTCGTAAAACTCGGTACGTAGAGCCGTGTGATATCATGTTTTGCCCAAAAAGAGCATAATACGGTTGGCAACCTAATGAATCGTGCTTGTCGGATCGTAAAGAACATGCGATGCTGGACAGGTGCACATCCCAATCATTCTGCTCGTTTGATATCAACACTCGGAGTTTGCTCAAGACGCTACGATTAACGCGCTCAGAAACGTTAGCCTGCGGAGAATACACTGCCGTTCGCACCTGCTGAATGCCGTAATCCGCCAAAAAGTTTTTAAACTCCTTGGACACGAACTGACGTCCATTGTCGGAGTGAATTAATTCAGGGGTGCCGAAAGTATGAAATATTTCAGTTTCTAAGAAACTTATGATTTTTGAAGAAGTTGCTTGGGGCATAGCTTTCAGAAAAATGAATTTTGTGAAGTGGTCTACCACGATGAAGACGTACACATTTCCTAGCTTCGTACGTGGATATGGTCCCAAGAAGTCGACGTAAAGTCGTTGAATAGGCCTTTCAGTCACAATCTGCTTGGTGATAGGTGGACGAAGAATCGCATTAGGGGCCTTTACCATTTTACAAGTTTCACATTCACTCACGAATGCCTTGATGTCCATAACCATTTTCGGCCAGTAATATTTGTCTCTTATTCGGGCATATGTTTTAGCGAAGCCACTATGACAACTCAGCTTCGTATTATGGGACAATTCAATGCATTTGTGAGTGAGTGCGTCTGGCAACCAAAGCCGCCACAACGAATCCTCGTTCACATCACCAATCCTGAACCTAACTCTTTTGTATATATATTTTCCCGATACAACTAGGTCAGGAAGCGCAGACTGATTAGAATTGATGCTCTCTCTCAATTGGGAATATTGCGTCGAATCAAACTCAACTGAGTCAAGATCAATTTCACCACATGACATGATCGAAGAAACCTCACAAATCTCATTTTCTTTCACGTTTACATTCGCAGAAATCTCTTCCATGTCCATACGAGATAGAGTATCAGGCACTACGTTGAGGGACCCCTTTCGATGCTCAATTGAAAAATCAAAACCTTGGAGCTCCAAACTCCACCGAGCAAGTCTACCACTCAACTCCTTCATTGACATAAGCCATTTAAGGCTTGAATGATCAGTTATTACTTTGAACGGTAGTCCGTCAACGTAGGGCCTAAATTTTCGTATACTCAGGACTGCTGCAAGACATTCCTGCTCAGTAACCGTGTAGTTTTTCTGAGATTTGTTAAGCTTCTTAGACATGTACGCTATAGGTTTCTCATTGCCGTTCTCATCCAATTGAAAGAGAACACCACCTACTCCTTCTGAAGACGCATCACACTGGATAGTAAACGCCTTTGTGAAGTCAGGTTGTGACAACACAGGTGCCGATGAAAGTGCAGTCTTCAACTTGATAAACCCCTCCAATGCCTCCGGTGTTAATTCAAATTTCTTTGTCTTCTTCAAACAATCAGTTAGCGGAGCAGCCAAATCAGAATAATTCTTGATAAACCGTCGATACCATCCGGTCAAACCTAAAAATCTTCTAACTTGCCTTATAGTCGTGGGTACTGGGAAATTTACCATTGCCTCGATTTTGTCCGGGTTAGTTTTCAAAGTACCTTGGCCGACAATATATCCGAGATACTTAATCTCTCGCATGCAGAACTTGCTTTTATCGAGGTTAATAGTCAGATTCGCCCTGCGTAGACAAGCAGCCACTTCGTTAAGGATACGTATATGTGACTCGAAATCAGCCGTACAAATTAGCAAGTCGTCTAAATAGATAAACACATTTTCACGGAGCGAACTTGGTACCACCTGATCGATAACTCGACTCATCGTTTGACCAGCATTGCTCAAACCAAATGGCATGACCTTGAACTGGTAAAGTGGTCTACCAGGAACTGCGAATGCTGTCTTTTCTCGAGATTTTTCTTCGAGTGGTATTTGCCAGTACGCGTCTTTTAAATCTATTCCAGTGATAAAATGTGTATCTTTTATACGACTGAGCAATCCTTCAATATGAGGCAAAGGATACGCATCCTTAACCGTGACTGCATTGACTTTTCGGAAGTCTAAACAGAGGCGGACCTTACCGGGTTTCCTCACCAAAACTACAGGGCAACTCCAAGGAGAATTACTAACCTCGATAACCCCAAGTTCTAGCATACGGTCCAATTCCTTATAAACCTCTTCCTGACGAACCGGAGACAATGGATAATGCCGTGATTTGATCGGTACGGCGTTTCCCGTATCGATAGTATGGCAACCGAGTGTTGTTTTTCCCAGACCTAGTACGACAAAGTTAGGAAATAATCTTTTTACATTTTCTAGTCGAAAATTCTGTTCGGGCGTAAGTTTTATCAACTCAGCCTCATCCTTAAAATTAACCTCTTCTTCACCTTTACCGACGTCGGCCTGTATTTCGCTTATTTGAGGCATCAGGTGAAATTCGCGCCAAAAATTCATCCCCAAATACAGTTTCTGGGTGAGGTTGGGAATTAAGTAAAAAGAAAGAGGATTGGTGATACCGTTGTACTCGGTTTGAATTTCGCAGTGACCTACGATATCATGTGCATTGCCATCTGCAGTACGAACAAGATTTTTGTACGGTTTCACGTCCACTCCTATTCTTTTTACCAACTCCCAACAATCACTACCTAGCACAGAGATAGATGCCCCGCTATCGAGTAAGCCAAAAACTGACTCTTCGTTTAATTTGACATTGGCATACATCCTACCATCTGTATTTGAAGATATGATTGTTTCTACAATCTGTTTGCGAAATTTTTCCCGCTCACGAAACCGACGCCGGCATTTTTGAACGTGAGTGCTAGCTAATCTGCTACTAGTCCCGAAAATTCGAGAACGAACTTTGTAGTAGTTAAGCTTTCGCTCGTGAAGGGATTTAAGATTATAGGTTTTAATAGGATGAGACTGAGAGATTTGAGAGCTGAGAGGCTCTTCTCGTTCCAGGATCTTATTTGGAACGACTTCAGCTGTTTTGCTAGGAATTACTTCTACTTCAGTGGGTCGGGCTTGTTCCTTAAGGAACGAATTTCCCCACTCTTCCTTTCGTCCCTTGGTAAGTTTCCCGCATGCTTACCACATTCGATGGTATTAACACCTTTCGCACCACAGAGAAAACAGAATAAATTCCTCACATGCGAAGGACAAAAATGATATGCGTGCCCTTTTTGGTCGCAATTCCAGCAAACATAATTCGCTGTTGAAATGGGTTTTCTCCCCGAAGATATGGCCGCGATTTCCTCACCTTCCTGGTCTAGATCGAGCTGGTCATCGTCCACCACGATCTCGTGAACAGTTCTAGGCAAAGAAGTTCGTTTCGCCAAGAACCTCTCAGCTTCTCTGGCCTTATTCCGCAGCTGCTCTAGATGTTTAACATCAGCTGCCAACAAAATTTCTCCTAGCTTGTCTTTAGCGTTGTTCCGGATGACATCGACAAGTTTCCGATCATCAAAGGGCTCTTTCAATCGGTCGTTAAGACCAACGACTGAGTTATAAAAGTCGTCGAAAGATTCCTTGACACCCTGCTTTCGAGTTAACAACCTCATATAGATATCGACGTCGCTTTCCAATCGCCCAAATTCCTTTTTCATCGCCATCTTAACTTCCTCTAATTTTGCGAATTGGTTTCTACGCAAAAAACCCCAAAACCATTTATTTGCTCTTCCACTTAGCAAAATGTGGAAGTTAGCGGTTATTTGCTCGTCGGTGTAAGATGACGATGATTGCATCCTATCTACTTTGAAAAGGAAATCTGTGACGTTCTCCGTCCCGTCGTACTTAATGTTCCATCTATCAAGTCTGCAAGACTCAGAAGCGCTGAATGTCGATGGAGTGATAGAACTTCTCGGTCTTGGGAGCGGTTGGAAAGCTTCAGAGGTTCTCGCCTCTTGACCTGTAACTCTAACAGGAGTGTTTGATGTCGGTGCTGCGATATTCAGGTTTTCTAGCTTCTTAATAACATTCACCATGAACACATCCATCTGCTGGAATAGCCTAACTTGGTTATCAACCATGCTCCTCTCTATTCTCGCCGCTAACTCTTCCGTTTGATCGTCTCTTTGCATATTACCAGGGCTTGCGCTGTTACCCACCGGCTCATTTTGCGATGCATTATGCACCTCATCTTGACTACCGGACGAATTATTTTGGTTCGACATATCAACAGTCGAGTTTGAAATTATTGAGTTTAAACACTCCGAAAAACTGAAAGAGGACTCTAAATTATAACGATCAATTGTGTTTCTAAATCGGTTACAAAACTCTTCGAATCTAGCCTCTGAATGCGTTTGATAAACACTAAAGTCGTCGTGAAGTGATACTCGACGCCTTCTGCTCATACCTACTCAAAAAGAAACCTGCAAAAAACCTCCTCGCTCAAACTTCAAGTCCGAGCCCAAGTCCTGCAAAAATTCGAAGTCCAAACTCGAAAAAACTAATCTTTCACCTAATAAAATCAATGATCAAGGAATATTAATGCAATTCGCAGAAACTTCCAACCAATCAGCCACAGCCGAAAAAAAATTGGAAACGAAAAAAAATCCTCTACCCACTACCACAATTGCTAAACGCAATAAAAAAATTAAAATCCTTGTACGGATTTCAAAGAAAATATATCTATATATAAAAAAAAAAAAAAAAAAAAAAAACGCTGATCAAAATCCACGGGATCGAATCAGAAAAATCGCTGATCCCAAATCACCAACAGCCAAATATAAAATTCAAATTATACAAAAAGTTAAAAATATATTATTGAAATATGTATTTATTAAAAAATTAAAAAAATGAAAACCGAAAATTTCAACTCGAAATTTTTTTTAAAATAATGCTTTTTTACAAAGTTTTGTATTAAAATTCATGAAATAAAAAAGGAATGAGAATTCAAATTTGAAAAGGATGACAACTGACACTGGAGAAGAAGCCGTAGTTCTGCGAGCCGAAAAGTTAAATGAGCAAAAAAAAAATTAAAATAATCTAAATCTGTAAGTTACTTTAAACTATTTAATCTACTTTATTTATTGAAACTGAAAAAAAAATTAAAACTTTTCCTAATTTTCCAGGACTTCAACAAACGACTCCGTCATCTGTGAAGGCTCTGAAAATTTCAGAAAAAAAAACCGAAAGAATCTGTTAAAAGGACCTTCGAAGACGCCTCTCGCATCAACTGGTCTCTTTAAAAACATTGTTTCTAAGTAAGTGTGTGCTAAAGTATCCTGCCATTTGGGTACCTGTTATACAGATATCCAAAGACTCGAATACTCTAGCCCACACTGTTTTATTTGCTGCTCGTTGGTTGCACTTTCCTTGTCGCAACGCGGTACCGAATGCTTTACATTCAGTAACCGGGACTTACAAGGAAAGTACAACCAGTATCGATCAATGCAATTCGAAAAAAAAAACTAAAAAAAAATATGTAAAATTACTAAAAAATTTAAATATATAAAAAAAAAGAAAATGAATTGAAATGAATTTAAATAATATGATTTGACTCGAAAATTAAGCCTCACTATCATTTGATAGTGGGCTCCACGTTATGGGCGCCATATTGTAACGAGCCTTTTTGCCGTCTTGGTCCACACTGGCATTTTGGAACCCTTAGCTCAGTCGCGGGGGTGGTTCTTGGACCCTATGCCTGTTACAAAAAAAAATGTATGCCAGTCAAAACATCTTAGCTGTTATTGATGTGCGAGTATGTTGCCCTTGCCCTCCCTACCTTGGTTACTTTCTCGCCAAAGCAACCCCTTAACTAATCGGTTGCCTCTTGTCTTTCCTTCAGTATGTGTTTTATCTCAAACTTCAGCTCAAACCCTATCGTTGTCGCATAGTAGAGTAGTATCGTGCGCGCGCCGCTTGTTATCTTTCGTCTTCGGTCGAACAAAAAATATTATTTTGATTGTTTTTATTTTGTTTAATAACAAAAAAAAAAATAAAAACATAAATTCGGTTACAGCCATCCATTTGAAACGTATCTTATCACCTCTTTTAAGCATTCGTCATTGTTCGTCCCTTCTACTAAAGCATTTCGTGTTTGCTCTGATACTTGAACTAAGCAGTTGATTTGTAATTCACTATCTGGATTAGTATCTTGTCTTAATGTCGATTCGGCACAATCGCGACTAAGTGCATCAGCTAGAGCTATTTCTTTTCCTTTTCTATAAGTGATGTTCGGTGCATAGGGCATTATTTCAAATAATATTCTTTGTAATCTATTCGGTGCGCAATGAAGTGGCTTTTTGAATATGGCCTCTAAGGGCTTGTGGTCGGTTTCCACTAAAAGACGCTTCCCGAAAACATATTCGTGGAATTTTTTACAAGCAAACAATATGGCTAGTGCTTCTTTCTCTATCTGGGGATAGTTTTGTTGAGCAGCTGTTAGGGCTTTTGATGCATATGCAATCGGCTGATCTTTTTGCATCAGCACCGCACCCAAGCTATGCTTACTTGCATCTACTTGTAGCTTAACATCCAAATTTGCATCGTAGTACCGTAAAACAGGAGTGGTTGAAAGACTTTCTTTGAGTGTTTTGAATGATTTTTCGTGATTCTGATTCCAATCCCATGCTACATCTTTTTTGATCAAGTCTCTTAGAGGTTGTGTGATTTCAGATAGATTTTCTATAAATTTTCCAAGATACGTGACCATTCCTAAGAACCTTTGAAGCTCTGGTACATTGGTAGGTTTTTTGATTCTTTGTATAGCTTCTATTTTGTCTTGGTCTACCTGAATGCCATTCGACGTCAAAACATGTCCAAGGAATCTTATGGACGTGGAACAAAAAATACATTTCTCTTTATTTAGTTTTAAGCCCATAGCTGATAACTTGGATATGACTTTTTCTGTTAGCGATTGAAGCTCTTTTTTCGAGGATGCATGAATGAGTATATCGTCTATAGATACTTCAACGTTTTCATCATCTTCTAACATACTGGACATAATGTCTTGAAAAATCTCAGATGCCGATGCGAGGCCAAAAGGAAGGCGAGTGTAAGAAAAACGACCCCATGGCGTTGCCATCGTGAGCAAATTCTGGGAACGTTTTGATAGTTTCACCTGCCAGAAACCCTTTTTACAATCCAATAACGTGAAATATTTCGATTTTCTAATTCTGCTTGTTATCTCTTCAAGTGTTCTTAAGGGATGATATCTTCTTATTATATTTTTGTTAATATCTGTAGGGTCTATACAAACACGCAGTTTGCCGTTCTTTTTTGCAACTACCATGGGGGATACTGCCTGAGTAGCCTCTTTCGTTTTTACTAAAACTCCTAATTTTATCATTTTTTCTATTTCCTTTTTCACAGTTTCTCTCAAGGCATATGGAATTTTCCTGGCAGGATGAATACGCAAAACAGGATTTTCTACCAAGTCTATGTCATAGATAAAATCTTTCACGCAACCCAAACCATCGAAAATGGTTTCATCAATTTGAATTTCGTTCACGCGTAATATTAGGTTGAGAATTTCACAAGCATTTTTGCCTAATATTGGGAATACTTTTTCCGCCACGACCTTGAAATTAATTTTTGCATCTTGCTTGCGCACCTGGCATAAGACATTTACTTCTCCTATTACATCGACTTTGTTATTAGCAAATCCTACTAAGCTCTTAGTTTTTGAAATAAGTAATTTAAGTCCTAATCTGCTAACAATGCTTTCTGGAAGAACGTTGCATTGTGCCCCAGTGTCCAATTTCATTTTGATTATGTTCCCCATAACTGCGACCTCTTCTAACCAATTCTCTTTATCATCATCTGCAAAATTATTAACTGCATTTATATACAGGAGATCATCACTACTTATACTTTCATCATCTCCTATAGCATTTACGGTATTTACTTGCGTACTCTTTTTATGACGACAGCGCTTCGCATAATGACCCGTTTTTTTACATAGCCTACAAACAGCATTACGTGCTTTACATTGTTGCCTGCCATGACGAGAACCGCAACGTGAACAATCATATACTTCGTTGTTCTTGTCATCACGATATGCTTTTGTATGTTTCTTCTTAAAATGTTGTCTACTCCCCTCGCTCTCATGAGATTTCTTACCATGACGTATGATGTTAACTTCTTGTTCTTTATGTATTTGTTTGAGTTGCTTTGTTGCAATTTCGCTAGCTTTACAAATTTTAATTGCCTGATCTAACGTTAAATTTTCTTCTGATAATAATTTTTCTCTGACTACATCGGAAAACAACCCAATAACAATTTTGTCACGTACCAAATCATCCCGTAGACTGCCAAACTCGCACTTTTGCGCCTGGTTTTTAATTTTGGTAAAAAAGTCATCAAAGTGTTCTCCTTCAACCTGGGTTATTTTATTAAAGGCATATCTTTCAAAAGTAACACTGATTTTTGGATCAAAAACGGCTGCAAACTTTGATTCTATGATGCTCACCTTGTTTTTTTCGTCATCAGATAATCCAAAAGAATTAAAGATTTCCGTTATATCAGGTCCGATAGCCAACATGAATTGAGCCACTTGCTGCGCTGCTGACTTTTTATCTAACTCCAGAGCCACGGAGTACCATTTGTAGCGTTGTAGCCAATTTTTCCATTTAGACGACATATTCGAATCACTCAACTCTAAATAACCAGGTGGTTTTATACAATTACTACCGCGACTTTCATTTCTGTTCGCACTCATATCAAGCGGGGGATCAGGCATTTTTATTTATTTAAAGTCTTTTTAATAAATTTTTCTTAATTTTTTTTATATTTTACGGTATGTCTTTTTGTATATGCATATAATTTTTTTTTTTTTTTTTTTTTTTTTTTTTTTTGTGATTTTTATTCTGACACCATGTTATTTGTAAAGAGTAAGACAAGTTAACACGTCTGTTGTTGAGGTAAGACTGATCTTTATTCAAGTATATAAGAGCATGTGTTTAGATTTACATAGTAACAATTATGATATGAGAGTAGATGTTGTGGCTATTAAACAGGGTGTTCCTTACACTTGACACTTACAAGCATATTATACTAAGAGCCCACAGCAATTTTTGGGTGTGATTGATAACAAAAAATAATTAGCGTAATTAGATAGGCCTTTTATAGTTATTTACAAATGTGAAAGTGTTGCATACTCTAGTGGGAGCAATAGTGCATCGAGTATGCAGCCAAACAAATGTACATCAACAAGCATTGGACATTTCAAAAGGGTCTTGCTATGAACGGCAAAAAATCAAAAACAAAATACCGGACTTCATAATCACTGAATTGGCCAGGTCCCAATTCATTACAAGCTATGTTCAATTTAAGACGAAATAAGTCTTATCTACTTGAGACAAATGTTGAATGTTTGCAGTGCATAATATCCCAATTAATGACATGGGCGTTACAATCTTTGATTGACCAAGGTATCTCAGCCTTCCCGTGAATTTGACCTTGACGCGGTGGGAAGGCTTACGTCCTGTTTTCTACCCCAGCAATCCAGCTGCGGTAGCAGAGACAACAAACAAAATTCAAAACAACTAATGAACCATGGATAAAGCTATAGAAAAAGAAAAAATTCGAACGGGGATATACGTTCAAATGTCGGCAGGAGTCGCGACTGCCGGCACGGGCTTGGCCTCTAACGAGGATAAGTCGCCAGCGACTTCGACAGCTTTAGTAGGTGAAGCGGCTATCAAGCCTGACACAGTTTGCGGAACAACTGTTAAGACAGGGTCCGCGGGCTGCGGCGGGACTGATAAGCTACGGTCTATTGGTAGTGCTACCAACAAACCCAAACCCCACTTCAGTGGTAAGGCACCCTTGAGAAAAGGGTCTGCTGCAACCACCACGGCCAGGGACAGTACGTCCAGTAAGCCCCACTTCAGTGGTAAGGCGCCCTTGAGAAAAGGGTCTGCTGTAACCACTATGGTCAGTGGTAGTACTACCAATAAACCTCATTTCAGTGGTAAGGCGCCCTTGAAAAAAGGGTCTGCTGTAACCACTACGAGACATCCCCTATCGCATAGCGTTCGCGAATTGCGGAATGCTAAGAGGATCATCAAAAGACTAGGTGATAAACTAGAAACTAATGGTGACTCTAAGCAGGAAGCATCGCTAGCATGGGCCAAAAGCGTCATTGCTAGACAGCAAGATGCTGAGACCAGCGGAGACTCCACGTCAAAGCGACAAAGGTCCATTGAGGGAACCACTTCGGAACCCAAGCGCCCGAAAGTGCAGAAGACCAGCACGGTATCAACTGCGTTAAGGAAGGATGATGTTTCTTTTAGCGATGCGCTAAAATCCAATATAATTGTTGCAGTCATCGACAGAGGCGATATCGATGGCAAGATCTCAGTAGATCGCTGGGCAGTGGTAACAAGAGAGCTCTCGGTACGCTACCTGGACATCATGAAAGCCAATCCAGGACCACCCCCAGTTATTAGAGATAACGGCTGGCACCGAGGCCAAGTAAAGCTTATCTCTTGTGGAGATCAGAGATCTTGCGATCTATATAAGCTTGCTGTCAGCAAGTTAGGAGAGATCTGGACAGGCGCGAAGCTTGAGGTTGTTGCTAGAGAGCAAATCCCTACAAGGCCAAGGGCTCGCACCTGGATTCCAGAGGAACCTTCTCGACCGGATACAATCCTTAAAATCATACAAAGCAGTAATCCAGACCTGCCCACTCATAACTGGAAAGTTGCGAAAGTGGAGGAACCAAAGGGCGCTTCAAGATCTGCAATTATTGTAGTGAATAAAGAGTCCTTGGCTCCTCTACTGGCAACCAAAGGTGTGATTGGGTATGGATTTTCTTCGATTACTTTGAAAGTATATAAAAAAGACGAGGGTAACACCGTTCCTCCACAACAAATAGGTACTTCCACAGTCGAAGAATCTGCGGCAGACATCGATCCAGCAATGGAAATTGATGCTCCCAGCAGCTCTGAGACTGAAGTGAAGACCACAACCATCGCCGAAAAGGCTCCAGAAAATGTCGACAGTCTCTCCGAGAAGGAAGCTGAAGACTCCGTGAGGAAGGTCCATCTGAGTGAAGACGAACCCATTGGCTCGGACTCTGAAGCCGAGCTACTGGATTCGTCCTCTGAATCGGAAGACCTGAATCTAACCATGTTGGGGGTTGGTCTGGATGAGTGTAGCCAAAATGCTGCAACTACTTCAGATTAACCTTCAACATTCCATCAAGGCTTCGGCCTCACTTCTTCTCCGTCTGCACAAGAACCGAGAGGATATAGTCCTGATCCAAGAACCATGGATTGCCAAATCTGGAATTCAGGGACTCAGGACTCCTGGTTACTACTTGCTGTATGCATCGGACAAAGGTGAACCCAGATCCTGCATATTAGTTAAAAGTAGTTCTAATGTATATTTACTCCCTGATTTCAGCGATCGAGATATAACCGCCGCCAGAATGCACACCAATAATGGAACGTACTGGATAGTGTCGGCATATCTTGGCCACGACAACCCTGGCCCTCCTGGCGATACGCTCAAGAGGATCATCGCTGAGGCAAAAAGGCAAAATATCAGCCTCCTTATTGGGTGTGATGCTAATGCCCATCACACTGTCTGGGGAAGTACGGACATAAACGATAGAGGTGAGTCTCTTTTTGATTATATTCTTAGTACTAACCTTGTAGTCAGTAACATCGGTAATGAACCTACCTTTGTTACCAGAAACCGACAAGAAGTGCTAGACATCACTCTTGTCTCTGACACTATATATCAAATGATAACGAATTGGAAAGTATCAGAGGAACACTCATTCTCAGACCATAGATACATTCAATTCAGTTTAAATGATGCACCCACTACACGGCCAGTTTTTCGTAATTATAGGAAAACAAACTGGCAATTGTATAGAGATATACTGGAAAGATCGCTCACAGCCGAATATCTAGATATCCCTTCCAACACCTCAGATCTAGATAACAAAGTCAAGGATCTGACACTAATCCTGAACAATGCAATGAATATTTCTTGTCCTCTTCTTCAAGTTAGAGGAAAAAAAGAAACCTTATTGGTGGAATTCGGGATTAGAACCGCTCAGGAAAAGTTGCAGAAAACTCTTCAATCGAGCTAAATACACAAAAGAATCCTCAGATTGGGACTTATATAAAGAATCCTTAAAGATTTATAAGAAACAATTGAGGACAAGCAAAAGATCTTCATGGCGGAACTTCTGTAATAAAATAGAAGATACTTCTGAAGCATCCAGATTGAGGAAAATCCTCTCAACAAATCCAGTCATGCCAAGCTCTTTGAAAATGTCAAATGGCTCCTGGACAAATTCATGTGAAGAATCACTCAATTTGCTACTTGACACTCACTTCCCAGGTAGCTCGCAAAACATTTGCAACATTAACTCAATAGAGTCAAATAACAAAGGTATAAAGATCCGAGGGTTAATAACAAGGGACAAACTAAAATGGGCAATTAACAGCTTCGATCCATACAAATCGGCAGGACCAGACGGCATAATACCAGCCGAACTGCAAGTTGCTTTAGACATTATCTTACCCACTTTAGAGATAATAATGAACAGTTGTCTAAACCTGGTTCATATTCCCCGTATATGGAGAGAAGTCAAAGTAGTCTTTATACCCAAAGCTGGTAAATGCTCCCACGTTACGCCCAAGGACCTAAGACCTATCAGTCTATCGTCATTTCTTCTCAAGACACTGGAACGATTGATTGACATTCATCTGCGTAGTGCTATAAAACCAAACCTTTTTTCTACAGCACAACACGCTTACTGCAAGGGAAAATCAGTAGAAACTGCGCTACACACCTTGGTACGCGCAATCGAATACTCCCTAGATCACAAAGAATACACTCTAGTTGCATTCCTAGATATAGAAGGCGCCTTCAACAATGTCGACAGCGCCGCAATAGCGAAGACACTGCAGAATCTCAATGTGGATAGCTCACTTGGCAACCTCATAAATTTCATGCTGAAAAGCAGAATTATAAATGCGGAACTAGGTAGCTTTACTACAAGAAGGTCAGTCAGTAGAGGAACCCCACAAGGTGGAGTCCTATCCCCACTTCTATGGAACATGGTAGTTAATGATCTACTAATAGACCTAGAAGAAGAGGGATTCAAAGTGATTGCATACGCTGACGATATTGCCATTGCCGTATCAGGAAAGCACCCTCAAGTTTTAACAGAACTTATACAAACCGCTCTCAACAAGCTACTAAAATGGACAGATCGATGTGGCTTAGGTGTTAACCCCCACAAGACTGAACTAGTCCTCTTCACAAGGAAATACAAAATTCCTCAACTAGACCCTCCATCGATTAAAGGTGTTCCACTCACTTTCTCAGATCAAGCTAAATACCTGGGTCTTATTTTAGACAAAAAGTTAAGTTGGAAACCTAATATACAGGAAAGAGTAAGGAAAGCCACGGTAGCTCTCTTTTCTTGTAAAAAAGCCGTAGGGAACAAGTGGGGCTTGTCTCCACAAATAACTCACTGGCTATACACTGCGGTCATCAGACCGATACTTACTTACGGGGTGACCGTATGGTGGACGGCCTTAGATAAAGCGACTAATCGCGACAAACTAAGCAGAGTTCAACGTTCAGCGTGTATGTGCATCAGCGGAGCTCTCCGCTCGACACCTTCCGCTGCACTAGACATAATACTCAACCTGACACCCCTAGATATTTACAGTAAACAAATGGCCGCGAGCACAGCCATACGTCTCAAAGCCATCTCTCAATGGACCAATAACTCTATTGGCCACACCACCATTCTGAATTTATTCGGAACTCTACCAAGTCACTCTGACTACATCACTCCCTTTTTGGTCTTCGATAAAAACTTTGAAGTCACCATTCCCTCAAGGTCAGCTTGGGAGGAAGGGGCTTTGACAGATAATAAATCAGTAAACTTCTTTACAGATGGATCGAAGACTGAAAACGGAGTGGGTGGTGGAGTGTACTCAGATGAACTAAACCTTAGTCTCTCCTTCCGCCTACCAAACCATTGTAGCGTATTCCAAGCGGAAATTCTGGCGATAAAGGAAGTATTGTCCTGGCTTAAAGAAAACGTGGTATCTAACACGGATATCCGTATCTTCTCAGACAGTCAGGCTGCTTTGAAATCCCTAGCATCAGTCTCTGTAAACTCCATTACAGCCCAAGACTGTCGTTCGTCTCTAATGGAGATGGCCAAACAGTTTAACATTCACCTATTCTGGGTGCCGGGTCACAGGGACATTCCGGGGAATTGCAAAGCCGACGAACTCGCCAGAATTGGAACGGAAATGCCTATCTTACCCGAAAAGGCAAATATAGGTATGCCCATAGCTACAAGTAAACTTATGCTGAAACGAATCGCTCTGGAACAATCGAACACAAGGTGGCTTAATATTACCACTTGCATGGCGACCAAGCGGATCTGGCCTAAACTGGATCAGAAACGGTCAAAATGTCTATTGTCCCTCAGTAGATCTCAGATCAGCTCCGTCATAGGTGTCATAACTGGACACTGTCTCATAGGTAGACACGCCGCACGTCTCGGTGTGCTATCAAACGATTTCTGCAGGAGTTGCTTGGACGAGGAGGAAGAGGAGACAATCCCACACCTTCTTTGTGCATGCCCTGCTCTCTCTTACAGACGCAAACTTCATCTGGGAGAATATTTCTATAATGAACCAAGCGATCTCATAAACAAAGACATTAAAAGTCTCCTTCGCTTCATCAGAAGCTCCAAATGGTTTTAACTAGTAGGAAACCTTTTTTGTTCCCTATTAGATCGTGGTATCACAATGGACCTCTAATGGTCTAAGTGTGTCAGACGCTTTAATGACAGCCACTTTAACCTAACCTAACCTAAGGTATCTCAGGTCGTTTCTAAGGAAAAATTTCTGTCATTTCAAATAAGGGCTTCTATGAATTGTAACGATTCTTTGCCCAATGTATAGTATAAAATAAAATTTCAGTATTTTTAAACCTTCTTTGAAATATGCCTGTGTTGTGTGGAATCCAACAACTAAAAATGATATTGCTAAGATAGAGAGTACAGAAAAACTTCTTGCGCTTTGCTTTGAGAAAATTGTTTGGCTTTTCTTATCGTTCAAAATGTCTTTTGTTAGGAATGCAATCTCTTGAATCGCGCAGAGAAATGTATATTATAATGTTTGTTCGTGATGTTTTATGTTATTATATTGATTGCTCTGGCTTGCTTTTCAATATTAATGTGTATGCTCCTTCAAGATTAAGGCCATTATTATTTGATGTTTCACATAGAACTAATTATGGATTGCGAGAACCTTTAAGTCATTGCTGTAAATTATTCAATGAAGCTTATTATGTTCTAGATATAAGCTTGCTTAGAAATAGTTTTAAAAATTTATTGTTAGCATATTTAAGGCACAAATTTAATGGAATTTAGAAACCTTTATATAATATATAATGTTATATGTATTTAATTTATCAAATCTGTTGATGTAGGTATATCGCATAAAAAGGTTTTCCTAAAAATTAGCGCATTTTCATTGAATAATAATTTTCTTTGTTTCAATATTTACGACTATACTAAGTACATCCAAACAAATTTTATTTTTCCAAAAGAATTATGAAAACTTAAAACAAACAAATAACGTTCAAGAGGGCAGGGTTAACTTCCCAACTACTGCCTCGCGTACCTACCTATATTTATATTTTACATTTAATTAATATTAATGCATCACTGATTGTTTGCAATGCGCAACTGATGCTGATAAAATGTATCACAACAAAGAACACATCAAATGTTTTATTGATTCTAAGTTGTTTGAACCTTGCTTACAACTTCGCGGAAGTTTGTCATGATGAATACTTGACACGAAAATTGATGTAGGCCTTATGCTTTTATCTTTTATGACTATTTGACGAAAGTGATCATTTCTCATATTTGAAACTATACATTTCTGAATTCAAACTTTATTTCCCTTCTCTGAAACGTATTTCCAATAAAAATCATTTTCTAATTCACGAAAAAATATTAAAACGCACTTAATACAGAAGATTATCAACAGTACATAAATGTACCGGTCGACGAAAATTTTATTTGATAACAGACTGCTTACGCGGAACTAATTAATAAATCTAGATCTATTCAAGGTTGGCTAGAAAGTAGCAAAAGCATTACCTAAGGACTGCAGAATGTATACCTACAGAAAATAATCAGACTTGGTTACCAGATACATAATGAAGACATTTATGAAACTTATCTAATCTAATATACATAATTGATAAATTAGACTCAGCCAGATATACAAATAAAAACGAACAAAAATTAACCATAATCTGAAACTGATCACACGTGATAAAAGTTAATGTATTTAAAACAAGAGCTTCAACGTCAGCTTTTAGAGTTCAAAAGAACCAATACAACTTTCAAGCTGAGTTGATTCATTGTATTGTAACTAAGCGGTTGTGTCGTCAGCAATTTAATTTACTCAAAGTACTCGCGAGTCGCGACGTCACCATCAACTCTTCTCGCGGAAATTTGCGGGTAGGTTTAATTGCTTATGTATTATGTCACGAGATCGCAAAAAAAGTTCTTGAATGATCAATTTTTGAATAGTAATACTATATTCAACTAATTCTAATATGCTTTGGTTTATAAAGTCGTGTTTTAATGCAATTATGAATCGCCCGTCTGTTTTTGTCCAGGAAAAGAAAATGCACATTCAACCTTGCGATCAATGAAAAAAAAAAATGCAAAAAATTCGATTTTCCAACCTTGACGATATATAGAGGTATGAACGAGATGAGCAGGAAAATCTGTGTTACTAGTGCAAGAGCACGAACTGGCCAAACGCCAATGCGCAGTTGTCCTCAGCACACTTTTCATTTTCCTTTTCTCATTTCGCACATGTTCAATATACACCGTGTAAATGGGTATCTACAATCTTTCTATTGTTACGTAAGGTGGGTGAGATGATGGAATATTTTAAGATTTCAGGGTTGAACCATGTTCTAACTAAATTGATTTTTTAGCGAGAAAAATAAATTTCTTAACTGAAATTCTAAAAAAACAAAACAAAAATTGCAAACAAGTCACTGTTTAACACGTGGTTGTTTCTAGAACCAACTTGTTCCCCTTTATGAGATTGTCGCCCTCTCCAAACCAAGACCAAGAACCAAGAAGCACTTGCAAATTATCAATTCAAAAAAAAAAAAAAAAAAAAAAAAATTACCAGGAAGGTGATTTTTTAGTAGTTTATTGTTTGAGTCACAATTGAATGAAAATGTTGATAACTTTGATTGCAAATGACACCCACGGGCGGTTTAAGTTTTGTTTTATATAATATGAACTTTGAACGATTGATTGTTAGAATATTAAGAGAATTATGTAATTTTTGCAAAAGATTAAGTTCACATTTTATACCGACAAAAAGCCACTTCCTGGCCTTGTTTATTATTGATTTAATATACGATAAAAGTAATTCTTAGAATCACAGTAACGGAAATATTTTAAATTAAAAAATTACACAAGTTGATGAAATAAGGAAAAAAAATTATTCACAAAGGTCAGATTTCAGGTACTTACATTGAACACAAAAGATACAATTCAACTGTGGCGAGACAAATTGAAAAACTGTTGTGGACAGCAAAAAAAAATCTGTAAGAAGCCAAATGGCGAATTGGATGTTGATTTCTGAGCGGCTGCGCTGATATGAAATGTCAAAATAGCGCCCTCTTCTAGGCACTGGAAAAATAAAGTTGGAGTGAGTGGTGCAGGTTGTAGGGGTATAATCCCAGCACATTTTAATTGATCGTTCAGGTTCAGTACTTTACTTCAATTCAAGAAGATTTTCTTCGGTTAAAAAAAAGAACACAATATACTTATCAAAATTAACCGTCTGTGTCACGATAGCTTACAGATAAACTTATTAGAGTAATTGAATCTTAATTGTTCATGTAAATAATACAAAAGTATACGTAAGTACAATTTTTTATGAAAGATTATAAAGCATTGCGTTTAAGCCAGCTTGTGCTTTCTTATAAGTTTACTTTAAGCGATCAGAAAGTAAGGTGAACCAAACAATAGGTTCAAATAATTAATAATTAAATAAATTCGAAAACATTATATAAAAAGTAAAGTTTAAATAATTAAAAAAAAGAAAAAAATAATAAAACAATCGGATCTTAATTAGGAACAATAAAAAAAGGTCAATTTTAATTTACTACTTATTCGTTCTATATCAAACAAATTTTACAATTTAATCAAATAACAAATTAAATTACAATTTCAACCGTAGATAAGTTTTATATATAGAGTTTTGACTTGCGTTATTGAAATACAAACTTATTAAAGGCACTGCGTTTTTAAAAAAAGAAGAAAGAAAAAAATAGCAAAATCTTTAAAAATAAAGGGCTTTTAGGCTGGTATTCACCGAGCGCTCTTAAACGGCTCTTAACTTTACGAGGCTCTTAACTTGAAATTTCTTTGGGGTATTCACCAACCACTCACAAGTGTTTTTCGAAGTTCGAAAATGAGCGCCACTCTCTCTTGTTCAGGCATACCCAAACTGTGAAATCAAACTGTTTTCGAACTTGAATGACAGCTGGCAGTGAGAATCCTTCGGTCAATTTCGTATTTTGCTTGGGGAACGTTACTGGTGACGATAACTGGTTTTGGTTTTGCAGTGGTCGGGACCATTCCTAACTTTTAAGAGCGCTCGTAGATCTTCACTAATATTGCTTGGTGAATAGGTTAATGAGCTTCTTAAGTTATGAGCGCTCGGTGAATACCAGCCTTAGTTTAGCTAAAGCTTAAATTTGGAAAATTTATTTAAATTATTGATGGCTTTAAGTTGAGCTTAAAAAATGGGAAGATTTGTACTTCTATAACAGTTTGCGTGAAAAATATATCTCAACAGCAACTTCTATCCACATTTTCCATTGAAGACACTGTCAAATTCATCATACTTACAATAACGTAACATAACGAAAGTCTGCGAGTTTCTTGAAAAATAGGACATAGAAAATTAAAGACTTTTTCATTTTGGTTTAAATTACATAGGTCACAAATATGATTAACAATACGGACTATAATTAAGTTCCAAAATGTCCGTTCGGACTTTAAATATAAGGCTCGCATGTCAAAGGTAGAAAGGTCCCTTCTAAAATAATTGGTTTCACATAGATTTAAATTTAGAGAAATTTAGCCATTTCAATACGCATCTGATACCTCCGTTAGTCTACTTTCGCAATGCAATCATAGAAAATATTTTGCCTTTTTACTACATTCTTTGGACTTAGATTTAAAGGAACACCATGTTTCAAAATAAGTTCTTGATGCCAGTTCTTAAAGGGGGTATAGAAAGAAGCCGCATTCTTTTGTGTAAGTTGATATCAGATTTTTGTATAACTTTGGTTAAAAAGTCTGTACTAGCCTTCAAATTTTGGTATGAAAATGCGTTAAGCCGGACTCCACAAAAATAGCATAGTTTGGAATATTCAAGGGTAATTTGGATATTCTTTTGAAATATATTTTTGGATTTTTTCAATATCATCCATTCACTGATAACCGTAGACTTCGTTACCAGAGCAGCAACAATTATTAATTTTGGCGTTGAAAACTTTGAATTTTGGTATGTAATGTAATGTAATACATAATTATTTAATTAATTTTTTTATACATGTTTTTGAAAGTGAGTTTTTTTTTAATTTATAAATCTTCTTCGAAAATTTTGGATTAACATCTCATTTTTTCGAAATTTTGAATCTAAAGTCCGAACTCTATGTCCGTTTTTTGCACATGGAGTTGACACCATTTTTTTAAAATAAATCTCAACCATTTTCAAAAAGAGAAAATGTTCCTCGAATTCAGTTTGATTTTAAATGTTTTTGACAAATAATGAAAAATTATACCGTTACAAAGATTTAACGTCTTTACGATGTATAGCCATCTTCGTTTACCACACGAATTCGTGTCGGAAAGTTAACGATTTGTTGAAAGAGATTTTCCAAACAAATTTTGACAATTCGGTTACGGCGTCACGTCCTAAGCTTCCTGACGTTTAATCTTTTGCAATTACATATGTTTTAAAAGTGCTATCTCGACATTTATAACACATTTATAACACGTGATCTTTGTGTTATCTGAGCAGTTACTAGGTTTCAAGTGAAATGCTATTGTCGATAAAATAACAAAATCAATTGAGCAATTCTGTCCTTGGATAATTAATTTAATTACATTGAATCAACTAAATTTTGGCAGATGCAACTGAAGAAAAGAAAATCAGAGTAAAATTATTTTTAATATTAAACAGTAATATGACAATTTTCGGGGATGAACCCGTATAAAAGATTTAAATATAAACTGCAGCAAGTCTAAATTACAGCTTAATCCCGTATTCATTCTATGGACTACTATTCCACAAGGAATTCGGACTTCATCCTTCCAAATGTGAAGTTGATAAGACTTCATTTTATGAACTAATGTTATCGTGATATCGTCGTTCAAGCGAGAAGCATAATTTTAGTCGGTGTCTAAGCTAAAATTAAACATGTCCGTCAAGTTAGCACTACCACTTCAAAATTTTAGAAATGTAATAATTGGATTAACTGTCGTAAATTTGTCGTAAATTTTTCGTGAAACGAAAAAATTTGTCGCTCTTTTTTTTTTAAATAACCCCTGGTAATGCTAACTTGACAGTCAAGTTAGCACTACCACCCCTCAAAATATAGGGTAAAATGAACTCAAAAAAGAAAAAGGTAAGTGTTAATAATTGTCGTGAATTTGTCGTAAATATGCTGTAAGACCAAACATTTTGTCGCGGTACGCCTGCGGCTACGAACGTTAATTTAAAAAAAAATGACCCCTGGTAATGCTAACTTGACAGTCAAGTAAGCACTACCACCCCCCAAAATAGGGTAAAATGAACTCGCAAAAGAAAAAGGACAGCGTAAATAATTTTCGTAAATTTGTCGTATATATGTATATCGTGAAAGAAAAAAAATTTTCGCATCATTTTTTGTCAAAAAAATGCCATAAAAATGCCATAAAAATGCAAAAGTCCATAAAAAGCATTTTTTCAATAAAACCTACCATACCAAAAATCTCTTAAAACTAATTTTTTACTATTATGCTATTTTAAGGACTTTTGTCATATTTAGGGCAAGAAGGGCGCGACAAATTATTTTATGACGGAACGTATTCAGAGATCCGAACATTTTTTTCCTTTACGATATATTTACGACAATTATTTACGCTGTCCTTTATCTTTTGCGAGTTCATTTTACCCTATTTTGGGGGGTGGTAGTGCTAACTTGACTGTCAAGTTAGCATTACCAGGGGTAATTTTTTAAAAAGTTAACGTTCGTAGCAGCAGGCGTACCGCAACAAAATTTTTGGTCTTACAGCATATTTACGACAAATTTACGATAATTATTAACACCATCCATTTTCTTTTTCGCGTTCATTTTACCCTATTTTGAAGGGTGGTAGTGCTAACTTGACTGTCGAGCTAGCATTATAAGGGTTATTTTTAAAAAAAATTAGCCTTAGAAAATTTTTGATTTTACAACATATTTACGACAAATTCACGACAATTATTAACACTTACCTTTTTCTTTTTCGAGTTCATTTTACCCTATTTTGAGGGGTGGTAGTGCTAACTTGACTGTCAAGTTAGCATTACCAGGGGTTATTTTTAAAAAAAAACAAGCGCGACAATTTTTTTCTTTTCACGACAAATTAAAACAAATTCACGACAATTAATCCAATTATTACATTTTTAAAATTTTGAAGTGGTAGTGCTAACTTGACGCACATAAATTAAACGTGTGTGTTAATATGTAGATACATACATACATATATATCCGTTTAAACTAATGTAGGCAATTTGTTTTTGATTTATTAATTTCGTTAAAAATTGTTATTTTCTTGCGTCGAACCAGAGAAAATAAACTTAAAAATTATAGTCTATTATGTGATATTCTCCGATCGTCCATAACATTAACTGTTCATACATACATATGTATTTACAATATTCTTGCTGAGCTGCATTTCACTTTGTCTATTTTTGGAACTTGGCTATTAAAGCTTCCTTATGTATGTAATTTCACCCAGGCAATAAATTCCATCAGAGTACCAACTTAATTGCAAAACCACGAGATTGATAATTCAGTGCAAATACACTTCTATCGAAAGCAAACCGTATGGCTGAAATATCCAAAAAACTGGACATGTCAATGGAAGTATCTATAAGCTCTTTGTCCATGGTAGTGAAAAACAAGTCCAGCAAAACTCCATAAAATGTATGTATATTCCTCTTTGACTCCCTGATTTAAAATCCACCTTGCAATGTAAATTCACTATTCGTCGTCAGTCCATCGGATACTTTGCGTCTCTATAGAATGTTTACTTTCCATATCCTTGGATGTTTCAAACCAAAAATGATGGTTCATGTCCTTGAGCCTAGAACTGCAACATACATACATACCTATTCATATACATAAGTATAGCTAGCCAATGAACTGAACAAAATTAAATAGCGACAAAACTATGAAGAATGTACTTGGTGATTTAACTCAGGCCTCATGAACATTCTGGGAGAATATGAATCATGTTAGACTGAGGTTTTTAATGAGAAATTCCCTTTCGTCCCGCAGCTAATTACATTCGATTCATTAACTGATGAGTGGGAGCATGTTGTGTTACAATAATTAAATACAGAGGAGCATATATCAGTGAAGTTATAGATACTCTCCTTGCGAATGGCGCCATTAGTTACATATTATGAAATCGTCAGGTAAAAAGTAGTGAGTTTTACCAAATACTCGTACAACAAAATAGACAAAAAGTGATAATTTGATTTAAGCACGATTTTCGATCTTAAAATTTAAATTCTCCATGTAAATTGGTTTTTATTCCTTGCATGTAATTTAACATTGGGTTTATGATTTCACTTTTATTTTTAGTAAATTCCGTTAAATTCTACTTAATGAGAAACAAAGTTTGATATTTCTTATGAATTTTATAATGTAGGTACATAGTAAAGGAGTGTGTCTTCTGTTGGTTTCAAATATAAAATGCAAATATAAATTGCGCTTGCACTTTTTACAAAGATATCATTTTTAACTCTTGTTACAAAAACAAAAATTGGTAAATTAATAATTTTCGAGAAAGGTTTCAAAAGCTTGAAATAAGATGTTTTTAGTATTTAATAAGTCTTTTTTATTTTAAGACTTGAGAGTTTTAAAAAAAAATATTCATTTTCCAATTTTCCTTTCCCTTAAAATAATTGATTGAAATTGAATAAGTAGTCGGAATAAAAGGAAATGAAATGAAAACGAAGTTTAAATTAAAATTTAAAAGAAAAAGTCAAGTAATAATTTTCAAATACAAACCTCTCCATTCCATTCAACACGAAGTCAATGCAATAGAACATGAATGTTTGAGTTTTTAGGGGGGTATAGTGGTGGGACATCCAGAGCTGACGTACCATGTACTTTTCCAACAGCAACACAACTTTGGTGCCTTATAAATCCAGAGAAAGCAAATTGTTGGTGCTGAAGTGCTGATATGCGAGTTAGTTTGTTTTTGCAGTACTCTCTCAAATACCTTAGATATAAAAGGCAGTGTGTAGAGATGGGTCTATAACATTGCTTGGGAAGGACTGTTTTGAATGGGTATGATTTTGGACTGTTTCCACTGAGTAGGATAAATGCCTGTGGTTAAGATATAGTTGAAAACATGTACCAAAGCTGGGAGAATCACAGGAAGAATAATTTTGACAAACTTAGGGTGAATTACTTCAAAACTGAAAGCATTAGATTTAATAGATAATTTATTATCAATCAACTATTTCGGCGCTAGGTAGACAGTAAAATTCGGAGTTGCCACCAGTTGGGGTTATCTCATGTGCTTCATTCAAATTCGATGGAAGTCCATTTAAGGAGGATTAAGGAAGAGTTATAAAAGTCTTGTTTAATTGGTTTATGACCAGAATAGTAGATATCAACATTTTGTCAAAGTTAGCCACCCCAATTTTTCTTAGGTTACACCACAGCTGGTGGCCTTTCATTGACGGGTTTATTTTAACTTCGTAGACATTTTTTATGGCAATCTTAAATTTATTTACAGTTAGGTGAAGATCCAATCTGTAACGCTTTCAATCAACATATGCTTTATTTCATCTTTCCATGATCTGCCGAACTATTTACCTACTATAAGATTCGCTTTCTTAATCAGAAATTCGGAAGGTCTCGAGTTCGATTCTCAGCCGCTGCAAGAAAGTTTTTTTCAGGAGTGTACTGCCTCTTGCAAGGAACTGACAAATTCTCCAAGAGTATCTCTCTTGTCATGGAAAGTGCTGCTCATAAGCCGTTCGGAATCGGCAGAAAATTGTAGGTCCCCTCCGTTCCTGGTAACACGCGCACAGGAATGGTTGAGAGTTGTAAGTCACTAGGTCCTGGTTCACTCCGAGCTGTTGCAACACCAAATTTAATTTTGTTTAATCAGGAATAAATAATTTTTTTTAGTTAATATTGTAAAAGCCCTTTTTGAGTTTAAGAATTTGAATTAAAGTTAAGTTTTGTATATGGCAGAAACCTTTATTTTTCGTCCTAAAAAAATTAGTAGACCCCTCTGGAGAGTGCCCTAAAATTCAATGTATTGTTTAGCAGACACATATAGACATAGTGGATTTCGGAATACTAATTTTTCGGTCTTCTCTACCACAGTAATATCATATTGTTGATACAAATCTTGAGCTTGTATTTACCAACACATTACAGTAAATTCTATTCCCGCTATTAAAAATAGTGATGTACTTAATGAGCTTTGCCCCTAAAGAAGAATTCAGTGCCTGCAATTAATAATTTGCTGATTACCGCTTTGTAATTCACATTAAAATCGTGATAGAATGTTAAGACAATTTATGTAATAAATTCAATATCAAAATTTATGTGCTAAGTGAGGTTTAACTTTGAACCGACGAAATATTGGGAACAGTTGAGTGTTCTGTATGCCACAGTGTTATTCTTCATTGAAAATAAGATTTACTCTTTTCCGTTTTTTAATGTTTTTTAATGTTTTATTAAAAAAATAGAACCCTTATATTAACAAAAAAGATGCGATTTCTCTATTTGAGGAAACGACTTCCTGTCAAATTAATAAGTATATTTGTTCAGTTATCTGAACTTTTGGCGTTCGACAATGTTCTGATTAATTTGTACGCAGAAACTCAAGTCATGATGAAAAAATTCGCTAAGTTATGACCTGAAAAGGCCGAGTTCTTGTGCGCGGCGAAGAATTGACTGTCTCGGATATTCCAGTTGACTATCATGAACAGCGGCGATATTTTCGACAGATCTTGCGTTTCGTTGAATTACGTGTGTGGGTGGATTCGTAACTGAACAGGTCGACTAGAATTTATCTACAACGTTGCAATAGTTCTATCGGAAACAAGATTATGAGGACGGTAAAATTTACGAACCACCCGAAATGTTGCTCGAACAGTTTGTTGGACGCTATAAGACAGACTTAGTAAATGACAGCCAAAATATTGCCACAATCACCTTTCAAAGTTTGGAAATCCCTATTGTAAATTCCTTTGGTTAAACTCGATCATTCATAAATTTTGTGTGAATGGCCCTTTGTTATTTTCAATAATTATTTTACATTTTAAGTGAAATCCAAAAACGGATTCCAAAATGAATTACTCTGTCAGACGCCCCGATCCACGCGAATCTTTGCAGTGATTTACGATTGATTCGATTTTTTTTAAGAGTAGGTACGTTTTTAATATAGGCGATTCGGTAGTCAAATATATTTTAAAAAGGCAAGTTTTGCAAGCGTAGAAAAGGCTCAAACATTTATGTCAAGCCCGGTATTTAGGTGAACAAAATTTCATCCAATTTTTTTGTTTAAATTGGCAACGACAGCCTGAGATTTCAACAAATAAAATGGAGCTAATTTTTTCAGTGAGTTTTTTTTAATTTTCTTTACAATAATCACAACATTTAATACATGCCATTAAAACAGGACTTTAGTCTTCAATATCCTCTTGAACATTCGAACTTATTTTGATAAAATTTTACTTTGATTTAGTATAAATATTTTAGAAGATAAAGCTATCGGTTTTGATTTTTTTTCACTGATTTTTTTTGTTTATTCTAATGTTAGGAATCTTGTTGCTTCTAAGTTGCAACTTTTAAAGTTTTATTAATTAAAAAATACAAACATACATACATTTTCGTACATGCTTCCATTTTGTAAAATATAGCTTAAAACTTGATTCTTATAGCTTCTTCTTAATACATAATACGTAACTGTAAGTAAGAATCATAAACATGCCACCAACCCCAAACTGGGCACTTAATTATTAAAAAGACATATTCCAAACGTTTTAAAGCCCTTTATAATGTGTAAACGGTTGCGAGCAATCACACGATCGCAGTATCACACATTTTATTTTGACATTTTCCAAAGCACCAAAAACGGAATGTTAAATGAAGCATGTATCCTCGCTACATCCAACAAAATCAACGGAATAGTCAAAACATTTTCGTATTCCTAATTGTAATTATCCGGAAATAGTCTAGAACTCCAGCAAAAAAAAAAAACTGTCGAAAATCAAAATCTAACAAACCCACAAAACGGCTGGCGCGGCGTGTGCTTCACACAAGAATCGTTTCGTCGGGTATAATTTTGGCTGCCACTGCCACTTCGGTTTGTAGATCACGAGACTATTATTATAATTTAGATGATAGATAGAGGTGTGACACGCTAATTCTACATGCACACGGTCGGCACTTAAATAAATGGGTTAATTTATTTTAAAATTCCCATTTTCGAGATGCAGATTCTTTCCAAAAAATACCAAAATACTATGTATAATGGAAATGTCATAATTCTTCTTTTTAGTATTTTGAAAATGGGCGAAATAGGCTTGCGTGACCTAATGGACTCATATTTAAGTTTCGGATTTCATTTTCATAAAACAACAACAAAAAGAAAACATAAACAAGTCCTATCCTTAAAAACGTGACCTTGAATTTTCCTGACATATACAACCAAAAATCCTTTTGAAAACATTCCACCATCCCTAATAGTGTTGACCTATGGCCGCAATGACACACAACAAAATTGACCTTGTCCAATGGGACTCAACCTTAAATATTTTGGAAGTCTTGCTTGTCTGTTTATCTGGACTGATTCTTTGTGAAAAATTCTATAAATGGTTTGCTGTGAGTTTCAGTTTATAAATTAATTCAAGTTAGTCACGCACAACTACGTGTGTTGGTGGTAAAGCTGGAATTATATCTAGATTGCAAGCGGCACAAAAGAACTGGGACTCTGACTCTGACTCGACTCTGTTGATGTATTCGAAAGTAGTTGAGTTGAATTTGAATTATGTACCTAATCAGATAGTGGCAATAGGGCAGGGCTGAGTAGGAACATAAATTACAGGTGCACGTAGATTGTAATAGTGAGAACAAAACAAATGGTGTCATTACTGCATCAATGTTCTACATAAAGAAGAATTTATTCAGGTTTTATTCTTATTTTTGTTTTATCTTCGAATATGGAATCATTTAAGGTTAATAAATGTTTTTCATAAAGGCGTAGTTTTGATGAAAAAGCCGTGGGTTTAATTTTACTTATTCCATTTATAAATCAACTCCGCTGCTAAGACCTTATAGAATCGATCATTAAGCAAAATTAAATTTTTAATAAATTTTTAATCTAATAATTTACTTTCTCAGTTATGACCCTCCAAGTTTTGCTGAAATGTTAACTTTATGCATGGTTAGGCTGATCATTGGGATTAAAATTGTTTAATTGGTGTTTCTTCTTTGAGAGATTATTTTAAGAAGTCATCGTCATGATTTATTCTCGACTGAAAAGGTAAAGTAAAGGATAAGGATGAGGTAACGTTTTTGGTTCTTCTTGATTTCTCAAAGGCTTTTGACACAGTTAACCATGTCAATTTATGTAAAAAACTTTTGCAGAATTTTAATTTTTCTCCTTGTGCTACGAAGCTCATATACTCTTATTTGAGTAACAGAATACAAGCAGTTCAAGTTGGGGACAGCCTGTCTGATTTCTTGCCAATTGCTGCTGGTGTTCCTCAGGGTTCCATACTGGGTCCTCTACTGTTCTCTATTTTTGTCAATGAACTTCCCTCTTTGGTTGATAACTGTTCCTGTAATATGTATGCTGATGACGTTCAGTTATACCTCAGTTGCCCTCTTGGACTCATTGAGCATGGAGCTTTCAGTGTCAATAAAGACCTTGGAAAAATTTTAGATTGGTCCCATTTAAATGGTCTTATTTTGAACCCAATGAAATCTAAATGTGTAGTTATACATCGTAATACTCTAGATCTTAATTATTTTCCGCCGATTATGTTGAGCAATGCTCCAATCGAGTACGTTGAGACTGCAAAAAATCTCGGAGTGACTTTCAACCGCTTTTTGACTTGGGACAATCACATAAATGGGCTTGTTGGGTAAGTATATGGTGTGCTACGTGCTTTATGGGTAACCCAGTCTTTACGCCAGTAAAAACACGTTTACTTCTTGCCAAGATCTTAATACTACCGATTCTGACATATGGGTGCGAAATTTACTGCAACTGCAACTACGCAAGTAAACATAAACTCAATGTTGTCTTTAACAGTACTATTGGTTATGTCTTTGGCCTACGAAGATACGATCGATTAGCTAATTTTGCTAATCTGCTGGTGGATATGCCATTTGAAAATTATATTGAACTCCGGAGTTTGATTTTGCTCTCTGACATACTGACTACACGCCAACCACAATACTGTTTTAACAAAATTCGTTTTGCTACCTTGCATAGATCTCGTCAATTGATTCATCGTCGCTATTCATATTTAACATCCGAGCGCCAATATTTTATAAATTCAATCCAGCTTTGGAATTCCTTACCGCGCAATATAACAGAAATTCAAAACACAACAAGAATTAAAAAAGTTTTAAGAAGACATTTTTCATTAAGTACTTAATTGAAATTCTAAAATTGTATCTTAATTTAGCTTGAATTTTAATATTAATTTACGCAACGTATTTCTTGCTCAACTCTGTAAAATTAGTTTGTAACTATCTTATAAGATATTGTATCTTACAGTTATTAAACAATCACGAAATAAAATAAAATAAAATAAAAAATATATATCTTAAGTCGACTTAAAATATTTCGCTTTTTTTTATTGAACCTCAGTGCCATTCTAAAGGGCTACAGTTCTGTCTTATCGGCATCCTTCTATCTCACTCCTTTGCTTTTTTATAGACAAAAACAATTTCATCTTATGTTCAAAAGACACATCTCTACACGAGGTAAAATATCTTAAGTCCACATAAGATTGTGTGTTCTGCTTGATCTTAAAACCTAAAATAGACTTAAGATTATATAGGATATTTTAGTGTTTGCAAACCTAAAAAATTGCCCGTAATAACAAGGACATAAGATATTTTTAAGCGTAGTTTGGTTATGGATTTCCTTTTGTGCGAAAGTTTTTCTTTTAGTGGATGAGTTGATAATTCAGTTCTATTTTCATTTAGCGTTTCAGACATTGTTTCAAACGCGATTGAAAAATTATTACAAATGAAACACATACGTCATACAACAAAAAAGAGGTGAAATGCGTGAAATGCGCGACTGAATCGCACGAACTTGCTTTTATGTAAAAGTGCTTTGGAAATTAAAATACATTTTATAAATATAAAACATGGATTTAATGAGATAAAAATGTTCAAATGTATGAAATTGCAGTATGATTTCAAGAAAACTATGAATTTATACAAACAAAGCTCAAAAATTGTTTTATTATTTAAGTAATTTTATATAAAAGAAATTTCTTTAAAATTTTTCAAGAATAAAATTTGTGATACCAATTTTAAGCATAGCTGGGCACCGTTAATCAAACAGTTAACTTAGTTAATCGTTAATCCGCTACTAAAAAAGTTAGCTTCGTTAAACGTTAAAGCGTTAAATTTCGGAAGAATTAACGCAAGTTAACGTTAATCGTTAATCCGTTAACATGTGATAAAAGTTGCATTTTTTATATTTTTTTTTACTCTGAGCACACCGGCGCTAAGTAATGCCGGTCGTCCACTGGGCGATCAACGCACAAATTTCGAATTCAACGCATTCAACTCTAATGTACGGTGCCTTCAATTCTGTTCAACCAACGGGTTGGATCTAGTTGTTGGCCGTTGCTCAACGAATTGCGCAACAAGTGTACGGGTAGTGTACGAACTCGTGTTCGATCAACACGTTGAGCAACATTTTCAAGATAATGTGTTGCACATTATTTGTTCAACGCGTTGATCAACTTTTTAATTTTCTTTGGGATTTCTTGACGTAATATTGTGTTGCGTTGCGTTGGCTGCAGTGAATTGTGTCTACGTGGTTGAACTATTGCGTTGCCATGAACTTGCAGTTGTTGCAACTTGCAAACTGTAGTGTAGTGTAGTGTACGAAGGTATCAACTCGTTCATCAACTGGTTGAGCAACAATATCGAAAACGCAGTTGATCAACTGGAAAACATTTTTTTCTGTCAAAATAGAACAAGTTTATCAACTAGTGTACGAGGTTATTCAACATTTGAGTAAGTTAGTCAACTAGGTGTACGGAGCTATTCAACACTGGAATAAGTTTTAAGAGTTGATCAACTAGGTGTGCGGTGTTAATCAACATATGGGAAAGTTGGTCAATTATGTGTACGGGGTTCCAAACGCATTTTGTTCAACTTTAGTTGCTCAACGTGAATTACGTAAGTTGCTGCACTAGTGTAAGAGGTTGTAAATTCGTTTATCCAAAGAAAGAGTTGAATAAAAAGTTGAACGAAGTTGGTTAAACTTATGGCGCACATAGTGGACGACCGGCATAATGAAATGATCAAACGAAACGAATCTCTTCGCAGTTTTCTCACTCGCATGCGCCGTCAAAATATAATACGTACCTAGCTGTTTTTGTTTCACCCGCGGTACGCGCCGCACGGCACTTGTCTCATAAGTACTTGTCTGAACCTGTTTTTCGCGCCGCGCGGTAAATAGTAGGCATTCGATTAACGTTTAACGGACTTAACGTAGATTAACGGATTTAACGTGTCCGTTAACATTTTTAAAAGTTAACTTAAAAGTTAATCCGTTAATCAAAATTTTAACTTCGTTAATTAACGATTAACGGATTAACGAGTTAATGCCCAGCTATGATTTTAAGTAATTACATAGTAGTATTGGCGCTAAATTCTAAAAAGACTGGCGCAAAATTTTAAACAGCCTATTATTATTAATTTCTTAGTATGTTATTACATAACAATTTGCTAACTTTAAAGAAGTTCACTAACTCATTCATAATTTTAAACATTTTCTAACTAGAATCGTATTAAGCCAATTTTCTTAATAAATTGCTTCTGAACACATCTAAAATAATGACAGTTCGTGCAAGAAACTAAAGTGGCGTTTCTAAAAGCACGATACTTTTACGATGATTTGGATGGTAGAGAAAGTATGATGCTATATTCGAATAAAATTTGCTAAATCGTTGATTTAACTTATATTAAATTCATATTAAAAAAGCTTGAAAATGGTACTAATTAAACTAAAATTTTGAGCCGTTGATTTTAGGAAATAATTTCAAAAATAATCGTTCACAAGTTTTGAAGATATTGATTTTTCAAAAAAAAAAATTGATTTTTTTTTTCAAAAAATCCAAAAATCCTGGTAAAAAAATTGGTTTAAATCGTTATAACCGTTAATGAGAAAGTCGAAAAAAAAATAAACGGTTCTATGACAGGTACCGTTAATAACATGTTATTCAAAAATTTGTCTGAACCAAAATATAGTTCGTGCTCATAATAGCTCACTTAATTTTTATTTTATCAAAATCGTTAAAGCCGTTTTCGAAATAAATGAGATCTTACACTACGGGTGTGGTACCGTCAGGGAATCACCAAAGGCCCTTGAGTCCCTCAGGTGAATTTTTTCCAATAGTTTTTTGTTATTATTAATTCGACTTTTAAAACAATGTTACATGAAATCGATTTAAGTTTTTTCCAATGAATTTTTTTTTTTAATAATTTAATAATCAATAATAAATAATTTAGTTTAATAATTTTTAAATAAATTAGTTAAATAAAACTAAACTGTTCCTTTTTGTAATTAGTTTTTTTCTGTGAACCAAATGTGATTTTATAGATTTTTTTTAAGAAATTCAAGTCTTTGTTATTTTTTTTTTTTTTTTTATTATTAAAGTTCTATAGAACAAATGTGATATTTCATATTAAGGACTCAAATAAGAACTAGAAAATATCATCTTAAATCTCTTTTTTTCCACTTTTGCACACGCAACTCAGCTTAAATGGACATAAGAATTGAAAACGTCCTTCGAAAACGCGAGGCAAAATATCTTATCCCAACTTAAGATTTTGGAAATTAATATAAAATTCAATTTAAAGAAAAGCCAAACTATTTTAAGTCATATTTTGCCTTATAACGGCCGAACTATTAAAAATATCTTTTTGAAATTAATTTCAAAAAAAAGATCATAAAATTTTATATATAAATGCATTGTTGAATAAAGACTAGATTTGAAAGATTTTTTGGGATACAGCTTTGAAGAAGGCAGCCGAATAACTAAGTAAGGACAATTTCTAAGAATCGACAACAGATAACGTTGAAAGCTCACAATTCGGTGATAAAAAGCACTAGGTTTCTAAGGCTAAGGATCCAGAAAGTACCCAACGGGTCTACTCTGAGTATTTTCTAGTTGAGGTAAAATTTAGAGCTAGGTAGTTAACTGCTCAGAAAAGGAAATTCGAAGTTAGAAGCCTTACACCTGGAGTTTCCGGAGCCTACTGGGAGGATCTGGGCAAAAAGCTCTTTGCTGTTTATTCATCTAACACTGACGGTAACAATCAGTGGTCCCAGTATCGCGTTTTGGTTAAAGATCCGAAATCACAATAGGCTCAATGAATTAGGTCAACTGAACTGAAAGTGACAGAAGATATACATTTGAATACGCTGCAGTGGAAAAAAGGACCAGACAGAAAATAATAACGACTAAGGAGAAGAGAGTAGAAGAAGATCCTACGCACAGAGATATTATAAAAAAACAAGCAACTGGCTCCTGGTATTAAACCGGAATATTTAGGCTGTTCAACAAAGCGGAGGTAACATAGTTACGGAACCACAAGAAGTAATAAGTGTTATCAAGCTGCATTTCCAGCTGTTGCTAAATCGTAATGAAGTTAGGTGGAGTAAAGGGACACGAAGATCACGTACTTCCAATCAATGAAAAACCAGTTTCTCTACCTAGTAAAGAAAAAAGGTAGGCTTAGCTATATTATATGAGTTTTGATGATGTGCGAGTCTGAAGCCGATTTTAAATTCTACCGTCGCGTCGGGAAGAACCAGTGTAGCTGACACAGGCACATCCACCATATACTCGTACCTCTATTGATGGCAACAATTTCGAAGTTCTTAAGCAGTGCCTTTATGTCTGAGTTTGCTGAGTGTCATCCGAACCATACAATTTTCATAACTCTGGTTCATAAATCAGGCTCGATTTGATAACTGGTATTGACTATGTTGGCTTACAGGGAAGTGGTGGTTTGTCGTTTATTGGCATAGATCTGTGAAAACCCACAAGAAGGAGTCTAACTGTTCCAATTAACAACCAATTCGCATCGCCCTTACGTGAGATAATCATGTTCGTTAATCGCTATATTGCAAAATGCTTATTGTGGCACGGGTTGTGTGGTAGGTACGTAGCGCCGGCTGCGATGTTGAAACCACATGTCGCGTCGTAGCTAACCATATCATCCAATTCATACCAAACAAATTGGTTATCATCAACCGCAGTTAATTACTATCCGGTGTCGAAAGAGGTAAAATTTGGGCTCTTAATTTGTAGAAGTGGATGGGCTATTGCCAGTTTTTTAAAACAACCGAACAGTTCTGCCACTGTTTCATGATCAGGACCCCAATATGGAGAGCAACATAATATTTAGCCAAATCCAAACTTGTGCCGGTCTGAAATGGATCTTGCACCAAGTCTAGTCTGGAGTTCTCCGGGAATATTATGGACACACATTGGACAAATGTAGGTTTAAATAAGGAGTTTCATTGGATTTCTTTAACCTGTTTTCGTTACATTTACCTACAAATGCGATTTAAAGATCATTTGTCTGATGAGAAAAAATAGATTTCACTCGCATTGGCGTGACTACTCGTATATTTATAAATTTACTATCAAGACTAATACTACTATATCCTATATTCTTTTGAATTATGTATTGACGGAGAATTGTAAATTTTTGAAATGGGTGATGAATACGAAAAGCACTGTAATAAAAATATTTCAAATTGCAATTAGAAACGCCATTAGTAATGTCATTTAATTTGACAATCGTGAATCGTGTCCAAAGTACTAAAAATCTTAATGTTTTAATTATGCTAGCAAATATTCGATTAAATCCTGTCTTAATTAAGGAAAAAGTTTGGTAGGCAGATATTCGACCAATTTTTTTCCTAAAAAGCAAAATACTTATGTTTTTGTTTGAATTTATAAACCCAAACAAGAATATACCTCATCAGTCAAAAGCGAAAAAATAAACAAAAACAAAACTCTAAAAACGCAATAACCCCGCGTGTTTCATTCTCGTTTAGTCACAATATCTTTTCAACACGCACATCTACCTTTTTTTGTTGCTTAACTATAACACAGAGATTTAATATATCTTCAAAAAAAGTTTCCATTAGGCAGGTTTATTTTTGCTTCTTTTTTTTCTGTTTGAAGCTTTTACGCCAGTTTCTTTTCTGTTTCTATTTGAAAGAAAAAACATACTATTTACATTCTGGAGCAATCACATGGCCCTTTCTAACCTTGGCCCACCAAATTAGTGAGGAAAAAAAAATTCACGGCATAACTACATATATACCCATTCCACACAAAGAATTACCGTCGCACGATAAGAACCCTTTTGTATAAATAAAGCATAACTATAGCAACTCAAGTGAAATTTTGAATCCCAACACAATGTTGGCTTCCTATCGCATATTGGTTACTGGCCTCGAAAGGGTTCATCTTTCGGGTTTTCTCATTCCTTCCATTATTCATATAGGTTGAGATTCTTAGTTCACGCTGTTTTTTTTTTTAATAAAAGTTATTATGCAAAATGAACTTTAAAAGAGGGTATGAGTAGAAGCTTTTGAATCATTGGAGACATAATAACGTTGTATCCTATGGCTGTAGCAGGTGTTAAGTAACAATCAACAAAAATCAAAAAAATATAACAAGGTGCTCTTAAGGTAGCATCTTTTACCCTCATTATGAAAAAGGAAGGATATTTGTATTGATATTTACCTAAGTAAATAGAAGTTAGAATGACATGGATATACACTTCTGGAAACTGGAAGACAAACGAAGCAAGATTATGGAGCTGATTGTAGTGTAGATTCTATTATAATAAAAAAAAAGATAGAATTCTCCAATTTTTTAAAATGAACAGGGGGGTCATTCCATAATTTTCTAAACGATAATCGTCGACGATATCGTCCATGATTTGCTTCACGTAATTCGACTACTATCGTCTCGTCTATTGATCACAGTTTTAGAGATTTGTATGCATTTCAAAAACTCTCAAACTGTAGTCAATCTGTCAATTCAATAGAAAACAATACAAGATGTCAATTTACAGTGGAAACTCAATCACTCAACTACAGTCACCTACAAAATTCAAAATTAATGCAAGACGATACCTATTTACCTATCGTTCAAACGTTATCGTTTTGACGATAGCTGTTAAACTTTTTTTAAATTTAAGCACAAACAATTTCTTGGTATATTATTTATTAACTTGCCAATTGGCTTAAATTTTAGTATAAAGAACAATAGTTTTATTTCGCGTCATCTCCTCGTACCCACCAGCAATCAAAAAAAAGAACGGTTTCGCCCACGCCGCCGATCAGCATATATTTTCTCTATTCAAAAATGGCGGAGACCAAACACCAAACGGAAACAAAAGAGGTGAAGTAAAAAAATTGATCCCTACCCAGCTTCAACGTCAGTGGCAGTCAGACAGAACTATTGGGTTTGTTGCGGAACTTTATTTTTCTTGACAATAGCGTTTTGACGATTATCGAATTACGTGAATCAAACTCTATCGTTCAAACGATATCGTCTGACGATAATCGAGTTACGGAATGACCCCCCAGTAAAATATTTTTGATTTCAAAATAAAGGTTCAAGATATAAAATTGATTCTGGCTTTATTTTGAAGCTACTACATTCATGACATTAGGTAGGTATGAAATTGTGCATCACTCAATATTCAAATTTCTGTCTCGGCTTCGCTGGCAGTGCTTCAAACAGTCAGTCCCATTTATGATGATTTACGGCTTTATTCCACCAATAGCGTACCGAATATTGGCCTCGAACTCGTTCAAAATGGTTCGGTTGTTAGCTTAGACTTTAAGGACTTGACCACATGATAAGGACCACAGAGAATAATTATAAGCAAGTGGTTTTAATTCGCATTGGCGAGTTGGCCAATTGATGTACGCTCTCCGTGAGATGACCCCAGTCGCCAAATTTCTCTATCACAACTTTCAGCGTTGCATCGCGTCGGTTGTATAACATTTAGTGCCGTCGAAAAGTCGGTCAACAATGCTCTATACCCTAGACCATTGATGGTAAACGTTTTTTCTTCCTTATATTGACACAAAAATAAAATGCGATTATGCCGCCATGCCATAAACCGCATCAAACAGTCAATATTGTGCGGATGCATTGATGCGGGTTCGAATACTTGTGGATTGTGTTCACTCCAATAAAGACAATTTTGGTTGTTGACATATCCGCTGACCCGCTGAGCCATAAACGGGCCTCGTCCGAGAAGATTGTTGATTTTCGGTCAACATTTCAAGCGCCCAATAAGCGAACTCATGGCGCTGTCTATGGTCGCCTGGATAAAATGGCAATCCCAACTTAGTATTTTGACAGCTGGATGTTATTGGTAACTCTGACAGTTGCTGAAACATAAAAATTGGAAAAAACTATCATTGTTATTTGAACAACCTATAGTACAAATACAAAAAGTCTCTTCAACATTTATTGAAATTTTCAAATCTTTCGTCTGTATATTTTAAAAAAATACAGAATATTTTCCGACTGCCTCGGGTTAAGCCATATGCATTCACTGACAGCGGGGGTGTTCTCTGCAGAACCGGTCTTCTCAAATTTGATCACAAAACGTTAAAGACTCGACTGTGAAACGTGAAAGTCCACCATGTCAAACGAATACTCATTTAGTAATAATAATAATATTTTAATAATAAACAATAGATTTGACAGATATCACTAAACTAGCATGGCCGCCAACAGTTGCCAAAATCTATTAGCGTTAACTGAAAACCCCTTTATATTTCTTAACAAACTCAAAAACTCTGCATAAAGTTGCATAGATCTAAAATAATGATATTACTACATATTACCCAAAACCTATGCACATACATACATAGATGATAGCTTGTAGAGCTTAATTTCATAGTTTTTAGTGTAAAGACATTGAAAAATACTTCTTTGTTTTTTTATTTGATAAATGTGTAAGACTGTTTTTAAAATGCATAATGGAAATATTTTTTTGTCCATATTTGTCTTATTTAGTGTCTTTTTGTTTTCAAAACTGCTTCAAGGAAAGTTTTTTGACATTTAAAAATATTAAGCTCAACTGAAAATCATTTCCTGTAGCATACCAAAAGACAATCATTAAATATGACTAATACATTTAGCCAGCCTATGTCTCAGTAACGCAAGTAGTCTTTGCTCATTTTTAGAAATACAATTAATTTCCAATGCTTTACATAACCGAAATTGAAGCCATCGAAGATACAAAAAGGAAAATAACTAACTCCGAGATAACAGGCAGTTCATATTTAAATACCTAAATTTAAACGCTAAAAAATATTAAATTGCATATTTTTTAATGAAAAATCTTTCATTAAAAAAAAAAAAACGTTCCATCTTCCTAGTTTTAATATCTTTGAAAGAGAGTTGCAAAGATGTCCTGGTATGTATTTTCTTTTTTGAAAATTTAACCAGTGCAAACACATTTCGTACTTAACTTTAAAATAAAATTTTCAAAACAATATTGGTAAGCTGTAACGAGAAAACAGAAATTTTTCCAACAAAGAATACAAAGCTTTTATCTCTTTATGCTCAAAATTGCTTGTAAAATATACCACCTATCAAACAATCCAAAATACAAAAGCAAAGCAAAACATAAAAGCTCTCATCTACACAACACATTGCTTTTACTTTTAAAACTATTCCCATTGATACAGCAATGCATGTACATAGCTTTAGCCAGTGTTTCCATTTGTAGTTAAAAGTATTATAATTGTTGAAATTCGTAGTAGTAAATTGAAAATATTTATAGTATAGATTGTTTTAGTTTAAAACACGTATAACTAACACCCAGCTTCACAGTGGAAGTTTAAGCCCCACTTTTGGTTTAAACTTCAGTTCAACAATAAATCTGGTTTCATTTAAACCTTGACCAGAGTTCATTCTGCAGTTTAAGTTAAACGACACTTTCCTGCCCTTTAAACCTCAGTTCAACAACCCCTTCAAACATTTGAAAATAGATTTTATTTTCATTTTTTAATTATTTTTTCTTGTCATAGGTCACAATTGAAAGAAAACACACTTTCCATGATTGTTTTTTCTTTGATCCAGATAGAAAGAGAAAACAGTGTTTAGATTAAACTGTGAAACCGGACGAGTTGAACTTTCCAGTTCAGGTTCAGCTGAACTTAAACTTAAACTTCCACTTTGAATCTGGGGGTAATAGTTTTTAATTTTTCAGTAAAAATTATAAATTGAGCTAGAATTTTTGTGGGTGCACTTTTGTAAGCGTTCGTTGAAACTTTTTGTCTAGTTTATAAAGAATAGCGGCTTTTCCAAATGTACTTCTTAAGTAAAACTCGAAGAACCTGTGGGCTTCTTCGATTTCATCCAAAGTGTCAATTTTTTCTGAAAATGAATGAAAGGATAGCTAGTTTTCATTGTAGCTCATTTAACATTTGATAAGAAAGTGCTTCCATCTCACTTCTGAAATTAATGTAATATTTGCTCAACTGTTTATAGTATAAAGGTACATAAGTTTAGTTTAAAGTTTGCCAGTAAGTGAAACATATGTATATAATATTGTCTTAAGATTGCTGTAAGTGTCAAAATTTTGAAAACTTTCTGCGAAAACAATGATTTACGTAATCGTTTACGTAGGTATACACCATACGTTTCGATTATTACGATCAGATTATAGTTGACATAGTTGTTCATCCGACCTCAATATATCCAACATTAGGTGCGTTTTATTATCTACGAATCTATGTGGATCTGGATTAATTTTTAACATGTATTACAATTTACAAAAACAATTTGGGATCCTGTTTTCTATCTGGATCTATTTCAAAGATCCAAAAATTAGTTCTTTTTTTCTGGCGAGTAGATGGCTTTTTATGGTAAGGTAGTGTAAACTACAGTGTAAAGAAAAAAGACAAGAAACATTTGAAAATCAACAAACGCAAGCAAAAGGGAGATGAGCATACACCATAACTGTCACTATGGTCTATATCTTTTTTTTTTTCAAGGGTTAATATATATGAATCATTGGTGATAATAAAACGCACCTATTGTAAAACAGCTTGAAGAGATTGGCTCTGTAATAGATTTTTTTTAAGGCACATCTATAATTGAAATACATGCTCTGTGAAAAATATTGGTGGCATTAGTGAAAGTCTTAAAGATAATCCAAAGCTAGGGCTAGTCTTAGTACACATCATGGAGCATTTTGCATTTGGATTTTCGTCTTCGCCCTTATAAAGTTTAATACACTCAAGAATTGATGTAGGTCAATTTTCATTCTACATTTTCTTCATCGATGAGGCTGATTTCTCACTCAGTTGATACGTTCGTTTACAATAAAAATTTTAGCATATAGGGAAGAGAAGAATCCATGTGCAAAAGTCGAAAGATCATAGATCCACGAAAAGTCATTGTATGGTGTGCAGTTTGGTCTAAACATCTTCGAAAATGAAGAATTATAACCGTCACCCTCAATTCTCCTAGCTATAATTAGATGTTAGGCGATTTTTTTTAGCCTGAATAATTGTAGAAAACATGTTGGCTTTAACAAGACGGTTGACACATTTCAGCCAACACGACCCGTTTTGGTTATATTGCAAGAAGAATGTCCTGGACGAATAATTTCCCGTTTTGATGAAGTGAACGAGGTTGTGTTTGGTTCGTTGATGTACACAATGTTCCTTTAAGTTACTCGATCAAAAAAAAAAAAAGAAGAAGAAATTGCGAGTTGTCAAATCAGTGGATTCAGAAGCTTGGAACATAATTAAGAAAAAAAGTCACGTTGTTTACTCTGCGTATTTACAATTGAACAATTATTTAAATAAAATGTTTAAATAAATTCAACACTTTATAGCTGCATTAGATGTTCTATAATAAATGGTTATCGACCACTCTCTCGGACTGTCAAATGCCAACTGACAAATTTTATTCTATTGTGGATCTTCATCTGCAGATTTGAAGAATTGTAAAGCGGTTTAGATATGTATATATCGAAATACGGACGTGCAAAAGAGTACACAGCTGTCAACTCTATTTTCTTGCTATAATTTACCGTAATTTTTGACGACTGTCGGGTTTGTGTTTTGTCTTTAGGCCCGGTGCCCACAAGCGTTCTTTTGACGCGCGGTACCGCAGCGTCACCGCCTTTGCGTCTTACAGTACTCACAAATGAATTGAGTGGTGCACACACGAGTGCGATGACGCTGCGGCATCGCGCGTCATTCTTGCGGGTAAAAAGACTCGCAGGTTTCCGCGAGACCGCTGCGTCACCGCAGACGCGGTTGCGTCTTTGAGTACATTGTTTGTTATTGAGCAGTGCACACATGCGTGATTTTGACGCTAGTTAAATTCGAAAGAAAGATGTCAAACATGAAAGAATTGGATATTGAATTATTTATTAAAGAGATACAAAAGTTTCAAGAAATATGGAGTGTTGCTTCCGATTCACACACCATGACCGAAAAAAAGAGCTACTTGGATATGTATTAGTCAAGTATTTTGTGAACTCACCAAATGATTTTACACTCATTCGAAAATAGCGATGTATAAAATATTCCTTTTTTTAACCCGATAATCAACAAAAGGATAGTTTTTATGCATTGGGTATGCGAAAGTTACTGGTTTTTCCTTATAAACCTCCATTGCTGCACTCAAACCGCAAACTGCAGATTGAGTTCTGCGAGAAAAACCCGCATGTGTGCATTGAACTGTTGCGGCACCGCGGCGACACCGCTGCGGGACCGCGCGTTAAAAGAACGCATGTGTGCACCGGGCCTTATTGTTATGAATGGTGGCGTCCATGAGGTCTTGTTAAACTGGAAGTAAAATAGATAGCAGTAAATTATATTATTATTGTACTAAAAGAATCCACAATATATTAATTACCTTTGTATTTTTTGTTTGGATACATTATTATAAAAATTATAAGAATTATAATTATAAGAAAAAAATGTAAATTTTGTATCTTACATCCGATTTTTTTTTTGCAGAACTCGCTTGAAGATGAATGTAGGTCCACTATTACAATATAATATGCATTCGGGGTCCTTCACTATGAAGGTTCCATTAAAGTTCCAGTTAGCAGGTATCTAAGTAAGTATAAAGATATCATTCTCTTTAAAATTTACTCAAGTTTCTTTCATTCATCACATCCGTAACACCTACAAGTTTTTTTTTAAAGCAGGCTTATCTAAGTTTTTGATAATTTGTTGAGATTGATGAACTCAGTCAGTTAAAATCTAATAAGACAACGGCAACACTGAATACATGCACACGCATATACACACAATACCTTGGCCTCTCAGCTCAGCGACACTTTAGCTTGATAACAAAAATGTATCTTGAATGAAGTTGATCCAACGAATTGTACTTTATTCCGTCAGCTGACTCGTACCAGTGCGGTTGTTCTCCATAGGTTCTCCCTTTCTACGTAAACCATTCCCAGATACCAAAAAAAGTGCATAAAAGAAAAGTGTTTTCTGAAAGCTTTTCTCAGTTATTAAAAAAAAAATCATTCTACCGGAAAAAGAAACACTACTCTTCGGTCGACGCGTGTGAAATTTTCCCTATACAAAACAAATATCCTGTGACCTCTAGATAACCGCTTCATAGTTACATTGTGGCAGCATCCCTTCATTCGGCCTAAACTGCTTATCTCGTAGGTAAGTTATGTGTCTATTATTTCTACTATTCTACTGCGGATACGACTGAAAGAGCAGCGAAGTCATCATCAATTCTGTGCCATCAAGGATTTAGGCATCTGTGTATCTATATTCGACGGCCTCTGGTTCGGTTGTTGTGCAAAGAAAAGTTACTCTTCTCAGCAGTGTATATATCGTTTGGGGTTTACGTAACATGACACAGTGTCCTGGATTATATTTGACAGTGTACCGAAAGGACATCGGTGATGGTTGTTGGTAATTGCATCCCGTTGAGTGTAATTGGATTTTAAAGCGCGTGTTTGCAAATTAATTTACCCAGGCACTTCTTTCCAATAGGTTTTTATTTGTATGTACGAGTACTTGAGACGTTTTGAGTGTTTTTGTTTGTCAAATGTGGGGCAGTTGCTATTTAATGTTTATTTTTCCGAGCAAAACAAATGTTTGCCACCTATATTTATTTTGATTAAATTTTACATAACTCCGCAAAGCATTGCCAGGAATTTATGTTTTTGTTTTTTGAAGTAATGCTCTTAGTTGCTTTACATAATGCTGTTCAAGGACTTAAAGGAATTATACCTAATGTGTGTGGGTGCGTGTGGGGGGGAGGAAGTTGCTTATAGAGTCGGGGACTTCAGGAGCAAAGTTATGTCAGATAAAGATACGAGTAATAATGAATAAAATATGTGAAACGTTTATAGTTTATTTTCACGAGTATACAGCACTTTGGAAGTCTTGAATGTTTTCAAGTCGAACAAAATTTAAATTTAAAAATTCAATTCTCAAAGCCATTTAAAGTTTTATGGAAGTAGTAAGGTGAATGCATAATTATTTACATCCATTATTCGTCTTCTTCTGGTTAGGTATGAAAATGTATCTAAAGTGATGGCGCTTTGTAGAATTTTTGGGAGAAAAGTTATTCCAAGTAAAACTTTTATATGGTTTAAGGTTTTAGTTCATTAGGAGAAATTCGTTGAAGTTTTGCATTACGTAAGCTTCTTTGTTTAATGCGATGTAAGTATACGTATGTAGTTATTGGCTTAAGGATGAAAACCTTTTAGGTGTGCAATTAGATAGAGTGGGGCCCTTGTGCCAAAAACTTCTTGAGAGATTATAGATATGAATTCCAGGAAAAGTTCAAGTCCCAAATATATTAAATTAAAATGGATTTTGAGTAGGTACGTTTAGGTAGGTAGGTATATGATTTTATATTTTCATTAACTTCGATCCTTGAGCAAATTTTTTCAATTTAAATGAGAAAATATAATGGTTTTGTGTAGAATTCAACGTTGAGTTTGATTGACTAAAAATTAAGACGTTCATAAAAGTATATGTGTAAAATAAAAACACAGCTAAATATTTTTGTCTTATAACTGTTTAAGTTTAAACCTTAAATAAAAATTCGATTAGGTGACGTTCAAACACAAAAAAAGTTTGTTTAACTTTTGAAGTTAAATGAAGTCGCTTTAAACTTTTGTGCAACTACTCGTATCTCAGCTCTTTACGAATTTGCTTTAAATTTGGTCTAAATCAACCTGTTCTTTTTGGAATTCCATTTGAGTAAACCTTTTAATCTGTTTTCTATTTCAACTTTTTAGCAATCAACATTAATGTCCAATTTATGTAAAGTGCAAAACTATTGCATCACATCATCTTTTTTTAGGGTCTTCTCAGGGTTTTGAGGTTTTTTGTAATTATGGCTGTATTTATAATTTTTTTCTACATTTCAATTGCTGGACCATATGTAAAACAACACCTCATTTTCGTGCTGAAGAACCTGAAACTCAGTTTTATCAAGCGACCTGATATGAATTTATGTTTAAATTTTATTTTTTACATTGATTTTTAGTTCATAAGAAAATCTTTGTAAAATGTTAATTATGCTTTGATTCGTATTTTGCTATCGTATTTTCCTCTAAGAAGGTTCCTAAAATTTTAATACATTTTTTTTTCTTTCGATTAGTTTTAACGACTATAAGTCAATAAAATAAAATGCACGACTGGGTCGCACATACTTGCTCCTATGTAAACGACTAAGAATTTCAAAAATGAATGTTATTAGAGAAACCTGTTCTTAAGGATAAAATTAATTTTTTAAATAACTAAAACAACTCCTTTAGCAGTTGGAGCTAAGCACAGGATGCCATGTGTTTTAAGCCAAAATTAGTTTATGCAAGAACAAAATTATAATCCGTTGTAGTGGTTTCTTAAAAAATAAGCTTTTATAAAAAAATTTTAAAACATTTTTAAGAAAAAAATTTTAGAACGCGAATTTAAAGTATTTATTTATGTACGAATAAAAATTAAATCTACGAAAAAAAATATTGATCCGTTTTTGAGATATCGAATTATCCAAAGAAAACTAGATTTTTTTTTTTCAAAATTCAAAAAAATATTTTTTTTTAAAGTTTCGAAATGCAATGTTTTTTAAACTTTTCAGAAGCTTGTCTATAAAAAATTTCATTAAAATCCGTTATGCCGATAATGAGAAATTCAAAATTGGAAAAAAATCCTTCTATGGTAGATACAGTCAGTAATATATAGATTTCAAATTTTTTTTTTATTAAATTATAGATCGTAGAAATTAATCAAATGAAAAAAAAAATAATAGCAAAATTCTCGGAACCGTTTTCGAGAAAAATACTATTTTCGAAAACCATTTTTTAACTTTTGTATGGAGGGTACCGTTATTTGTAGGTAAAATAATTTTTTTTTTCTCATTTCTTGTAGATTATATAACGAAACTTTTATTTATCAAGTTTGAAAAAAATCTAGCATGGGGTTTTCGAAATATTGAGTTTTCAAAAAAAAAATATTGAAATATTTTTTAAAAATCCAAAAAATTATTTTTTGAAAATTTGAATTCACAATAATATTCAAACTATTGGGGACCTTTTGCAGAAAAAAAATGATCAAAATCCGTTGTACTGTTTTTAAGAAAATCAAAAACCAAAAAAATGGTTCCAAGGGGGGTGCCAAAAATAACAATTTTTTGGAAAATTTTTTTCAACCATTAGCTAGCTTTAACTCAATGAAATTTTTTTAATTTTTTTTTTTTAATCTGTGGGAAAGTTTTTGAGAGTATGGCAGGTAACGTTATTTTTGGTCTTAAAAAAACAAATAAAAAAATATCCAGGGGGAAAAAATAAAACCCATATCTACCAAGTTTAAAGAAAATCGGCCGAGCCTTTTAGCTGTAGTCGAACAGACAGACAGACAGACAGAATTGCAAAACCCACTTTTTTGGTCTTTGCTATCATCGTAATGTCAACATTGATCAAAATATCGAGTTCGATTTATTTTCCGAATGCATACCTAACTTGCCTTATAGTACCTACATATAAGTCGCAAGTAAAAAATTTAAATTAAGTAATTACTGACTGTACCTACCTACCATGTGACCATTTTATCGGAATTTTGAATTTCTCATTATCGACATAACGGATTTAAATTTTTTATAGAGAAGCTTCTTAAAACTTTCAAAAACATTGCATTTCAAAACTTAAAAAAAAATGTTTTTTGAATTTTAGAAAAAAAATCTCAAAAAACGGCTCAATATTTTCCTTTTTGAAGTTTTATTTTTATTCGTACAGTAATAACAACTTAAGAGAAATCAAGTGGTATTGTGTTTTAAGCTCCAACTACTAAAAGAGGTGTTTTAGTCATTTAAGAAATTAATTTTATGGTTATGAACATTTTTTTCTAATAAAATTCATTTTCGAAATTCTTAGTTTTACAGCCCGATTCTCCACCTTGTGAGGAGTCACAAGCTCTTGTGACTATTCCTTTTGAGGATTGTTCTGATTCGATAACAATTTGGTATTCTCCCCCTAATCGTCACAAGAAAACTCACAACGAAACTTACCACAGAATGGTGAGATTTTTAAGTGTCATTATTTGAACAGCTGATTATTCAAACGAAGGAATTACTTTATAAATGTATTGTTTTGGAGAGTGAATGGATCATTTGTATCGTCGGCGCTGCAAATTTCTTGATACTATTAGTTTCTTAAAAAAAATGTTTGCTTATGTAAAAATGTTATTTTTCATTTTCGTGGGAAATATCAGCAATTATATTCACTAGAACAAAGTCCACTTCCATTTTTGTGTACTCACAATTATTCACAAATCTAGAAATTTTTTTTACAAAATATACTGAATGCCAATCCAAGAAACTTAAAAAATTTATGAGTTGTGACCTGCTCTGATGGAGATAACAGTTTCGATTGTTTTTGTGACTCTCACAAGTTGTGAATTCGAAAAAGTCACAAAATCAATTTGTGACTTGTGAGGTATCACTGACTTTGGGGAGAATCGGGCTGTTAGTCTACACTACATAAGAGCAAGTTCGTTAAGCAATGACATTTAATGACAAATTTTTTTTTAATTTAGATGGATGTTGAAAATAGATCCTTAAGAGTTTCTCTAACTATTTTCCTGCCGAGGGTAGTCGAAGTTTTCTTTAGGCGTTCTATTGTTTCAGCCAGTTTTTGTGTTTTATTTCTGTACTGTTGGTAATGTCTTCATTTAAAGTTCTATTGTTATAGATCATTAAAATTGTTAAGAAACAAAATAGTTAAATAAAAATGTCTAAAAGTTGTTTTGGAGAAAAATAAAATTTTCGAAAACGATTGTCTTACATTTAATTGATGGGCTTTCAAAAAGCAAATCGAATTTAAAAAATCTAAAAAACAAATGGAACATCTGAATATAAAGTACTATAAAAACTATTTTGGAACTTGAGTATAACTAAAATCCGTTGTACTTTCGAGAAAATTAAAAAAAGAAAAAAAAAATGATTTTATGGGATATACAATTATTAACCATTTTTTGAAATTTGTTTTTAAAAATCAGTAGAATTGTTTAAAATCAAAATATTTTCTAATATTTCGGAAAAAAAATTGTGCCAGGTATTTTTGATTTAAAAAAAAAGAAAATAAATTCTCGGGGAGTAATTCTATCTACCAAGTTTAAAGTAAATCGGTGGGCGCATTTAGGGCGTAGTCGAATAGACAGAATTGCCAGACCCTTATTCTTCGTCTTCCCTATTATCCTAGTATCAATTCTGTTCAAAATCTCGAGTTCGATATTTTTTTAACGAATGCATAAATTGCTATATAGTAACTACATAAATGTATGTATGTTCTCCTAAAATCGCGGGTAAAAATGTTTATATCTAAACAAGATCCAACCCATTTCAGTCGTAAATTTTATTTTCCACACCAATATAGATAAAAAAACAACACATATTATCTATGGAAACAAGTAAACGTGTGTTCCATTAGTGCAATTTATCTATTTTAAGATCGGTATATGGGGCGTATGAGTGTTCTTTTTTAGATTCCTCTTCAATTAAATTATCATGAATTTCAATATGTCTATCAACTTCCACGGTACGGGTTTCGATCACTGTGATTTATTTATATACTCTCATTAGTAAGATTGTTTAACATAGCAAAATATATAATAGTGTAAATTGTTGTTGGCTTTTGGGCTGTAGGTCAGTTTTATTCCTTTTCAAATTAAATTAAACACAATAATTGTTTTTAAACGACGTTTCGTTCATGATTATGAACATCATCAGGTTTTTATTTATGTATTTTTACAATGAACATTTAAAATGTACATATATAATAGCTGACATCACTATACATTTATATTGCACTTGTTTAAACATTCATATTGCTTTATATACATATATATTGCACTTAAATTTAAACTTAAACAATTGAAAAACAAAATTACATTTTACTTGCGCACAATAATATAGGTACTTTACATTTTGAACAAGAAATTTTAGGAGGAAGAAAGCATGAAACGATAAAACAATTGCAACAATTGTTTTATCGTTTCATGCTTTCTTCCTCCTAAAATTTCTTGTTCAAAATGTAAAGTACCTATATTATTGTGCGCAAGTAAAATGTAATTTTGTTTTTCAATTGTTTAAGTTTAAATTTAAGTGCAATATATATGTATATAAAGCAATATGAATGTTTAAACAAGTGCAATATAAATGTATAGTGATGTCAGCTATTATATATGTACATTTTAAATGTTCATTGTAAAAATACATAAATAAAAACCTGATGATGTTCATAATCATGAACGAAACGTCGTTTAAAAACAATTATTGTGTTTAATTTAATTTGAAAAGAAATAAAACTGACCTACAGCCCAAAAGCCAACAACAATTTACACTAATTCATAAAGGTCATAAAACATACAAATAATAAAATATATAATATTTATTTATTTATTTATGCAAAAATATCCTCTAGTTCTTATCTCAAATGGAGATACATACATATATTGTATTGTCAGATAAAAAGCGTGCGAATTAATAATTAATGATGTGAATTAAATATTATAAACCTATGGCTCGATTACCCTCATAACCCCTTCTTTGACAGACAGTTTATTTTAAATTATATACCGCTTGAATACACTCATTGATTACGAGCTTCTAATCAGCGTTGCCGCCAAAAAATAAATTTTCGTGCCACACTCTTTGAAAAAACGTGCCATTTGTGACATTTTCGTGCCATATGAAAAAACTTAAGTTATTGTTTAAAAATAAATTTTAATTAAATACTATTACAAACAAAAAAAAACAAAAACAAACAAAAAATCTATTCGTGTATAGGTATTTTCCAGAAACAGGAGTTTTTGGCAAGTTCATAATAAGTATTAAGTGTATTATGTAACTACCTATTTCACATCGTATTATGAGTACCTTTTATTATTATTTAAAAATATAAAGACGGAATAATAAATAAATTAGGTGGAGATTTGAAATTTTGGCAATTGTTATAATTATTAATAATTTCACTATATGACATTATAGCATTAGATAATTGTTTTTTTATGACAGTCTATTTTTGATGTTTGTTTTAATAATATGTAGCCTTGAAAACACTCGCTCCGCTGATGCACTTCCGTGAGGCAAACTAAGAAGAATCAACATAAAGTTTGAAATATTAATGAACATTCCTTCGTCAATATTGTTTTTTAATTTATACCCCAGAACGTTTTTGGGTCTTCAAGAAAAATACTTTCGGCTAGTCCAATCTCAAAAATTTTTCTTATTTCGCCAAAAAGAACTTCTTTCTCGCACTCTAATAGATAAGAAAATTCTGATACCAAAATATTGAAGTGTGACAAAATACTTTGTAGTATATTTGAATTGTTTTTAAAAAGGTTTGGTCAATTATCTGAAACGCATTAAGGTAAAATAATGAAGAAAAAACGTGCCATATTGAAACTTTTCGTGCCACTGTGCCACGAGAAAATTTCCGTGTCAAAATGGCACGATCGTGCCACATCGGCAACGCTGCTTCTAATCCTTCAGACACATTATGCTATTTATAAATGGGAATACAAAGATATATTAATCTCAACAAAAATTATAAATTTCAAAAAAGAGAGCCAAGTTGTCATGTGTACAAAAGCAATGTGTGTAACTGGTCAGCCGTGAAAAGTAGTGAGATCTTAAAGTATGCCAACTTCTAAGTTTAAGAAGTTAATATAAAATTTCTAAAGTAGAGTAATATCGAAAGAACTCCATGTTTTGAAGGAAAATTTCATTATTATTATTACTGACTAAAATTTGGAGGGTTCACTGGTCAAGTTTTCATAACCTTTTAAATTGGAAGTAATAAATGAAAACAGTCTAAGTAAACCCTGGAAATTAGTCAGTAATAATAAGAACCAAACTCCCCTAAAAATTGGAGCTTTTTCGATATAAATCTATTAAAGAAATTTAATTTTATATTAAATTCAATTGTCAGGCAGGTTTCTTTTTAAGTCCGGGGTGGGGTTCAAAAACGCTATTTTAAAATCAGAATAATTCCTCAGATTACAAATATATGGGTCCTAGATGTTTTGGTTTCAGCTTTCCCACCGCCAGATGTCGCTTAAGTGTGCAAAAACATAACTTTTTGTATTTAATTTAGGTCCAAGACGTTTTATTTTCAGCCTTAATAATACTTCAAAAATAAAGTTTTTGCTAAAAATATCATGAAAATTTTTAATATAAACTCGGTCCAAACATTTTTTTTCTTTAAAAAGTAATAAACAATTCATGATTCAATTATATTTGTTATCAGAAGAATTGTTCTGATATTTTTGTATATCACAAATCTATACGAATTTTTGAGAAAGTGGGTACCACGCCTATTGAACAGATAATTCCAATTGTTTTCCTAATTATGCACCACAAGACCAACCATTGTTCGAAATTACAAGATTTTACGATGTTTGGAAGTGCTCCATAATTTTGATAATCTGTCAGTGAGTCAGCCAGTTACGGTTTTAGCGATTTTTGAAGTCCTGTACCTCAGAAACCACTAATACTCCAAAATTTATATTTTATGAGCGCCTGTGTTAGATCAGCTCAGAAAATACTGTGAATTTGAAGTCTCTGAATGTATTGGCACTGAATTAAGAAGGGGATCAAAAATCGTCTGAGTTTGTTCCTATAAAAAGGGTGTAGTGCCCTGTAATGGGCTGGGCACCACCGTGCCCTTTGATCGGTGCGCAGCTTATGAAGCATTTGAATACATTCACAAAATATTTTAAATGCTTGTTCACGATAATTTCAATAAATTCCTATTTCTTAATAATACCCCTTCTTGTGTACTTTATTTTCTTGAGAGTGCCTTGGACTTTTTTCATTGCCAAATTCCATCGCACCAGCTCAATCAAACTTAACAAAAAACACAAGTTGCTAAAGCACTTAAGCCTTGCTTATTCTGTTGAATTTGATTTAAGAAAATATTTGGAATTTGACATTTCGTTCAAATATAATTCAACGATCTATTGATCAGATATAGGGTTTTCCAATAAGAGGTTGCAGCAGCGTTTTCAGCAACATATCCTTTTCATGAACCAATTCGTACATTTGCTGCTGTATGTCCTCGATAACTTCACGAATTTCATCTTTAAGGTCTTTAATTGATTGTGTAGAATTGGCATACCCTTATATTTCACGTAGCCCCAAAGAAAAAAGTCTAAAGGTGTAAAATCCCAAGATCTCGATGGCAAATTGTGATCACCTCTTCGAGAAATAACACGGTTAGGAAACTTTTCTTGCGAAATTGCGATTGTTTCGTTGCTTGTGTGGCACGTAGCCCCGGCCGTCTTGTTCAAAATAAACGTCGTCCACATCAATATCTTCCAATTCCGGCCGTGAACAATCATTAATCAAAGCTCGGAAGCGAAGTCCATTCACCTTAACATTTGCACCAGCCTCATTTTCAAATAAGTATAGTCCAATCACACCCCCGCCAGCCCAAAAAACACACCAAACAGTGACATGTTGAGGATGGAGAGGCTTTTCAACAAATCATTCCTGGATTTTCCGAGCCCCAAATGGGACAATTCTGCTTATTAACGTAGTCTCCGAGGGAAAAAATGGGTCTCATCTCTCAAGATGATTTTTTTGTGGAAACCCGGATCATTTTGATGCATTTCAAGGAAGATACGACGTTGCTAGTGATTGAACGGCTTAAGTTCTTGTGTTCACTGAACTTTAAAAGCCTTAAGACCTAAGTTTTTATGTAAAACGGTGTTTGTGGAATGCCTAATTCCAAAGATCGACGAGGTATCGACAGACCTGGGTTTTCGTTAACACTACGGACTACATCAGCAATATTCTCAGTTGTTCTCGAGCGACGCAGACGGTTTAGATTCTTCACATCACTTACTTCTCCCAAGTCCCAACAAAAAAAAGTACTCTAGTTTTGCGAACTGTGACTGCAAAATTTTCGCCATTTTTCATTTTTGTAGTGAATTTTAACAATTTAATTTTTATCAATGGCGTCAAATTACTTGTCAAATGTCAAAAGATGACAGCTTCAAAAGTGACAGCTGCCCAAATAGCCAATAGCCCAATAACCTCTTATTGGAAAACCCTTTATGTGTACAGTGATCGTATGCATTTTTTTTATCACAAAGTTTTTTTTGAAATTGGATTGAAATTAATTGATTGTTCCAAAAACTTCATTCCGAATGTTTTACATCTTTAAAAATAATTAATTTATCATAAGAAACTGCTTTTGCCATATCCATTTAAAAAAAGTTGAACCCATTCAAATAGTTTAAAATGGTGTCATCTAATTTCACTTTGTTTCTATAATTAAGACGCTTCTTTTTCGAAGGAATGAGAATGATGCCCATAAAAACTCATTAAAATCTTTTAAATTTACATCGTTTCCGACTTCAAAACTATGCCAAATTGACTCCTATTTATAAAACACAATTTTTTGTTTTGAACAAATCTTAAAAATAGAGAAACAAGGCCTCGTAAAAATTAAAGAATCACAACATAATTTGGTTTTATTTTTGAATACTCGATTGCAATGCAATACACGATTGAATCATATGTAGGTGATTTTTTCTTATTTTTTTTCTGTTCACTACATGGAGTATTCTTTGAGATTTCAATTTGGAACAAGCAGGGGCGTTGCATCATCAAAATTATTCTGTTCACTTTTTTTTCTGTCACTTTTGTTTGTATTAAAAAAACAAACCCAAATCAAATATTCATTAGAATCTACACGATACCAAACATTAAAGATAAAAGGAAACCTATTTCTTAGAAGCACAACACAGTATCAACCTACACTAAACAGACGCCCTCTGGTTTCATGAGCTGCATTGAATTTAAATGTGTGATTGGGCAACAGGTGATGACATTTATCTACAACAAAGATTATGAAGAAAATGGATGGTTAAACTGTAAATACTCGTAATGTCAGATAAGTCAATCATAGACTTTTGGCGTGTTGTTAAGTGAGCTAATACATTTTGGCATTCTATGAAAATCTATCGAAAACTCAACTGCAAAAATGGGTTGAAAACATATCCGCATACATTGCATATGGAAATCAATAATTCATTAAGAAAATTTAAAATTCTTTTTGATAGTTTTGAAGAAGAAGAAGATGAAGAAGGAGAAATACAAAACTTAAAGCTTTAGAGTGGGATATAAAAAACACTACTCTTACTCTATCGCACGTACCTACTTGTTCTTATTACCATAAGAATGTTTAAAAATATGAATATTATTAAAGAAACAAGCTAAAAAGCGTTAATTTCAATATTATGTAAATTGCTTAGTATTATCAACAAATATTTTCACCTAAAATACAAAAATGTCATCTGGATTTCTTGAAAAAAATTTTAATTATTGATAAAAAAATGAAAAATCGTAAGAGCGGCCTTAAAAATACAAACATACACAAACATACAAAAATTTTCAAAAATTTGATATGCAACATTATTTGAACTTTAAGTTATTGCTCTTGTATAAAAGAATTTCGAATTTTTTTAACCAGATTCTGTACAACGTACTTACAATAAGACATCGAAAAATGTATATCAAAAATACTATAGTCGTTTTTGATACAAATAAGATTTTTTTCCCTATGGTTATGAAAGGTACCATACATTTTTTAGAGATACATACAAGCAATTTCGAAGACAATCCCAATGAAAAAACCTATTAAATTCAAGTCTCTCTTCAGTGGCTCAGTGTTTAGTTCGAGATATATGTAGATAAATACGGACAGAATTGAGGAACCCACATATTTCGCGTTTTCTATCATCGTAGTAGTATGTCTGATCAAAATCCCTAAATCAACTTTTGTTACGTATCCAAAAGTTTTCCTAAGGTAACAATCTATACCTCAAGTAAAAATACGACAGCTGTCAACTCGTTCAAATGCTTTAAGCATTAAGCTAAGTGTACACGATTGGTAGATCTTACAATATTGTCAGATCTGTCAGTGAAAAACATGCTTACAATGTCTTACAATCGTGTAGTCTTACAATTAATTGTCAGAAAATTTGTCTGACAATTAATTGTTAGATCATTGTCTGACAATTAATTGTAAGAAACCTGACAATCGTGTGTACGCTAGCTGACAATCGTGTAATCTTCCAATTAATTGTCAGAAAATGTATCTGACAATTAATTGTAAGACGGTAAATTGTAAGGTATTTGATAATCGTGTACACACACAATTTATTGTCAGGCCTGCCAATTTTTATCGTTGTCTGACGTTTCTGACAATGAAGAAATTGTAAGATGTTCGTTTTTTAGCATCATACAATTTTTTCATTGTCAGAAAATTTGCAGACAAGGTTTAATTGTCAGTTTCCATAAACAACAAAAACTGACAATTAATTGTGTGTGTACACGGTTGGTAGAAAATCTACAAATCTCTTACAATTAATTGGTAGGTATTAAGCTGACTATCTGAAAATGAATTGTCAGCCAACTTCTGACAATTAATTGTAAGAGATTGGTAGATTTTGTACCAATCGTGTACACACACAACTTATTTGTCAGCTCATTGGTAGATAATTGTCAGACATTGTAAGATCTTACAATATTGTAAGATCTACCAATCGTGTACACTTAGCTTAAGTATGAAAAGAAAATTAGGGCAAGAACACAATAATGTATGCCATACGCATATACACCCATATGTCAGTTAGAATATTTCTGTTTCTCCCCTAATGAATCTATTGATTTTTGTCGCTGCTACTGATAAGGTTATAATAAAAGCAATTACAGATAGTTCAAACTAGAGTGGCCCATATTATAAGTGTGCTGGGTGTTATCAATTCTTTTCTTGCGATATATGTATGTATGTACTATAAGATAAGTTTTGGATTCGTAAAAAAAAATCTAACTCGAAAAATCGATTTTCCTGAAGCTTTACATACAAGGATCTTAAGATATTTCCTAGAGGTAAATTTTTGCATATCTAAAAATGACGGTAACTGACATACATATAATCATAAAAAAAACGATTATTTATCTCAAAAACGGTTCTCACAATTTTGATAAAAATAATTCTATTTAAGAGTACCTCGCATAGAACCTTTTTTTACAGCTTTCTCGTTGCCGACTTAACTGATTTCGAAAAGTTCTTCTCATATTTATTTCTGTTTTTAAGAGTACTATGTATATATTATGTCAAAATATAAAATTGCCAAATTTATTTTTTAAAAATATATATATAACAATTTTATATATGTACATATGTATATAAAATAAACTTCTTAGTATTTCACTATCATATAAGACAAACTTACCATAAACATACAGTCCACAAGTGACATAATACATAAGTGTGATAGAAATATTTACATCAAAGAATATATACGACTTACTTATGTATATGTATGTCGTCACTTGCTATAGGTATGTAAATATATGAAAGTATAATATCGCTCTTAAAAAAGTCCATCAATTTAAACATTTTTGTTCGCATCAATTCAAGAAATAAGATGAAATTGTAGTTTATGAGTTGAAAACTATGACTGAGTTCCCGATTGCGTATTTGATGCAAAGTCATAATGGGGATTTAAGTGGATTTACCATAAATCTCCTTTAAATCTCGTAGATTTACCATACAAATATAAATCACCTCAAATGAAGATTTAAAATAAATCTACTTGAAATCTTCTCGCAATCAGAACATTTGCAAAACAAACAAACCTTATTTTGTAGAACGCACCTATGTAAACCCACTTTCTTCATTGACAATCAACACAAAATAGAAATATCTGTTTTTTTTTCCTGTTTACTATCCAATTGCATTTTTTTTCTCTTGTCCAAATTGACAATTGAATGATAAGACAGAGTGAAAACGTCAAATAAATCTCAGTTTCTTTGGTGAAAAAAATTCAAGATTTATTTTAAATCTCTAGCGGATTTACTCTTGGTGAAAACGTATTATAAGTCCCGAAAGTAAAAAAAGAATAAATTGACAAATACACGAGTTTCTTAACGTATCCCCTTGACAGCCTTGCCGCATTTATTTGGATGCTTTTATTTGACGTTTGATTTAAAAGAAAAATATAGACTATCAACAGAAGTATGCTTTTTCTTAAATTATTGTTCATTTTTCTAAACCTGGTTTGGATGGAATTTTTGCAATCCATGCATTTCCTCAAAAAACAGTTGAAATTGCCATCGACTTCTTTCCAATTCTTTCCTCTTAAGCTACCAGAAAGCGTTTCCAGTGAAAAATGCGTTCCGAAATGTCATACTCATTCAAAGTAAAATGTTTGCAAAGCGATTTATAAATCAACTCTAACAGCAATTTTGTGCAACACGGTTGTGGATTATATTACGATTATTGTTGTTGACATTTTAATCGAAATGTTCTGGCTTAATTGACAAAGTAATTATAAATACTCACAAAGTGACATCTGTAATAAACTTTGTATACAGTTTCAATGATGTCAATGCTAGATATGGTGCGGTAGGCTATGCCATATTTGGAATTTGAAACATAGTTACCTATCACATTTTTATGATTTTGAGGTGATAAAATATTTATTTAATAGAAAAATATAATGAAGCTGTAGATATCAGGGATTATTATTATTGCATTCGAAAGCTTCTTATGACCAATGAGTGGCTTATGTGGGAATCCATTTAGCTTTGCGCACAAAATATAGATTTGGTTCTAAAGGGTATTTTCTTGGAGGTATACACACTTGAAATCAAATGGAACACGTATTCAAATAAAAAGGATTAGCTGGTTCACATGCAAGCAATTACAATTAGCGGCAATTGTTCTGGTATAGGATTACCTATTAATAAAGAAGTGGAAAAATATACTGAGCGCAAATTAGCTGTCAGCTGTCAAATTATCAAATTTAATATAGACTTTAGAAAAATAATACAAAAAGTGTTAAAGCTGTGTGTACACGATTGGCAGATCTTACAAAATTGTCAGACCTGACAATGTCTGACAATTGTTTATCAATGAGCTGACAATTAAGTTGTGTGTATACACGGTTGGTAGAAAATCTACCAATCTCTTACAATTTATTGTCAGAAGTTGGCTGACAATTTATTTTTAGATAGCCGGCTAAATACCTACCAATTTATTGTAAGAGATTGGTAGATTTCGTATACCAACCGTGTACACACATAACTAATTGTCAGATTTCTGTGGTTATGGAAACTGCTTCATTTGAATCTTGGCTGCAAATTGTCTGACAATGAAAAATTTTATGATGCTAAAAAACGTACATCTTACAATTTCTTCATTGTCAGAAACGTCAGACAACTATAAAAATTGGTTGGCCTGACAATAAATTGTGTGTATACACGATTATCAAATACCTTACAATTTACCGTATTAGAATTAATTGTCAGATACATTTTCATTACATTGTATGACTGCACAGTTGTAAGACATTGTAAGCATGTTTTTCAGTGACATGATCTGACAATCGTGTACACTTAGCCTTAGTATGGTGCGCTTCAGAAGGCAAGACACTATTTGAATGAATTACAAAAAAATGATTTCGGGGCTTAATTTTTCTAACGAGACTCCAAACAGCGCCTTCACGTAAAATTTTTAAAATGTTGCAATCTAATCTACGTGTATAGTTGTGTTTTTGAACTTTGGATTGGAATATCTTGAACAGTTCAAGTTAAAATTATAGATTTGATTTGTATTCGTTAATTCTTTAAACGGAGTTGATGAAAAAGAACATTTCTGAATTGTTTTCCAACTCAAAAATCTTTTGAGACTACTGTTGTTTTAAATAGTCAATGCCTTCATAAACCACTTAAAGTTCTTATAACTCAAATAACTATTTTAAATAACAAAAGTCGGTACTTGCTACTTATTATTTAAATAGCTACTCGTTTATTCAGTATTCACAAAGTGAGCTTATTATTATTTAATATTGTCTTAAATTTCTTATTGCATTTTTGAAATTATATAAATATTGACTTTGAAAGAGTTGATATGTTTTTTTTTATTTTTCATGCATTTCCGAATTTTGAATACCCTGAAAATCTCATTTTTCCAGGGGCTCTCCGACTTTAATTTAGCGCTTTCCTGTATGTACATAATTCTTCTGTCTAACGAGTATTTGTAATGATATTTTTTCGGAAAATATCGATAGTGAAATATTTCGGTGTTGAAACAATAATTGCTAATAAATGGGCATTTTTAATGAAATGAATTAGTAGGAGTTCACATATGTAGATACTCAATAGTTCAAAAGAAAATTTTAAGAAAAATATGCTACGTATAATGTTAGTAAGTGAGATAATTACAAACAAACAATAAAACTTTTCGAAAAAAAACGACCTGAAATATTTCAAATGACCCACATCCATTCCATAAACTAAAATAATCCAAACGAAAATCAACAACTCTCACCGTGTGATCAGCATGTGATTTGAGTTTATTTATAAATAAAATTCAATGAGTATTTTCCTTCCAATTTCGCATTGCAGAATTTATAGCTCAAATAAGCGTGCAGTCCAACATTTTCTTCATTTTATAGTTTTTTTTTTCTTTACGAAATAAACAATGTTCCACCTTGCAGGTCTGGCACACTACTTTACCATGTGTCAGGTGATAAATTTCGCTATCGCATCACCGGAAATGCAAAACAGACAGATAGCTGTTTGTTGTTGTATAAATTTCGGGTCCGTTACCGATGTAGGGTATACAATACAATGCCGTTGTAAGAGGAGTATCTTGTCATTTGTTAGCTTCATAAATAAATTCACCTCTAACTCCAACGTCCGCCCAAGTGAAAGATGAACCCGCATCAGTAGTGCAAGAAACCAGAGAAGATAGTGAAAACAATCGGTGTATTCGTTGATTTTACATTGTTGTTGGTTGTGTTACTGATGAAGGCCCAACGATAAGTCAGTAATGTTGATACATATTCATCGTCGAAGACGCCAAGAATCTACAACAGAATTCCGGAGCTTGGGTTCCGTGTGGGTGGCTTCGTTTTTCGATATAAGAGAAATAATCTACGTCTGTTTTGCATTTTCCATCAAGGTTTCACTTCTACGAAAAGAAACTTTGGGAAAATGACAAAACCATCATTACTATGGGTATCAATATCACGAACTCCTCTCACTTTTCCATCGATTTCATATTATTCTTCCAGCGTGGGGGTAGTCAATAGAAGATGTAAGCTGGCATATATTTTCTATGTCTGACATATTTTCTTATAAGTTGCTTGTTCGTGAATTCAATGATGTGATTACTTGGAATATAAAAATGTCTTACTTTAATTTGACACAATGTGACCAAAGCCTCTACGCATTTGCTGGCAAAGATTACAATTTAACGGCTTAACACATTTGTTACACAACATACATTAGTGTTTAGTTGTTCATTATTACAGCATCACATCACGACACATCGTTAGAAAATCCCTGAAAACTGCCACTCAGTAAGGTTAACTACAAACCCGATCAAGTCGAACTTGTTTGTTTGCATTTGGAGCTGGTGACGTTATACATATATTTCCATCAAAATTTAGGAGGAGGGATACACAAATTATGTGATCGATGATATCTAACAAGACCATGTGTTTGTTCGCCTATAACGCGTGAGTTCCAGTATATCAAATAGTTAAATGTTGTCTATGAACGCACCCATTAACCCAGAATGATAGAAATCTTAGTTCTAAAAAAGTTGACACAATTTCAAGTCGATCATGAAATTGATTGTTCTTTGCTTGCAAACCCCAATGATCTTGTCCACAATTGGTGGAAGTAATTGGATCTTTAGATGAAGTTGCGTGCCTGACAGGGGTAGGTAAACTTTGGAAGCTAAATTATGTGTCATGGTTATTTGCTTGTTAAATTATTCTGTCATATTTTTCTATCTTTAACATAAAACTCATAAAACAATGTCAAAAGGAAAATTTGACGACGAATTATTGACTTAAAATTACGACGTACAAGTTTAGTGAGTCAGTAAAATCCCTTCAGTACAGCTGCTTTGTAATTAATTTGTACTCTCGTGACGAAAGGCATGTAATAATATTTGTCTCTACTTTTTTGACATTGACAGTTCAATGTGGTCGCGTCGTCCGGTGGCAAGGCAAATGCAACAGCTTGATTTTGTTTACCAAATGACCATGCTGCTCATATTACAAGCGGAAATGAGCTAATTTCTATGAGCATTGAATCAGTAGTGAGGGGGATAGTCGTATGCCAACTATGTACTAGGTATAAAACATTTCAGTTTATGGCTACTTATATTATAAGTTGTCTGCCAAACAAAATAAGAGAACAAACGTGTGTCAAGATTGTTGATGTTATTTTTGAATGAGCTTTTAAGTGTCACTTTCATGCTGAGAGACGAGATACACTATAGTTAAGAGTGTTGTTTTATATCAGTCAATAGTTTTGAAGATGCACTCGGATGACACTGACATAGTTTTTGTGGTGTTTGCGTCATATGATTAAATAGAGTGGCTGAACTTATGCCTCACGTGCTTACTTCGTGGCGATTGACACGCGAATTACTTTAGATTATCATGTTATCAATTGGATAATTTAATGCGGACACTTTTAAGAAATTATTCTCAGACACTTATTAACGTTTATCTCTAAACTATTCATAACAGTTTCGCATCTGAAAGATGACATGAGAGCGACCAACGATCAATGAATAGAAGAACAAATGGGATTTTTAACATTTATTAGTCTGAATTCTTCACAAAACCTAGACAAAATGTTAGAAAACATTTTGGTGCAAATTTTTAAATAGCCTAATGTTAAGGTATTTATTGAGTTTAAAGACCTTTTGTTTTTCTGAATAAAAATTTATTACAGCTAAATTATAAAACGATGTTATTCGTTTAAAGCTTATAATAGGAATGAAAAATATTTTCAATGAAAACTTAATATTGATAAGTAATAGATTGATTGATTTTCAACACCCTCTCTCAATCGTAACGTTTCTTATCTAATTCGGTTTTCATTAACATAAATTTAATTTTGATCTTAAGTCCAAAAATCGCTTAGAATCCAAAGATTTTGTAAAGACGTCAGCCAGTTGGTCCTTTGTACCAATAGATTCGACTCTTATGATTTCTTTTGCAATGTTTTCTCTTATGAAATGATGTTTTATATCAATGTGCTTAGCTCTTTTTGTTTCTAAATTATGAGCCATGCCGATACATCCTCTATTATCTTCAAATATACACACTGGTTCGTTCTTTATTTGACCTAAATCTTGCATAATGCCTCTTAGCCATATAGCTTCAGTTACAGCTGAACTTAGGGCAATATACTCAGCTTCACTAGATGAAATTGCCACGGTGGTTTGCTTCTTGCTACACCAGGACACATTATTTCCAAACACTTGAAATATATAGCCACTAACTGATTTTCTATCAAGGATGTCAGATGCCCAGTCAGCGTCAGCATAACCAACTAATGGTACATCACTATCACAATTGAAATTAAGTTTTAAATTCTTTGTTCCTTGTAAATAACGCACAATTCTTTTCAAATGCTGCCAATGTACTTCAGATGGATTTTGTTGGTACCTTCCCATATAACTAACTGCGTAACAAATGTCTGGTCTTGAACAAAGCATTAAATACATCATACTCCCTAAAAGCTCACGATAAGGTTGTTGTAGTTCTTTGCCAGTGTTAGCTTCTAATTGTAATCCTTTTTCCATAGGACTTTTTACAGAATTACATTCCGCCATACCAAACTTGTTAAGAAGTTTTTCAATGCTTGTTTCTTGAGAAATGTTTAAACAACCTTCTGAAAAATCCATTTTCATACCCAAAAAGAATTTTAAAAGTCCACAGTCAGACATTTCAAATTTTGATGATAGTGCAGTCTTCAATTTTTCTATAGACGACAATTTGTTTCCAACTATCAAAAGGTCATCGACATATATTACCAAAAACAAAACGTCATTTTCTTTTTCGTTAAATTTTGTGTAAAGACAATAGTCATGGTTTGATCGATGAAATCCAAAATTAAGCAACCTTTCATTTAATTTGTTGTTCCAGCAACGAGGTGACTGCTTTAAGCCATAAATAGATTTTTGAAGTTTGCATACTTTACCCTCTCTTGCTGGTAAACCCTCAGGTATTGCCATATAAATTTCTTCTTCAAGGTCACCGTGAAGAAATGCCGTCTTTATGTCAAGTTGGTGAAAGTAATATTGTCGATAAACACCAACTGCCAGTAGAACACGAATCGTGGATAACTTTGCTACCGGTGCATATGTTTCTTTGTAGTCAATTCCGAATTTTTGAAGAAACCCTTTAGCAACTAACCGTGCCTTGTACTTAGTTTGGTTACCATTTGCATCTTCTTTAATATTAAACACCCATTTTGTCCTCAACAATTTTGTATTTAAGGGCTTATCTACCATTGTCCAAACTTTATTTTTCTTCATAGATTGTAGTTCCGAGTCAATAGCCTTCTTCCAAAGTTCCGAATCAGGACGATTCAATATTTGACTGACATTTTCAGGTATATCTAATAAACAATTATAACCAGCGGCAGAATTTGCTTTTGAACCCAATAAAAAATCATTCAACTTACTTGGTAGCCAGCGCTCCCTTACACTGCGCCTCACAAACTCCGATTGGTGATTGTTATCTGTTTGTAAAGGGAGCGCATTGATAGATTCACTAAATTGAGGTTCCTCTTGTTCATCTTCTTGCTGATTGTTACTGGCTGATTCGTTATCTTGTAAAATTTGCGGTTCATCGTTAATAGCCACAGCGACATCATCATAGAGTTCAGTAACATCCCCCTCTCGCTCGTGGCAGCAACGTACTATTACCTTTTCTTTTTCTTTGTTGGTTTGTTCTCTCAGGTTCTTAAATGGATAATTTGATTCTTCAAATTTTACGTCACGGCAGGTCTTTATCTTTCTTTCTTCTATATCCCAGAGACGATATCCATTTGGGGCATAACCAATCATAATTAATTTTTTACTTTTTGGTTCAAGTTTCTTTCGACATTGGTTTGGAATCCAGGCATATGCTTTACATCCAAAAACTTTTAATTTGGTTAAATCTGGTGTAAAACCAAACCATACTTCGGCTGGTGTTTTCGAATCATCCAAGCAACGTGTAGGACTTCGGTTGATTGTATACACAGCAGCAAGCCCGGCCTCATTCCAAAACTTCTGTGGAGCACCTGATTCAATTAACATGACTCTTATTGTTTCAGTAAGAGTCCTATTAAATCTTTCGGCTACCCCATTTTGTTGCGGTGAGTAGGCAATCGTCGGCTCGACTTGAATTCCTTTTTGTTTGTACCAACACATTTGTTCATTGGAAAGATATTCCCGTCCTTGATCCATTGTCATTCTTGATATTGATGTTTCAAACATAGATGTAGACAAAGCCTCATATTCTTTCAATTTTTGAAAAACTTCAGACTTCTTCTTCATCAGAAAAATCATTGCATAGTGGCTAAAGTCGTCTATAAAGGAAACAAAATATCTCGTACCATCCCATGCCATTGGACTAAGAGGACCGCAAACATCCGTATGAACTCTTTCTAGTACTCGTTTGGCTCTGTTGCGTGTTTTGTTAAAAGGTTCACGTACTTGCTTGCCTTCCATACATACGTCACAAAAACCAATCTTCATTTTTTGAATATTGTTTGGAATCAAGTTATTCTTGGCAAGGATATTCATTCTTTCTTGATTTATATGTCCAAGACGACGGTGCCACAACATACTATCGTCCTTTTCACAAACATTGATAATTGGCTTTCTAACGGTAACTTCTAGTTCATATAATGTACCACGTAAAATTGCCGTTGCAATAATTTCTTTGTCCTTCATAATTATTGCTTTGTCCTCACCAAAGATCACTCTTGCTCCAGCACTCGTAAGCTTCCTGACAGATAACAAATTGTCTCGCAAATCTGGTGTATATAACACGTTCTGTATGATTAAGTTAGTCCCATGATTGCTTAATCCATTGATTTGGCCAACTTCTTTTACAACCAATGATTGGTCATCTTTGGCGACTTTTATTTCAATGGGAAAGTCCAAATTATCCATCTTTGAGAAACACCATTTTTCATTAGTGAGATGATCACTAGCACCTGAATCCAATTTAAAAATTATTTTGTCAACATTCATGTTTTTCTTGATGCAATTACTGTCAGCCATAAAGATAAAACCCTTGTCTTTAGCACTCTTAGTTTCTTTGACATGACAGTCCCTTGCCTGATGACCAAATTTATTGCATTTAAAGCATTTTCCATTGAACTTCTTATTTTTGTAATATTTTTTTTTACCAGAAAATGCGCTTATACTCGTATCTTTGACATCTTCTTCTTGGCGCTCATTCAACTTGAGTTCTTCAGCTCTTAGCCTATCCTTGACCAAAGAAAGTGTAAGTTTTGATTCTTCAAAATTTTGAAGAGCTGTTATCAACGGATCGAACTTGTCTGGTAAGGTCAAAAACAGTTGTGTGAGAATATCACTTGTTTCCATCGTAGCCCCGGTCATTTTCAGTTGACGAATCAAATTTTCAAAAACGAGCAAATGAGAATTCACTGAATCTCCACGTTGCATTTTCAATTTGGTAAGCTGTTTACGTAACAACAATTGGTTAACAATTGATTTTCCTGCGAAAGCTGACTCCAGATTTAGCCACATCTTTTTAGCAGATTCTTCATCTCTCACAGTTTAAAGACCTTTTGTTTTTCTGAATAAAAATTTATTACAGCTAAATTATAAAACGATGTTATTCGTTTAAAGCTTATAATAGGAATGAAAAATATTTTCAATGAAAACTTAATATTGATAAGTAATAGATTGCTTGATTTTCAACAGTATTAGTATTAGACTCTTAACAATTTGTTAGCTTTAAAGTTCTATACAATTACTTGTTCTTAATTTTAAACATTTTGTGACAATGACAGTTCGTGTAAAAAACTAAGTAAAGAGATCTTTTTTGACGTTTGTAAATATTAAAGAGTCACGTAAAGTTAGCACGATACTTAAAAACTAAATAGTTATTTCATGACTTAAAATTTAATAAAATTCAGGAGAAAGTATGATCAATTTAAATTTAGAAAATTGTCGTTTTAATAAAGTATCATAATAAAACACTTTTAACACCGTACTAGTTTAACAAAGCTTTTGCGCAAAACAAATTAATTTATAAAGATATAAAAATTTGCGTTTTAATTGAGAAATTTGAGAAAATCAATCGGTTGGTTTTTTATTAGTCGCGAATGATGATTAAACAAACCAAAATAAAACAAGAATTGTTTTGAGGTTGAGACTAGTCGCGCACGAAGAATTTCTTCGTTGGAGTGTGGATGGTATGTGGAACGCGAATTGAGTTTGACAGTTCGTAACAATCAGATTGATTGTATTTTCTCGAATTTCTCTTACATTATTAGTTAAAAAGCTAATTTTAATATAAACATATTAATTTTAACCAGAAAACCCGTGCGAAAATTTCGAACATTCAATAAGGCTTTGCAATTAAATTTTCAAATAGAATGTTTGAACAAAATAAATAAATTCTTTATTGATATGAACATATTAGTTTTACAAAACCTCTTTGTAAACAATATTTGATGTAAGATTGAAATCATTTTGAATTTTTTGTTTATCATTTTCTGTAATAGATACAAATACATATGTTGTTTGATTTTTTGACTCTTGAAAATACTACATACAGTTGACCATGAGTAAAAACTGCATTTGGTAGCTATAATCCAGCTCTTTCAAATGTTTGTCCTTGAGACTTGTTGACAGTCATTGCAAAAGCAACTTTCAGTGGGAACTGCCTTCTTATCATTTGGAAAGGCATAGTTGGGTCAGATGGAGTAAGATTTAAATTTATAACAAAAGTTTTCCCAGATTCAATCAGCTGAGCCGTGATAGTGTACTCATGTAGGTACGTGACAACCATTCTGGCCCTATTAATTAAGCTACATTTAGCATTTAAATTTCTCATTAACATAACGATAGTGTTCTTCTTCAAAATCAATTTATCTGTTGGCCAGTCTCACGAGTTTAAACTATTCAAAAAATTCAGTAAGATACAATGTGTTATCAGTTTTCACCTCTACAATATTTTGGACAATGTGTTCGTTGATTTTTGTGCAGTCTTCATTTTTCGGGCATAATATAGCTGTGTTGATAAAGCTGTTGACATATTTTTTTGTCACTTCTGTCGTTTGTATTCTTTTTTTCTCATTCGGTTTTTTATAAATGAAAGAAAATTTTAAATTACAGAAGTAAAACTTATTTTGCATCGTTCACTCATTCAATGAGTTAAAAGTGAGTCATTCTTTATGTCAAATTGTTCATTTATTGAATTATTTGAAATTGCCAAAATGTATACAAAATTGTGTGGTGTAACATAAATTTTTTGTGCAATGTCATGAGTATGTGTAAATTCCTATTCAGTGATACCTAACTTAGTGGATTTGACTATTTTATAAGTGAGAAAAAGGGAGTTTGACAACAGAAATTATATATATATGATAATTTTCCTACCATTCTGTCTAGTTTTATGAAAAATTTAGGCTCATAAATGTTTTAAATCCCTTTTGTTCTTTTATTCGTCGGTCGTTGGTCGATCTCCAGTACAACTAGTCCTTTAAATGACAGCATTTATCCCATGGAACACTATCAGCCTTATTTATTAACTCGTTATAGAGACGGAGTAAAGTTACTTTGACCTTACAACAACTCTAATTACAACGACTATAATTATAATAAAATCTATTTATAATAAAAGCACAAGAGAAATAGAGGTGGAATAAGCTAAAACTGGCTCATAGGAGGTTTAAAGCCGTTTTAGTATCTAAATGTCATTTTGACATGACATCGTGTGAAATTTACAAAAAGGAGTATAAGCATTTTTTTTTTCATTTGTAACTAAGATTAAATGGATAGATATTTTGCATTAATAAATGATTTATATTTTTCAAACGCTTTAAAAGTTGTACGTTATTGGGGATGCAATGTGGTTCGTACATTAATTTAAAGAATTTTAACTTTATACAATCCAATTTCCAATATGAATAAAATGAATAATAATGGCAATAAGCTTGGGTTTTCCTACGTTTATAATAACCAGAGTTTTAGATTGGTGGCTTTAGATTTGAAATAAGGAAGGCGTAGCTAAAACGGCTAAGAAAATATATTATAAATAAGGATTTGTTTGACGTGGCGTAAACCCGAAGTAAGTTTAATTATTCCGATGTTGAACCGAGTATTAGTGAAAAATAATAAATGTATCAATAAAAAGCCGAAAAATTTCTCTATTATTAATCACTTGTTGTCAAAATCATCACCTTTCGAGTTGTTCAACAACAATAAATTCTTATTTTTCAAAAAATTCTTGATTCATTATTACGAACTTCAGATGTATGTATAATGTACATATATGAGTTAAGATAATTCGGAGTTAAAATAATTGATCTCAAATTTATTGTTCAGTCTCAAGTACATAATTTCTTAAGGGTACAAGTTGGGTAAGAATGTTTGAACCATTAATTAAGGATGTATTTAAAATTGTATTTACCAAAATATATTGCATCCTACAATAATTTGACCATCTAAGAGATGAATAATATTTCCTCAACGGACTTTGGCAGGGGAATCATAACGTTATTTTTAAAGCTGAAGATAATCCTCAAAGTCCTTCAAGTTCTGAGATTAAAGAAAATTGATTGTGTGTTTCAAACTGAAAATTGGAGTATAAAAAAAAAAAACAAATTGAGGGGTAAACAAAATCAGTTGATACATTTTTACTTTTGTTATAGGTAATTACTATAGGGTTTTGCTTTGGTTTCGAGACAAGGTATGCATTCGTAAAAAAGAAATGAAATGAAATCTGAAAATATGATGATAGTGAAAAGAAAAATTTAGGTCTCGCATTTGTTTGTCAGTCTATATGTACTTTGATCTACAAACTTAATTCATTCTTAATACTTGGGTCTTTAGGCTTTTGAGAAAATCGAAAATCTATAAAATTGTTCTATTAAAAGTATCATCACTAACCATTTCCCCTTTAAGCTACCCTTTAACTTAAGTAATTTTTTGACATTTTATACATATGTATATGCATGTATGGAAATAATACATGTGTATGTAGATACTGTAAGGCAAGTTTTAGCTTTTGGAAATAATTCAAAATTAAGATATTGATCAAACTTGACATAACGATGAAAGAGAATACAGAAGAAGTAAGAGACTCCCGGAAAAAAAAAAAAAAAAATCAAATTCAGAATACAAATTATCTAAAGCCTCATTTAGAATTTCGTTCTTCATTCGCTGTACGTTGTTCGTTGTTCATTCTTCTCTCAACAACGAACAACGGAGAAGCATTTACATAAATTCGGTTTTATTTTGCAGTTCGTCCTTAACAACAAAATGGATAGCAACACATTTTTTTTTTTTTTTTGTTATATAATCTACACGCGCTCAAGGGATTATGATTACCCTTTAAATGTTTGAACACAGCGCGGGCGTGAAGTTAAGGAAGGAAGAGAAAGAAGGATAGGAAAGATGTGTGGCACGATGTTCTGAGACTGAAGGTTGTTGTCTCAGATATTTTATCTCCAGGGATGGCGGCTGAACTAAAGCGGAGAATGCCGTGTCTTAATTCTATGTCGCTTTTATAATTCACATTATTTTATTCATGTTCATCCTTGTTGGGCAAACTAGTTTAACTTAATCACATGTTGTTAGTGTATGCCTGAACAACATGCAATGAGTAAACGAGCAACCCATTGATGACAGTTTTAGAAGATTTTTAATGGAGAAGAAGAATTAAGACTTCAGCTAGGCGATTTCCGAAATTATTTTGCTTTGTTTTATTTTCAAAACTAGCGCTAGAAATGATTATAATGTCGTGCTTTTTTGCATGTTTTTCTGATTTTTATATCTTAATTATTATTATTCGTACTATAAAGATAAAACGTATAAAAAAAATATTTCATTCATACATACATATATGTACGTACCTACCTAATTACTCCTCCTCCTGGTGCTCCATTCACTAATAAAAAAGAACTTTTAAAATGTATTACGTGTTGCACGGCACTGAAAACAATATTCATTTAAACAGTTTCCTTTATAATACCAAATGCAGAGATGATAAAGATCAGGTGCATCATTTTTGTCGATCTTTAATGTCATGTATATCTGTACTTTTTTTGTGAAAACGCAAAAAAAAAAAAAAAAAAAAAAAACGTCAGTGCGGGCGTTCTGGCGCACTCAAATTTTCGTGTCACATTCAACGCATGGTATATTATATTTATATTTTCGGCGAAAGATTTTACGGTGCACAGGTATTTTGATGTGGAGGTGGACGCCATAAAATATTTATCAAGTTTTTAAAAAAATTCGAAAACGTAGGTAGCCGATAAAAAATAATATTTTCGGTCAAATAATTAAAGAAAAAGCAAATGAACACAATAATGACAAATAACCCGAAAAAATTACAACCAAATTGACAGATAAAGCTTCAACAATAGGCGACTTTCTTTTTTAGTTCAGAAGAGAGCTTTGCTCAGAGTCCGAGCAGGTTCTGAGCAGACAGAGTAAAATACTTAACACAAGCATTTGACAGGTGGAAATTAAAAAAAAATGGCGACAGCTAAATGTTCAGGTGTGTTTGTATTTCAAAAAGTACTCAGAGCACTCAGAGCACGCTTGGTTTAAAGGATGTTCGGAACATGCTCAACATGCTCGGACTCTGTTCGGAGCTTTATACTGAACTAAAAAAGAATAACGCCTTCTGGCTGCTGTTATTTTATTCTGAACTCATAGAGCGCTCAGAACGAAAAAAGAAACATATTCGAAGCTCTGAACACTCTGAACTAAAAAAATCACAGTTTACTTTTTGACAACTCAGACTCTGCTCTGAACTAAAAAAGAAAAACGCGTAATCTGGCCGCAATCATCTGTCAAAGGTAAAAAAACTCTTAAAGTGTGAATTCTCGGCGAAAATATTTCCGGAGCATACAAAATTCAAGACGCACGGCTCGTCGCATAACGTATACCTATTTTGTTTATGGGCGCAACTTAATTCCAAACTGAATAGATTTAAATTTTATTTAAAAACTCGTCCGTGAAGTGAATTCTAGAAACGGTTTACTAAACTTAAAAACATTTGAAACTTCATTCTCTAGCAACAATTTTGGCAGATGAAAACCCTTAGGTATATCCTAATATAAGTATGTAGATATAAGGTGCAATAATTTCTTATCACAAAGAACCAACATAATGCATATGTACGAGTATATTATAACATAGAAAATGTACAACAACCCCATTTCGAAGATGCACTTCAAGGCTCTATTTGCAGCCCATTCATTCTGAAAAAAAAGAGCTTTAAAGTATGTACTTGGGGACATGGTTTAAAGTAGAAGGTTACAGTGCCCTCGTTTAAATGACATGTTTTTCCACAATTTATTACGCTTTTAAAGTACATACTCCTATGATAAAAATGAACAACACTTGAATAGTTTTCGTGATTATTAAAATAATAATTACGAAACAAAAACATTTTTCCATTTATGTAACCAAAGGTCGCTCATAAAATAATATCTTATGTTCTTCAAGTTTACAATTATTCATTTGTGTCATTTAAACTGTTTAAACCTACCTAACTTTGTATATAACTATTAGCTATTTAGCTTCAATGAAAATATCTAATTAGGTCAAGATTTTTAGGGCACCCAACCAACCAGCCGTAGATAATTTATTTATTTATTTTTGTTTTCGTTTGATGTTTGACAGAAAAATTGTGAAATAAGCTCAAGATGGGTACACAAGAACTCAAAGACGCTCGTTGAAGTCGTTTCCTCATGCTAAAGACCCGCATTAAAGAGAAATACACCTGAGCAATAATAAACTGATTTGTCTTTTACCCATCATAATTCATTAATTCATTATTCAAATATTTTAAAGCTTTTCTTGTTTATATTTCCAGATTTTCGAAAAAAAAAAACAAAACAAAACAACAGAATGGGTTCTCCAGCGGTTAAATCTCACAAACGCATACAAAAGTCGACGTCTGCGTCGTCGTCGGGTGTTTGTATGACAACGTCTGTTGCTGAAGAATGCCTTGTGGAATCCAAGCTATTCAGTTGGATGAGATTGTTCCGGTTTGTGTCTCTGCTTTGTAGACAGGAATAATAATAGCGGCGCTAGTGTCTTCCGCATTATCCTATACACCAACACCAATTATTACCGATTCCGGATTCATCAACCGACGAAATGAAAGAGCAATTATTATTATTAATGTAAATTAGTAGGGTCACAAACCAAAAATAGACCGTTATCCATCCTATTTTCAAAGCCACAGAATTTGAATTCGTTAAATAATCAGTTTGTTGTCGAATAATAATCCATTAAGAACGATTTCATTTTTATTTTTAAATAATACAAAAGCAAACTGTATCCTCATTTATATTTTATGTGCGTATATACATATATATATAAATTCATATACAATTTTTTTTTACAAAGATGAAGAACAAAATACATATATTAAAATGCATGGAACTAGACTTGCAAATAATGAAGCAAATCGTTAAGATAGTTTGAATTTAATAAAATTAATAAATTAATAAAGTTTTATCAAGTTTTGAGTAGAAATCAACAAAATAATGCCAATTAAACTTTACTCCATTACTAACTGTTATTATACCAACTACAACTATACTTATATCATTTTAAAAGAAAAAAAAAGGATTAATACAAATATTTAAAAAATAAAAACAACTAAATATATTATATATGCATTTGTTATTAGATTGTAATTTTTAGAAATTTAAATATTAGATTGTAAGCGAACTACAAAACATGATGCAATAAAAACCGTTCATTGTTCAAAAGTATTTATTTTTTGTATTTCGATAATTATTTTAAGTACCTACTTGAATGATATTTAAAAGCAGCAATATAATTTGATTCCTAATCGCGCAATCTTCAGTTTTAGCGATTTGGCATGGCTGGTAAGATCACTCGGTATAACATTACTTGAAGTCGCAGACTTATGCCAACAATCCTCCGATAATCACAGCCCTTAAGAAAAATATGCGATAGGAATGCGAACAGTTATCACTGGAAATCTTCCGGAAAGTCATGGACAATGCTATAAAACGAATACAAATGTATACCAAAACTGGCAGCTGCCACTTGACGGATATCATCTTTTCAACTTAACAACAGACAAAATTTTAAAAAATCCAAATAAAAATTTCTTTCACTCAAAATAATTTTTTTTATTTAGTGAAAAAGTAATTCAAAAATAAAACAGGATGATTAATTTTGCACAACCTTGCACAAAGGTTTCACCTGAAAAAGAAGAAAGATTTGTTAAGAATTTCGTACAGAACATTTTTATTAAATTTTCTGGAAAAGAAATTCGAATTTTAGGCTTTGTCAGATTTCCTCGAGACGAACCCAGATTTTTGGCATGAAAGTCCAATGCACTAATCATTAGGCCAAGGAATACTACAATTTTGTAGAAAGGTAAAACTTAAAAATACAAGTGCTATTGCATTCCAAAATTTTATAAAAGAAAATAAATAACCCACTTGAAATGGTAAGTGATAGAAATATAACAGAAATATTTGCATCTATTGAGCACCAGTGCAATGTTTCTTGTTTTTCATTATTTTATCGAAAATTTGTATAAACCTTAAACAATTTAACCGAGTACTAGCGCTACAGGAACTGTCCATCAGTCTACCGTTGAACACAATTTCGGAGGCTCTATTTAATTCGTAGATTATTTCTTTAGCCACACTACACGAATGTGAAATGCTCTACATGGCATTCGCTTTTTCCCTAGCATTACGATATTCAGACATTCAAAACCAATGTGCACCGGTATCTCCTTTTGAATCCTCTCGAACTTTCCTAAACGCACTGTGTTCATAATACCTTTAGTAAGCGCAAAATTTTAAATAAAATAGCGCCAGTAATTTGCCTACTCTTGAGTGCCTCACGAACAACTGAACGTAGGAAAAAACGTGGCAATTCAATTTTGCAGCCGAAAAAGAATTTACCTTAAAAGTTGGTTTAAAACCCGGTCTCCGATAATACTTACCCATTTGGAAAGAACTGTTGTTATTTGAATATTCTGTAAAAGATGCTTCAGTCGAGGTTCTAGGTCGGAAAGCATTTATGTTCTGGTGTCGTAGTCAACAAAATATTTTTTATTTTTTAATTATTGTACTGAGATTCTTAATAACGAATGATTCACCTAAGATTTAAATGTTTTTCGAAAAGATATCTTAGTTGCCACCGTGATTCCTCAAGAAGTTCATCTTCTGTGGTGTTCTTTTCGTACTTCATTCTAACCATGATTCTTCTATTTTATGTATTCCCAATAAATCAATCCTGGAATTTATTTGTGTAAAGGACAGTGCATCCAACCATTTCCATTACACAGCCAGTAAGTGAATACCAACTTCTAGGTGATGTAATTAACTATGTCGTTGAACCACCAAACCCTGAACATCATATCTCAATCGTCCGTGACTTCAATCTCCACGTTTAATTTGGGAAGAATCAGAACTCTGAAAAATAAATTCTATTTACTGACCGACTTCTTTCTTTTAATCTTGCACAATCGAGTGGTTTTGATAGAGAATTGGATATGATTTTCTCATCTGATGTCCATAATACCGAAGGTCCGAAGTCATGGAAAGTAATCATATCCTTTCTAAGCTTGATCTTATTTCTCTCCTTTTTGTTTTCTCGAGTGATAGCATCCTACCTTACATCCTCGCATCACAAATATACAATTTTCATAAAACTAACTTTGCAATACTCAATGATCTTATTGGTAACATTAACTTTGATTTTATCTTGAACTAATCTAACATCGACATTAAGATAGCCAACTTCTATAACGAGATTCAACTTTTTTTTGCAACATTATTAACATTATTGTCTTCAAACTTAAAGCATTCGGGTTCTCCCCGTTATTCATATATTTGATTAAGTTCTATTCAAACGATTGACAATACATATATAGTTATTTTTAGAACACTTCTAATCCTATCAGGTGTCCCGCAGGGAAGTCACCTAGGTCCTTTGTTTATTATGTTAACTTATTCTTACACATTTAATCCATTACAGATTGTCAATTGCTACAAATGGACCTAAGCAATTTCTTTGCCTGGTGTCAATAGAACTTCCTAGAAATTAATGTAAGGAAATGTGAAGTCATTACTTACTCACGTAAGCGCCCACCCTTGTTGCAACGAAGTTTTTCGATCAATAAACAACCAGTGAAAATTACAGGGAACGTTAACCATCCTCGTCTAAGGTGTATACCACTCTTCACCATTCCTTTTCATCGTACTGGGTACGAGCCGATGACTAAAATGCTTCGGAAAGTAAATAATTGAACCATTTTTGATCCAAGCCTCTTCAAGTCCTTAAGTCTTAATAATTGAGAGTAAAGGAAGAGGTAGTTCATCGAACTTGTTGAGAAATCTAAAACGAATATACATAAACTAGATTCTGTGTCTTTAGCATCTTAAGCCATGGCCTCGAAAAGTTTCTTATATCACTTGAACACAATCAAGAAGCGCTAAATGTATTTTTATTTTGAACTTTCTTATAAATCAGTGCAGTCAGATCTCATAATCTTTAAAGGCAGTTCGCCCTAACCCATCCCCCACAGTTCTGCAACGGGTTATTGTAACCAGCACAAATCTATAATCTATTTAAATTCACATTGAAAAGGTCTTGTTTTCTTTAGTTTAAGCTTTCTTCGGCTACAGTTGGGTGTAGGTACTAAAAGGCTTCATTGGGATTCATGAGGAAACTCCTTCATTATTTTTCTAAACCACAAATTCATTTCAAATGACATTGCGAAAAGAAACCTTCAAATCAGTAAATCGAATCAAATTAATTTCAAATGAAGAATACTATTTAAGTATCAATAAAATTTTATTTGTAGAACAATTCGATTGATGCTCTTTAGACGAATTTGAAAACATGGAAGAATGTTTATCAAACATCCAGGCATCCTTTTTTTTGTCATCACATTTATGCAAACTGTTATTGTTTTTTATTCGTAGGGGTTAACATTTGGTTTCTGCTGATTTAAGTATATTACCGAATTGTTTTTCTTCTATACAAGTGGAGGTAAGACACTGAAAAAGTCAATTTGATTGCTAAGTAGATATATAAAAAATAAAACGAACTAGTTTAAACAATTGTTTTAGATTTGTTGGAGAAAATAAATAACATAAAATAGTTCCATAGATAAGGCACGCAAAGTATACAAAAGGAGGATACAAACATTCCATCAGGTCGATCGAATTCTAACCATACTAAGTCTTGATGTTTTTATAAAGGGCAATTGTACAAATTTGTTTCATCCTCAATTTAAGATTTTACATCCTCGATTTCAGTGGATTTTTCGAGGTTCGATCATGATTCGAGTAACTGATTAGGTTTTAATTAATTTTTGTGTGAATTTAGTTGTTTTGAATCTTCCCTCTTACACTAAACTGAGATCAAAACGTGATTAATCCGGGGTTCGTGTTCGTTTACGAATTCCTGACGTTGTTGCTCAATCCGCCAAAACTCTTGACTTGTTTCTTATCTCTGACTCTGATAAATAAGTAGATACATCATAAGTGTATTATCACCTCTAGAAACATCAGACCATTGTGTCATATCTGCAGAAGTCTCCTGTCAAAAATTTGGAGGTAGGTAGGTAATACAAGAATGCCAACTGGGATGGTCTCAACGATTTCTTCAGGAACTTTAACTTGTCACTATGCTTCCTCGATAGTGACGTGCATTCCAGTGCAGATATGTTTACAAATAATTTAATTCTCTTCGGAATGAGTAAGTTTATTCTGAATAAGGAAAAATCTATCCAACCGAATGAGAACTCTTGGTCAGAGAAGTAAATTTCCCATGTTATAAAGCCAACTCTAGTGAAGAAAACCGACTTAAGTTGAAAAAAGCTAGAATGACCTGTAGTTATCACATTCAACGGACCTAATGCTTGCATGACAAACAACTAAGGCAAAAAATACGATAATGTCCCAAAGGTAGTTAAAAATGTTGGTCATGTTTAAAAAATTTAGGAAATACTATACTGCGTCTTCGGTTCCATTACATTACATTACATTACATTTTCCATTACACTCCTTTTGTCAGCACAAAAGTTTATTATCTTCAGTGCAATTTGCTGTTAATTTGAAGCTGCCAGAAAGTGTCATGACTTCTATGTAAACGATTGTATGGGATAAGTCATCCTTCGTATTCGTTCAGTTGCAAGGGCATTAAATAATCTCAATAAGCACAAATCCGCTGGCCATGATAGTATCCCTCACATTGTTTCCCATCTGTCCGACTCAACATGTTTCTTTCCGTTCTACCATTTTTCCAGCCTGTCTTTAAAAAAAGTGAATCTTCTTCCTCCTTTAACTATCGTTCAATTGCACTTACATAGGTCCCTTCTTTCGTTGATAAATTATCTGCTCAAGAAATATCTTGAAAAACCAAAGGTTCTCAATGAATGGCAGTATGGCTTTCGTAGCAATAGGTCCACTGGTGATCTGATGGTGTACCTCACCAAAAAGTGGTACAAATCCTTACATCGTTTTGGAGAAGGTAATATTGTTGCACTTCACCCAGGGCTCCGTTTTGTCTCCGACTCTATTCATCAATGATCTTTTGCCTGAGACTTCTTATCCATTTATTTTTTACTTGCGATATAGGTACTATAGGGCAAGTTCTGCATTTGGAAAAAAAATCGAACTCGAGATTTTGATCAAAGTTGACATTACGATGATAGCGAAGACGAAAAAAGTGGGTCCGGCAATTCCGTCTGTCTGTATGTCTGTATGTCTGTATGTCTGTATGTCTGTACCTCGAACTACAGCCTAAACTACCGGAGGTATTTTCTTCAAACTCGGTAGTTAAGGGTCTTCGGTGATTCCCTAGAGAAGAAATTGAAATTTTTTTTTTAGCTCCAAAACTAAGGGTACCCCCCATACACCCGTAATGCAAAATCTTATTTATCTCGAAAACGGCTCTAACGATTTTGATAAAAAAAATTAAGTGTGATATTATGGACATGGACTATATTTTGGTGAAAAAAAAATTTGGGGGGAAATGTTATTAGGGGTACCTGTCATAGAACGGTTTTTTTGATTTTCGAATTTCTCACCAACGGCTCTAACGATTTTAACCAAAATTTTTATGCAGGAGCTGCTTTGCATTTGAAAAAATATAAACTAAAAATTTTTTTCGAAAAAATAGTTTTTGGATTTTTAAAAAAAATAATACATATTTTTTTTTGAAAATTCAATATCTTGAAAACCGATACACGACTAAATTTTTAAATTACGTTTTAAAATGTATTTTATTAAATACTAACAATTTGCATATCAATTTTTTATATAAAAATTTTAAGGAAAATTTAGTACACAAAAAACATGTTTCAGTGTGTCTGTATGTCTGTACCTCTCACTACAGCCTAAACCTATGGACCTATTTCTTTCAATCTCGGTAGTTAAGAGTCTTCGGTGATTCCCTAGAGGAGAAATTGAAATTTTTTTTTTAGCTCCAAAACTAAGGGTACCCACCATACACCCGTAATGCAAAATCTTATTTATCTCGAAAACGGCTCTAACGATTTTGATAAAAAAAATTAAGTGTGATATTATGGACATGCACTATATTTTGGTGAAAAAAAAATTTGGGGGGAAATGTTATTAGGGGTACCTGTCATAGAACGGTTTTTTTCATTTTCGAATTTCTCACCAACGGCTCTAACGATTTTAACCAAAATTTTTATGCAGGAGCTGCTTTGCATTTGAAAAAATATAAACTAAAAATTTTTTCGAAAAAATAGTTTTTGGATTTTTAAAAAAATAATATATATTTTTTTTGAAAATTCAATATCTTGAAAACCGATACACGATTAAATTTTTAAATTACGTTTTAAAATGTATTTTATTAAATACTAACAATTTGCATATCAATTTTTTTTATAAAAATTTTAAGGAAAATTTAGTACACAAAAAACATGTTTCAGTGTGTCTGTATGTCTGTACCTTGAGCTACAGCCTAAACCACTGGACCTATTTCTTTCAATCTCGGTAGTTAAGAGTCTTCGGTGATTCCCTAGAGGAGAAATTGAAATTTTTATTTTAGCTCCAAAACTAAGGGTACCCCCCATACACCCGTAATGCAAAATCTTATTTATCTCGAAAACGGCTCTAACGATTTTGATAAAAAAAAATTAATTGTGATATTATGGACATGGACTACATTTTGGTTAACAAAAATTTTGGGGCAAAATGTTATTAGGGGTACCTGTCAAAGACCCGTTTTTTTTGATTTTCGACTTTCTCATTAACGGCTCTAAGGATCTTAACCCAAAATTTTTAGCAGGAGTCCCCTTAAGTTTAAAATAATATTGTATATAAAAATATTCGAAAAAATATTTATTAGGTTTAAAAAAAAAAAAAAAAAATTTAAATCAATATCTTCAAAACCTATGAACGACTATTTTTTGAAATTATTTCCTAAAAGCAATATTATTAAATACTTAAAATTCGCATCCCACATTTTTTTCTTGAAAAATTTTAGAGAAATTTCTTATATAAAAATTTTATTTAATAATAAAACGATTTTTTAAAGTTTATTTGCATAAATTCATACTTTTCCGGAAACCAGACGGCAATTTTATGCATTTGAACATTATTATCTCATTAAATTCATGTTTTATATTTATAAAATGTATCTTAAATTCCAAAGTACTTTTACATAAGAGCAAGTTCGTGCGATCCAGTCGTGCATTTTATTTTTTTTGCTGACGACAGTACTCTCGGCTGGATTTGGAACGGCAGCGTATGAAAAGACCATTAAATTCTAATCTTCATAGCAAATGGGGAACGAAAAATACCGTAGAATTTAATTCACAAACTCAATGCTGTCTCTTGTAGTTAAAGCAGAACCCACCCCGCATGTAGCTACCCATGAGCAGCACTTGCATTGACGAAACGGAACAACTCTCAAATCTCGGTATGTGGATCGCAGACCACCTTTTGTGGAATGATCACATATTCGACTTTGCCAAAAACACTGCTAAATGTTTAGGTTTCCTTCGACAATGCAAGAAGTTTTTCTAATTGAAGGGTTGTAAGTCTAAAGGGTCTAAGTGCCAAAAAATCAAAAATCAATATTTTTATCAAAATACAATCTAAGGGCCAAGCCTTATAATATCAAAATGGATTCAAGTGCCTATTTCTTTTAAAACTGTACACACACACAAATAAAGTTGTGGTATAGCATAAGTGCCAAAGGGCTTTTGCTTATGTTTTTCTCGTTTATCTCTAAATTATAAAAATGGCACTTAGACCCTTTAGACTTACAACCCTTCAATTGTAAATTCTAAATTCTAAATTGGAGGTAATCTGTAAGGCTTAAATTCCTTCAAAATTTGAGTGTAATTCCTATATACTGGAGCTCCAACTTAACCGGCTCAATATTTCTGTCCCATTACGATATAATCAGACACTCAAAACCAACGCACTGTACTCAAACAGTTTAAGGGTAGTCACAGTCCCTTAAGTGCGCGCAAAATCATTAAAAAAAAAAAAAACAAATCAAGAATTCAACAAAAATAAAGTCGCCAAAAGTCGTCGTATGTCTTAAATTCTGTTCATCGGATCGTCAATATAAAATTCTTAAGCCTTACATACAAATGAAAATCATCATTTCTCATTTGATTTTGAATTGAAGTGAAACAAAAGTTGGAAAATCGCTATTTTTAACCTCCCCCGAGCAAAGGACCTGAGCCCGTATCGCGTTAGAGTAAAATGATCACTCAACTAATTGATTGTTGTTTTAACAAACCCTCTCTCTATATTTCCTTATTGATATGATGGAGACATCTATAGTCAAACAACAATAAACAAATTGACAATCAACTATCACCTTAGCCGATTTCACCCCTGACACAGTTTCGTATTCGACATCAAGACTCATCCTAATGTTCAGTTATATTTTTGCTATGCATTTGTACATGCATTTCCAAAACTTGCTGTTGGCTCTTGGGTTGTTTCGTCAAGAAGAACCACAATATTGACATCATCTTATGTCGACTATATATAATCACTCGACCACATCTAAAATATTCATATCCTGATTGCTGAAGACATCTGTTTCAGTTAGTTGTAAATGTAAACAAACCGTATATGAAGTGCAGCAAACGTTCTCCACAAATTAGTTTATGCTTCAACAATTACTGCAGCAGTTGGAAGTTTTGGGGTGACTCTGATTGCCAAGTCTTTGACTTTTAGATTCCATCCTATAGTAATAATATAGTAATGAGGGTTGTAACTACATAACTGACCATATTTCCACTGCAGCATATTCAGTATATTGAATTTCTTCTCCGACATTCCTTTATGCGATTGCAGAAAACGAAAAGTTACTAATTGCTGTTGTTGAAAACCATAATTGTGGTTGAGAAATATGGTCATTATATGAGATTTGTCAGAAAATATAGGAATCTCTTGTTTGTTATGTAACTTTGCAGCCTGATTTTGCTACCGCTCTCTTTTTCAAAGCTTAATACAGACAAAGGAGAAAATTGTACACAAACATCGATGAGAGCTGCTAATGGGTTTAGTTTCCCTTTCTGTCATAAAAAGGATGTATTACGAGAACAAAATCCTTTTGAGGTTGTATCTTTTTTCCAATAACAGAAACATTTTCAAGTTGTCCCAGTTGTTCTTAAACAAAAGAGTCATATAATTATCTTAGTTTTGATTATGATATAAGGATTTAGTTAGAAGTTTGGAATGAATTTCTTCTGCCATTGTTTGGTAGTTTGAAAAATAAATTTAGTTTTTAGTTTTGGTTTAGTTTTGTATGTGGTTCCTTAGATTCATTACTTAACATTTCATCGTCAATAGATTGTTTAATTTGATTGGCTTAATACAATAATAAATCAAAAACCCTAATGTCTAAGGTTTACAAAACTTAGGATTTAGCTTAGCGCAAACCGAAGGAATCTACGTTGAACGGCTTTGATACGAAAGGAGTGACCACATATGGCTCGCATATTCAAGAAGGGGCCTAGCAAATGTGAAGTAAAGAGATTTTGTAATGTAGGGGTCTGAGAATTCTTTTCACCACCACCGTTTAAAGTAACCAATTGCAGAGTAAGCTCTGTTAATAGACGTGATTATGTGAATTCTTAAATAACATACGTTTTTTATCTCACCGAAAAATCAATGAATCAACTACGGTAACTTCCTAATTGTTAGTGAAGTATAAACGTGGAGGGAACTTTTTTGTGAGTAAGTTATAGCTTGACACTTGCTAACATATTAAGCCCTAGAAACATCTTCTTGTACCAAGTAGAAAATCTATTTAAACCTTGTTGGGGAAGAAAGGAGTCGTGCCTATACATTTTCTTACCATGTCGGCCCATCAGATATCGAAGAATCCTCAACAAGTAGATTTCTTAACGAACCAAGAGGCAGTTTATCTAACTGCATTATATCTAAAAAGATTTGGCTCACTTATGATAAATCCCGAACGCTTGATCTTATATGCAGACTCAGGCAAAACCTAGCCAGGGTCGTAGCTACCTGTAGTGGACACTGGCCAATAGGAGAGCATTCAGCAAGCTATAGGAATTCCTCACAACAATAGCTGTAATAACTGGAGACCAGCGCCAGCGGTAAAAGAAACCAGTCTTTCATTTCCCCTGCAAATGCGCTGCTTTGGCTAAATTTAGACCACAATAATTAGGAAGGGGATTTTTGGAAGACGTTGACAAACTTTCGAAAATGAAGATCAAAGACTTGATCTCTTTTCTCAACGCGACGAAATAGCTCGAGGACAAACTTGAGTTACGTCTTCTGTGCCGTGTCCTCTGTTTGATTCTTTAGGCGAATTGAGGGTTTTGACGGGGGCTTACGCTGCGGGGCCGGATGATAACTCAATCGGATGGGCCACTGCTTCAGCACTATTGAATAAGCTTCCTAACTTGGCACATTGTAGATGGTGTCGGATGAGTGTGGTGCTCCGGTTGAGTGAAAGATCCAAATTCCGGATGAGTGTGCAAAAGCAAACACAAAATAAGTGGACCAACATTACTTCCTTGCAGAACGCCACAGTTTACAAAGATAGGGTTGGACTCATAACTTCCAAAGAGGTCTTTGTATTGACATCCGATCAGATATAATTGGATCCATGTAATAATGGAGGATTTAAAACCCAGTTTATATAAAATTAGAGTCTATGAGATTTTATGAAAAGCTTTGCTATGGTCAGTAGCGATGACATCAACTTCTTTCCCAGCCTGCATGGCGCCCTTAGTGCCAGGAACAAAATCTTATAAGTTTATATACATATATTGCAAAGTATAGTGTGATAGACTATGCTTTCAAAAGGATATCGCATTGGGACTGTAATTAAAAATATATTTTTTGGGGCCTTTTATATGGATCGGTATAGGTAATATAAGAGTATTGTCAATGGTAGGGAAATATCCTTTGTGAAATTGAAAGCTATAAGAGGCCGGTCTATCGTTTAAATAGGTACGTCAAGCAGTTATTAATTATTATCGAAGGTAAGGCCTCATCACCACCAAAGTTTGTTAATGCTTTCTTCAACGATAGAAAGGCGAATGTCACTTGAATAAATTAACGTTTGGGTACATAAAGAAGAAAACAGGAGCAGACTGGCTGAAAAATTGGACAAATAATTTATGATTATTATGAACTAGTATTCAAATAGCTACTTAAGAATTGAAGGGTAGCGGTCATATTTTCTTTTTTCATTAAAAAAAAAAAACATTTGGGATAAGATAATATGTTGAATTGCACTTTATAGAGTTTGGTTTCTGAAAATTTAAGAGATCATAACCAGTGCGAAATTAGATATACTTACGCCAGAGTTATTCCATTTTTTTCTGAAGGACTTCGATCCATTATTAAACTATGAAATGTTAGAGGAAATGGTTTTTTTTAGACGAGAAATTGGGACTGTTTGACTAATGAAGCTAAATGGAATAGAAATAGTATATATCAGAATCTATGCCACGAATTTTTATGATACTACTATTTTTTCAAAAATGTTTGATAGAGTAAATCATGCAATTCTACTGGATAAACATAAAAATTTGGGTTTTCACTCTTATTTATTAAAATAGTTTGGTTCGTACCTGACTGGTAGATCGCAGCATGTTCGGATCAATAACTTTTTATCGGATCCTATAGCAGTTACTTCTGTTGTTCCCCAAGGAAGTCATTTAGGGCCCCTCTTATTTTTGATTTTCGTCAATGACATTCCAAAATATTTCAAATATTGTATGTGTTTAATGGATGCAGACGATCTAAAACTTTATCTAAGTATTAAGTCAACTTCAGACTGCATTACTTTGCAGAAAGATTTATCAAGCTTATCTTGTTGGTGTAGCAACAACGATCTTCATCTTAATGTTTTAAATATCAAAGTATATCACTTTTGATTACAATATTAATGGAATTTTTTTAACAAGAGTAATAGAAAAAAAAAGATCTTGGAGTTATATTTGATACAAGGCTTACTTTCAATAGTCACATTGATTATATCGTAGCTAAGGCTACTCGTAGCTCTGTGCTTGATTTATTTATCGACATTCGAAGGATTTTACAGATCCTATCACTCTTAAATCACTCTTTTTTAGCTACGTAAGATCTATTTTAGAGTACTGCTGTATCGCATGGAACCCACATTATAACGTTCGCTCTTTAAGAATTGAAAGGGTCCAGAAACGATTCACTAGAATAGCTATAAAGACATCGATATGGCCTCTTATAAAGCAAGATGTTTATTACTAGGGATCCAATATCTGGAAATTCGGAGGTAATATCTTGAAATAATGTTCATTAGAGATATTATTAATTATAAAATTATTTGCCCCTTTTTGCTTTCGCTGGTAAGTTTCTACGCACCCATGTGGGAATTTCGCTCTTACTGTCTTTTTTATGTCTCTTTCCACAAGGTAAATTACGGTAATAATGAGCCATTAACGCGCTGTTTAAGGCAGGCAAACTCTGAATGTAGGGTTCTTGAATTTAATATGTTCCTATAAGCAGAGATTGTTTAAAAAAAAAAATTGTTACCTTGTTTGTACTTTGGTATATAATATTTATGCATGTACGAGTATCTTATGAATTTTAGTTATCAAGTAGTCTATAAGAGATTTAAAAGCTCTGTTTGATGAAGAAAGAATCAGACCAAAAACATAAATGTTAAAAAAAGAGCCAAGTTCTTCTATACAAAAACCTTTGTGTAACAAGTCAGCCGTGAAAAGTACTGAGATCTAAAAGTACGCCAAGTTCTTACTTCATGAAGGTTTAATACCGAATATTTAAAGTAGAATAATGTTGAAACAGCTACAATGTAATAGAGAAATTTTATTATTTAATGATTACTGACTAAAATTTGATGGGTTCACTGGTCAAGTTTTTAAAACCTTTCGAATTGGGCATAAAAAAACTTGCCAAGTGAGCCCATCAAATTTTAGTCAGTAATCATTAAATAATAAAATTTCTCTATTACATTGTAGCTGTTTCAACATTATTCTACTTTAAATATTCGGTATTAAACCTTCATGAAGTAAGAACTTGGCGCACTTTTAGATCTCAGTACTTTTCACGGCTGACTTGTTACACAAAGGTTTTTGTATAGAAGAACTTGGCTCTTTTTTTAACATTTATGTTTTTGGTCTGATCTCACTCCTTTTTGCAAAGATTTTAATATTTTGCCAGGTCAAAATCTCGAAAGGGTGGACTCTACCTACTAAAATCAACTTACTTTATAGCTTCGTACTTCTTTTGGTATATTTTCTTTTTGTTAATGGTTGTTTTGATTTGCGCTTCAATTGTTTCTTCTTGTCCTGGAAAGATACCTTACACTAACATACCTACCTTAATTATAAATACTAGTACCTAAGTACATCCGCTCAAAGTCATAAAAAAGCAATAATTGTTGAGGATGCGATGATGTTTTTGTTGCAATTTTAAATCCTTTTTTAAATGAATGTAGACCACCAATTAACAGCCTAATTAGTGGTTTTATTATAGTTCACATCACAGTTAAGAGCTTTTTTTATGTAAACTCATAATTTTTTCAGGTATGCAAATGTTTAATTTTTTCATTCATGTTAACATAACATAATACTACGTTTGTATGCTGTATCGAAAGATCGAGTTGGATTAGGGTGGGATTTTCGACCCAGGTTTTTCGTCATTTGAGTTGAGAGCTCGATTTGGAGTTGAGTTGAAATGGTGTTGAGCGATTCTAAAACATTTTGTTAAGCCAACTCCTCGACCCAGGTTTTTCGTCTCATATTTCGACTCGACACCGCTGAGCGAGTGAGATCGAGTCGAACGAAGCTCATTTCAACTCAATACCCGTTTACAAAGGGTCGAAGCGAGCTTCAAGTTCGCTTCAATACCTCATATAAACGTAGTAATAGAGTACCAAATCCAGCACTCTAGTTCTAAGAAAAGTCATGAATTTTCAATCTGCATGTATAATTTCAAAATGGCAAAATGACAATGACACTTCGAATGAAAAATCTTAGATTTTCTATTTTTCTTTTCGAATGTACATTAAGCTATACCGCTCTACCAAAATTTATCATTCTACAGCAATCGGAAGTGCTCCATATAAATTAAACATTTTCTCAGAAAGTGGGCGGATATCACGCCCCTTGAATGGAAAACCTCAATTTTTATTTTTGGTCCTTTCTATGCAATTGGAGCCCTACCGGTTCACCAAATTTCATCGTTTTACAGCAGTAGGAAGTGCACCATAATACGATGTCGGGAAGTGCTAAAATGCGGAGAAAATGGGCGGATACCACGCCCCCTGAATGGAAAATTTCAAATTTTCGATTTTTTCCTCTGACAAGACCTACCTTTGTGCAAAATTACAAGATTCTACGATGTCGGGAAGTGCTCCATAATTTTGATGATCTGTCAGTCAGTCAGTCAGTCAGTCAGTCAGTCAGTCAGTCAGTCAGTCAGTCAGTCAGTCAGTCAGTCAGTCAGTCAGTCAGTCAGTTACGGTTTTTGTGATTTTTGAGGCCTTATATCTCAGCAACCGCTTATGCTAGAAAAATGAAATTTGGTGAGGCGCCTGTGCCTGACTACCTTAGAAAATATTCGGAGTCTTAAGTTTCTGACTTCATTGGTACTGAAGATATGGAGGGGTCAAAAATCGCCTGAGTTTGTTCCTGTAAAAAGGGTGTAGTGCCAGAACTTGGCTGGGCACTACCGTGCCCTTTGATAAATAAATAAATCGAGGGCACATACCAAATTATTAAGTTTGGGAAAGTTTGCCTGTGGAAAATTAAAAGCCATTGCATTAGGGATGTTCATGGAAAAAAAACATCGATGTTTTATTCGATGTGATACATCGTAACCTTACATCGATGTTTTCGATGTATCGAATGAAAAAATAAAATATTTTTTTTTATTTTTTAATGAGTTTTATTCAAAATAAGATTTTATAATTTTATATTACATAAGTTTCATTATAAAGCAATCTTAGGGATTAGAAAGGGAAACATTAACGACCATATTATTAACGAATTTCAAAACAAGTTTTATCTTAAAGCATGTTTAGTGAATGCTTGAAGTTGCATATTTTCCCAAACTTGGCACTATTATCGAGAGATTTGACATCTAGAAGACACAATCTTAAATTAAATGTCGGTTTAATTTAATTATAATATGGGCGTTATTATTTTGAAAATTAAAAATCCCAATACTATTGTTCTAAGCTTTGCATATATAAAATTTTATTTACGCGCTTTCCTTGAATCCTATTACGTTGCTGGTTTAGAACTTGTGAAGCTTTTGAAAAAAGTCTTTCTGATGGCACTGAGCTTGCTACCAAAGTCAAGTATTTGTACGCAATTTTGTAAAGCTTTGGAAATTTGTAATCGGACGGGTTTTCACTGATACGACCAACAGGTGCCTTCAAGTACACGGAAAGCTCATCACAAACACTTTCTTTATTTTTGTTGGTTTTCAAGTTTTTGTGAACTAGTTTGTGATGGTCACTCCAAAGGCTGAAATCTTCGGATATTTTGTCCGAACTATCAGAGTCAGATTCCATTTGCTCTTTATTTAGTAGATCTTTTTTCATTAATTCTTTGATTTTTTGAATAGCTTGAGCACAAGGTAGCGGGTCTTCAAAATGAAGTTTTTTGAACCGCGGATCCAGCAAGGTGGCGATAGCTAATGATGAAACTTGTTCTATGAGGCCCATCCGTTTGTTGATTTCTGTCAGAATAAGCTTATGCACTTGCAGTATTAACGGTTCATCGATCACAAGCGATTTTAGTTTCGAAAGTATACAATGAACTTAAGGAATAACTTTCCTGCTGGTACAATATTTATCCCCAGATATTTTTTTAGTTGCAGCTTCAATTGGACGTAAAATGTTAAGAAGCGATGACGAAATATTCAATTCCAGCCCAGTCAGCGTACGCGTGTGCAGCTGCACATCGTGTACTGTCTCTGGATATATAAAGTAAAGGAGAAGAGAGCATAATTATTATGTATGACATGAATTTAACAGAAACAGAACACTGAAATCGATTCGGTTAGGAACTGTGGCTGTGAGTTATGAGTGTGTATTGTACGATGCTTGCTTTATTCAATATGGATCGAATAAAATACACCATCAAACTGATACATAAATTGGAAGAGATCATGTGAAATAATTTTTACTGTAGATTTGGCACTTTGAGTGAGCTTTTTCAATGCTTGTTTCATTCGATGCATCGAATAAAAAAACATCGATGTATCGGTAAACATCGAAAGGGTGCGAAACATCGGATTTATTCGATACATCGAATAGTAAACATCGATGTTTTCGATTTATCGATGTTTTTTGAGCAACCCTACAATGCATTTTCTGAAGGTGTGACGTCATCAGCGTTGCCGCTGGGCTTCACGAAAGTGTAACACATTTTTTTAAAAAACGTAACAAAAGCGAAAAAAATGTAACAAATTGAAAAAAATGTTTTAAATCAAAGAATGCTCTTGAACTCAATTTTTAATAGGAACATAAGTTTTCTTCATCACAGTTTTTAAATTCAGTACAAAACTATACATTAAATAATAAGTTAATAAATTATTACAAGTAAGACACATTTTAAGTTTTACATAAAAACATGTTAAGGCAAATTAAGAGAATTGATCTTTTATTTGTTTTGCAAACATTATTGATTCAATGGTATTCAAGTGATACCTATTGGTTAAATCATTTTTTATCAAATTTAGCTCTGAAAAAATACGTTTTGCTGCCGCAGAACTGTATGGTAAACTTAATATTTTATAAACAAATTCTGTTATATTTTCAAAAAGATTTTCTTTTTGAGCATTTTGCAAAGAGCCAACATGGAATGTGGAAACTGGAATACTTTGAGGAATGGATATCTAACCATGTTTATATGCTGGATCGAGAGATCAGTTTGAATTTGAAGTGAAAGATAGCAAGATTTCGACTAAACTGTAACTGAACGAGTTCGATCAAGTCGAATGAAGGTGATTTCAACTCAATTTAGGACGTAGGTGTACAAATAGGTGGAAGTGTTGTTTAAGCGCACTTCACACTGATTAAATAAATCATAAAGTAAATTTTTAAAGAAAAAAAAAGTTTGGAGAAAAAAGTGTAACAAAAAGAATAAAAAAGTAACATAGTAACAAATACAAAAAAATTAAGAAAAGTGTAACACTTTTGTTACACTTGTAACATTGTGGCAACGTTGGACGTCATGAGAGGAGTCATAAGAACAAGAAAGAAAATCTCTAATGGAAAGGAAATGATAACTCTTTGATACTATACATAATAATTATCGACATCAGAGGAGAAGATTAGATCAAGTTGAATGCCGAAATTATTTTTGATATCACTTACATATTTGGTTAAGATATGAGTCAGAAAAGAAGCAGGTGAATAGAATGTCCCTATCAGTTAAGGCATTTAAAGTCTTATATGAATATTCAGACCATTAAAGATTCAGAAAATTAAAATTTTTTTTTCATTTTTCCGTAAAAATGCGACAATACTTTTTACCTAATAATCAATATATGTACATATATCCGCAGAAGATTGATCTTGCCATTATAACTCATTTATTAAAATTTGTATATAATATATATTTATTTAAAACTTACCTTTTCGCATTTCAAGGTCTGGAGCTACCTAATAACAATGTTAAGAATTTTCGTAATTCGCTTGCACAAGACGTTGCATTTTAAGAACTACTGCCTTGGTGACGCAAATATAATGAAAATTAAGCACAGACTTATCCTGTGAATTAAGGCGTGAATATTTTTTGAAAGTATTTCAAATATATGGTACATAGAATATGTAATAGATGTTGTTATTATTACCTATAGTTTATCTTATACATATAGTTCGGTTACTTAATTTTTTGTACAAACTGTCATTTTTAAAGAGTGTTCAAAAGCAATTTATTAACACAACAGCCTTCGCTCGATATTGGTTAGAAAATGTTTAAAATTAAACAAAAGTTAGTAAACTGCTTAAGTTAGAAATTGTTAAGTAGTTGTTACCTTGTCACTAGGCTGTTTAATATTTTGCAACATTTTCTTTATTATTAAGTATAAGAGTGAACGAAAGCAATGAATGAAAAAAACGGAAAAATAGTTAATTTTGCTCAAAGCTTATGATTTCAATTTTTATTTCTTAATATCTATTGCAACACAAATTAAATGAAAAAATAATTAAAATACATTAGATTAGATTAGATTAGATTAGATTAGATTCTTTATTTTTTCAATATAAAGGAAAAAAACATTACAAATATTATTTAAATAGATCGAAAAAGCATGGCTGCATAGGCCGTCTGCCGTTTAACAAAATTACACTAACAGAGAGATAAATACATTATGTTTAAACAAATTTAATATATATCTAATAAGAGTAACAATTCTTGTATAATGAAAAATAAATAACTTTAATGTGCATATACAAAAAACAATGGTTGTACACAATATGGCTTTTAGTTTAGCTAAAACAAAGAAGAAAAAGAAGAATATACACCTACTTTAATGGAAGGCACAAAATAATTGCATAATTAAGTCTTAAGAACTTGCTTTTAGTTTAGCTAAAACAAAAATTATAGGTACTACCATGAATCAGAAAAAATTCAAATAAGTATTGCGATAACATCTCGCATGCAGGATATAGCGTATAAGTGGTTTCCAGCCACGGTCTCCATTTAAAAAATGAACACAATCCTCTAAAGACAGAAAACTTGCACTTAGATGAAGCCTTCGGATTTCCTGTAGTATCGGGCATAACGCCAAAAAATGTAAGACGTCTTCGTTCTGATTAAGGTTGCACAGTGAACAAATAGGATTTATATCAGTTCTATGAGCCCTATAGTTTAGTTCAAACATTTCAGTTCGAATTTTAAAAATTAAACTCATTTCAAAAGATGAGAACTCCTCTCTAAAATAATTATTTGTACCCAAACCTAGATTGAGTTGCTTATACATAGTCCGAGAGGTTGATGATCTGGCCCTGTCGAGACAGGACTGATACAATTTATCATCAATTATAGCGATACAATCATAGAGGGTATTTTTTAAATCTTCCACATTTTCTACTGATAGAGACATTGCAAAGTTGTTAATAACTGCAAGATCATACCAGTTCTTGATTGGACTATATCCGCATTGAAATGAAACTAAAAGTATTCGTTTTTGTAGGTTTCGATCAGACCGTTTCATGACCCTGACTATGTAATCAGCGTTTGCCTTTAGATTTCTTAGAAATAGTGGAGGTAAGCCTGACTCAACATGAATAGCATAATTTGGAGTATTAATAGGCAACTTAAAAATGCGTTTGAAGAAGTATCTCTGTATTACCTCAATTTCGTCAAATTGTTGGTACCCATAAACTTCATTCCCATAGCAAAAGCAGCTATTAATCGTGGCATTGTATACTTTAAATTTCGAAACTGGACCTACATACTTATTTGTGAAAAACTCAGACCACATAGTGTTTATAGCTAATTTTGCTACTTTTGTTTTTTCTTTTAAATGAGGTCGGATATTTAGATTACTAGTAAGCACATAGCCTAGATACTTAAATTCTTTGACGACTTCGATTACTTCATTATCTAGGGTCCAGTTACGACTATAGTTAATAGAACGATTTTGGGATCTGAATACCATTATTTTGGATTTAGATGTGTTAATTTTGAGATCCCACATATCGCAAAATGTTTTCAACTTATTGATTTGGAGTTGTAAAGTAAGTGGATTCTCCGATAAAATTACCATATCGTCTGCATAGAGCAAAACCTTAATTATAAGATCCCCGAAAGTAATCCCACCTGGAATATGGTTTTCGACATCGTTAATAAATAACGCAAAGATCAACGGACTCAAAACGCAACCTTGCGGGACACCGGTTTCACATTTAAAAAATCTAGATACATTTTTACCATTCTGTACAGCTACGGTCATACTTCCTAGAAGTTTGTCGTAGATTTTGATAAATTTAGTCGAAATTCCGATCCCTGCAAGCTTATAAATTAAAGATTTTCGGTTAATGGTGTCGAAAGCTGCCTTCAGATCAACAAAAAAAGCATATAAACACTTCTTTTTGTCTATAAAGCGTCTTGCCACAGTATTGAGAACAAAAATTTGATCAACTGTTGAAAGATTGGCTCGAAAACCAGCCTGAAAACAACTTATTATATTGTTTTGCTCAACCCAGGTCACAAGTCTATTATAAAGAATTTGTGTGAACACTTTTCTAAGAGAGTTGAGTACAGCAATACCTCTGTAGTTTTCCGGCAAATTCCGATTACCCTTCTTAAAAATTGCAGAGATTCTAGAGGAGAGAAAATTTTCGGGAATTGTCTCTTCGTTGTATATCTTATCGAATAGAATTAATACAAACTCTAAAAATTCCGGGGGTGCATTTTTGTAGAATTCTACTAGGATACCATCAGAACCAGATGCTTTTCTGTTTTTCATTTTTTTCAAAGCAGATATTAGCTCCATACATTAATCAAGGTTTATTCTTAAAAACCGCTGAAAATTCATCTCATTTATGCGAAATTAAATTCAAAAGAAACCTTCTGAGGACTTCTGAGCTGACATCAGGGTGTAATTTTTTTTAATGAAGTTTGATGTGCGAGGCGCACACAAGTTGAGTTATATGATGTCGAAGAAGATTGAATGATGTACCTAAGTTTCACATCTACTTTAATTCTTTCTATGAAAAGGATTAAAATGAATGAAAGGATTTATAATTCTGCTGGCAGCAGGCGTTTTCTATGAATCACTTGAGACATACATATTTTAATTATGTTAATATTATAGATGAATGTTTATATGAACTCGTTTAAGTGTTGTATTGACTTTCAAAGTGTAAAAGTTCAAGAAGGTTTAACAGGAATACATTTTAATTTTTTAAGTAGCTTCTTGATTTTAAAGTTTATTAAAATGAACCCAATTAAATATTGACAATGACTTTTCTGAACAAGTTATCAGTTAACACGGTTGTCAGATGTTTTTTCTTATTGAAAATTGCTTGATCCGTTGGCAAGTATTGTCTGACAAATTTTTGCTTTTTTTCATTGCGTCACTAGAGAGAAGTGTGAAGTAAGGCCAGTTTATATTCTTGCACATCTAATATACCACGAGCTGCTTCGTTTCTCGATTTTAATTTAAGATTACTTTCATTGGATCATTAAGTTCCTAGAAATTTACTTAAAAGTCGCAGCACAATTTAATTTCCAGCCTGGGCAATGAAGAAGTTGTTAGCAGTTCTTAGATATTATAACAAGGACATCTGAAAACTTCCAAAGAGTCTTGTCAAAATCCTTACTGCCTGACAATAATAAAAACTGTGGCTTCAGATGTGTTCAGACGACAGTCACATGACCGTCTGACAATTGCCTGACATTGACGTTTCTTACAATTTAATTTTCAGTCAAAATTGGAATCTCACAGTATTGTAAGGCAATTGGGACTTATTTTTTACTGACAGATCTATAGCAAGTTTATGATAGTGTCTTTCAGTAAACAGAATAAGCTTGGACTTGTTTTTTTTACAATATTTAGATTCATATCGGATCAATCCGATAAACAATTAAAATCGAATAATAGTTGTTCGCTAAGCACTTCTTGATTTACTAACCGACAGTTTTGCTACTATACCTTAAATAAACAAAGATCTTATTAGACATTTGTCTACCTGTGTTTAGGAAATCAACAGCCTTACAAAATTATTCCGCTAGAATTTTCTTTCAATTTTTTACATTTTAAACTTCCAAACGAAAAATAAATTCAAATCAATAACTGTGTGCTGTTTAATTTTACTGTTAAAAATGGTAAAAAATTTAAAATACATATCGCACCCTGTACAATAACGACGTACGAGTACATACATAAGTGCAATTTGAGGAATCACGTTTAAAGGTTTCTTGTTTATGAAAATACAATACGTTTCAGCTTTTGTGTCAAACAAAAAAGTGGCATCTTTTGGGCAATAGCAAAGATACAATCACGTCGATTTTACCACTTATAAAACTTAACAATTAGGTAATTATGGCGTTCTTAACTCAATTTCAAAAAAATTGCACTTACGTCGATATTGCACCGGGGCCGAAGGTGCGATATGTATGTACAAAAAAGTTTCATATACTCGTATTAAGAAAAAGTTAGTAAACTACATTAATACTAGTAAATTGTCTGACAGCATTTTAAACATTAAACATACAATTTTAAGTATCCTTGTGTTTTAAGAATCAAAACACAAGGATGTTTAAAATGTTGCCCTATGGATCTTATTCGAAATCCTTTTCACTGTCAACAAAATGAAAATGATTTCTCAAGTGGTTTCAAACGTATAACAAGTTTTTCAAAAAACTATGAGGGTTGAACAATGCACAGTCCAGCCTACTCTAGATCTTGCATACTTTATGGAAGTTAGAATTTCATAATATACAAACATTATTGAAATCAAATGCACCCGCGAACCTATAGCACTCAATCATAATGACACTTGAAATACAATGTACTTTGTTTGTCCATCATTTTACAAAAAAAAAAATAAAAGTTCCATAGAAAAAAACCCGTTTGCGTTTATATTTTTAGCAATCAAATTTGCATTAACCCTTTATTGTAATTTTTTTTTAATACAAACTTCGGTTGTTTTTATATCATATCAATTCGAATATCATAAGGATGGTGCACTAATGAGAGTGACGAATGTTTGTAACGTGTGTAGCACATATTAGTTTACCTACCAAAGTAAGGGGGCTGTTGTATATATAGATAGCTACGAGTACAATGATTTTTGGTAAATTGTTTTGTCCACAGCCCTTTGTCGTCTCCAGAAACCGTAACAATTTTTGAAACATATAGGTACTTAAACATACTCAAAAAAATACTCTATGTATTTGCTTATCGAGCTCGAAGGGGTGGTAAATTTATGGAATGGAAATCCCTTCGAACTTTTGAAGGGCTCGGCGTTTGAGGACTCTTTTTTTGTGATTTCGTTTTTTTTTATAGAAGAAGAAAATTTGATGAATTTCCGGTACACCTGCTTAGGACTTCGTTTGATTTCCCTTACTAGAAATAACCGTTAACCTTTTTTAATTTTTGGTGTTTTAAATATGATTAATTTGTCATCTAAACATAAAAAAGCATTTATTCTATTTATCATTCAATTTAAATTACTATACGTGTTTAAGGATTGCTAGTAAAATATCTTATATTTTTTATAAGAAGAAAATAAGTTTTGTTTTAATATTTCCGCGTTGGGCAGATTTTCATTATTATTAGAAGTAAGCAGCACTAATGTGTACAAGTTCAGTTTATTCAAAATCGATAGAGCTGTTACTGTAACTTATCACCCTATTTAAAAAAACATACATATTTACTAATAAAATATTTATTTCACTTCGAGTTATATTTTGTAATTTCTTATTTTCGTTTGACCTACTTAACCCCACTTTTGATAAAATTTCGATTAAAGATTTCTCGAATTTTAATAAATTAGTATACCCAAATCATCCAAAATTTGTTCTCAAAAATGTTTTAAAAATTTTGTATATAAAAGCTTGTTTTTTTTAAGAAACCGCTTCAACGACTTTTACTTTTTGTTCTTGCATAAATTTATACATTTGCTTAAAAAACACATTTCATTCTGTTTTTATTTCTCACTACTAAAAGAGTTATACTAAAAGAGTTAAAAAACTGAATTTTATGTTTAGTTTATTACATAAGAGAAGAGCAATTTCGTACGATTTTTTGAATTATAGATCATAGAATTAATCAAAAGAAAATAAAAATTATTAAAATTCTAGGAGCCGTTTTTGAGATAAATACGATTTTCGAAAATCATTTTTTAACATTTAACATTTGTATGGTGGTTATTTTCATATAAAATAAAATTTAGTTTCCACATCTTGTAGACTGTATCAAAGAACTTTTAACTGTCAAGTTAAGTTTTAAAAAAATTGAGCTAAACGTTTTCGAAATATTGATTTTTTAAAAATCATTTTTTTTTTAATTTGAATACAGAATACTATTTAAACTGTTGAAGAGCTTTAGAAAATCAGAAAAAAATGGTTTTGGAGGGGTACCATTAATAAAAAAAATTTCAACCTGCATCTAGCTGCATCTGTGGGAGAAAAATTTTAAAATGATATCTACCAAATTTAAAGAAAATCAACCGAGCCGTAGGCTGTATTTAATATATTTCAAAAAAAAGACCGTCTTCTAAATTTAGTTTGCAATATGCTATGAAATTCCAACATTCAAAAAAATTATTGAACAAGTCAGCATTCAGCAAATTAGATTCATCTGCTATTCAAAAAAATCAATCGAAAATAAAACAAAACATTTACATTCTCTAAAACAATTAACACTTTTTTTTATTCATATCTTTACATTTTTAGGTTTAACATAAATATGTATTTGTTACCTTAATTATTTCAAACAATATTGCAATCTTTATTTTTAATAACTGTTGATATACTAAAATGTGTTGTTTTATTGTTTAAGCCAATGCTGTTGAAATAAAAAGTCCTCATCCTCGTAATTCTTCCGCATTCAATTCGGCTCGAAAAGTTAATTAACCTTTTATTAGGCAAAACTTTTTAAAGATTTATATTCCCCGAAATTGATATTCAATAAGGGAGCTGAAAATAAAAAAATTAAAGAATACAAATTAACGAAAACAAAGTGATTTGAGTAAATGTAGCTGTGTGCACGCACAATTATCAGATCAAATTTTGTAAGCCTCCATTTTGCTTATAAAAAACTGTTTAATCAACATTTATAAAACATTTATTAAATTTTAATTTTATAATTTTTGTATCCTGGGCGTTAAAAGCATATATAAATTTAATTATTTATGATACCTAATTTATGCTTACCTGAGAAAAATATGCCGGAAGTACACATCTTTGATCATCTATCCGCGAACATTGAACTCTTTCAATTAGGTCGAACATGTCTTTTGTTGCAGCCCCACGCATGTGTTCTGGAGTTGCCGTGGTTGCTGGTAACCTGCAGGAAGAATTTTGTTAAATAATATTTAAATTTTTTATAATTAACATAATTACAACAAGTGATCAAGTGATCAAAACATGATCTTCATTCGTCTTTTTCTTAAACGAAATAACCCAATATCCAATATCTGCCCATAAATTTACTTAAAATGATATATTATCTGTAGTACCCAAAACCAGTCCGTTCTACCAAACATGTTTTATTCAGGGGTATTGACTGTTGATAAGAATTGTCAAATTCTCCGAGATTATCATCATAATTCTGACAGAAAATTCTAAATCAAATTCCTACCAGAAAACACAACACTTGTTGAAATGCTAAATGCTTACGAGTTTAGATGGCTCTTGATTCAATAATTGTAGAAAATGTGAAATGTCACATATGATGCTCCTATTTTAACATCTAATGTCATTAAATTTATCACATATGTTCATATGTACTTTGGAATAAATAAATGCACGACTGGGTCGCACGAACTTGCTCCTATGTAATAGACTATACTCTGTTCAATTTATATTTGCAGTACAGGGAAGATAGGATATTTGCCTTTCAGTCTGACCATTGTGGATTTCAATAAGCTATCTTTAATTTAAAGCTCTTACAGGATTGCCGTAGTGAGCATTAAAAACTGCCGCAAATCTTAGAAAAATATTTGCTACCAAAAGCTCGAAAAAGCTTAAATCCTGGAAGTTACATAGCACAAACCAAAGAAAATGCCATATGAATTTCTATTAACTTGGCAATGGTAACTCTGATTCAGTGTTTTTTTTTTAATAAACACAATAAGGGTTGGTTGCAAATTGGTGATCACTGATCAGTCTCTTTTCATTTTCACCCATGGAGCAGATAGGTCATGGTGGGTTGTACGTGAGCTCAAAGAAGATTACACAAACAATTTTAATGTAACTCAGTGATTCTCTTTCTTATTTCAGTGGCAATTTCTTAAGTTAAGGTGCCGTGCAAACAGCAGCATGCACCAATGTTTCTGAAAAAGCTCTCCCATAAGGCCTGTACTGCAAATATAAATTGAACAGAGTATAGGAATTGTAAAAACGAATGTCATTAGAGAAAACTTTAGTTTAGTTTAGTTTATTTCATCAATTCGAATATAAATTCTCTTAGACTAAGATAATTGACATCATTAATCGTTGGTGGGTATATACAAATAAAAGTACAATCATACAAAATAATAACATACATAGTTAAAAGATTTGAATAAATGAATAAAAATTTAAGTGCTATTAGTAAAAGAAGCTGAAATTATATTTAATGCGAGGGATTTAAAGATGTCTCTCGAGCAAATCGAAAAAAAATCAAGTCTATTACAGAAAAAGTTAGCTTCCCTGATGCAACGGGATATAGGCTTGTTTCGGCCATAATTGCTCCTATGAAACTGTTCATAGATTAAAAATCGACAACGTGTACTCCTTGATGGCGTAATTCCTCCTGTAACTAATGCAAACAACGGAGGACAATTAATATGATAAGTAATAACATCTCTGATGAACATCACCGAAAAGTATATCCTACGATCTTTAAGAGATTGCATACCAAATAATAAGCATCTACTATTATAGGATGGCCTTGGAATTCTCCAATTCAACTTAAAGAAAGCGTATCTTGTGAAATTCCTCTGTACTTTTTCTATTCTATCTAAGGAATTATTGTAATAGGGATTCCAAATTATGCAGCAGTATTCCAAAACAGACCTTACTAGAGAATTATAAAGTGATTTTAGGGTATAGGGATCTGAGAATTCTCTATTATTTCTTTTGATAAAACCGAGCATTTGATTAGCTTTGTTAATCATATAGTCATAGTGTGGTAAGAATGACAAGTTCGTATCTAAAATAATTCCTAAATCTTTCTTCGTTCTCACACGTTCTAGACAAATGTTTTTGATGTTGTAATCAAACAAAATTGGATTATAATTCCTGAAACATGATAAAACTTGACATTTAGAAATGTTAAGGAGAAGATAATTCCGTTGGCACCAACAGTCAAGTCTCCCCAGATCTAATAAGAGGAGTAAGCAATCCGACTCACAGCTTATCTTCCGAAAGAGTTTAAGGTCATCCGCAAAAAGAAGGCAATCTGAATCCATAAATATTTCTGGAATGTCATTGACAAATAGCAAAAATAATAGTGGTCCCAAATGACTTCCTTGTGGGACTCCAGACGGAACAGAAATGTTGTTTGAGAATGAATTATCGATTTTAACGATTTGAATTCTATCCGTCAAATAAGATTCTAACCACTTCAGAAGATTAGAATGGATACCTAAGGAACTTAATTTATGAAATAAAACATGATGGTTTATTCTATCAAATGCCTTAGCAAAATCTGTAAAAATAATATCGGTTTGGCACTTTTTTTCCATATTTGATATGATGACGTTAGTCATTAAAGCTAAGTTTGTAGCTGTTGATTTACCTGCTACAAAACCATGTTGATATACTGATATATGGTTCCGAAACAAATCGGATAGTCTATTACAAACTAGTTTCTCAAATATTTTTGGTATAGCTGAAATTTTACAAATTGGTCTGTAATTTGTTACTTCCTGCCTTGACCCCGATTTAAAAATGGGAGACAAAAAAGAAATTTTCCAGCCATCCAAAAATTGGCCATTGGCAAGTGAAAGATTAAAAATGATTGAAAGTGGTTCAGCTATCGCAATTGCGCACTTTTTTAAAAGAATAGCAGGAATTCCATCAGGCCCCCCGCTTTTGCTTCCATCCAATCCATATAAAGCCTCTTCTATCTCCATGGAGCTAAGAACAATCGAACCAATGTCAACAACACTACCAACACTGGGCATCTCCTGGATGGAAGGAGCATCTAATGAATACACCGATTGAAAATAGTTCGCAAAAAAATTGCAGATTTTAGGCACCTCACTAGACGTTGAGCCCAGGTACTTCATGCAACTTGGTATTCCATTTGAATTACGTTTTGAGCTTATAAAATTCCAAAAGTGCTTACTATTAGATTTTAGATCACTCTCAACCGATAAAAGGTAGTTTTTATACAAGAATTTGTTTAAAAAATCGAACTCACGTTGGCGATGAAAGTAATTTATGCGCAGTTCCATATTCTCTTTATTATATTTATATAATTTGTATGCTTTATTTTTTTTATTTTTAAGATTATTCAACCTCTTATTATACCAGGCTGGACTAGAATTTATTATCAATTGTTTCTTAGGTACATATAATTCGATTGCACCTTTAAAAACACTAGTAAAAGCAGAATAAGTGTTTTCCAAGTTTGAAGAACAAAGAACACTTGGCCATGAAATAGACAACAAATAGTCAACCATTGCATCATAGTTAGCATTTCTAAAATCGTAAATAGTTTTTTGATTGAATAATACATTCTTTATATAGTGATAAAAACAAAAATTTTCATCAATTGCAATATGATGGATAGAATTTTCAATGACCGGGAAATTGGACTTATCAAGACAAATATGAAACTCGACATCTACAAAAACGAGATCAAGTAAGCGGTTTAGATCATTACGTTGATTATTGATTTGAATTAAATTAAATTGACCAAGGAAGTCAATAACAAGGGATTCAATTTCAGTTGTAACATTAAAAGGAATTAAATACTTGTCTTCTAAGTCCAATGTCCATTCAATGTTACAAAGGTTAAAGTCACCCGCAAAGAGAATATGTTGAAAACTCTTAAGATTTTCCAAAATTGGCTTAAGATTGTTTAAATGGGCATTATAAATGTCGAATTTGCTTCTAGGGGGAATGTAGCTAGCAGAAATAAATAATTCTGATTGACCTACTTTAACACTGACTAAAAGTTGATCAATATCCAGGTCAGAGTTGGAAGAGTTTGATTCCAAACTTATAAGACTGCATGCTAGTGAGGCACGAATCGCAATCAATACACCTCCACCTCTTTCCATCCCTGAAATTGTATAGGATCTATCTTTTCTAAATACATTATAATAGTTAGGAAAACATTCAGTACTCAAATGATTTTCAGTTAACCAAGTTTCAGTCAATATAATAATATCATACGTAAATGAAGAAAATGAAACAAAAATATGATCTAATTTGGTTCTTAACCCACCAACATTTTGATAGTAAAATGATAAATTTTCAAATCTACTTGATGAAGATTTTGGCAATCCATCAGCAACAGCAGCGACATTTAACTCGATATTTTCATCTCTTTCGGCAGCATACGATGTTAGGTTATATTGATTGACAGAGGAGCTCTGTCGTTTTTTGGATAATTTATAAATGGCTTCACTTTAACACCCCAAGGCCATAACGAAGCATCGCTCATAAGCTGGTCAAAGCAGTCTGAAGGAACACTTAGTTTGAAATTTATGTATTTAATATCTGATGGAGAAATGCCCTTTTTTATTAGTTTAAAACACTTAAAGGCATTAGAAGGAATATTAGAACGGGCTGAGATGTGATTTATAAGATCATCCGGAAGCGTATTCACATTGAATTTGGTAACATGTAGCCACTTAGAAGAAGTCAATGTATTGAGTGAGCTACAACCTGTCCCAATAAGTTCTTGATTAGGGTTTTGTTTACGTTTTAGTTTCCTCTTAGTCTTTTCCAAATTGCTAACATTGTTATTTATCTCAACAATAGGTTTAGATTCAGAGATTACAATGAGAGGATGTACTAGGTCATCTGATTCACTCCTATTAGTGATAAGGGGCTTATCCATATCATCGTCTTCACTCATGCTAACACTGCTTCCTATGATAGTTTGTGAACGCATAGCATTTTCTATTAAAGCACTATACTCGGTATCACCATTAAGTGCAGTCATTGTCCCAACCTCAACGACGTCATCAAGAGATATTTTGTTTTTGTTTCCATTTCCATCTCCTTCACCAATAATCGCATCAACGGGGGTGCATTGTCTTGTTTCTGTTGCAGCAGCAGCTTCTAGCACATTTGGAAAGGCACCACAAAGCTCATCATCAATTCCTTTACCATCCACGATAGTTCGAAGAGGCAAGGCAGCATTGGTGTTTAAAACCGGTTTGTTGTTGAGAGTGGTGTCATCATTTGGGCTTGCCGACATTGCAAGCGCGCCTACAGCAGCTGCAGCATCCAAATCAGTTGTAGAAGCACCAACAAATACTTCATCATTTCTATTATCATCTACGATAATTTCATGAGAGAGATCCGCATTGGTGCTCAAAACCAGATTATTGTTCTTAATTTTCTCTTTATCATCGTCTGTGTCAACGGACAGTGCAAGAGAACTAAGAACATCAGGTGTGGTGGCAGAAACAGCAGCAGCAGGTATGGGGGCAGAAGGTGCTTTGTTGGAAAAGATCACATTATGGGTTATGGCAGGAGAGGAGGCAGAAGCAGCAGCGGCAGATAAGGGGGCAGAAGGCACTTTTGTTGTATGGACCGAGTTTTTGCTTGACGTACCGAATTTAGAAGGCTTCAACGAATTAACTGAAGGTGAAGGGGGCATACCACTGGGAGAAAAAGAAAGCAAATTTACTCCGTTGCTTCGCGCATTTGCAGGAGAATTTTTTTTAGTGATTTGCAATGCGGGGGAGTTTATCTTTTTTTTTTGCGGATATTTGGAAAGTTCGGTGACCTTTCCTTTATTTTTGCTTCGCGTCATTCTCTCTTCTTTTGTATGCATTTCACTATTGATTACATTGATATTGTTGTTTGTATTTATATTATTATTAAGAAAGAGATGAGGAAACTCATTTTTAAGAACACTTAAGCTTTGATTTAAATTAACGACGAGCGCTTCCAAATTAATAATGTGTGTAAATAATGAATTGGAGCAACACTTGTCACATTTAAAGCAAAAGTTAGTTTTAGATTTGAGGATGTTTAAGTCAGTTTTTTTAATTTTCGCACAGGTTATATGCAGCAATGAACTGCAGATACCACACGATATTGAATCTATGGATTCTTCCTTATTGCAAATGATACAATTTTTCATAATTTAAGATATAAGTATAAGAAACGTCCGTCGCGATTGAAAGCTAACAACGAATGCACGACTGGGTCGCACGAACTTGCTCCTATGTAATGTTCATAAGGATAAAATAATTTTTTTTAATTCTTTTAGTAGTAAAAGATAAAAACAGAATACTATGCAAATATGAATTTATACAAGAACAAAAATTATATGTCGTTTTAGTGGTTTCTTAAAAATAAGCTTTTATATATAAAATTTTGAAAACATTTTTAAGAAAAAAAATTGGTACGCCAACTTAAAGTTTTTATTATTGTTCGAATAAAAATTAAATTTCCAAGAAAACTATTCAGCCGTTTTTGAGATGTCGAATTTTCCAAAAAAAAGGTTGTTTTCGAAAATTAAAGAAATATTTTTTTTTAAAGTCTTGAAATGCAATGTTTTACAAACTTTTTAGAAGCATCTCTATACAAAAATTCCTTCAAAATCCGTTATGTCGATAATAAGAAATTGAAAATTTGAAAAAATGGTTCTATGGTAGGTACAGTCAGTAATATCTTAATTTCAGATTTTTTTTACTAAAGTATAGATCGTAAAAATTAATCCAAGGAAAAGAAAATGTGCCCCTTTCGAGAAAAAAAACGATTTTTGAAAACCATTTCTTAACATTTTGTATGGTGGGTACCTACCTTAATTTTTAAGTTACAAATTTTTGCTCTTGTAGATTATATTGAAAAACTTTGATTTATGAAAAAGAAATTTTTTTAAAATTTTAAAATTTTCGGGCAGTTTTAGTATACAAAAATGATCAAAATTTTTTGAACCGTTTTTGAGAAAATTAAAAACATGGGGGGCATTAATAACCATTTTTTAAAAAAAATTTTCAACCATTACCTAGTTTAAACTCAATAAAATCCTTAGATTTTTTATTTTGATTGTGTTTTTGAGTTTTTGGTCTTAAAAAAATAAAATGAAATGCACGACTGGATCGCACGAACTTGCTCTTATGTATACATTTGATAAATATAAAACATGGATGTAATGAGATACATATGTATGTTCAAATGCATGGAATTGGCTGATTTCCGAAAAAGTTTAAAAACCGTTTTATTAATTTTATTTTATTATTGTTATATTTTATATAACAAATTTCTTTCAAATTTTTCTTGAACAAAATTTGGGATGCCAATTTTAAGTGTTGAGTAGTATAAATCTTAGGAAATAATTTCAAAAAATAATCGTTCACACGTTTTCAAGATATTGATTTTTCAAAAAATGAAATGAAAAAATGAAGTCGAAAATAAAAAAGTCGAAAATTAAAAAAAAAAAACTGTTCTGTGACAGGTATCATTAATAACATTTTGCTCCAAATTTTTTTTTACAAAAATGTAGTCCATGTCCATAATATTACACATAATTTTTTTTATCAAAATCGTTAGAGCCGTTTTCGAGATAAATAAGATTTTGCAATACCGGAGTATGGGGGGTATCGTTAGTTAGTTTTGGAATCACCAAAGACCCCTAACTACCGGGATTGAAGAATATAGGTATATACTCTGTCCAACAAAAATTGTCAGTACAGGCCTTATGGGAGAGCTTTTTCCAAAGCAGTGGCGCCTGATGCACCCTCACTACAATGCGTTAGGAAAAATGCCACTAAAAAAAGAGCAAGCCACTGACTTTTCTTAAGGAATTGTTGTTGCAATTCTTTGCAAAAAGTTGTACACCCCAACACGACCGTCGTATCCCACTGCTGATGAGATACTGTCAAGTGTCAAGATCAAGAGAAGAGTGTCAAGTGTCACTCAATACGATCGTGCGCTCTTTATCTACATCAAAACAGAGTTTCCATTATCATTCTCAATTGCAAGCAAAGAGCTTTTTCAGTGGTTTTTATTAAGGAGCTCTTGGGATTTGAAGCTTTTGAGAACACATTTTAAGAAGATGAGTATGTTGAGTGTTGTCGTATTGCTTTTCAACTTAAAAAAAACACGCCTATTATCTTACCGCTTGGCGTTGTGGGAAAAGGTAAATTTAATATTGTTTTCAGTCGTTTTGAATCGGCAGACGGTAGCCCTACGCGTTTTTTACTTTCATTTTTAATTTATTAATAATTTAAACTACGGAATCCCTGTGAGAGCTTTAAAAGCGACACACTTATGCATGGCAATGCAACCAGAATAAGAGACAAACGTCCTATCTTCCCTGTACTGACAATTTTTGTTGGACAGAGTATAGTCAGTATTGTTCCTGTACGTGTCGACTTTGATTGTCTACATTAATGCGTAGACTATTGTGTCGACAATGTAGACAATGTAAACAATGTAGACAATGTCGACTATGATGTCGACAATGTAGACAATGTACACAATGAAGGCAAAGCATGCCAGCCAATCTGTCATCTGTCATTCTTGATTTCTCTGTGTGCAACAAAAATCTACAAAATACTGCAGAAAGCCGTCTTCGCAGCCACAGGTAAATACAAATTTGTTAAAAAAAGCATATTCATATCCTAATAATAATGCCTTCACATTCATTTACGAAAGGAATGCTTGTAAGCAATCCCAATCACCTGCGACATCTGAATCCGGCGATGTCTCTATGATTGTTTTGATTGATAACAATGATTTTGGCTCGAGCTCTGATTTATTAGACGAAACATAATAAGAAAAATTGAATGTCTACGTTGTCTACATTGTTGACATTGGCATGTAGACAATCATGAATTGTATACGTTGAATTGTCTACACGTAGACAATCGTGTAGTCTACATTTTTTGTCTACATGGAACAACACTGAGTATAGTGGCTTAGGCTGGAGTGAGAGGTACAGACATACAGATATACTGAAACATGTTTTTTGTGTAGATACTAAATTTTTCGTGAAATTTCTTATACAAAAAACTGACATGCAAATTGTTTTATAACGTAATTTAAAAATGTATTCATATATCCGTTTTCAAGATATTGAATTTTCAAAAAAAAAAAATTGTATTATTTTTTTTTAAATCCAAAAACTATTTTTTCGAAAAAACTTTTAGATTTTATATTTTTAAATGCATAGGAGCTTCTGCATAAAAATTTTGGTAAAAATCGTTAGATTGCAAAGCAGCTATTTCTATGTTGCCAAAAATTATCTAATTTTTTTTAATTAAATAGAAAAACTATTTAGTTTAAAAGAACTTTCATTAAAATTATCCATTCCTTACAAAATTCTGCTGTGCAAGTGATCTTAACAAGAGTGGTTCTAACGTTTTGTTTCCTTCTCCCTACCGTCGGAGCTACTTTTTGGACGATTGTTTCATGATCCATCGATCGCGTCTTCCGAAATCGATACAATGTAGCAATGTAGCATGCTAACATGCTTTTCTGCCTTTGTCGTTCCGATCGTTCCAGTGAGGAGATTTTGGCACGATGACCTTGATCATTATTATCTCCCATAAAAGTTGGCCATTGTGCATGAACTCTCCAAACGTGAATTCAGTTCTTGGAAAAACACATGCGAGGCGCGCTTTTTGAAAACGTTTCAGAGGACAAAATTGTTTTTGAAGTCCGTTTTTCCTTAGGCGGATGCCTCAAAAAAGTATATGCACTTCTGTGTTAACTACAATCTCCCAATCTCCTAGAATTGTATGAAATACATTCGTAATCAAATCACAATGTGGTGTGTAAATTAGTTTTTTTTTTTGAAGAAAATGATGTCACAGTGGAAGTGAATGTCATCATATTGGAGACATTTTTTTCCACGACTATATGATGACTTCGGTTTAGGCGACATTTGGTTCCAACAGGCCAAATCAACGGCTCCTTCAAAGGGGATAGATAAGTATTTTGAGGGAATACTTCGCGGAGAGCTTCTTCTAAATGAAGCTCTCACTCCTCGTGATTTTTTTCTGTTTCTTTTTTGGTATCCCGCGTGTGAGTCAACCAGTCAACTGTCAAAGAACCCTATACAAACCTAAATATCAATATCCGGACAAAATTTCGAACATATCCGCTGTAATGTTTTTAGGATTCATGAAAATCCCTTAATCAATCGTTTGGCTTAACCTTATAATGTTAAATGTACCGCCTAAGGCTAAGGGAAATTAAAATATGTATTTTTTTTATTTTTCTTAAAGTAATGAAACTGTCTGTGATCTTTCGATTTGAAAAATTTGTTTTTTACTGGCCGATCGAGCATAAATTATGAACATTTCATGACGCTGTCAAGGGGGCGTAGGTTAGAGTGTTTAAATGTTGATTTATTAAACATATTGTAGTGTGTTGAACACATCTGGTCCTACCATGGGAATCACTATTAGAGATAAACCTAATACAAAAATTATTATTTTAAGAGAAAATGTTCAGTTAAACGGTCTTAGAGGCTTTAGATTCATAAAGTTTCTTGTATTATTTTTATTTAAGTAGTCATCGATACGGGCAGATTTATTCTTGCAAAGAATATCTCACGCTTCTCATAACGTGCATACAAAAACTTTTCCCGTTTAGAATTTATTTAAATTAGGACCAACATATTTTATTTTTTTATGAAGAAAAAGAACAAGTTATGCTTCATTTATGAAAATATTTCAAAGGATTTTCGATCACCTAGATCAACTTTCTCTTAGAGGGATTTTAAATTTTTGATTTCTCAAACTGTATGTCTATTTATTAAAGTGTTATATTTTTCGGCAGCTGGGTGGTTTGTCAAAATGTCTACGACTGATATTTGATTATTAGTAAAGCGGCCATGGTGAGGTAATCTTTTGTAATTGACAGAAATGAAATGGATTCCATGATACAATTTCGATAGATAGATTAAAACATGATTTCACTTAACTTTGCTGGGGCTTTAACAAATGCGAACAAAAAGAAAACTTTTCCAAGAAAGAAATTTTGTATAAAATGCTGGAATTTAAAAAGGAAATTGAACCAAAATATCGGACATTTTCCACCATCAAATTGAAAATATGAAGATCAAAAAAAAAAATTGGATCGAAAACAAATATCACCCAGTTTTTTGTTTAAGGTTATTAAGCTACATGTCAAAACATTTTTTTTTTATAATTTACAATACTGGAAATGACGACCATCTTGCATCGTATACTTTCTTCTTTTGTGACTTAAAAACGACAGTATAGGCAAAATACAGAGACATAGTACAAGGCTCTTTCCGATGATTAACATAATTTGAAGCACAATTTGACACCCAATCCTTCGTCTTTGAAATCCATATAAAATTGGCTGTTTCCTCAGAGGTATTATACACATACATACATGTGTGCGTATTTTCCTTTATAGAAATGTTTTTAGTTTTCATTTTTTTATTTCCATCTACATTCCTTGTAAACAAATTAATTCGCCGTTCGCAAAAAGGCTTACCCATTAACCAAACCCATGTTTCATCCTACACACACTCTAACCTAAAAAAATGTAATCCTTTATCCTGGAACTTCATAACCCATGTAATTGCTTCAGTTTCCTTTAAAACCTGGATAGTAATAAAAGGACCTTTTTGGTTTATAAGGAGCCTTTGACCTTATGCTCATTCAATTGCAAAAGTAATTTTTTTTTTAAAGAGCTTCGCAACCTCTTTCAGATGAACCAAGGAGGCATTTTATGTTTATGGAAAGGTAATTCCCATTTACAATCATTCGATTCTTTGAGAGAAATTCATACATAAATACCCAACCCAGATTGAGGTCAGTTTATTTCGATCTATAGTTCAGTTATGACATTGATTGGAATTTTAAAATTTTTGATAAGTTTTAAATAACATTGCTTTCGATATGCGCATAATTGAAAAGATTTCCTCAAACATTATGGAAACAATTTAATTGGTTTATGAATGTTAGGGTTTTTCAATTGGGGCGGGTAGGTTTTGGCGGCCAGTGGTGACCATGTTGTTTTGGTGACATCTGTCAAATCTGTTAAAATGATAAAACTTCATTATCAAAATGAGTGTTCGTTAGTGCTAATCGACTTTGCTGCAGCTCGGAATACGGTGATAAGTAGCACTATAGGTTCCCCAGGCGAAGGATACACACAGCAACTTGGCGATCTCCAGATGGTCGAACCGCCAACCAAATCGACCACGTGCAACTTGGCGCAAGGCACGCGTCGAACATCTTGGACGTGCGATTTTTCCGAGGTGCAAACGTGGACTCTGACCTCTTTCTTGTTGTGATAAGGTTCAGAGCCCGACTGACCAACGAAAAGAAAACGAGGACCGCCCAAAGGCACAAATTCAATATGGCATGCCTTAGCACACCTAAGAAAGCCAGAGACTACAGTGAGAAATTGACCGGGAAACTCTCTACCGTACCCCCAGCCACAAGCATCAACAACCAGTGGAACCAGTACCGCGACACCATTAAGGAGCTAGCCGAGACCACCATAGGCTATCAACCACCTAGGAAAAAGAACCCGTGGTATGATAATGAATGTGCGTTATTGAAGCAGGAGATGGAAAATGCACGAATGCTAATGCTGGAATGGAAAACAAGAGCAGAAAAAGAGGAGTACCGTGAAAAGAGAAGGAAAGAGAAAAAACCCTGCGCAGAAAGAAAAGAGCAGCCGCAGCTTCTCAGCTCAGGTATCTCGAGGAGTCTAGCACCGCCACAAACACCCACCGGTTCTAGGTTCTACAAAACAGCCAAACAATTGGTAGCAGGTTATAGGACCGGCACGCAAGCTCTTCGAAACAGCGAAGGGAACCTAGTCACCTAAGCACAGGGAATTGTAGACCATAGGAGAGCAAAGGAGCGTAAGACCAGTCAATGAAAATCTAGTCCCACTACCCAGTACTAAAGAGGTTAAGAAAGCAATCCGCAAACTTAAGAACAACAAATCTGCAGGCTCGGGTGGCTTATCTGCGGAACTCTTTAAGTATGGAGGAGATGTTCTGATAGGGTGCATGCATCAGCTCATCAACCAATTGTGGGAGGAGGAAAGTATGCCCGACGGCTGGTCAAATAGAAAAAATTTCCGGGGCATATCCCTGCTTAATGTTGCCTACAAGATCATATCCACCGTACTATGTGAGCGTCTAAAACCTTTCTGCAACACTATAATCGGCATGTACCAGTGTGGCTTCAGGCCAGGCAGATCAATGATAGACCAAATCTTCACATTGAGGCAAATCCTGGAAAAGACCAACGAATTTCAAGTCGAGACCCACCATCTTTTCATCGACTTCAAAGCTGCATATGATAGCATAAGTCGCGTTCACAGCTATTGATGAACAGGCGAAACGCGTTGGTCTTGAAGTGAATGAGGACAAAACAAAGTATATACTATCAACAAACAAAGCCTCAGCTGTCCATCGCCTAGGACAAAACGTCACTGTTGGTAGCAGTAATTTCGAGGTAGTCAAGGAGTTCACCTACCTCGGAACAAACATCAATCCCACGAACAACACCTTAGTGGAAATCCGACGAAGAATTACCCTAGCAAGCCGTTGCTACTTCGGTTTGGCCAAACAAATGTGTTCAAAACTCCTTTCTCGAAAGACAAAGTGCACGATATACAAAACGCTAATTTTACCAGTTCTGCTCTACGGCGCCGAGTGCTGGACGATAAGTAAAAAAGGAGAATTGATACTGGGCACTTTCGAGAGAAAAATTCTTCGGCGGATATTTGGTCCTGTATGCGAAGACGGCGAATGGAGTAGAAGATTCAATCGTGAATTATACGAGCTGTACCAAAATGTGGATGTAGTCCAAAGAGCCAAAACACGTCGACTACACTGGCTCGGTCACATCGAGCGAATGGACAACAACGCTCCAGCCAAGAAAATATTCAAATTCCAACCTCCAGGTTTGAGACGACGAAGACCGAACCTCCGCTACAGGGACCAGGCGGGTTACAGACGCAAGAGCGCTTGGTCTCAACGACTGGAGGAAGCTCGCGAGGGATCGTAACCGATAGAAGACCGCAATATCTCTGGCAGAGACCCTCTATGGGTCGGGAGCCGGATAAGTAAGTAAGTAAGTTCGTTAGTGCAAATGTTGCACAATGTTGTTAACAGTCGACTCGCTTGGTGGTCAAATTTGAAAAGACCGACCGATCAATCAGCTAACATTAGTACCTCAAAGCACTGCAAGATTGGCCGAGAACATCGCCGAAAATTGTCAATAGAAAAAACAAAAAATCCTTAAAGAAAATCTGCTTCTAAAATCATTCGCAGCTCCAAAATGACCTTTTTGGGTTAAGTCACTTTTACACTGACAGCCTTCCTAGCATGTATACATATATCGCAGCTAAAAAATTCCTTCGATTTCGTGGTTTACTTTTCATGGGGGTGTCAAATATTTGCATAAGAATCTATGATTCTCGATTTTACTTCAATCATCTTCTTTTAATTGAAGTGTCAGTTTCAGCACATATGTAAGTACTTCAAGGATAAATGAATCTTACATATCTTCATTTTGTAATAAATTTCAATATTTATTATTCTTCTGAAATATAAAACCAAAATCATTGATAAAAAGTAATTCATCAAAATGTCAAAAGCATTTAATACACACTTCACAATTACACTTCAAATCTTCAGGGATATCAAATTCAAATTCACTTGCGTGAAAATATGTCTACCAAACCTACATAAGTAGAACCTACTTAAGACTATACGTATATTGTTATATTAGGATATACATATCAACTCGTACATACGAATGTTGAATTTACCTTCCATTATCATCGAACTGTAATGTTCATAGAGTTCAATTGCATTTAATTGACCATTAAGGACGAAATCGATGGTGAAACAATATTAAGGGCCCAACATAATACGCTTGATTGGGTTTACGAGTACATTAACTTAAATGTATTCTATGTCATTAAGGGTAAATTATATTACAATAATCAAAAATTAATAATTAATGGCATAACATTAACAAGTTCAAACTCAGCTGCCCAGGCTATTAGAATACTTACAGGGGCTGGGCGTGAGAAAATTATTTATATCCCCATCAGTAGAAATTGATATATAAATAGTAGATTGATTCGAATTCTTAAATAATGGGTTTTCTGAATACGAATTCATATGTGCTAAATAAATACTTCAATCGAAGCTAGACACAAAAATAAGTTTTAAAATTTCTCTAAGAGTATCTTTATTCACGGAAAGTGCTGCTCATCTAAGATGTTTGGAATCGGCAGGAAATTGTAGGTGACCTCCAGAAGGGTTAAGAATTCTAAATGACTAAATAAGTAACTGTTTTATAGATAAAAGAATTCAGCAGGGCCAATTTCTTATTCAAACCATTTCATCAGAAGCTGCATGGACGAGGAAGATGA